>OX451736.1:767979468-768579468 GCA_948472305.1 Vicia faba
TAGCTTGCGCCTATTAGGCGTGAATTTTTGGAACAATTTCTCCTAAGGAGATACTGAGTCCCTCAAGCGAGAGTGTTTAACAACTTTGAGGACTCTAAGTCCCTTAGAGGTTGCATCATGTAAGCCGACTGAGGAGGCGCCGAGTCCTTCATGTAGGTCATTTGATCCTTTCATGCAGGACTTCCACTGAGCCCTCTAGCAAGGCTGTATACCAAGTTTCTGAGGCTAGATATAGCTTGTTCCCATTAGGCGTGACTCTTGAAAATAATTTTGCCCGAGGAGATAGTAAGTCCCTCATGTGAGAGCTTTTATCAACTCTAAAGACTCGAATCCCCTCAGAGGTTACATCATGTAACTCGGTTGGGAGGCGCCGAGTCCCTCACGTGGGTCGTTTGAGCCTTTCAGTAAGGACTTCCATTGAGCCTTCTAGTAAGACTTGACACAAAGTCTGCAAGGCTTGATATAGCTCGTGCCCCTTAGGCGTGATTTTTGAAAATTATATTGCTTGAGGAGATACTGAGTCCCTCAGGCAAGAGCTTTTATTAACTTTGAAGACTTTAAGTCCCTCAGAGGTTGCATTACATAATCCGGCTAGGGAGGCACTGAGTCCCTCAGGAGGTTCTTTTTATCCTTTCAGTCAGGACCTCTATCGAGCCCTTGTTCCCTTTTTCCTAGACTTCTGATCCTAAATCTAGTGTGAGGGTGGACTTACGTGTCCTCCCCCTTGGACCGCAAAGTGATACAGGCTCTAGAGTGCAACACCCTCATTTCTCAGGACCGTGAAGAGGGCGATGAAGTTAAGGAGCACTTAGGTAAGAATATATATATATATATATATATATATATATATATATATATATATATATATATATATATATATATATATATATATATTATATATATATATATATATATATATATATATATATTGATGACTTCTCGACAAGTGTACCGATAACGTCGAAGTAATAAAAAAATCCTATTCACATGGACTGGTATTTTATCAAGACAACTATCGTGCAATGTTTAGAAAATACTAAATGGGGGGGGGGGGGGGGGGTCCGAGTTTTAAGATGAAAAATAGTAAATAGTTATTTTGACAATAATACAAAAGCAGTTAGGTTTTGTATTGAATCCCCTATTTATTTCCCGTTGATGTTTGATGTATTACATGAATGATATTGTTGTTATAATTCCATGGAGAATTAACAAAACCACTATACCCAATCGCTTGGTGTATAGCTCACTAATCTATACTCATATGTTCTTATCCCTTATCCACCAGCATAAGCAAGATTAGGCAATGCAATAATACATTAATTCATAAGCCACTACTCGAGGTCTCTTATTCCTATTAATCAGCATAAGTAAGACAACCGCCCAAGGTCTAACACATAGACTAATGGTCAGTATTCCTTATGTTTCCAAAATCAGATTAAAAGAGTATATCACATTAAAAGTATTACAAACAAGAAGCAATTGAATAGAATTATAACTCAAATTATTCATGCAATAAAAAATCAAATATATGTCCCAACAGTAATTACAATAGGTACATTGTACAAAACCTAACCTAGAGAGATTTAGCTACTCATAATGAATAAATTACAATACCAAATAATAATAAGAGTTTGCATAAGCTATACCTTGAAGAATTGGCCTTCAATGGAATCAAATGCACTCTAAATATGATACCTGGTGTTGTAAATTGTCCTCTTTAGTGTAAAACCACAGAACCCTTGAAAAAGTGACAAAAACCAATTTTTAAAGCTGTCAGCGGGCGTTAGAAAAGTGCCCAGAAAAGGCCCATCAAGTGCACAATAAGCTGCATCGTGCGTACAATGCAACTTGTCTAAGCCCATCGCGTGCGCGTGTTGGTAGCGGTGTAGCAGCAAGAAACAAATTTTTTAGAAATATTTATCCGAGAATTTATCGTATCCACATAAATTGGTTATTAAATTGTCGTTAGAAAAATCTCTCGTTAATGAGTTTGCTTTTAAATGGGTTTGTAAAGAAAATTTTATCAACATAAAATAAATGTAAACAAAAGTAAAAACTAAGGAAGAACTTATCAAGCCTGCATATAATCTACTCATCACAGACTTAAATCTATCGACCAGTTACATTCAACCTAACAATACTCATCAATGTCACTACGTATCACTCACAACCTAAGTCATTTCTAATCCAAATTGAGAGACCAACTGTATCACCAATAAAATAATCTCTCTACCTCCTCAACAACACATAAGACAACTATGTAATCACACCGACGATCTCTCAGTACAACACAACCACACAGAGCATTAAGCTCTAATACCCAAGTAGATGTCAGCTCTAAATCTATCTCTAGAGTTCAGAAACTAATAGATAATCATACTAGATAAGAATTTAAGTAGTATATGTCTATAACAACTCAAATCCCTAGCACAGAGCAAAAATGTAAGACAACAATCCATAAATATTTGTAAAGCAAGTTTAATGTAATGCCATGGGCGACAAATATACATCAGTTCAAAGTAAAATACATACAAAACCCAACAAAAGAGAAATACATAGAGAAGAGAAGAGATAAACCACAAATCTTCTAGTTTGTCAGAGCTGGTCAATGAGAAATCCACCTCCAATCACCCATAATCAAAGCCCCAGTGTTGTTATCTAAGCTAATCCACTACAAAAATGAGGTTGATGGAATTGGGAGAACAAAAATTATCCCCAAAAACCATTCTCTCCAAATGAAATGAAAAGAAAATATAAAGAAAATTCTAATCCGCGACCGTCGTCCGACGACACAAACACGTCGCCCGACGATGGCTTTTATACACTTGGCCCACAATAAGCCACGTCCTCAACTGAAACAAATATCTACCATCGCCCGAGGACCATAATTCATCGCCCGATGACTCTCCTTATTTTCGCTTGACGACATAGACGCGATGCAAGGCAGAGACTTTATCAAAATTGGTCTTTAAAATTTTTGCCCGGCGACGTATGACAGGAAAGCAACTTTTGTTGCTTTCTCTGCATAACTTCCAATGGCTCCAATCTTTCTCCTTATTCCTTTATTGATCCAAAAGTGCATCTTGGAGCTTTATTCCTCTTGCTCCAACAATGCTTAAATACCTACAAAACATATACAAAACTATCAACCGATACACTTTATACAAGAAAATGCATTATACTCAAACTTAACGTATTTATACATAAAGTTGGGTTATTCAACTGATATTAACAACAAAAAATCGATAAGTGCAACAAAAAGCATATACAAAAACAGCTACAATTTTCACTTATCAAACTCTCCCCAACTTGAATCATTGTTTGTCCTCAAACAAAGTTAAATAACCCAAAGAAACAAAGAATAATAAATCAAAGAATTACGAATCAACGGGTTTTTCAAAACGGAAAAAATGCAATGGTTCAAATGAAAAACGATACACACGAAGAAACATACTTACCACTAAACTACGATGATAACATAAACATGAAACAAATGCTAAATACAAAGAACATGCCAATCATTCTAAAATAACATTAGTTCACAAATGAATCACACCTAGCAAAAACAATCATCGGTAGATGAAAAACACACAAAAGGGGGTATTTTCACTCATCTAACAATCTTTCAAACAATAGAATAAATTATGCATTCATCCAAAAATTTACACTGAAAATATAAAATCAAGAATCTCAAGGGTTTTTCAAGGTTGTAATGAGACTTGGTTAACAAACAAGTGATAAGTCCTAAAGCTAATCGAAATAAAAACTTGCCTAAACCTAAGGGAGTAATTACTTCCACAAAGTTTTAAACAATAGAATTTCAATCAAACTTCTTCTTCATCCCAAATTTCAAACCAACACACATCACTTATTCAACACAATATTATTCCATACTCTTTTTGTTTTTCTTTTTCAAAGCTTTTCTATTTTTTCCTTTATTTTTCTATCACTTTTTTTCTTCATTTCTTTTCTCACTTTTTTTTTCTTTTTCTTTTTTAACCTCATAATAATCAACCAATAAATACACAATCATTTTTCTCCCCAACTTGAATTCAACCATACATTGAAGTGAATACTCCCTACTTTCTAAGGCAAGGTAAAAATTCAAACCAAAATAGTGGTTGAGGGTTCAAGAAAACAACGAATCAACATCCATGCAAAAAGGGAAACTAAACACTCATAGACAAGCATTTAGAAAATACAACATGGATATCGACAAAAAGCTCAAAGGGGTTACTAATGATCACACACTCACAAGGTGAATTGACTTATTTGGCCAAGGTAGTTGTGCTCAAAATGAAACAAAAAAATGCCTTTATCATGTTCAAGCTTTCATACAATCAACACAAACAAAAGATTAAGCATAATAAAATCCATTTAAAACAAGAATTGTGGTCTTCAGCATATGTGAACAATGGAAAGCTACCTCACAAAAGGGTAAGAAATAAAGTAATTCACAAATGAACAAGTATACAAAAGAATGAATGGCATAAAAATTGTAAAAATCTAAGTATCATGAATATGCTAAAGTATAGAAAGCGATAAACACGTACCTCGAACGTGTAAAAAACTTTAACAAAATCATTACCATGCATTCGCAAGTCGAAGGGATCAAACTTGACAAATCACCTCAATATTCTACAATTTACCGGCCAAAACTTGAGTGCAAACAACAACAAAAGAATTAGAAAAATAATACTCCTACAAAATTTCAATGTACAAAATTTACAATATATACAACGAACAAAACTCCTCAAGCTAAACACGACAAGATTTCATAAAACACAAATTCAAATAACAAAACAAATAAAAATAACAATATGAAAACAGGGTGAAAATGAATTAACAATTTGAAAAGTGAAGATTTGAAATTCAAAAAATTTCCTTGTTTCAACTTGTTAAAGCACAAATCACCACACATATAAACAAATACAAACAAACATGTTTGTTTTACATCGTAAGCTCGAAGCCTTTATTGGGCGAGCTAGTAACCTCCTATCATCATGCCATGGTATTGTCACACCATGCAAACCTAAAGAAAGTGTCCTAACAATCACAAAAAAAACGTTACGAAAATGAGACAATTCACAACAATACGTGAAAACACATATATGCACAAATATCATATACAAGTTAATGTATAATTTCTATACAACATATACATTAATTACAAAACTCAAAAGTATAAGAATTATCGCAATGCAAAGACAATAGAACCAATCCTCGGCAACGACACTATTTTGTTGGAAGCAGTGTAGCGGCAAGCAACAAATTTTTTGGAAATATTTATCCGAGAATTTATCGTGTCCACAGAGATTGGTTATTGAATTGCCATTTGAAAAATATATCGTTAATGAGTTTGGTTTTAAATGGGTTTGTAAAGAAAATGTTATCAATAGAAAATAAATGTAAACAAAAGTAAAAACTAAGGAAGAACTTATCAAGCCTGCATATAATCTACTCATCACAAACTTAAATCTATCAATCAGTTATATTCAACCTAATAATACTCATCAATGTCACTACGTATCACTCACAACATAAGTCATTTCTAACCCAAATTGAGAGACCAACTGTATCACCAAGAAAACGATCTCTCTACCTCCTCAACAACACATAAGACAACTATGTAATCGCACTGACGATCTCTCAGTACAACACAACCACACAAAGGAATTAAGATCTGATACCCAAGTAGATGTCAACTTTAAATCTATCTCTAGAATTCAGAAACTAACATATAATCATCCTAGATAAGAATCTAAGCAGTAGATGTCTATAATAACTCAAATCCCTAGCACAAAGCAAAAATCTAAGACAACAATCCACAAAGATTTGTAAAGCAAGTTTAATGTAACACCATGGGCGACAAATATACATCAATTCAAAGTAAAATATATACAAAACCCAACAAAATAGAAATACATAGAGAAGAAAAGAGATAAACCATAAATCTTCTGGTTTGTCTGAGCCGGTCAATGAGAAATCCACCTCCAATTATCCATAAGAAAATCCCTAGTGTTGTTATCTAAGCTAATCCACTACAAAAATGAGGTTGATGGATTTGGGAAAAAAAATCACCCCTAAAAACCATCCTCTCCAAATGAAATGAAAAGGAAATATAAAGAAAATTATGATTTGCAACCATCGCTCGGGGACACAAACACGTCGCCCGATGATGGCTTTTGTACACTTGGCCCAAAATAAGTCACGTCCTCAACTGAAACAAATATCTATCATCGCCCGGTGACCATGATTCATCGCTCGGCGTCTCATCTTATTTTCATCTAGCGACACAGACGTGATGTAAGGCAGAGACTTCATCAAAATTGGTCTTCAAAATTTTCGCCCGGCGACGCATGACAGGAAAGGAACTTTTGTTGCTTTCTCTGTATAACTTACAATGGCTCCAATCTTTCGCCTTATTCCTTTATTGATCCAAAAATGCATCTTGGAGCTTTATTCCTCTTGCCCCAATAATTCTTAAATACCTATAAAACATACAAAACTATCAAACAATACACTTTATACAAGAAAATGCATTATATACAAACTAAATGTATTTATACACAAAGTTGGGTTATTCAACTGATATTAACAACAAAAAATCGATAAATCCAGTGGCTGACACATGTTCTCCTCTTCATTACCACACGCTCGAAGCTGCATGATGCGTGTGTAACTTTCCAGTGCTGACATGCTTTTTGGTCCTTTTTAGCCAGATTTTTCCCAAGTCTTTATTTCTTCATAATTTGTCTATTTTTCTCTGTTCTTGGGTTGTTGTTCATCTAATTAAGTGATATTTGGATCGATTTTCTCCATTTCTTCGACTGAATATATATAATGGCAGAGTTTCATCACAACACCAAACTTAATCTATCGATTATCTTGAAGTAACTTGCCTGCAACTTAAAGTTCCAATTAGAAACACGAAAATACAAAATCAACAATTTAACATCAACATACTTATTTTTATCTGATCACCATTCAAGCTTCTAACATCAATCCGAAAAAATCAAGAAACCTCCTCCACTTATAACGAGTACTCTACATGTCTCTCATCTCACTATAATTCGTTGAATTGACAGGGTGATCATTCAATCAACATACAAAACTGCTTATACTGAGTTTAATCATGTTCTAATAGAATTTATCATAGTAATAAGAACACACACACTTTGAGGAATTTTTCAGTAATAACGCGGCTTAGGTTTAGGTAGGATATTTTTGGGAAAGTAGGTTTTAACCTTTGGAGTTAGGTTTTTAGTTCTCCTATCACTATCATACCAACTCTTTTCCTTTTAACTGATACTAGAGAGATTTATCAATTTTTTGTTGGTCACTTTCTTTTTCTCTTTTTTGAAGAAGTTATTTTACTTCTTGATTTTTCTGAACATTTATTTAAATTTTTTAACCAATTATCTCTAGTACCCCAACCCCAAACTTAGACTTTTCTTACTTCTAAGAGCAACCCCCAACTCGTTATTTTGCCTATGACAAGAAAAATTTAAAAATTCTACCTAACTCCATAGAGAGGGTGGAAAATTACATCTATCAGATCAATTGGTTAACAATCTGGTTTTGTCACCGAAATAACAGGCTTAGGCTCAAAGTGGTTAGAAAAGGATATTCAATAATATTTCGGGTTGGCTTAATAGGCTTTTAAACAAAAAATTTCCTCAGTGTGTAAATCAAACTATATTAATAAAATCGAACATATATCAAACCTGATAAAACAGTAAAGCATGGATATACTCATAGAAAGAATTGATAAAAAGTGGAAATATTTGGCTCAAACCTTACTAGCTGAGGTGTCTGGAGATTGACTACAAGCTTATTGATTATATTTCCATCTTTTTCTTTCTCTTAGTAAGTCACCTTCTTGATGACCAAGCCTTTTTCTGATGGTAAGTTTTGGATCATCTGCTCAATGCTATAGTTGTATTTACATGGGATTCTGAAAGAAATAACAGAAGCAAACTTGTATATTAATTCCAAGCAAACATAAAAGTTACAAAGGGAAAAATACTCATAAGTAGTTATTTCTCATAGGTAGTCTAAACAAAAATCAAAATTGCAGAAATTGAAAGTTGCTCCTTGTTCTTTGTTTCGTTGTCAAAGTTGGAAAATTCTTGCAAGTCTCTTGCCGAGTTGTGAAAGTTTCTATTTTGTCTTTCCCATTCTTCTCTTATTTTCTATTTTGTTTTTTTTCCTATGCATTGTCTTGATACTTGAAGTACTTTTCCAAATCTTTTACAGTTTCAAACCGACTTCTTAAATCTCTCACATGCATGTTATTCTATTGTTGGTTGTAGAAGTATTCGAATGTTGATGCAAAATGTGGTGGCTCAACATACAAGGTAGTTGAAATTTCATTTGCCCACTTCGTCATCCCCACTGTATATGCTTCCATTCTTCTTTGGAATTTGATGGTTTGCTGGTTTTATTCTTGTGGTGCTTCTAGGATGTTCGAAGGATTGCCTCTAACATTGTCTCTTTCTTGACTATTTTCTTGTGTTGGTTGGGCATCTATTGCTCTTTACTTTTGGTGAAACCTTCTAACTATGGTATCACTAATTGGCTATATAGGAATTAGCATTTTATCATCAGGTTGAGTCGGGACTCCAGCTAACTTGCATAAATCATTAATAATACAAAAATGTTCACAAGCTTTGCATGCTGAGTCAACCATATATTTAATATTTTCAGCAATTAAATACCCCGCATTAATGGGTTCCCCATTTAAAAGGGCTAAAAGACCCAAACACTTCTTAACAATGAATTGTGATTGATTAGAAGTTGCTTTTAAAGTTTGCATAAAGAAGGATGCCCATGCTTTAGGCACGGGACCGAAAATATGTAGTTTTAAGTTACAATTTGAGAGAATGCCATATTTTCCATTCAGCCACAGGTTTACAAAATATGCCAAGCATCTGCTGCCCTATCTGATCATCAATTTGACGACGTTCATATATATGAGAGCTAAGAGTACATACCTCAGGGCATCAGAGATTTAGAAGAGAATTTATTGCAGCAGGAGAAAAGTCAACCGACTTACCTCTAACATGTGAAGTATGAGAATCATTACTCAGAAACAGGGCATTTGCATAAAACTCCAAGTCAATGGTCTTGTTTTTTTTTCTTTAGTTAAGCTGTTAAACCTTTCCCATTGTCTTTGTTGTAGCAACTCCACTATTTTCAAAAAACTTTTCAAATTGGTACAATCCATCTCTCTCTCTCTCTCTCTCTCTCTCTCTCTCTCTCTCTCTCTCTCTCTCTCGTACTACATGGTAATCTACAAGTTTCAAATAGTTCTCCTCATTGGCCTCAGTACATAATTTCAGATTTGGAAAAGTTGGGACATGCAGAGTGACACGTGCGCTTGAAGTTGACCCCTTTTGATTTCTTTTTCTCTTTGAAGCCATCTGCACAAAACTGAAACAAAACCCAAAATTTTCAAGAAAATATGCCAAGATTTATGAGTGAGTGAATAATTTTCACAAGTAATTTGAGTAAGAAGAAGGGATACAAGAAAGTAGGATTGTTGCAACCTTTTTATAGGTAAGAAAAGGGTTCATCGCGCATATTGGGCCATATTGCATGTGCCATGGCACTGTTACATTGCCCCAAACAGATCTTTTCCCGCTAGCTGTAATAAAGTAGCATCACACGCATGGCTATTTACATCATGTGCGCGATGCAAGGATATCACGTGCACGATGTTAGCGCGATGACTCCAAAATATTTCCCCTTTTTTTGGTGTTTGATTATTGCTCCATTTGAAATTTGGGTGATCTTTCCAAGTCAGATTGTATGTGTTGAAATAAGGATTAATCCTTTGAAAATTCTCAAACTGGGCTTCTTTGACAGAGCCCTCTTTGGTGCACATTTCGTTTTCATGTCCTCCTCAGAAATCACACTTTGTGCATGTACATGACTCACATTAGCTTGATTTAGGTTGCTTTCAGCTAGCCTTTTATTTAACAATTCAATTTGAGCTAATAAAACGATATGAGCATTTTAAGTTATTATACCTTTCGTTGTACCTATAGCTTCAGTCTTCACAACTCTTTTTCTTTTGGAACGGTATTCATTTAAACACATTTTTTCTATCAATTCCCTTACCTAAGGTTCGATCATTGATCTGATGGTGCCTCCCGCGAAAGCATCTACTAACATACATGTTTAAAACCTGAGACCTTTGATAAAACTTTGCATTTTATCCATGTTGTTCAGGTTATGATATGGGCACCTATGTAATAACAATTTAAATTTTCCCATGAATCATACATATATTATGTATCTTGTTGCTCGAAATTCATGATTTTAACGTTCCTTTCAGTGAACTGCATAGTGGTAAAGAATCTTTCAAGGAAATTGTCCTTTAGCTCTGCCCATGGCCCAATAGTACCATTAGTAAGGCATGGAAACCAATTCTTTGTCCTTCCTATCAATGAGAATCCAAACAACCTCAATTTTACATGAACTTCATTGACACCGGTTGGTCTACACGTTGAGGCTGTTCTATGGAAACAAGCAAGATGCTCCCACAGATTTCAAATTGCAATCCCATCAAAGGGGTTGTCTTCTAAACCTAAAAGAACAAAATTTTTGATATCAAAGTTAGCAGGGTCTGCAGGTATAATACCTCTAGAGATTTTCCCTGTGTCGGTTCTCTTGCAATAATCCCCCATCGTTTGGGGTGGTGATATGCCTGCCATGATTAATTCTTAATTTGATTCATTCTTGGAAGAAAAACTAAAATCATCTACTTCTACTTCCAGTGCCAGAGTAGCTTCTCCATCAGCCTTTCGATTTGCTCGCACAATCCTCTTGATTTCTAGATCAAGTGGTAGCAATTCTGATCCTAAACTTCGCATGCACAAACACAATACCTCAGTAGTAGTGTATAACAAAAAATAAAAATAAAAAACAAGAAAACTAAATAAAAAATTAAAAATAAACCAAAAACGTTGCACAAGCGTTGTCTTGTTAAAATTATCAACACTCCTCGGCAATGGCGCCAAAAACTTGATGATTTCTCGGCAAGTGTACCGATAGTGTCGAAGTAATTAAAATATCGTATTTGCAAGGACTTCTTATTTAAGAAGATAATTATCGTGCAATGTTTAGAAAATACTAAATAGGGTTTGTTTTGAGTTTTAAGACGAAAATTAGTAAAGAGTTGTTCTGATAATAATACGAAAGCAATTAGGTTTTGTATTGAATCCCCTATTTCTTTTCTGTTGATGTTCGGTGTATTACATGAATGATATTGTTTCTATAATTCCACAACAAATTAAAAAAACATTATACCAAATCCCTTGGTGTATATCTCACTAATCTATACTCATATTTTCGTATCCCTCGTCCACCAGCGTAAGCAAGATTAGGTGATGCAATAATACGTTAACTCATAAGCTACTACTTGAGGTCTTCTATTCCTATTCAACCGACATAAGTATGACAATTGCCCTAGGTCCAACACATAGACTAATAGTCAGTATTCCTTATGTTCTTAAAATTAGATTAAAAGAGTATCTCACATAAAAAGAATTACAAACAAGAAGCAATTGATAAAAATTATAACTTAAATTATTCATGCAATAACAAATCAAACATATGTCCTCACACTAATTAAAATAAGTTCATCGTATAAAACCTAATCTAGAGAGATTTAGCTACTCATAATGAATAAATTATAATACCAAATAATAATAAGAGGTTTGCATAAGTTATCCCTTTAAGAACTAGCCTCCAATGGCATCAAATACGCTCCAAATATGATTCATGGTGTTGTAAATCATCCCCTTCAGCGTAAAATCACAGAACCCTTGAAAAAGTGCCAAAAACCCCTTTTAAAAGCTGTCAGTGGGTGTTAGAACGCGCCAGAAAAGGCCCATCGCATGCACAATAAGCTGCATCACGCGCGCGATGTGTCTTGTCCAGGCACATCACGTGCGCGACTGGGCGCGATACTGGTGTGAAAAATCCAGTGGCTGTCACACGTTCTCCTCTTTAATATCGCGTGCGCGATTCCCTGCGTGATTTTTCCATTGCTGATACAATTTTTTGTCCTTTTTAGCCAGATTTTTCTCAAGTCTTTATTTCTTCATACTTTGTCTATTTTACTCCATTCTTGGGTTGTTCTTCATCAAATTAAGTGATCTTTGGCTCAATTTTCTCTGTTTCTTCGACTTAATATATGTAATGGCAGAGTGTCATCATATATTTTGATTTACGTTCCCCATGTATTGGCATAATATAATTGGCTTATTATATGTAGGTGAAATTATGGTGGTATCTCTTAATGAGAAACGAGGGAGCCTGATGAAAATGCAGATTGTTGAGCAGCGGTCGATGTTGTCCTTTCCTTGCGCATCTGTCGTTTTGGGAGCGGTGCAAGGTGAATCTTCCCAAGCGGAGAAAATTCGTCCTCCCAACATTCCTCGGAGAGAAGATGGTCCCTTCACATCGTCAGTAAAGCAAGAGGTAGGACACAAGGATGAGAGATTGGAGGATTATCTGACTCATACTAAGACTCCTTGCGGAGCAATCCAGCCTTTGATGCCACAGTTTTTTATGGTTAAGGAAACACAATATGGGGGTTTGAATTGGGTTTTTAAATTGAAACTTTTTCAATACCCAAGACGATAAACAAAGAACTAAGAATAAAAATAATGAGAGTCTTAAAAACCTTGTCTTCAGAGTCTTCAGAACCTTAGTCTTTAGAGTCTTTAAAATTTTTTCTTCAGAACTATAGAACTCTGGGGCGCAGAATCTTCAGAGCTTGATAATCTTCAGAAGATCTCTTATCAGAGTCAGAATCTACTTGATGAACATTCTTCAAAAGCGTTGTTTGAGAGTGTTCTAGACTTGACATATTTTTTGTAAAGCCAACTTTATATCTCTTTAGAGTCATAATGTGTTGAGTTCAGAAACTGACGACGTCATACGTCAATCCTTCAGAGTCAAAACCTGTTAGCAAACATCTACACACTAGAAAAAACCATTAAGGTGTAAAATTGTTCTCTAAGAAACAATTCATTATTATCATCAAAACTAAAGGCCATATGCAGAAGCAAAATTTGTTCTTATAGTCTCCCCCTTTTTTATGATGGCAAAACCATGTATTTTGATGAACAATTTTTACTTGGTTTAATTGCATAAAACAAATCAGAGTAAGCTATAAAGCTCCCTCTGAGTTCTATACTATCAAAACTTATCTCAGCTTGTTCAAAGGCCCCCCCTTAGTTCAAGACTTAAAATAGTTTTGATGTATAAAACACTTTAATCAGTATAAAAGGAATACATTCCTGATTAAGACACCACCAGAGTCTGATTGTAAATGACTGGTTTGTCATATCAGAGCTTGGATTGTTATCAGAACCTAATAAGGTATCAGAATATAGTTGGATTTCCTTTTAACAAAGGTCTGGTTAACATGACTTTTGTTTATCAGAACCTGATAAATTTTTAGAGTATCTGATCCTAGTTATTTGAACTTTTGAATTGCCTGATTAGAAAAATTCAATGAATATTTTCAAAGTTCCTGATCAGTCAAATATTTTTAGAGGCATAATATATCAGAATATGTATGAGATAAGTATGGAAAAAGGTATATCATAATCATCTACTTTCTCCCCCTTTGTCATTAACAAAAAAAGAGTTAAAACCATAAATAAGAACTTCATTAAATAACTAGATAAAGGTACAAAATAAAAATATTAACACCAAAAAAATAAACTAAACACAAAAACTAGAAAGGTAAAATAAAATGGTTTAAGGCGGAGGAAGCAGTCTTGACATAATCACTTCAAGCAATCTTGTGATCTTGGAGTTAGTTTCAACTTTCTCTTTGAACATCTTATCATGCTTGTCCAAACGCTTTCTAACAACTTCAATCTCTTTCTTGATTTTTTCAAGTGTCTTCATAATCACCAGAGGCATTTCTTTAGAATTAGTAGCAAATGACTTCTCATTTAGAGAGGAAACCACAATCTTAGAAGCCGGTGCAAAAGCAGGAGTTGAAGAAACAATCTGCTGTTCATAAGCAACATCATTTTCAATCCGAGTCTCTAGCTTAAGGACAACTTGTTCTGGTTCAGGATAAGGCATAAATCGTGATTGACGCAACATTAGAAGATGTTACATAACTCAATAAAATCTACTATGGAAGTTTTTCTGAGCATCCTTGAGGTAGATATCCTTTAATTCATGGGAGCAGGAATTAATCCACCTTCTGAAGCTATTCTAGAGCACATCACTCTCAATAGGATTTACACAATATGTGCAAACTTGCGTCAAAGAGCGCAGATAATCATTTGCTTCACTTTAAAAATATAACGATAATTCATCAATTTTTGGTTTGGGTGGTGGAAGGATATTGGTTCTAAGGAAGGCTGGGTCAGAAAGATCTGGCTGGGTATCATAAGTATTTATCATATTCTCATCTTTAGAATCGGATGAGATAGGGAAAACATCCTTAGAAGATTCAGGTGAGGGAGGGTTATTCAAAAGTTGCTCCATAAAGGTGTTAATAATGGGGGTATTGACAGAGTTTGGTTGAGTGGATTCATTTGGTGGTTGAGGTGGAGTTTCTTCCTATAAGATTTGGGATAAAAGTGTTTGAGGGATTTGTGATGGAGTTTGTAAAGGTTGAGTTTCTAATGGTTTTTGGTTGGATGGTTCAGGTGGAGTGATATCAAAAGGAGTGGTTTGGGGTATGGTGTATTGAAGCTTGGACATAAATCTAAAGGTAGTATGAGGAGGTGGTGGAGGAGTGGTAGCATTAATAGTTTGTGATGGTGATATAGGTTGAGAGGGAAAAGATGCAGATGCATTATTATTAAAATTTTGAAGTAAAGGCAAAGAAGTCACAACAGAAGTAGACTTACTTGCAGTAGGATTTGTAGAAGGAGGAACTTTAGCAATCTTAGAGCTCTCAGAATATTTAGAAATAGTTTCTGGAAAAGATTCTAAACGTCTTCTCTCGGAAGCAGAAACCTTGGCCTTCTTAGTTGTACCAAAAGTCTTAGCCTTCTTGGTTGGAGACTTTGCAGTTCCAAAAGGACCATCACCATTTACCTTAAACATTTTCCTCTTTCTTTTAACAAGGGGCTCAAAATGAACAAATGGACTATCTTCTTGAATAGCTATATGTGTCGGACCTTAAGCTTTCTCTTCAGTAGTGTTTGCCTGAACTTTTTCTAGAGAAACTATCTTGTTAAAAGTAGGAAAATGAACAAGATCTAATCTTCTGGAAGAAATTGCAGTCTTATCCAGAGCATCTGGTAGAACAATGACTTCATAAATCAAACCCATATTCTTCAGATTCCTACCATCAAGAGGTTTACCAATCTCAATAGCTAACTCCTTAGGCAAATCTGAAGATTCCATAAGCTTTCTCTCAACGAGGATATCAGAAGTGAGTCTTCCTAAAGGAATCCATTTCCTAATCTTGGCACCATCATGTGTAGTCTCTTTGATCAATTATATCAAATAATTAAAAATTATTGCAGGCAGATTCAGTTTGATCCCTGAAGCAATGTAGAACAACATATACTTCTGATCGACATTGATATAATTAGATGAATTTGTTGAAGGTCTATGATGGATGCAACCCAAAATTATCCAACACCACACTCTGAGTCTTGGATTAATAGTATTCACAAGTTTTGAATTCTTATCATTCTAAAAAATTCTTGCAGCAATCCACTTCATTTTAGAACCTTTTGAAGGCATTTCATAACACCGTTTTCCAGAGCCATCAAGATTAAGAAGCATAGAAATAGACCTTTCTGTAACACAAATTTTTTACATCAAAACAAATGAAGAAAACTACAATTTCAGTCGCAAACACCCAAAATTGCTTTACCAGTTCATTATAAACCGGTCCTTTGAGAGTGTTGAAATAGCCTTCACAACCCTGAGTCTTCAAATCATCAGTCAAATTGTAACCGTTGCCTTGATATTTTCAAAATCAACGATCAATTTACTGAGAACTTCCAATTCATTAACTAGAATAGACAACTTTATTTCTTTCTGTTGAACTTGTTGCTATTGCAACCTTGGAGTTTCATATTGTTGTTGAACAAACGAAGATTGTTATTATTGTTGTTGTTGATCAACCATGGTGAACAAAAACCAGGGTTTTGTTGCAGAGAAACTTTAGTGGTTTAAAAATAATAAACTGTGGGATGAAAGGTGAAGTGTGTGAAAAGTGATTGAAGTGGGTTTAAGTAAAAATTTAATTGTAATGATTAAAAAAAATTGAACAGTTCAAAAAACTGACAAGGGTGAGGCTTGAGAGGTTTTACCTAATCCAAATATAAATCACTCCTCCCAATGTGTCAACTCAAGCATTTAGTGTGTTTCAGATTAAGATAACTATCTTATTTTGAACCACAAACCTTTCGTTTGCTTGACAACTATTAATGAAGTAAACTCTTCAGAGTCTAGAAGATAAAACTTATCAACAAGAGAGGTTTTGACTTAGGATGCTTCTGATACATGAGACCTTCACACTTTTGAAGACTCACACTTCAAAATCACTAAATCCCAAAGTATCATTATATCATTATGAGAAATAACCATTATGAGGTTTTCGTCTTTTTTCATTCTGGACAAAACACCATTTAAAAATTTTTCACAATGAAAACAAATCTATCTTCAACAAGGGGTTTTGTAAAGATATCAGCCCATTGATGGTCTATGTAATACAGTGGGAGAACTGACTGTTATACTAGTTTCGTGTTTTGTATTTGCAAATGTTGCGGTAAGCAAGAGTCGCCACTGACTTTTCTTTTATCCAACAAAGGAAAGAGTGAAAAGAACAGAAAAAGACCTTTCGAGAGTTTTATGAGTAAGGGGGTAGATTATGGCAAGGGAAGGTGTTAGCATCCTTTCCATCCGTAGTTATCTACGGGCTCTTAAATGCTTAGCTCATTTTTTGAAATACCTTGTGCTTTATGTGTTTTTGAAAAGTATTTTGAAATGCCAATAGTGAGGTAGTCTGCTTTATGATAACTCTTGTATCAGTCCTCAAGAGTGTTGATAAAGAGTTTTTGAAAATGTTTTGAAATGTTTTTGTGTAAGTGTAAAAGTTTGTTTTTTGAGCAAGCATCTAACATCTACCTACTTTTACTCGAAAGGTTTGTTCTTTTCCTCCTTTCTTTTAGATAGTGCTATCCTACTATTAGTGAGTAGGTAGCCCTATCGTTGAATGTTTGAGGGACATTCGAAGGGAGTTTTATAGTCACAAAGGCAACTGGGCAAGAAGTTTTAGTAATTACCCTAAGACTTTAAGATCATTGTTTACCGAGGCAATGTCGAGAGGGTCATCAAGGGACTTATGATCTTTTATTAAACCAGAGGGTAGCCACTAAAATCTCTCATGTTTCGAGAGTTGTGACTATTTCCGAAGGCAACCAAAGTGGGAATACCCTAGAGGTGCGCATGTGTGAGTGTGTTGTGTTCAGTTATGTTTGTCTTATGTTAGGTTTGCTAGCGTTTTATTTTACTCTTGCCATACAATCTTATTTAGCATGTATCTAAGCAGTTATATATACAGGAATTAAAAGTGCAGGAATATAAAACCTAGCTATTACAAGGCTTCGGGGATGGGGATTATTTACATGTCCAAAACTTGGGGAAAAAATAAAGAAAGCAGTAAAGGTCCTACTAATCATCTATTACATCCCAATATACAGTTACAGTAATAAAAGAAAGTGCGCAAGAATAATAACGCGCGAATTTTGGAAAGACGTCTAAAATCCTAAGAATAAAATCTTTTTGTTTTGTTTTTTTTAGAAAATAAAATAAACTAAAAATAAAATTAAACCTAAATTCTAATTTATTTTAATTTTTGAAAAAGAAGATGTTAACATTAATTAATTAATTAATTCAGAAATTAATTTAATTAATAAAACCTAATCCTAGTTTTTATGATGATTTTTTTTATATATTTTATGTTATGATAAAAAGATTAAAAGAAATAAAACAATTAAAACAAATAAATAAGGAAATAATGAACATGGGCCTAATATGGAACAACAATAGGGGATGCACGTTTGAAAATCTACTAGGCCCATATATGCTGGCCCAAAATCCTTTGTGAATCCCAAGTTGCTGATTCATGAGGGTTCATCATGAGCGCTCAAGTTTGGAGCGTTGTATCCAACATTGTAATGATCTAGTGGTAATGATCTGATGACGCACGGTATGCGCGCCTGCCTCTGGAACACTGGATCTGCAAACAGAAAATTGAAAAATAATATGGCAAGAGGTGGGATCGAACCCCTACCCTTGCACACACGCAATGCCTTAAGCTTTTCGATTCTACCGCTGGGACAACTTTATTTCCATTCGAATAAACATAAAAGACTTCCTGCAAAATAAATAAATCTTAAAGGTCCAGGAGGACTTTACCCCCTCTAACTCGAACCCCCTAATTCGATTCTGAGGTTTGTTTGGCCCAAACATCCTAGACTTTGAGTTTCGAAGGAAATCTCAGATCGTGCCCTAAAAATGACAAAATATCATCCTTGCGCCTACACCTACACGTAGCTTGTTAAACCTGCGCTAATGATGGTCCTGAACAAAAGTTAAATGATTAAAACAACAATATGTGACAAAAAATGTGGCTTCGATTTTACCATCCTTACCAATTGGAGATTCATGAATTTTGTGGCTTAAGGCATGGAAACACTTGCTTAGGGGCTGGTGTGGATTCTCGGATGTCTCAGGGGCACGAATCTGATATTAGTTTGGACTGAGGGTACCTGCAAAACTAGCTTCGAACTATGAGATTTTTAAGAATTTGGTATGCTTTCTGAGGCAGCGTGTGCATGTAGTCTCCTTTGACTTGTGTTGGTGTCTCATATTTATAGGAGGTGGAGGAGATAAGAAAATGGGGAAAGATTTCCATTTTGAGCTTCTTCATGCCATTTTGGAATTTTGAATGAATCTGGACAGGTGATGATTGACGCCTTGTATAAATTCGATCTACTCAGAGTTTTCCTTATCAGAGCGTCTTCGATCAGCCTCGAAGCATTGTTCTCTTTGATGGCTATGCGTTTTGATTCAAATTGTTCAAAACCTTCCTTATTAGAGCTTCTTCGATTAGCCCCTAAGTATTGTTCTCTTCGATGGCTATGAGTTTTGATTTGAATTGTTCAGAACCTTCCTTATTGGAGCTTTTTTGATCAGCCCCTAAGTATTGTTCTCTTTGATGGCTATGAGTTTTGATTCAAATTGTTCAGAACCTTTCTTATTATAGCTTCTTTGATTAAGTCAACTTCTGCATTGATTGCTTGATCCGGAAAACTTTCATATCCAATTAGCCCAAACAAATCCAGCTCCTGCTCTTTTCGATTTCCTTCAACTTGAATAATTGAAATGTCACCTTGTTGATATGCTTATCAAAAGAAATCTTGTTCTGATATGCCAATTGAAGGACACTTTGTTGACATGCCTTCGAAGTACACCTTATCCTGATATGCCAATCGAAGGACACTTCGTTGATATGCCTTCGAGGTATACCTTATTCTGATATGCCAATCGAAGGGCACTTTATTAACCTGCCTTCAAAGTACACCTTATTCTGATATACCAATCGAAGGACACTTTATCCTGATATGCCAATCGAAGGACACTTTGTTGACCTGTCTTTGAAGTACACTTTATTCATATGCCAATCGAAAGCACTTGACCATCATTCAAAAAATTTCATTTTCTTTAAGCAAGTGTTTATAACCACCCAGGCTAGAGAAGATCTTGGAAAACATGACAGGGATAATTTTGGGATACAACAGTTTCCCCTGTTCAATCTTCTTAAACCTGAAGATTTAGATTGGCTTGTTTACCTTTCGTGATCTGAAAGTGGAAGATGATTGAACACTAGAGTGCCCAGAAATTTGCACTCGCATGATGTGATGATTGCATGTAGGGAATGGGCTTGAAGATGCCATTTGGAGAAGATGACTGAGAGTTGTAGGAGATGGGCTTAAAGATGCCATCAAAAGTAGATGCTTACTCCATAAGAGGTCTTTTTGTGGGATTTCCTATTCCTGTTGTCTGAGGAGGAGTCCGCTGGGGAATGTTGATTTCTTTTGTTCTCCTGCTTGAGGAAAACCCTGTGGGGGAATAGAGTCTAGAAACTTCAGTTGTCCAAGGCTCTACTGAGGACTTATCTCTAGAAAAGTTTGTTGTTTTCTGGTTGAACTCCAGGCTTTACATTAACTTGCTAGGGAGGATGAAATTAACTGTTATCTGGAAATGTATTAGAAGGAGCCTGTGTAGGGCTGCTTCAGGATGAGTCCATGTTAGACTGCATCTGGAAACTGCAAGAAGGAATCCGTGTAAGATTGCTCCAGGATGAGTCCGTGTTAGACTGTATCTAGAGATCACGAGAAGAAACCCGTGTAAGATTGCTTCAGGATGAGCCCGTGTTAGATTGCATCTGGAGATTAGGAGAAGAAACCCGTGTGAGATGGCTTCAAAATGAGTCTGTGTTAGACTGCATTTGGAGATTTGGAGAAGAAACCCGTGTAAGATTGCTTCAGGACGAGTCCTGTTAGACTGCATCTGGAGATTAGAAGAAGAAACCCGTGTAAGATTGCTTCATCTGGTCATATAGATAGTTTTCATGCCTGACTTCAGGTATTAATCTACAATTAGTTGTTCCTAAATAGTTGTCCTGTCTTGTTTCAGGTATTAATTTGGAACTTTCGTTTGGTCGTTGAGATAGTTGTCCTGGATGGTTTCAGGTATTAATCTATGACCTTAGAAAGAAAGATAGTTTTCCCGTCTGGCTTCGGGTATTAATCTTCCCTCTACTTATGTAGATAGTTTTCCTGTCTAGTTTCAGGTATTAATCTACAATCAGTCATCCACAAGATAGTTGTCTTGTCTTGTTACATGTATTAATCTGGAACTTTTTTTGTCGGTCATTGAGATTGTTGTCCTTGCTGGTTTCATGTATTAATCTCTGACCTTAGAAAGAAAGATAGTTTTGCCGGCTGGCTTCGGGTATTAATCTTCCATCTGCTCATGTAGATAGTTTTCCTGTCTGGTTTCAGGTATTAATCTACAATCATTCATCCACAGATAGTTGTCCTGTCTTGTTACAGGTATTAATATGGAACTTGGTAATGTTGGTCACATAGATAGTTTCACCGTCTGGTTTCGGGCATTAATCTGTGGCCTGCAGTATTTGTTGATAAACCCATCTTGCTTCGGGAGTTCATACCACTTGGTCGTGTAGATAGCTTCCCCGTCTAGTTTCGGGCATTAATCTTTGACCTGCTGTATAAGTTAATAGCGTTTGTCTGTCTTCTAATTTAACATGAAAAGGTAAAATCAATTTCATGCGATGTCCTGATGTATGAATTGCATGATGCTCTCAAAATAAATGATATTGTGATATATGCATTTGTGTTTCATATGTTATGATGTTTGTAGAATGATGCGTGAATGTAATGTATGAACATATCACTCGTTCTATTGAAATGTTGTTGAATTAGGATAATAAATCCCTAATTGTTGTTGGGGGTGAACAATGTAGGTCTTCGAATTTTGTTGAAGTTGAAATGCTGGGAAATTGATTCCTATTGCTAGAGAAATAAACTCTGTTGGGGAAGGGAAACTCCGTGAACTGCTTGGGGATTTTGTTGAAATCCTACTGAGGAACCCTGACAAGCTTGTGAACTAGGTTAGGGAATTTTTAAGATGTTGGGGAAGTAATGGGAGATTCTTGCTCCTCCGGGGATATATAATAACACCTGACCTTATTAAGATGTATGCTGTGGGTATGGAAATGATTTTTATAGTAGGATGCCCCTGCCTCTGTACCTGCTGGAGAAAGTATCTGCTGGAGAAAATATCTGCGGGGACTTTGTGGATGGCCTTTAGACATTGTCCCGTTTCTTAAATCCATTAGTAACCGTCTTTCTATTTTTTATGCGTGTATTTGTAAACAATAATCATATTCAAATGTATATGTTCAAAAATAATCACTGAACATTTTCGCAAACAAAACAGAAAGATAAAAAGAAAACAAATAGTTTTTCACTTTCAAAGAGATAATTTTGTATTAATTTGAAGAATTTGTGCCTTTGATAGGCGTTTTTGTACAAGGAGACGAACATTCTAGTAAGAGAATGCCGTCATAAGAACGGAAATTATACAAAGTAGTATACAAAGAAAACAACTATGTGAAATAATCCCATTGATTTCCATTCTGCTATTGCCTTTATGTCTTTGATCATCTCATCTCTTTGCTGCTTGTCCGAAGCTGGCTAGATTGATTAGTGCCACTTGAGCTTTATAGTTTTACCTAAGATTAGATGTACAGTGATCCAACATGACATAGTTATATGCTTTAAATCCATAACTTTTTCCTGGACCGCCCTTTCGGGTTTTTAGTCCACCAGGATACCCTTTTTTGCCCGCCTTTTCGAGTTTTCAAATTGCTAGGTGTACAATTTTTTTCATGTGTATATCCCTAATTTTTGCCTGAACCCTTTAGATTCGCCGGGATGCCCTTATTTTTGCCTAGGCCAGTCGACCTAGCGGGTCTTTGTTCATGCGTAGTTTCTTTTAACTATGTCCATGTTTACAGGGTGTGGAAGGTCGTCACCGTCCATAGTGGTTAAGATCATGGCTCCACCAGAAAATATGTTTTTAATCATAAATGGCCCTTCGTATGTGGAGTCCATTTGCCCCTGGGATCACCTTGCAGCAATATGGCACGCTTGATTACCAGGCCACCAGCCTGATATACCTAACGTCTGACTTCTTGTTAAAAGCTTTAATCTTAAGTTTTTGGTACATCTGAACATGGCAGATAGTCACGAGTCTCTTCTCATTAATTAGGTTCAATTGGTCAAGTCGAGTCTGAACCCAATCGTCTTCATTCAAACCTACGTCTTTTAAGATTCTCAAGGAAGGGATCTGGACTTAAATGGGTAGGACAACTTCCATACCGTACACCAGAGAGAAAGGAGTTGCCCCTGTTGATGTGCACACTGTGGTACGGTAACCATGAAGAGCAAATGGTATCATCTCATGCCAGTCTTTGTATGTCACAATCATCTTCGGTATGATCTTTTTGATATTTTTATTAGCAGCTGCTACAGCGCCATTTATCTTCGTCCGTTAAGGAGAAGAGTTGTGATATTGGATCTTGGATTGCGTGCAGAGCTCAGTGATCATAGTATTATTGAGATTGGTACCATTATCCGTAATGATTCTTTTTGGAATACCGTACCGATAGATAAGGTTATGTATGATGAAGCGACACCCATTAGATGTTGTAGGTCTAATATCTCCAATCATATCGATGCCCCACATTGCGAATGGCCAGGGAGCAGTCAAGACGTTCAAGGGGACCGGGGGAACATGTACTTTATCAGCATAGATCTGGCATTTGTGACAAGTCCATGAATGTTGATAACAATACGCTTCCATAGTGGACCAATAGTATCCTTCCCGTAGGATCTTTTTAGCCATCGCGTGTGTTGCACCCCAAAATTTCCCTCTCATGTTTTCCAAAGTCTTCCCCCTGCCTGGTTGATCACAAACTCTTGCCTAAGGAAAAAGAAGATTTTTGAGTGGTACTTTAAGTACCTTTCGATTGGCATCCTGAAAGACACTTCGATTGACATTCTGGACAAGCATTTAAATTGGCATCCTGAAAGACCCTTTGATTGGCATTCTGAAGGAGTCTTTCGATTGGCATTATGGACAAGCATTCGATTGGAATTATGTCAAGGCAATTTTGACAGGCATGTCAACCATGTCCTTCGATTGGCATGAACAACACCTTTTGATTGGCCTGTTAGCAGAGCCTTTCGATTGGAATACTTCGATTGATATTTGAGCCAGGCCCATTCGAAGGGTACGCAGGGAGTCCATTCGAAAGAGGCAAATCAGGACTAATCGAAGAGCATGGCCTGAAAGCATTCGAAATCCAAGCGTCCAGGTTCATTCAAGGGACACGAATGTTTCAAAAGAGGAAATAATTTAATGTGTTTAATTTTTGTCCAGAGCGTTAAAGGCCTGTTTTAATGGCTGTCCCTTGCCATTACTGCACCCTCACACCCCTATAAATACATAGGCCATCATACATTACCAACACGAAAATGAAAGGAAAATCATAGAACGAAATTTATACACACACAAAAAATCTGCAGGAGAACAAAACATTGGAGAGACGCTGCCCAGAATTTTCCAAGCCAAAGCAGTCCCTCAGATCGAAGGTGTCCACGCCCAGAAGCCCTCAAATCAAAAGTGCCTACATCCAGGAAGCCCCCAGATCGAAGGTTCCTACATCCAGGAAGCGCCCAAATTAAAAGTCCAATCTGTTGGTAAGAAAGGGTAAACCATCCAACCTCATATTTGCATAATACATTCATACTTGTTGTTACTTTCGATTTGCCATCCTAGACAGGATTAAAGGGCCTGGGTTTGGCACCCAGGTCATGTTTTTTTTTTCGTTTGCTAAACACTTGCTGCAGATTTAGCCTGAAGAGACCCCAACAAGTGCAGGATCGAAGGGCCTGGGATTCAATACCCAGGCCCTGCATTTTATTTCGCTAACATGCTTTTGCAGTTATAACATCCCAGATCAAAGGAGAGCCCTTCTCTGGATCGAACCTATTAGCATGCTGGATCGAAGGAGGCATCTCATTCCTGTATTGAAAGCCATGACTTCCATGATCAAAAGACATTCCTCTTCCCTGGATCGAAGGCTACTCACGCCTTGCTGTTTGGCCCAATCGAAAGGACCATGACACTGTCTAGATCGAAGCTGCCATTCCCCCCCTGGGTCGAAACTCCTGGGTCGAAGGATTCCCCTTGTATTTTATTTTGTTTTCATAGACTTCCTTTTAATTAACATTAAAATAAAAAAAACCACGAAAACATTAGGCTAGTTCTTTTTCTATTAAATTAACTTTGTTAATTAACCTTTAATTATCTTAACATTTTTCCAAAAAAACTAAAATTAAATAGATTTAGATTATTTTCCCAAAATAAAATAAAACAACAAAAAGAGTTTTTATTCTTAGGATTTTTTTAATTCACGCGCGTTTATTTTACTGGGATGTAATAGCTTAAACTAAGACCTTCTTTACTGCTTTATTCCCCCAATTTTTGACATGTAAATAATCCCCCTCCCCGAAAGCTTTGTAATAGCGTAGGATTTACAATTCCCGCACTTTAAATTCCTGTACATATATTAACTGCTTAGATGTATGCTAACTAGGATTTTATGGCAAGATTAACTCTTAACTTAAAATCAACAATAGCTCACCATGACATGCAAGAGTAAAATAACTGAAAATTGACACACTTGCACATGCCACTCTTAGGGTACACCTCACTTGGTTGCCTCGAACATGGTCATTAAGTATAGGATGTTTTAGAGGTCGTCCTTTGTCCCAAGATCATAAGTTGCCTCGAAATGGTCGCCTCGATAAAAATGATCTAAGACATTAGGATTACCACTAAAATGTCCTAACGTTGCTTTAGTGACCACACGTCCCTAAAATCAAATTGACCCGAAAACTCCAACGACGGTGCTACCTACTCCTCAATAGCAGGATAGTACTGTCTAAAGGACATTTACACAATTAAATTCCTTTTTGAGTAGGTAGAGGTTCTTAAGTACTTGCTCTCTTTTAAAACAAAACAAAAACTTTTCGCACTTACACTTTCTTCAAAAACAAAACTCTTTTCAAAACCCACAAACACAAAGAAAAGCAAACCTTTTGAAAACATAGTGAGCAAGTACCTAAGAGCCCGTGGATAACCACAGATAGAAAGGGTGCTAACACCTTCCCTTTCTATAATCTACCTCCCGAACCCGAGAAACAATATCGAAAAGGAATTTTTTCTGTGCTTTTGTCCTTTCCCTTGTTGGATAAAATAAAAGACGGTGGCGACTCTTGCTTACCGCGACACTTTGCAAAAACAAACGCAAACGCGAACCAGCATTCCAAAAACAGTCAGTTCTCGTTCCCACCGACCACAGAACTGGCGACTCTGCTGGGGATTGATTAATAAGTGAGTTATACCTTGGGATTAGATCACTTGTGTTTTCAATTGTATTGCTTTGTATGCTTTTAATTTTGTGGGCTTCTATCGGAGTTCTATAGATCCTAACCCGGATCTGGGGGTACCCTTTTTAGGTAAGTAGCAACAAACTGTGAGGGAACTGTGCGGGGTATACCGACATGGTTGAAACAGTAGCTACATTGATGTGGCACTTTGGTGAGTACCGGTAACCCTTGAGTTAAGTCAAGGAGAGTACGGGGCCGCCGCGTGGTGTCGTGAAGCATCAATTGACCTTAGAAACTTAGTTGACCATCTTGGCCTTTTTTAGGGGTAGTGAGATGACCGACATTGGTGCAGTCCGAAGTTGGTAGATACTCGATACTACACTCATTGAGGGTTGTTTTCTTGGAATATTTTGGTCGCCAGTTAAGTGGCTAAACCAAAACAATGAACATAGAAAATAATCCAATGATATTGAGCTCCTTAGAACCCGATTACTATTTATAGGACAGGTTTTGAGCCAACTAAACTCAAGAGGGAAATACCTATGAAACTCCATGCCAGCCTAAACTTAAGGCTTTTTGTGTGACTTGTGTGCCTTCAAATCTGAACTACTTGCACATTCTTGTTATCTGACAACATGAGTTCCTTGCAGGTTTTGTTTACAGTCCTTATCCAATAATTTGGACTTATTGCAGGGCTTACTTACATCACCTCACACTTTTGCATACCTGTACATAACATCATAACATCATACCATAGCATTTTTCCTTAACCATTTCAAGGATCTCAAGGGTCTGTGATGCAAGTTATGGTAAATCAAATGTCCAGCAAGGGGCAAAGGGGATTTATTTTCCTCTAGCCAAGTTTGTCTAGAAATACAAGCATGATAACTTGAGTCAGGGGCTATGACCCACTCGATATGGTGAGCTTGACTCTTGAAGAAGGACTCTCAGCAACATGAAGTTCCTTCAATCAAGCTACCAGATTCAGATTCTAACAGTTTCTTGTTTACCCCGCGAGATCCTTGAAAACATTGCATACATATATCATACATATCATTGCATAACAGGTCTCCTAATATAGGTCTCTCATGTTCTCGCTGTTTATTTCAGCAATGGCTTTCCCACAAGACAACCAGGATTTTCATACTCAAGAGACTCAGTTCAGGGAAATCTTCCTAAACCTATCCAAGGGGAAGGAAGAGTTGAGAACACTGCTCATGGGGAACTTGGTCAAGAAAAGTCCTGAAGACAATAAGGACGAACGGATGAAACATCTGCAAGCTGAGGTAGATGCGTTGAGAACCCAGATGCTGGGGCAGATGGCTCTTATCCAAGGCTTAGCTCGGGAACAAGAAGAGCTGAGAACCATGATCAACCAGCTTCATCAAGACAGATACAACAACATGAAGAAAATAGTCAAGGCTGGTGGTCAAGTCATTGATCAGCCTCCAAGAAGACAAGGGTTTGGCTTGGTAAAGAATGGACCTCTCTAAGTTGCTACTACCTCAAGGGTCCAACAACAACCTCACCAAAAGCAACGGGTTGACCAGAGGCCGTTTACCAAGCTCAACATGCCGCTTTCCCAAGCTTTGCAACATCTGTTGAGACTGAATATGGTGACGTTAGTAGGACCTCATCCGAACCCTAAGACTTCTTCACCCAACTACAATCCTGATGCAAGGTGCACATACCATTCTAACAGTCCGGGGCACGATACTAACGACTGTTGGAAGTTGAGGTACAAAATTCAAAACCTGATTGATGAAGGAGCATTGGAATTCACACAAGATGGTCAGGTTGAGTTTTTCTACCATCCCTCCAAGGTTCACCATTTGAAGTGATCAGTACTGAGACGAGAAGACTTTTGTTCATTTGAATTTTCAAGTTGTAATCTCTTTGCTATTCAAACATATATATATTAATGTCAAACTCTGTTTCACTAATGCATTGCATATGTTTGTCTTGAATTCATCCTTTAATTACATTTAAACTATGCTTTTTACTCACTTTATGACATTCAACTCTTGCTAAAAGTTACAAGCCTTTAGAGGGAGGATGACGAAACAATGCCATAATCTCATACAGTATGCTTTTGGACAGACCTTGCTAACGATGTACATGCATTTCTTTCAAATCCTAAAAACTGGAGTTATAAGGAAGATAATCCCTAGTCAACCCCTTCGAGCCAAAGAAGTAGGAGTTTTCTGTTTTTAAACAAATTGAAACCTTTGATTTAAACCTGGGGCAGGTTAGTCTCTCAGTTAATTCAAAAGATATGCATTGAAGTCGCAAAACTCTCAGTTCATAATACAACGAACGACATCAAAAGCATTCCTCTGGAATCAAAAGACAATGGTGGTTCCTTATCTCATAGGCAGTAAATCTCTCAAAAAAAAAAGAGCCCACTGAGCCAAAACCTATAAAGGAGGTTTAAGAAAGCCAGGGCATCCCGCTGACTGTAATCTCGAAAACAGGAACAGTCAGGCAAAATTAGGGATAACAAATCAAAAGAACGAGGTCATTACAAATCCTCGACAACATGAAAAATGTTGCAAAAAATGATGACTGCCTTCAAAAATCCAACTTGTGTGAACCAACACCAAAAACGTCGTTCCAGACTCATTTGGAGTTCAAATGCACAATTAACTGAGTTTAGGATTGAAGAACATCACGAAGAGCGGGTGGGTACAAATATACTTTGAGCCTTTATCCTTTGTTTCTTAAACCGTGAACCAAGCCACGTTACAACCCTTCAAAAGTCCTAACTGAAGCATGGGTTAGTTCGAAAGCATACTGTTACAAAAGGTATCCTGACTCCTGTAAGGCTTTGCCCTAAATCTTGTGTTGAATTTGTCTTATAAAGAGTTTTCTGCCAAAAAACGCATTTTTCAAAAACTTCGAGACAAGCATAAACTTTGCATTATCTGAATATCACTGTTTGCATTTGGCTATTTGTTTGACAGCCGAGAAATTCACACAACGAAAATCCGATGAACGAAAGCCCTCTCAGTGAACAAAATCACTTCAAAAAGGATGACGCTTCCATTGGCAAATCTCCTATAAACAAGGGGGCATGACATGTCACTATCTAGCACACCTGGGGCAGTCCAGTCAAGATTCCATGAAATCTCTGAAGAAGTGCAGAGTAACCAGGGGCAAGTCTCCATCTCCGTCACCCGGGGCATGGGACATGAATTCCAGCAACGAATCTTGCATGATCAAACATCTTCTGATAGTATGTCAACACGAAACTACTGGAAGTGACATCTCCCTACACTCTGAGAGCGTGGACATAGTCAAAAAAGTACTACGCATAATCAAGACCCGCTAGGTTGACCGACCTATGCAAAAATAAGGGCTTCCCGGCGAACCAAAAGGGTTCGGGCAAAAATAAGGGATGAAAATGAAAATTTGTACACCCGGCAAGTCGAAAACTGAAAAGGCGGCTTGGGCAAAAAAGGGTATCCCGATGGACTGAAAACCCGAAATGGCGGTCCAGGCAAAAATTAGGGATCAAAGCATACGACTATGTCCCGTCATCTCGTAATTTGCCTACCAGAAGAAGATTTGTCACTTCAATCGGCAATTACCAAGCACCTCATAGGTGGGGATAATACCAGATCCACAGGGCCGCCGCAGGAACCTTGTCCCGCAAAAACAGGGGCAAATAAGAATTGTCCGAACTGTACAAATTGCTCTGTCCACCAGGTACCAAGGTATATTCAGCTGAAGAATATGGCTAAGATACTATCACTCCCCGCAGAGTAAAACAATAATGATAGCTCTCTCAGTTGAGACTTGCAGCTATGTACAAATCAGCAATACTCTCCCCAAGCAGAGTTAGTCTACCGTCAGCCCCGAAAAGGTTTGGTATCCCCAGAAGAGCTTAATATTCCCCAGCGGAGTATAAGGATATTCTCCAGCAAACGTAAGAGCATCCCCGTCAGTCTTAATATTCCTCAACAGAGTATAAGAATGTTTCCCGGAGGAATACAAGATACCCCCAGTGGAGTATAAATACATTCCCCAGCAAACATAAAAGCATCCCCGACAGTCTTAATATTCCTCAACGGAGTATAAGAATGTTTCCCAGAGGAATACAAGATACCCCCAGTGGAGCCATTTCCCCAGCGCAGTCTAAAAAAGCTTCCCCAATGGAGTTGAATCATTTCCCCCAGTAGATTCTGGAAGCTTATCCCCTGTGAAGCACAAATAAGTCTCCCCAGCCAATTTCAGAAGGTTATCCTCTCCAAGTTGAAACTGAAAGATCATCCCTAGCGAAGTTCTTTCTTTCCCCAAGCAGGACTTCTATCCTCAACAAATTCAATATCACCAACAACAGTAATCCATCCCCAGTGGAGTTTATCATCAAAATCCCCAACAGAGCTTATCAACGGAATCCCCAACGGAGTTTATCGTTAAAATCCTCAGCAGAGTATATCTTCCCCAGCGGAGTTCATCGTTAAAATCTCCGCAAAGTATCTTCCCCACAGAGTATTTCCCCTCGGAGTAATCTCTTCATCCTGTTTATCCCCCACCAGAGTTCTTTTCTCCTAACAGGTTTATCCTTGCAATCATCTTAGTTCGTCATCCCCAGCGGAAACGAAGAATTCAACTCTATTCTCCAGCAAGCTATCCGAGATTAATTTTCCCCAGCTAAAACATTACATTTCCATACATCATGATACATGTATAAACGCATCATACCATACAATCTCATTTATGTTGAGAACATCATTGCTTGATCCATATCATGCATTGCACATGACTGACCTTTGTCTTTCAGGAAAGATCCAGTTAAATTCTCAACTATGTGGAAGACCTTGTCTGGTCCAATAAAATTGATTCCTAAAGATTTTTCTGATGCCGATCCCGTTGAAGTTATTCCAAGACCTTGTCTGGTCCAGTTAAATCGATTCCTAAAGATTTTTCTGATGCCGATCCAGCCAAAGGCGCCAAGACCTTCTCTGGTCCAGTTAAATCGATTCCTAAAGATTTTCCTGATGCAGATCCAGTTGAAGATTCCAAGACCTTGCCTGGTCCAGTTAAATTGATTCCTAAATATTTTTCTGATGTCGATCCAGTCAAAGGCCTTCTTTGGTCCAGTTGAATCGATTCCTAAAGATTTTCCTAATGCAGATCCAGTTGAAGATTCCAAGACCTTGCCTGGTCCAGTTAAATTGATTCCTAAAGCTTTTTCTGATGCCGATCCAGTCAAAGGCATTCTCTGGTCCAGTTGAATTGATTCCTAAAGATTTTTCTGATGCAGATCCAGTTGAAGATTCCAAGACCTTGCCTGGTCCAGTTAAATCGATTCCTAAAGATTTTTCTGATGCCGATCCAGTCAAAGGCCTTCTCTGGTCCAGTTGAATCGATTCCTAAAGATTTTCCTGATGCAGATCCAGTTGAAGATTCCAAGACCTTGCCTAGTCCAGTTAAATCGATTCCTAAAGATTTTTCTGATGCCGATCCAGTCAAAGGCCTTCTCTGGTCCGGTTAAATTGATTCCTAAAGATTTTCTTGATGCAGATCCAGTTGAAGATTCCAAGACCTTGTCTGGTCCAGTTAAATCGATTCCTAAAGATTTTTCTGATGCCGATCCAGTCAAAGGCCTTCTCTGGTCCGGTTAAATCGATTCCTAAAGATTTTCTTGATGCAGATCCAGTTGAAGATTCCAAGACCTTGTCTGGTCCAGTTAAATCGATTCCTAAAGATTTTTCTGATGCCGATCCAGTCAAAGGCCTTCTCTGGTCCAGTTGAATCGATTCCTAAAGATTTTCCTGATGCAGATCCAGTTGAAGATTCCAAGACCTTGCATGGTCCAGTTAAATCGATTCCTAAAGATTTTTCTGATGTCGATCCAGTCAAAGGCCTTCTCTGGTCCAGTTGAATCGATTCCTAAAGATTTTCCTGATGCAGATCCAGTTGAAGATTCCAAGACCTTGCCTAGTCCAGTTAAATCGATTCCTAAAGATTTTTCTGATGCCGATCCAGTCAAAGGCCTTCTCTGGTCCAGTTAAATCGATTCCTAAAGATTTTCTTGATGCAGATCCAGTTGAAGATTCCAAGACCTTGTCTGGTCCAGTTAAATCGATTCCTAAAGATTTTTCTGATGCCGATCCAGTCAAAGGCCTTCTCTGGTCCGGTTAAATCGATTCCTAAAGATTTTCTTGATGCAAATCCAGTTGAAGATTCCAAGACCTTGTCTGGTCCAGTTAAATCGATTCCTAAAGATTTTTCTGATGTCGATCCAGTCAAAGGCCTTCTCTGGTCCATTTGAATCGATTCCTAAAGATTTTCCTGATGCAGATCCAGTTGAAGATTCCAAGACCTTGCCTGGTCCAGTTAAATCGAGTCCTAAAGATTTTTCTGATGCCGATCCAGTCAAAGGCCTTCTCTGGTCCAGTTAAATCGATTCCTAAAGATTTTTCTGATGCCGATCCAGTTGAAGATACTCCAAGACCTTGTCTGGTCCAGTTAAATCGATTCCTAAAGATTTTTCTGACGCCTATCCAGTCAAAGGCATTCTCTGGTCCAATTAAATCGATTCCTAAAGATTTTTCTGATGCCGATCTAGTTGAAGATGTTCCAAAACCTTTTCAAGTCCCAGTTTAATACTTGTAGCAAGCCAGGAAAACTATCCGTGGACGACTGATTGTAGATTAATACCTGAAACCAGCCAGGAAAACTATCTACATGATGAGATTGAAGATTAATACCTGTAACAAGCCAGGAAGACCTTTCTTTCTCAGGTCAGAGATTAATACCTGTAACAAGCCAGGAAAACTATCTACACAAAGAGATTGAAGATTAATACTTGGAACCAGACAGGACGAGTACTATAACCTCAACGACATACTCCCGGTGAGCACGAGTCAGTTCCTAAATCTCAAACAAAGTTAGACTTCCCCAGTGGAATCTTCTACAACAACAGGTATGCAAGTTCTCCCTAAGGAATCTCTTATGCGATCGAAACTGCTGCAGATGGCATCTATAAGCCCATCCTCCTACCAACAACCTCCAGATGGCATCCATAAGCCCATCCTCCTAACAACAATCTCCAGATGGCATCTGTAAGCCCATTCCCGACGTCACAATGCTGATACTACACCATGCGAGTGCAAATTTCTGGGCACTCTAGTGTTCAATTATCTTCCACCTTCGGATCGCGAAAGGCTAGAAAGCCAATCTATATCCTCAGGTTTAAGAAAATTGAACAGGGGTAACTGTTGCACCCCAAAATTTTCCTCTCATGTTTTCCAAAGTCTTCCCCCTGCCTGGTTGATCACAAACTCTTGCCTAAGGAAAAAGAAGATTTTTGAGTGGTACTTTAAGTACCTTTCGATTGGCATCCTGAAAGACACTTCGATTGACATTCTGGACAAGCATTTCAATTGGCATCCTGAAAGACCCTTCGATTGGCATTCTGAAGGAGTCTTTCGATTGGCATTATGGACAAGCATTCGATTGGAATTATGTCAAGGCAATTTCGACAGGCATGTCAACCATGTCCTTCGATTGGCATGAACAACACCTTTTGATTGGCCTGTTAGCAGAGCCTTTCGATTGGAATACTTCGATTGATATTTGAGCCAGGCTCATTCGAAGGGTACGCAGGGAGTCCATTCGAAAGAGGCAAATCAGGACTAATCGAAGAGCATGGCCTGAAAGCATTCGAAATCCAAGCGTCCAGGTTCATTCAAGGGACACGAATGTTTCAAAAGAGGAAATAATTTAATGTGTTTGATTTTTGTCCAGAGCGTTAAAGGCCTGTTTTAATGGCTGTCCCTTGCCATTACTGCACCCTCACACCCCTATAAATACATAGGCCATCATACATTACCAACACGAAAATGAAAGGAAAATCATAGAACGAAATTTATACACACACAAAAAATCTGCAGGAGAACAAAACATTGGAGAGACGCTGCCCAGAATTTTCCAAGCCAAAGCAGTCCCTCAGATCGAAGGTGTCCATGCCCAGAAGCCCTCAAATCAAAAGTTCCTACATCCAGGAAGCCCCCAGATCGAAGGTTCCTACATCCAGGAAGCGCCCAAATTAAAAGTCCAATCTGTTGGTAAGAAAGGGTAAACCATCCAACCTTATATTTGCATAATACATTCATACTTGTTGTTACTTTCGATTTGCCATCCTAGACAGGATCAAAGGGCCTGGGTTTGGCACCCAGGTCATGTTTTTTTTCGTTTGCTAAACACTTGCTGCAGATTTAGCCTGAAGAGACCCCAACAAGTGCAGGATCAAAGGGCCTGGGATTCAATACCCAGGCCCTGCATTTTATTTAGCTAACATGATTTTGCAGGTATACCATCCTAGATCAAAGGATAGCCCTTCTCTGGATCGAACCTATTAGCATGCTGGATCGAAGGAGGCATCTCATTCCTGGATCGAAAGCCATGACCTCCATGATCAAAAGACAGTCCTCTTCCCTGGATTGAAGGCTACTCACGCCTTGCTGTTTGGCTCAATCGAAAGGACCATGACCCTGTCTGGATCGAAGCTGCCATTCCCCCTGGGTCGAAACTCCTGGATCGAATGATCCCCCTTGTATTTTATTTTGTTTTCATAGACTTCCTTTTAATTAACATTAAAATCAAAAAAACCACGAAAACATTAGGCTAGTTCTTTTTCTATTAAATTAACTTTGTTAATTAACCTTTAATTATCTTAACATTTTTCCAAAAAAACTAAAATTAAATAGATTTAGATTATTTTTCCCAAAATAAAATAAAACAACAAAAAGAGTTCTTATTCTTAGGATTTTTTTAATTCACGCGCGTTTATTTTACTGGGATGTAATAGCTTAAACTAAGACCTTCTTTACTGCTTTATTCCCCCAATTTTTGACATGTAAATAATCCCCCTCCCCGAAAGCTTTGTAATAGCGTAGGATTTACAATTCCCGCACTTTAAATTCCTGTACATATATTAACTGCTTAGATGTATGCTAACTAGGATTGTATGGCAAGATTAACTCTTAACTTAAAATCAACAATAGCTCACCATGACATGCAAGAGTAAAATAACTGAAAATTGACACACTTGCACATGCCACTCTTAGGGTACACCTCACTTGGTTGCCTCGAACGTGGTCATTAAGTATAAGATGTTTTAGAGGTTGTCCTTTGTCCCAAGATCATAAGTTGCCTTGAAATGGTCGCCTCGATAAAAATGATCTAAGACATTAGGATTACCACTAAAACGTCCTAACGTTGCTTTAGTGACCACACGTCCCTAAAATCGAATTGACCCAAAAACTCCAACGACGGTGCTACCTACTCCTCAATAGCAGGATAATACTGTCTAAAGGACATTTACACAATTAAATTCCTTTTTGAGTAGGTAGAGGTTCTTAAGTACTTGCTCTCTTTTAAAACAAAACAAAAACTTTTCGCACTTACACTTTCTTCAAAAACAAAACTCTTTTCAAAACCCACAAACACAAAGAAAAGCAAACCTTTTGAAAACATAGTGAGCAAGTACCTAAGAGCCCGTGGATAACCACAGATAGAAAGGGTGCTAACACCTTCCCTTTCTATAATCTACCTCCCGAACCCGAGAAACAATCTCGAAAAGGAATTTTTTCTGTGCTTTTGTCCTTTCCCTTGTTGGATAAAATAAAAGATGGTGACGACTCTTGCTTACCGCGACACTTTGTGAAAACAAACGCAAACGCGAACCAGCATTCTAAAAACAGTCAATTCTCGTTCCCACCGACCATAGCGTGCACACTAGAATGGGTGCCAAAGGTACCTTCGTGCAAATCAGCCATAATCTTTTCTGCCTCACTCTTGTCCACACACCGAAGCAAAGTAGAATCATGGTTGCGCTTGTAGAGGATCCCATTACTGAGGAAGAACTTGGTAGAGAACCTTCTTAGGAACTTCTTATCATTGACTGAAGCTCCTTCAGGACACTCTTGGGCTTCGAGATATGTTTTGACTTCGTGGAACCAAGGGTTTTCCACTACTTCTTCAGTATCAATCTCATGACAGTATGCTGGTTCAACCATTCTCTCAATAGTGATCTGAGGAGCTTCATTATTCCACCTAACCTTGAACATGGATGACATGGTAGATAATGCGTCCGCTAGTTGATTTTCCTCTCGTAGAAAATGCTCAAAGGTAATTTCTTCAAAATGTGGAATCAGTGTCAACACATGCTCTCTGTAAGGGATGAGATTAGGATGCTTCGTTTCCCATTCTCCTTTGATTTAGATGATTACTAAGGCTGAGTCTCCAAATACACTAAAGAATTTGATCCTCAATTCGATAACAGCTTTGAGACCCATGATGCATGCTTCATATTCAGCCATGTTGTTGGTACAGTTGAAACATAGTCGGGCAGTGAAAGGAGTATGACAGACTTTGGGAGATATGATCACAACACCGATGCCATTTCCAAGTGCGTTAGAAGCTCCGTCAAAAACCATAGTCCATCGGGATCCTTTTTCAGGTCCTTCATCTGGTCCAGGTTCTTCATAATCAGTTACTAACATGATGTTCTCATATGGGAACTCAAAATTCATGGACTGGTAGTCATCCACAGCCTGGCGAGCTAAATGATACGCTAATACACTTCCCTTAATTGCTTTCTGGGTTGTATACTGAATGTCATATTCGGTCAGGGTCATTTGACATCTTGCTGTTCTTCCAGAGAGAGCGGGCTTCTCAAAGATGTATTTGATAGGATCCATTTTAGATATCAATAAGGTAGTCTGAGTCAGCATATACTGTCTTAGTCGGCGAGCATCCCATGCCAAAGTGAAGCAAGTTTTCTCGAGCAGTGAGTATCTTGTTTCACAATATGTAAACTTTTTCCTAAGGTAGTATATTGCATGCTCTTTTCGACCAGACTTGTCATGTTGCCCCAGCACACATCCCATTGAGTTCTCTAATATTGTTAGATACATGATCAGAGGTCTTCCTTCAACCAGAGGCATAAAGATTGGAGGCTCTTGAATATACTCCTTGATTTTGTCAAAGGCAATCTAGAAATCGTCATTCCACTTCACTGCTTGATCTTTCTTCAGTAATTTGAAGATTTGCTCACAAGTAGCGGTCAGATGGGAAATGTATCTGGAAATGCAGTTTAGACATCTCAAGAATCCCCTGACTTCCTTCTCAATGCAAGCAGTTGGCATTTCTTATATGGATTTAACCTTTGCAGGGTCTACTTCAATACCTTTACCGCTGACAACGAAGCCTAAGAACTTACTGGATCTTACTCCAAAGGTGCACTTATTCGAGTTCATTCTCAGTTTGTACTTTTTTAGTCTTTCAAACAGCTTCTGCAGGTGATCGAGGTGTTCCTCTTCAGTCCGAGACCTGGCTATCATATTATCCATGTAGACCTCTATCTCGTGATGGATCATATCGTGAAACAGAGCTACCATGGCACGCTGATAAGTTGCCCTGGCGTTCTTTAACCCAAATGGCATAATTTTGTAGCAGAAAGTGCCCCACTGCATGACGAAAGTTGTTTTCTCCATGTCCTCAGGTGTCTTTTTGATCTGATTGTACCCGGAGAAACCATCCGTGAAGGATAATACCTTATGTTGTATGGTGTTTTCAACCAGAACATTAATATGGGGAAGCGGAAAGTCATCCTTGGGGCTTTCCCTATTCAGGTCTCTGTAATCCACACACATACGTAGTTTATTGTCCTTCTTAGGCACCAAAAAAACATTAGCAACCCATTATGGATAAGAAGTAACAACTAAGAATCTGATGTTGAACTGTTTCATGACTTTAGCCTTGATATTTCCTGACATCTCTGGCCGCATACGACGAACCTTCTGTTTCACTGGAGGGAAGTCGTCTTTTGTCGGTAGGTGATGAACCACGATATCAGTGTCAAGTCCTGGCATGTCTTCGTATGACCAGGAAAAAACCTCAACATAGTCATGTAGCATCTGAATTAGATGCCTTTTAACACTATGCTCCATATCGGCACCTATCTTGACTTCCTTCTTGTCCTCTTCAGTACCCAACTTCTTTGTCTCAACCGGCTCTTCATGAGAATGTATTGCCCTTTCTTCTTGTTGTAACAGGCCGGCAAGTTCTCCTGGTACCTCACAATCTTCCTCACCTTCATCCTCGACTTGGTAGATTAGATTTTCAAAGTCATAATTGGAAATAGAAGAACCGTTATCAATGGGATCCAGAGTTGAAGTGGATCTGCAATTTGATATGTGGGTGTGTGTAAGAGAGCATAGCTGTTTTTGATAAAGGAAAAAAGAAAAAAATAGAGAGCGTACAAATTGTATGTAAAACATCCAATGATTTATTAATGACATATGAAGATGAATTAATAACCCTCACAAATAAACCATTGTGCTTCGGGTAAAGCACAAGGCTTTAGAGTTTCAATTGTTTAAATATTACATATATAAAAAAGACAAATTACTCTTGAATAAAAGTAATAGGAACAAAATATTTGGCCTCCCAATTGCTGAGTCCACTGTTGATAGTTGGGAAGATCCACTTGTCCATGTCGCATTCGCTATCATTATCCTCCAAAGCGTTGACTCCATGGTTGCTGATCTATAATGGTGGTCCCCCAGTGCGAGCACGACGAACAACTCTTTGGGCTCCTGAAGTAAAACCCAACCCAAACTTGTCAGATTTGTAGGGAATGTATGGAAGTTGGCCCCAAATGGTACACCCACTTTCTTCAACAACTACTTTGGCATCCCTCAGAGAAGCCTTCTTCAGCGGAGGTATGGTAGTCTTTAGGACACTTGTAGTAGTCTTGGTTGCAACAACTGTCTGTGGAAACTCCTCAAAGTTCTGACAGGGGGTCTCAATGAACTCGCAGTTCATTTCAACATACCTGAAAGAGTTTAGGGCTCACAATGTATTCCTCCTCATCTTGGACTGTGATAATCTTTCCATTTACTGGGTACTTCAACATCTGATGTAGGGTAGAAGTAACAACACCAACCCCATGGATCCAGGGTCGACCCAATAAGCAGAAATAAGACAGGCGGATGTCTATCACGTAGAAAGTCGAGTCAAAAGTATGAGTACCAACTTTGATAGGGATGTCCACCTCCCCGTGCACTATTCTTTTGGAACCATCGAAGGCCCTCACCACAATGTTACTGGGCTTCAGCGAGTCCTTCACAATCCAATCGGTCCAAAGCATTCTTGGGTAAGACATTCAACGATGAACTGTATTTACCAGAACATGAGCTAGGGTAGTGCCCCTGCACTCAATGGAGACATGTAGGGCATCATTATGCTTACTTTCCTTGGGAGTTAGGTCAGCGTCGGAAAAACCCAGTCCATTATCAGTAGTCAGGCTGGCAACACAGTTCTCAAACCGGTCAACAGAAGTCTCTTGAGGCACATGAGCAGACTCCAGGAACTTTACCAAAGCCTTAGCATGGGCTTCAGAGCATAAGAGTAAGGCCAGCATTGAGATTTTTGAAGGGGTCTGTCCTAACTGCTCCACAACGTTGTAGTCACTTTTCTTTATTATCTTCAATATCTCTTCCATTTCTTTTTTAGAAGCCTCAAGAATGACTTCTTTGTGCACCTTCGTCTGGACAGGCTCAACCAATACCTCTTTTCCCCAAGTCTCGGCCGACTCAGTAGCAGGGATAAAAGCAGGGATAACATTAGGAGTAGAAATGGGAGTACTAACAGGAGTATCAACAGGAACAATCACAGGAGTAGCAACAGTCTTTGGAGAGATTTCAAGAGAAAAAATCTTTCGCTTCTCATAATTTTACTGGTCCCAACAATGTTGTAGATGTCAGGATCAGTATCTTCAGTAATTTTATCCTCAACAGCCAATAGGTCTTGCTTGACGCCATGGTAATAGACGTCAGCCCCATAATTCCAGGGAACAACTTTATTAGAGGAATATGGTATTGGCCCAAGAAGGGAGATGATCAAGGGAGAAAACTTGGGAACAGATGTAATCCTGACGGGTCTTTTGGTGGTGACCCTAGGAGGATTTTCGGAAATGGTGATTATTGAGACATATTCACACAAATTTCTTGTAAGGGGAACTTTCTCAAATAAAATTTATTTGTTAACCATCAGGCGATGGACACCCATCTTTAACAACAAACAAACATCTGGTAGAGACATACACACGTGGCGACCTTCACCACAACCCAAAAATAAACCGGCTCACAACAGATTCCTTTTAACAGTCAGAAGAGGAGTAGTTAATTCATCCACAGAAGAAAAAAACCGGTCGTCGTCAACAGCATTGACACCCTGGCCATGTTTGGGAATTATCACAGTTATTACATTAGGTGTCTCTAGAAGGTCAAACTCAATCTCCTTCGCCTTGATAAGATCCTGCACCTTGTTTTTGAGTGCCCAACAATCGTTTGTATCATGCCCCAGACTTTTGAAATGGTAGGCACATAGAGTATTTGGGTTGTAGTGGGGGGATGCAATATTGGGATTCTTAGGAGCTTCCTTTAGAGTAACCAAATTGGATTTTAACAGGTGTGGCAAAACTTGGGATAAGGTCATGTTGATTTGGGTAAACTGTCTTCTGGGCGCATCTGGTCTGTGCTGATTGTGTCATTGTTGGTTTGATGCAGAATTAGAAATCATAACAGCCCGTACCGTTGGACGATGTTCAGTTTTGTTTTGATTTCTTTGGCCATAAGCAGCACTGACCTCTTTCTTTCTAATGAAGGGTTTCTTTGCTTTACTGGAGGATACATCTCTCTGGATTTTACCACTTTTAATACCAGCCTCTACTCGCTCACCGGTCAGTATCAGTTCAGTGAACCCAACAAAAGAGCTTCCAATCAAATGGTTAAAGAACAGACTAGACAACATGCCCAAGAACATGTCCACCAGCTCTCTATCAGACAAAGGAGGCTGGACTCTCCCTGCAAGGTCTCTCCACTTTTGGGTATAATTTTTGAAACCTTCGCCGAAACCCATAGACATACTTTGCAATTGTGTACGAGTTAGGGAGAGGTCAACATTATATTGGTAATGCTTGTAGAAAGCATCAACCAGATCTTCCCAGTTGCGAATATTGGTTCTCTCCATTTGATAGAACCATTCCAGCTGAGTCCCTGCCAAACTTTCCTGGAAGAAATGTACCCACAAATTCCTATCAGTAGTATGGGGTTGGATTTTCCTGACATATAATCTTAAGTGCAACTTAGGACAAGAGACACCTTCATACTTAGCAAAGGTGGGGATCTTGAATTTTTGCGGGATGACCACCCCTGAGACCAGTCCTAGCTCTTCACATTCCAGCCCGGGTACCCCCTGGATCTCCATAGCATTGAGACGATCCTCCAGCTGTTTGTATTTATCATCAGCAGGAGGATATTACTCCTCAGAATAGTCAGCTTCATCTTCCTCAGACCATGGGTTGTTGTTTTCTTACGTTGGCTTCTCTTCTTGATTGTCCCCCTCATTTGACGGGGTTGCAAAATCTAGAGCTCTCTTAGCCGGTCCTTTGAACCTCCTACCCAAATTCAAGACACCATCTGGTTTCTTTGCCTTCTTGGTCTTCTCCTTGACGATAAGAGCTTTCAGATCTTCTTTCCCCTTAGCCAGAGCCAGGAACATTTGTTGGAACTGAGCGTTTTGAGCTTGAAGGTCTTCTACTATTTGTTCAAGAGCCATTTCATTTTGCTAAAATAAACAGCGAAAAGATAAGAAACTTGTTTTGAAACCTGTTTATGCGATGATATGCATGCAATATTTTCAAGGGCCTCAAAAGATTTAAACTCTTTTAGCCAAAACAGAAATAAAGGCTTTTTATTATTAAGTTTAAATGAAATCAAAGTTTACAAAGGAATAACAAATAAGAAACTTCTAAGATTCCTAAGTCTCCCAAGGACGCTTCCTTTTGGTGTTGATGTAGGCATTGAGATTCTGCTCTTCATGAAGTTGCTTTGTCAGTTCCAACACCTTTTTCTTGCTGGAATAAATATGGGATTCAAAGGTATCTCGTTCTTCTTTGACCTGTATCCAAGACTTTTGTAATTCTTCAAAGTTTGTTGGCGTATCAGGATGAAGAATGATGCGAGACTCGACCCCTTGAACAATAGGCTCTGAAATCACTGGTAGGATAACAACATACGACATCATAAGATTTTGAGCACGAGCTCGCACCCATTTGAGTTATGGCTCCAAAGGGATGGAGTTCTTGCGCCCTAGAGTCCTGCTATCAGTCTTCTTAACCATGCCCCAAGCGTAAAGGAACCTCTGGTGATAACCTTACGGATCATTTGAATAGTTAAACATAATACCCTGGATGAGAATATCATGAGGACCATCCCTCCGGGCATAACCGAACTGACGTAGAGCTAAAGAAGGGTTGTAGGTGATGCCTCCTCTAGTGCCAAGGAGTGACACATTAGGAAACTCTCCGTAGCGATCAATAAAAGTGATGTCTTATTGAGAGTGAGGGCACCAATAAATGTCAAAATGAGAGAGAGAGAGACATTAACTTTTGGTTCCACCTTAAGTCTAACTTATTCTTCATTACTGACCGAGGAAGGTGCAAAATAAACCACCTATAGAGAAAAGGCGTGCAACACATAAGATTTCCTCATTTCTTCATAGTACGGGCATGGAGAGAATGCAGAATATCCCCGAGCAATGTAGGCACTGGATTGTGAGTAAGGAAAAGGTTGATGGCACTGACATCTATAAACTGGTCAGAATTGGGGAACAAAACCAACTCATATATCAAGAGAGCTAAGACATCTTCAAAGGCGTGGTAACTCATAGCATTTAGGAATACCTGAGCTTTCTTCATTAGAAAACTTGTAAGGAGGCCCTTAACCCCACTCCTTTTTTCCCAGTTGGACTCAATGTCAGATGGCTTCAAATGCAAGGCTACGCCAACATCTTCAGAGACAGGATCTCATTCTAAACCGGTGAAAGGTACCTACTCCAATATAAACAAACTAAGTATCTTGGAGAATTCTTCCAGTGTAGGCACCAATTGATAGTCTGGAAATGTGAAGCAATGGTGCTTAGGATCGAAGAACTAGAATAAGACACTCATCAAACCTTCGTCAAAACTGGTAGTAACCAAAATGAGAAAATGACCATATCTCTTGTTGAATGATAAGCTCTCAGGAAATTTTAAGACCATTTCCTTGAGTTTGGTAGGGATCTCTTCAAAATTGATTCGGATGGTTTTTCTGCGAGCTGAATCCATAACCTACAAAACAGAAAAGAGGTAAATGCACAGACCCTTGAAATGGTTAGTGTACATGCCATGTTATGATGTTTATGATGTTATGATTATGCTCCAAAATCACAAGTACATCAAACATAAACAAGTCACACAAAGACCTTAGGCTTAAAGGATTGCATGAGTTTTAAAGGTAAGTACCCTCTTGAAGTTTCAGCTGGCTCAACCTGTCCTATTAATAGTAATCGGGTTCTAAGGAGTCTCATATCACTGACCTTTCTTTTAGGCATTGTTCTAGCTCAAGCACCAAAGTATTGCGGCCAGAATATCCCAAGATTCTAATCTCAATGAGTGTAGTATCGAGTATCAACCAATCTTCGATCAGAGTCAAAGCCGACCATCTCACTACTTTCTAATGGCTTAGGATGAGTCAACTAAAGGTTCTAAAGGCCAGTTAGCGCTTAATGATACTATAAGGAATCCTAATGTTATCTTGACTGACTCAAGGAACATTAGTACAAGCCAGAGTATCATGCTAACATAGCTATCACTTTGTCCATATCGGTCTACACCGTACAACTTCCATGATTTATTGCTACTTACCTAAAAAGGCTCCCCCAAATCCGGGCGTAGGATATTTAACAAATAACCCTAACAAGCCCTCAAAAGTAAAGCCAACAAAGCATACAAGGTACAACAATTTAAAATGAACTAGACTCTAAGGTAAACCCACTTTTTAAGTACCCAACAGAGTCTCCAGTTCTGTAATACGGTAGGAGAACTGACTGTTATACTGGTTTTGTGTTTTGTATTTGCAAATGTTGCGTTAAGCAAGAGTCGCCACCGAATTTTATTTTATCCAACAAAGGAAAGGGTGAAAAGAATAGAAAAAAGACCTTTCGAGAGTTTTATGAGTAAGGGGGGTATATTATGGAAAGGGAAGGTGTTAGCACCCTTTCCATCCGTAGTTATCTACGGGATCTTAGATGCTTAGATCATTTTTTGAAATACCTTGTGCTTTGTGTGTTTTTGAAAAGTATTTTGAAATGCCAATAGTGAGGCAGTCTGCTTTATGATAACTCTTGTATCAGTCCTCAAGAGTGTTGATAAAGCGTTTTTGAAAATGTTTTGAAATGTTTTTGTGTATGTGTAAAAGTTTGTTTTTGGAGAAAGCATCTAACATCTATCTACTTTTACTCGAAAGGTTTGTTCTTTTCCTCCTTTCTTTTAGACAGCGCTATCCTACTATTAGTGAGTCGGTAGCCCTATCGTTGGATGTTTGAGGGACATTCGAAGGGAGTTTTATAGTCACAAAGGCAATTGGGCAAGAAGTTTTAGTAACTACCCTAAGGTTTTAAGATCATTGTTCACCGAGGCAACATCGAGAGGGTCATCGAGGGACTTATGATCTTTTATTAAATCAGAGGGTAGCCACTAAAATCTCTCAATTTTCGAGAGTTGTGAGTATTTCTGAAGGCAACCAAAGTGGGAATATGCTAGAGGTGCGCATGTGCGAGTGTGTTGTGTTCAGTTATTTTTGTCTTATGTTAGGTTTGCTAGCGTTTTATTTTACTCTTACCATACAATCTTATTTAGCATGTATCTAAGCAGTTAATATATACAGGAATTAAAAGTGCAGGAATATAAAACCTATCTATTACAAGGCTTCAGGGAGGGGGATTATTTACATGTCCAAAACTTGGGAAAAAAATAAAGAAATCAGTAAAGGTCCTACTAATCATCTATTACATCCCAATATACAGTTACGGTAATCAAAGGAAGTGCGAAAGAATAATAACGCGCGAATTTTGGAAAGACGTCTAAAATCCTAAGAATAAAATATTTTTGTTTTGTTTTTTTTTTTATTTTTTTAGAAAATAAAATGAACTAAAAATAAAATTAAACCTAAATTCTAATTTATTTTAATTTTTGAAAATGAAGATGTTAACATTAATTAATTAATTAATTTAGAAATTAATTTAATTAATAAAACCTAATCCTAGTTATTATGATGATTTTTTTTATTATTTTATGTTATGATAAAAAGATTAAAAGAAATAAAACAATTAAAACAAATAAATAAGGAAATAATGAACATGGCTCTGATATGGAACAACAATGGGGATGCACATTTGAAAATCTACTAGGCTCATATATGCTGGCCCAAAATCCTGTGTGAATCCCAAGTTGTTGATTCACGAGGGTTCATCATGAGCACTCAAGTCTGGAGCGTTGGATCCTACATTCTAATGATCCAACGGTGATGATCTGATGACACACGGTATGCGCGCCTGCCCCTGGAACACTGGATATGCAAACAGAAAATTGAAAAATAATATGCCAAGAGGCAGGGATCGAACCCCTGCCCTTGCACACACGTAATGCCTTAAGCTTTTCGATTCTACCACTGGGACGACTTTACTTCTATTCGAATAAACAGAAAACACTTCCTGCAAAATAAACAAATCTTAAAGGTCCAGGAGGACTTTACCCCCCCTCTAATTCGAACCCCCTAATTTGATTATGAGGTTTGTTTGGCCCAGACATCCTAGACTTTGAGTTTCGAAGGAAATCTCAGATTGTGCCCTAACAATGGCATGATCTCATCCTTGCGACTACAACTACCTGTAGCTTATTAAACCTGCGCTAATGATGGTCCTGAGCACAAGTTAAATGATTAAAACAACAACATGTGATAAAAAATGTGGCTTCGATTTTACCACCCTTACCAATAGGAGATTCATGGATTTTGTGGCTTCAGGCGTGGAAACACTTGCTTAGGGCCTGGTGTGGATTCTCGGATGTCTCAGGGACACGAATCTAGTATTCATTTGGAATGAGAGTACCTGCAAACCTAGTTTCGAACTATGAGATTTTTTAGAATTTGGTATGCTTTCTGAGGCAGCGTATGCGTGTAGTCTCCTTGAACTTGTGTTGGTGTCTTGTATTTATAAGAGGTGGAGGAGACAAGAAAATGGGGAAAGAAACATGACCTTAAAGACCAGCCATTAAACATGGCTTTGAAAATAAAATCAGACAAATTAAAAGATTGCCATTTTGAGATTATTCATGCCATTTTGGAATTTTGAGTGAACCTGGACAGGTGATGATTGGCGCCTTGTATGAATTCGAACTGCTTAGAGTTTTCCCTAAGTATTGTTCTCTTTGATGGATATGCGTTTTGATTCGAATTGTTAAGAACCTTCCTTATTAGAGCTTCTTCGATCAACCCCTAAGTATTGTTCTCTTTGATGGCTATGAGTTTTGATTTGAATTGTTCAGAACCTTCCTTATTAGAGCTTCTTTGATCAACCCCTAAGTATTGTTCTCTTAGATGGCTATGAGTTTTGAATTGAATTATTCAGAACCTTCCTTATTAGAGCTTCTACGATTAAGTCAACTTCTGCATTGATTGCTTAATATGGAAAACTTTCATATCCAATTAGCCCAATCGAATTCAGCTCCTGCTCTTTTCGATTTCCTTTAACTTGAATAATCGAAATGTCACCTTGTTGATATGATTATCAAAAGACATCTTGTTATGATATGCTAATCGAAGGACACTTTGTTGACATGCCTTCCAAGTACACCTTATCCTGATATGCCAATCGAAGGACACTTTGTTGACATGCCTTCAAGGTATACCTTATTCTGATATGCCAATCAAAGGGCACTTTGTTGACCTGCCTTCGAAGTACACCTTATTCTGATATGCCAATCGAAGGACACTTTATCCTGATATGCCAATCGAAGGACACTTTGTTGACCTGCCATCAAAGTACACTTTATTCAGATGCCAATTGAAAGACACTTGACCATCATTCAAAAAAATTCATTTTCTTTAAGCAAGTGTTTGTAACCACCCAGGCTAGAGAACATCTTGGAAAACATGAGAGGGAAAATTTTGGGGTACAACAGTCTGTATCAATAAATTTAAAATTTAAAATGCCCTTTTGAACATAGTCTCGTATAAGTGATGTTTAATCTCAATATTCTTAGCTCTAGAATGTAAAATAGGATTCTTAGATAAACATATAGCAGAAGTATTATCATAGAGAATATGAACGTTACTCTCGTATATATGAAAAATCTTCTAGCTGGCTTCTCATCCAGAGGATCTTAGTGTTGTATCCAAAAGTTGTAATATATCCAACTTCTGCTGTTGACAGTGCAATTTTTGATTGCCTCTTGCTGAACCATGAGATCAAATTATTTATCAAAAATTGACAGCTTCCAGAAGTGCTTTTTCTCTCTAGTCTATCTCTAGTGTCGTCAGCATCACAATAACCTACTAACTTGTATTATATTGATTTTCTATAAAGAAATTCAAGGTTAGTAGTACCTTTCAGATATCTAAAAATCCTCTTAACAACTATTAAGTGAGATTATCTAGGACCTGATTGGAAGCGAGCACATAGGCAGACACTGAATAAAATATCAAGTCTAAAAGCATTTAAGTATAAGAGAGAACCTATCAAACCTCTATATACCTTCTGATCTACCTTATTACATACCTCATCCTTCTCCAAAATACATGTAGGATGCATTGGAGCCTTTGTTATCTTGCATTCTGACATGTCAAACTTTTTCTGAAGTTCTTTGGTATACTTGCTATGATGGATAAAAGTTCCTTCTGAACTTTGGTTAATCTGGATTCCCATAAAGAACTTGAGGTATCCCATCAGACTCATCTCAACCTCAACCTGTATAGACTTAGCAAACTCCTTGAACAAGGTATCATTAGCATAACTAAATATAATATCATCCACATATATTTGAACTACTAAAATTTCATTTTTGAATGTCTTATAGAGCAAAGTAGTATCAACCTTTCCTCTGGTAAAATCATTTTCTAAAAGAAAATTGTTTAGTCTTTCATACCATGCTCTAGAAGCTTGTTTCAGACCACGCAGTGATTTCTTAAGTTTGAAAACAAAATTTGGATTTTTGTGATTTTTAAAACCCGGAGGTTGGGGTTCCTACTTCAATTATGTAACCATTTAGAAATGAACTTTTAACATCCATCTGATACAAGATGATGTTATGACTAACAATAAAAGAAATTAAGAGACAAATAGACTCTAACCTGGAAAGTGGTGCAAAGGTTTCTATATAGTCAATCCCCTCTTGCTGACTATAACCTTGAGCCACCAGTCTGGCCTTATTTTGTACCACTTCCCCTTTCTCATTGCATTTTGTTCCAGTAACATAAGTTTCTTTGGGTCTAGGCACAAGATCCCACACATCATTTATAAAGAATTTATTGTGTTCTTCTTGCATTGCCGGAGTCCATTATGTGTCTATGTAATATGGTGGAAGAAATGACTTGGGTGTTTTACGTTTGATCGCAATTGTTGCGGATACCAAGAGTCGTCACATACTTTTCTTTTATCCAATAAAGGAAAGGGTGAAAAGAACAGGAAAGACTTTTTGAGAATTTTCTTGAGTTCGGGGGATAGGTTATGAAAAGGGAAGGTGTTAGCACCCTTTTCATCCGTAGTTATCTATGGGCTCTTAATTGCTAGATCAACTTGAAATGCTTTGTTTGAAATGTGTTTGTGATTTGTTTGAAAGTATTTTTGAAAAGTGCCTTCGTTTAGGCGAACTTTGTAATGATTCCCGTATCTATAAGAATGTATATAAAGTGTTGACCTTTTGAAAATAGTTCATGAAAAGTGTGGATGTTTTTTGAAAGATGTTTTGAAATGTTATGAGCAAGCAACTATGAACGTTCTACCTACTCAAAAAGTCTTTGTTCTTTTCCTCCTCCTTTAGATAGTGTTGTCTCACTATTAGTTGGTAAGAAGCCATATCATTGGATATGAGGGACAAGCGTGGGTCGTCGTACAATCATAGAAGGAAACTTGTAAGATGGTTTAGCAATTGTCATAAGGGACTAAGATCATTTACCGAAGGAAACATTTGAAGGGTCATCGAGGGACTATGATCTTTTAATCGAGGGTTTTTGCTAAAATATCCCATGTTCGAGGAGCATGACTGTTTAAATCTGAGGCAACACATGTGGGTTACCCTAGAGGTGCAAGGGTGCAAAGTGTTTGATTTCAAGTATTTATCTTTGAATTAGGGTTTTGCTAATATCGATTTTAAGATCTTGCCATACAAACCCTAATTACTAGCAATAATAAGGAAAGCGATAAATAGCGGAATTTAAACGTCCTACGCTATTACAATACTTTTGTGGATGGGGAGTACATACCATAAATGGGAAAACAACAATAAAGATCTAATTACTATTACAAACCAATGAATATGAATTACAACAATAATTATGCACAAAATGTAGAGATGAAGAAGAAATTGCTTATAGGGTTTTTGATAGAAAGAAAGATTTAATAGTTAACCTAATTAAATTAATTGAATTTAATTACAAAAGAAATTAATTAATTATTTAGTCAAAACCTAAAATCTAAGCCAATTGAATTTAAGAAGAAAACAAAACCTAAGCCTAAGTAATTTATTTAGGAAATAATTTGAATGTTAGTATTGATTTGGAAAATATTTTTTACAACGTAAAAGAAAATAATAGAATTTAATTAAATAAAAAATATACTAAATTAAATTATTTTAAGAAAAAAATTATATTTTTTAGTTTTTTAGTTTTGATAAAATAAATAGATAAATAAGAAATAATAAAAATATAAAATAAATGGGGTGGGGTTTTGAAAATCAAAATGGGGGTTAAAAAGCAAAATGGGGCGCTGGGCCCAAAATAGTTTTAGTTGGAAATCAGAAAAAAAGAATATAAAAATGGTATGGGCTTGAGTATTGTAAAGTAAAAGGGGGGTAAGAATCAAAAATTTAGATTAGGCCCAAAATAAAGACCCATCGCCTATTTTGATTATGTGTATCTAGCTTTTGAAGGTGTATCATACACTTGCCTTGTGGTGTGTTAGATTCAATCAGACAGTGATCCAATGGTGATGAGATGAGGGCACTTGATACACACGCATGGCTTGCTTTCACAGGATCTGTAATGTAAATGTTAGAAAAAGCAAAATGCCTCGCGCCTGGACCGAACCCAGGACAAGGTATAGTTATGACTTATACGCGCGCGCTCTATCACTGAGGTGGATATACATCCGTTAGTTTATACAAAACCACAAATATATATATTTTAAACTCATTCCTGAAGACATGTTCATCTTCTACCTCGCGCCAGGCTTGAACCTCCATTTTTAAATTTTATAACTTCTTCATCTCTCAACCATTTGCAAAAATGTAAACAACAAACTTGCTCCAAATTTCATCACAGTTTCAGAAATGTAAATAACTTAAGCTATAAATCAAACATGATATGAATTTTGAATGGTACCAAATCTAACCTAATTTTTTCAGAAAGTTCAACTCTAAAATTCTCACTACTCAGGCAACATAAATGAATTCTAAGGACATGGTCAGTTTCAGGGCTATGATGTCTACATTTTATCTTTGAAAATGGAAAGCTAGTAATGCCTATATGAAGAGTTCAAAAGTCAGAAAACTTACCTTGAAAATGGAATTCATATTTTGAAAATGAGCTTGTTTTAAGATATTGCAATAATCAGGTTAACTTCCTTGTGAAGATGTGAAAAACACAAGAAGGGGGGGGGGGTTAATTGAAAACTTGAAATTAAAAGCTCAATGACACAGTATTTTTATCCTGGTTCGTTTGATCTCAAACTACTCCACTCCACCCGTCAAGGTGATTTCGCCTCTCTCCAACGAGGTCTTAATCCACTATTCTCAAAAGGATTACAATCACTACTTTAACAACTGTTAAAGTCTTCTTGAGTATAACCACAATTCAGTTAATCTCAAGGAACACTGTTTCAAAACAATTATACAAGATGCGCATTGTTGTTTTTCGTACAAAAACTGTTTATCACAACTGTGATAATTTACACAAGATTATAGCTTGGAAATATAAAGAATATTGCTTGCAGCTTTGAATATGCGTGAGTGGTAATATGGAAAAATCGTTATTGATTTTGAATACTGACTTTGTTTATATAGGCAGTGGAATAAAGTTGATCATCAAGCATGTTTAATGTCATTTAACACACACTTTCCATTTGGAGAAGATCCTGTCTGAAAGAAGCCGTTGGAATTGATGATGTCTTGAATGATCAGTAACACTTCAGAATCTTATCTCCTTACTTGCTGATGATGCTTCAAAATATTGATGACTTGGATTATCATGTTCTTGTTCAGAATCAGAGTTTACTTTGCTTAAGCGCATGTTCTAGTCATCAATCTTCAGCGCATGTTCTGATTGCTTCAGCGTGTAGCTCTTATGGCTTAACTTCTGATGCTGATATGGTCAGAACTTCTGCATACATAAAACATAATTTTTAGGGTGTATATTTGTTCTTTGTATTTATTATTTATTCTTTATATTTGTTATCATAAAAACTCTAACTAAGGGTTGTAGAATCAAACTATTTTCTAACAATCTCCCCCTTTTTGATGATGACAAAAACTAGATTTTTTCAATTAAAAATAAAGAACAAAAGGTTCAAGAGAAACTCCCCCTGAGTTGATTACTTCCCTTAAGTTCCTTGAGCATCAGAGTTTAGCTGCATCTTTCATCAGAATTTGTACTTTTGTTCCTTGAGCATCAGAGTTTGTACCTGTTCAAACTTTTCAGAAGATAGAGGTTAAGTGATTCAGAATGTCTGAGACTTTTGTCTCGGTAAAACATTATTCAAAATATCTTACTTTCTCCCCCTTTTTGTCAGTTATCAAAAAGGAAATATAATCAGAGCCAAAAAAGTTGAATTATATTAAAAAAACATGATGCAATGATAAGTTCCAGAACAGAAGTGGTAAAAAAAAATTAAGCATTACAAATAAACAGATTTAAAACAAAAGATCTAAGAAGGAGGAGGAAGTCGTGTGAACAAAGCTTCTAGCAAGCTCTTGATCTGAGTATTAGACTCTTCTTGCTTGCCCAAAATGCTTTTAATCTCTTTGTTCGTGTCCTCCTGGTTATCCAACCTTGCATGGATAAGATAATTTTCTTTCTTCAACTCTTCCAGAGTTTGCATGACTGAGGAAGGTGCTGGAGTTTCTTCAGGAGTTAGACGTTTCTCAGAGCATTCTACAGCTTGTTCAGAGTGAACCAGTTCTTCTGCTGTGATCATGTCTTCTAGAGCAGTAGTCAGAGAGAGACTTTCTGATTCTGGTTGAATTTCATCTGATGGATGATGCTCTGTCCAGGGCGCATTATCCAGAGAGAGGATATCTTTCTTGAGTAGTTGGCTTAGAACTTGGTCTTGAAAAGCTTTCAGCTTAGCACTAAAGTTCTACTGAACCTGTTCATAACTCTGTTCCTTCAGCTTTAGCGTTTCAGAACTAAGCCAGTTTCTGAATTTTGTCCACATATAATCAGAAGCAGCAGGATTAGTCATCTCTTGACAAGCATGCTTCAAAGAATTTATCCATTCCTGTATTCCTGTTTCAAAAACCAACAAACTTGTACCAACATCTGATGGAGTTTCAGATGGTTTAGGTTTGGGAATGGCAGTTTTGTGAGTGATAGAAGCTAGTCTTTCTAGCACAATTGGATCAATGACAAGTCTTATGTTGTCAGCTGGACTGCTAGTGGGTGAAGGAGTGGGAGAGTCAGGTATGATGATTGGACTGGTAGGGGAGTTTGGTGGTGTGGATTCCAGAGATGAAGGAATTTCTGGAATGTCGTGGATGGTGAGAGGCATGCGAATAGCAAGTGGTTCTGTGATTACAGGTATTGGGATTGTTTCAGAATCTGAATGAGGTTCTGGTTCATGGATATCAGAAGATTGATTCTCAGAAGGTTGAGCTTCTGATTGTTGTATTTCAGGTTGAGGTGATTGTGTTTGGGGAATTTCTTGTTGTGGAGAGAGAGGTTACGGAATTTATGGTGTGGTATTAGAGTTTGGATTTTCAGGGAGTTGAGAATTTGGATTTTGTGGTACAGGAGCTGAAAAGTCTTGGTTAAATGAATCAATATCAGACAGAACTTTGGCAAGTTCTGGTTGGGTTTGTTCAGGATTTGGATTATAAGGAAGGGAGTGAGTTTCATTCAGACCTAGAGTTTCTGATGGATCAAACCCCATGTCAAAGTCTTCAAATGTTTGTGGAGTTAGATGTTCTGGTTGAGTAGGCATGGTTTCAGATGTTGATACATTTATTGATTCTATAACAAGAACAGAGGAAGGATTACCTTTCTTTTTGGCAGCTTTTGGAGTCCTATGAGTTGGTCCTTCTGCTGCAGCTTTCCTCTTCTTGGTCTTCTTTAAAACAACTTCTGGAGCAGCCTGATGCAAGTCCTGGATATTGATTTCTGGTGCAGTACCATCTTCCTTGCAAGTGTCCAGATATCTGACTATTATTTCTGGCTTGGAGTCAATCTCAGAAAATAGAGGAAACTCATCCAGAGGTATCCTTCTTGAAGTGATGGTTGCATGAGAAGTAATAGTAGGTTCCTTCTTGATATTCTCAATGATTTTCATCTTCTTCAGAATTTTGTGTTCAGAGGCTTCCCAGAGGTTGCTTCCAAAGCGCTGATTTCCCGGGCTTCAGTCAAATGTTCTATCAGCCTATTCTCTTTCAGAATATCTGATATGAGTCTTCCTAAGGGTATCCAATCCCTTTTGGTTCGTTCATCTTCTCTTGTTTCCTTCACACTAGTTCTAAGATGATTAAACAGCAAGTGTGATAGGTTTACCTTAGTCCTCTTGGCAATGAAATATATCAGAAACTGCTGATCAATGTTGATATAATCAAGAGAGCTAGTTGGCTTCTTGTGGTTGATACACCCCAAAATAATTTTTGCCTAAACTCTGTGGTGATCCTTCAGATCTCTGATTTTGCTGGAGGGAAGTCCATGAGTAAATATTTCCCTTGCAATAGAGCTTACGTCAGAGCATCTCTCAGCCATGTCAATGCATCTGACACCTCCACCATTGTAACCAATAAGCTTTGAAATTAGGTCTTCTGTAATGACAATTTTCTTCCATATGACATAAGAGGTAACTTGATGATTTGAAGAAGAAGCATGTATCCAGAATTCTTTGACAAGAGTTGGAAATGTTGGCCCCAGAAGACGGTTAAAGTATATGTTCCAACCTTGAGCAGTAACATCTTCATACAGATTGAAGCCATTTTCTTGCAAGCTTTCAAAGTCAATAATCAGTTCTGAAAGAACTTCTAGATTATCATTGGGAGTGACTAGCGTTCTGTAATGTTCTTCGTACTGTTCCATTGAAGCAGATTCCCGAGTACTGATGTTTTGGACGCTTGAAGAAGCCATTGTTCACACAAGATTTGAGGAAGATGAAAGGGGTTTTTGAATATACGAACTTGAAACAATAGAAAGTTTTTAGAGAGTAAAAAGAAGTGAATGTAAAAAGTGAGATTTGAGTTTAAATAGTTTTTCTTGAAAGCGTAAACAGTAAGAGAGAGAAATAATTAGTCATGATTATAGGCATTAATGACAACTGAAATTAGGGGATTCAGAAAGATACTGGAACGGTTACCCATGACATGTGTCTCAATGCACCCAATCAACGCTTTTGACCTTTCAGAAAAGTGAACACATGTTCAACCTCAGAAAGTAGCTGATGAATGGATGACAACTGTTTGATTATGTGAACATCACACTTCTATCCTTGAAAAGAAGCGTTCATATCTTTATGGATAGATTCTGATGCAATTTGTACTTCTAAAACTCTAAAGACAGGTTGATCAGTAGTTCACAGAAAATAACAAAGTTCTGAAGGTTAAGATATGTAAATAAAACAATTTATTCTGGGCATAGCTTCATGTTGAGATGTTTCAGAGTGAAGTTAAACCTATCTTCAGAAAGAGGTTTTGTAAAGACATCAGCCCATTGATGGTCTGTGTCAATAAATTCTAAGCTAAGAATCCCTTTCTGAATATAGTCCCTAATAAAATGATGTTTTATTTCTATATGCTTAGCCCTAGAATGCAAAATTGGATTTTTATTGAGACAAATAGCAGAAGTATTGTCATAGAGGATATGAATGTTACTCTCAAATAAGTTGAAGTCTTCAAGTTGACTTTTCATCCAGATTATTTGTGTGCTACATCCAGCAGCTGCTATGTATTCAGCTTCTGCTGTTGATAATGCTATTATGGACTGTCTCTTGCTGGTCCATGAGATCATATTTTCTCCCAGAAACTGGCAGCTTCCAGAAGTGATTTTACGTTCTACTCTGTCTCCAACGAAGTCAGCATCACAATATCCTACTAAGATGTAATCATTTGATTTTCTATAAAACAAACCCAGATTAGTAGTACCTTTCAGATACTTGAAAATTCGTTTAACTTCTGTTAAGTGAGTTTCTCTAGGATCTGATTGGAATCTAGCACATAAGCAAACACTAAATAAAATACCAGGCCTTGAAGCCGTCAGATAGAGGAGATAACTAATCATACCTCTGTAGACCTTATGTTCTACCTTTTTACTTACCTCTTCCTTTTCCAGAATGCACGTGGCATGCATTGGAATCTTTGAGGGCTTACATTCTGAGAGATCAAATTTCTTCAGAAGTTCTCTGACATATTTGCTCTGATGAATGTAAGTTCCTTTCGGAGTTTGGTTTATCTGAATGCCCAGAAAGAATTTGAGTTCCCCCATTAAGCTCATCTCAAACTCTGCCTGCATACATTTAGCAAACTCTCTTCCCAGAGAGGGTTTAGTAGATCCAAAGATGATGTCATCAACATAAATCTGACATACTAACATGTCATTCTTAACTGTCTTACAGAATAAGGTTGTGTCCACTTTCCCTCTGGTGAATTCCTTTTCTAACAAGAAGTTACTTAGTCTTTCATACCAAGCTCTAGGAGCTTGTTTCAGACCATAGAGTGACTTCTTTAGTTTGAAAACATATTCTGGATTTTTGGAATTTTCAAACCCAGGGGGTTGGTGTACATATACCTCTTCATCTATATAGCCATTTAAGAATTCACTTTTGACATCCATCTGATACCGATTGATACCTTTGTTTACGACAAATGATATTAAAAGTCTGATAGATTTTAACCTGGCAAATGGAGCAAAGGTTTCTGTATAGTCTATCCCCTCTTGCTGACTATAACCTTGTGCTACCAGTCGTGCTTTGTTTCTGATGACTTCTCATTGCTCGTTCAGTTTGTTTCTGAACACCCACTTTGTTCCAATGACGTTGAATCCTTTTGGTTTAGGAACCAGATCCCATACGTCATTTCTGGTGAATTAATTTAGTTCTTCTTGCATTGCCAGAATCCAGTCATTGTCCAGAAGTGCTTCATCAATAGTTGTTGGTTCAATCAGAGAGAACAGTCCCATGAGGGATTCTTCAGAGTTTCTGAATGTTGATCTGGTTCTGATTGGATCATCTTTCTTTCCCAGTATTGTATCTTCTGGGTGATCAATGCTGCTTCTGGATAGTCTTTTCTGGAGTTGATCAATAGAAAGTGCTGGATTGCTTGCAGTAACTCTTTCTGATGTTGAGGGAGTGTCTTTGTTGAGAACTTCTGATGAGTTGTCTTCAGTACCTGTGAGTTCAACTTCCATACCTGCAAGGAATTCAATCTGCTTTGACTTTTGAGAGTCAAGCTTATCATCAAACCTAACACTGATTGACTCTTCAACAATCCGTGTTTCTGTATTGTATACTCTGTACCCTCTTGAGTGTTCAGAGTATCCTAACATAATACACTTTTGTGCTTTAGAGTCAAACTTGTTCAAATAATTTTTTGTATTCAGAATAAAGCATGTGCATCCAAATGGATGAAAATAAGAAATGTTTGGCTTTCTGTTCTTCCATAATTTATATGGAGTCTTTTCCAGAATAGGTTTTATGGAGATTCTATTCTGAATGTAACACGCTGTGTTAATTGCCTCTACCCAGAAGATCTTAGCAATGTTAGTCTCATTGATCATGGTTCTGGCCATTTCTTGCAATGTTCTGTTCTTTCGTTCTACAACTCCATTATGTTGGGGAGTTCTAGGACAAGATAAGTCATGCAAAATGCCTTTTTCATTAAAAAATAATTCAAAATTTTTATTTTTAAATTCTCCACCATGATCACTTCTGACTTTGACAATTCTAAGATCCTTTTCATTCTAAACTTGGTTGCAGAAGGTAACAAACACAGAGTGTGACTCGTCCTTGTGTCTTAAGAACTTTACCCATGTCCATCTACTATAGTCATCTATGATTACTAACCCATACTTCTTGCCACTGACTGAAGCAGTTTTTACTGGTCCAAACAAGTCAATGTGCAGAAGTTCTAATGGCTTAGAGGTGGAAACAACATTTTTGGATTTGAAAGCAGGTTTTGCAAATTTTCCTTTCTGACATGCTTCACACAGAGCATCTGAGCCGAACTTCAGTTTTGGAAGTCCTTTGACCAGATTAAGTTTGTTAATCTGAGATATTCTTCTCATACTAACATGCCCCAATCTTCTGTGCCGGACCCATTGCTCGTTGTTAACAGAAAGTAGGCATTTTACATTCTGACTCTTTAGTTCAGAAAGTTTTATTTTATAAATGTTGTTTTTCCTCTTTCCATTAAATAGGATAGTCCCATCTTTCTGACTAACAACTTTGCATGAATTTTGATTGAAGATTATATCATAACCATTATCACTTAATTGACTTATGGATAACAGGTTATGCATTAATCCATCAACTAATAATACATTATTTATAGAGGGAAGATTTCCATTACCTACTGTTCCAGAGCCAATGATCTTTCCTCTCTGATTACCTCCAAAGCCCACGTAGCCTCCAGGCTTAAGTTCCAGGATTTGGAACATATGCCTTCTTCCCGTCATGTGTCGTGAGCTGCCAGAGTCCAGGTACCATGATTGGTGTCTTAGCCTTGCTGCTAAAGATATCTGCTACATGTATAATTTTATCCTCAGGTACCCACATTTTCTTGGGTCCTGATTTGTTAGTTTTACCAAAATTCTGATTGAATTTTGGTTTGACAGAATAATCACTACTTGTGTATTTTATGTCATGTGTGTGCCCATATATAAAATGTGAATTGAGTGGTGTGCGTTTTATAACTAAGTCCATGACATTTTTTGGTGTAGATACCTTACCTTGATATCCTATCCCTTTTCTGCCATTTCTGCTAACTCCATAGATCATTGAAGCCATCTTGCTTCTGTCTATGTTTTTAGCTAGAAACTTCTGAAAGCTGTGATCATACTCTTTGATGATCTCATCAGCATTATTGGGAGTTTCAGAGATTGTTTCCTTCTGAGGGTTTTGCAAATCATTTTCTAATTTTGAAATTTTTTCTTTTAACTCAGAATTCTCTAATCTGAGACTCTCAGACTTTTCAGAGTCAGAGGCAAGATTCCTTTTCAGGTTCTTGAATTTGACTCTGATTTGCTGATACCTTTCCATAATTTCATTTAGGCTTTCTGTAAGTTCAGCCTTAGTAAAATTTATGGTAAAATCAGGAAATACCTCTTTAGTGTCTGATTCTGAGTCTGAACCAGAAGTTTCACTGTCTTCTGTTAAGTTTTCCATGAGAGCTATGTTTGCTCTTTCATCATCTGATTCTGAGTCAGCTTCAGATGTGTCAGAATCATCCCATGTAGCCATGCGGCTTTTCTTCTTTTCCTTGAAGAACTTCTTTTTAGGCTTTTCCTTCTGAAGCTTTGGGAAGTCACTTTTGTAGTGCCCTTGCTCGTTACATTCATAGCAGATGATGTCCTTGTTATTTGGCTTTCTGTATCCTGAAGAACCTTCAGATCTTCCGTGTCCAGAGGAAGACTCAGACTTTATGTATCTGGAGGAGGATTCATTCTGATTCTCTGATCTTCTGGGATTTCTGAACTTCCTTTGTCTCTGCTTCCACAGTTGGTTCACCCTTCTGGAGAGGAGAGACAATTCATCTTCTTCTGATGAGGATCCATAAGAAGTTTCTTCCACAGCCTGCAAAAATTTAGAGTCAGATTTTCTGTTAGATTTTAAAGCTAGTGGCTTACCTTGCTTTTGAGGCTCATCTTCTTCTAACTCTATCTCGTGACTTTTGAGGGAGATGACAAGTTCCTCCAGAGATATTTTGTTGAGATCTTTGGCTAGCTTAAGTGTTGTGACCATTGGCCTCCATTGCTTGGGCAGGCTTCTGATGATCTTCTTAACGTGATCAGCAGTAGAATAGCCTTTGTTAAGAACCTTCAGTCCAACAACAAGGATTTGGAATCTTGAAAACATAGTTTCTATTGATTAACTATCTTCCATCTTGAATGCCTCATACTTCTGAATGAGCGCAAGGGCCTTGGTTTCTTTGACTTGAATGTTGCCTTCATGCGTCATTCTCAGAGAGTCAAACATGTTCTTGGCCTTCTCTCTGTTTGATATTTTCTCATATTCTGAGTATGAGATGGTGCTGAGGAGTATTGTTCTGGCCTTGTTATGGTTTATGAATTCAAGCTTTTGCTGATCAAACATCATTTTTCTGTCTATTTTCTGACCACGTCCATCCACTAGGTGCGTGTATCCATTAGTCACCATGTCCCATAGATCAGCATCATGGGCCAGAAAGAAACTCTCAATTCTGTCTTTCCAGTAGTCAAAGTTTTCTCCATCAAAGATTGGAGGTTTGCCACTGAATTTGTCCTTGTCTTCATGGTTGTCATTGCTGATGTTTTGGCTTGGTCCCACCATAGTGTTTTTCTGAAGATTGGATCTTGTATTGACACGGTTAAGTGTTTAAGCTCAGAACCAGGCGCTCTGATGCCAATTGAAGATGTGAAAAACACAAGAAGGGAGAGGGGAGGGGTTGAATTGAAAACTTGAAATTAAAAGCTCAATGACACAGTATTTTTATCCTGGTTCATTTGATCTCAAACTACTCCAGTCCACCCGTCAAGGTGATTTCGCCTCTCTCCAACGAGGTCTTAATCCACTATTCTCAAAAGGATTACAATCACTACTTTAACAACCGTTAAAGTCTTCTTGAGTACAACCACAATCTGGTTAATCTCAAGGAACACTGTTTCAAAACAATTATACAAGATGCGTGTTCTTGTTTTTCGTACAAAAACTGTTTATCACAACTGTGATAATTTACACAAGATTATAGCTTGGAAATATAAAGAATATTGCTTGCAGCTTTGAATATGCGTGAGTGGTAATATTGAAAAATTGTTATTGATTTTGAATGCTGACTTTGTTTATATAGGCAGTGGAATAACGTTGATCATCAAGCATGTTTAATGTCATTTAACACACTTTCCATTTGGAGAAGATCCTGTCTGAAAGAAGCCATTGGAATTGATGCTGTCTTGAATGATCAGTAAAGCTTCAGAATCTTATCTCCTTACTTGCTGATGACGCTTCAGAATATTGATGACTTGAATTATCATGTTCTTGTTCAGAATCAGAGTTTACTTTGCTTAAGCGCAAGTTCTGGTCATCAATCTTTAACACATGTTCTGATTGCTTCAGCGTGTAGCTCTTATGGCTTAACTTCTGATGCTGATATGTCAGAACTTCTGCATACATAAAACATAAATTTTAGGGTGTATATTTGTTCTTTGTATTTATTATTTATTCTTTGTGTTTGTTATCATCAAAACTCTAACTAAGGGTTGTAGAATCAAACTATGTTCTAACACCTTGGTCCTCTAGGAAGCTAATGCAATGCTTAGCTTGAGTTGAGAGTGGCTGAAATGGTCTGGAGAAGTCAAGTTGCAGACCTCTATTTTTGAGTTTGGACAATGGTGGAAATTGAGTTACATTTGGGAAACAGGGATTGGGATGAGTTGTATTTGAGGTATAGGAGCTTTGAGAATTATTTAGAGGGAAAACACACGAGTGGATTATGAGATTGAAGTTTTTCGCCAGAAATGACAAGTTATGGAGTTATGGATGCACTTCTGGTTTAGAGGGATCTCCAAGGTGTTTGAGGGCTTGTGAATTCGTGTCTTAGCTTGAAAATAGTGTCTCTATTTATAGAGAAAATGTTTGACATCTTAAAGTAACCAGATTCTTGAGATAACATGTTATGGTTTGGTTGAAAATGAGAAATCAAGTTGAAATGGATTTTCATGGTTCCAAAGTTCAAGTACAGACATGGTCTGAGTTTGTTGGGTGCATGGAGGTTTATTCTTCACTTTACAATGGAGTGTGATTAGATGAAACAAGTGAGGAACTCAATGCATTGACTTTGTGTATAAAGCTTGCATTACAAGAATGGAAATGTAACTTTCTTCCAAAAATGGAACATTGCTTTGGATAATTACTCAAGCACTTGGATAATGGTTCAATCAAATGTGTAAATATTAAATTAAGGAGTGAGACACAAGTTAGAATCCTGTAAAGTGAAGTTATGCAGCATAGCTATGAGATTAGGTTATGTGTTCTTCATGAAAATGACTTGAAATTTAAGAATGAAAGTCCAACTTCTCCTCTTCGATTCTCCTAGCTCACAAATGATCTCTTCAAGTTCTTGGAAATTTTGGAAAGCTTGAAACATCCTATTGTACCCCAAAATTTTCCCTCTCAATTTCTCAAAGATTCTCACACAAAATATCCATTGTTTCAAGACTGCACCAAGATTGATCAGCTCAAGATACCTCCCCAAACACTGATGACTCAAAATTAGGGACAATTGGACTTTTAATTCCTCATATGACTTTCATGGATCATTTTGGACCTTCAAGAATGCTCATGTCAAATTACAAGTCTTGCAGTTCAAGTTTGCTCAGTCAATTGATCAATCGACCTAAAATCAACTATATTGGGCAAAAAAGTGAATTGTGGTCAATTCACAGTTAAACTTCATAATTTTGATTCATATCAACATGGTTAACTCATATATGTCAATTGTTCAAGTTTGGATCACAATTTCTCAAGAAATTTGATCAAATCACAAAAAGGGCAAAATGGTCAAAATTAGGGTTTTGACTGAGAAGGCTTGATTTTTGACTTTCAACCCAAATACATGACTTGATGGTTTGAGACATGATATAAATAATACAAATGCATCATTTTAACCTAAGAGCATGGTTGAAAACATTTCTCAGGATCAATTGATTGATAATTGAAATTTTGTCAACTGATGAAAAAGTCAACTGTATACTGAAAAGTCAAACTTTGACTTTTGAATCAGAATCAAGTTTCAAAAATCATATTTCATCAAGACATATCAAAGTATGAAGATTTGTTCATTAAGAAATTAAAAGTCAAGATTACTTTGAAAAAAAGTCAAAGTTCTAAACACTTAGAAATTTTTCTAAGTGTTAAGAAAAATATGATAATTTCATAACTTTGTGCCAATTTTTCACCATGATGCAAGATGATTCAAGAAAAACTTCCAACATGGAAGTTGTAGATCTCAATGAGATCAGAAACATTGCAGGGCAGAACTTCTCCTAGAAATCCTTGGATCTCAAGTTATAAATCTATGAAGACATGTCCATGAAACTAAAACACTTAGTAAAAATTCTGGACGTTTTAAGTCAGAATTTTGATAGAACTTATGGGCCAATTTTCATATAGCTACAATGGGAGTTTATAAAATTTATTCAAATAGGGATTGTAGAGCATGTTACAAGTTTATAAAAAGTCCAAGAACTCTTTCAGATCATGCTGGAGCAGGGAGAATCGAAGATCAAAAGTTTGACATTCATTCTTAAGTTATGAGTCATGTTCATGATAGACATCTGATCCAATTCCAAGCAATGCTACATAATCCCACTTTTCATACCCTCTAACGTGTGTATCCATCCTTAATCAGAAGATTACATAAACTTTTGAGCTATGAACCACTTGATTTAAGCTTTGTCCAATACACCTTGCCATTTAAGGAAGAAAGTTCACACTTCCATTCTGGAAAAGTGACTTTAATCACAAAGTCCACTCTCCTTGAGCTTTGTGTTTGTTCTTTCTGCACAAGCATCCCCTTCAAACTCAGAACAGGCGTGTTTAAAGTTTCTAGCCACCCTACCTTTCCTTGAAACCATGTTTGTCTAAGCTTGCTTCATAGACAAGTCAAAATCCACAATATGTGATTTTGTACTTCTGACTTCACCAAGCTTCCAAACCCTTTGCCTATAAATTAAACCCTCATTTGAAAACTGAAAAAAGATTGGACAATCCCTGAAACTCACTGAAACTCCCTAGAACCAGAAATTGTAACACAAGCATAAAAACTTGTCATTTTATGATTTTTGAATCCAATCTCCAAAATCCCTTGTGCGTTTCTTGGCCAAACCATCCACAAAGTTTCTGATACACATATAGAAGTTATCCCAACCTCTGTTTTCAGACTACAATATCATCTTCACCAACTACCATTTTCAAAAACAGAGCATTACATCTTGACTTCTCCAGAACATTCCAGCCATCCATAGCTCAAGCAAACCATTGCATTAGCTTCCTGGGAACTTGAGGAAGCTAACCAAGTCATCACAGTAACTTGAAGCAAGCTCTAATTCAAAACATGATCTCCAGCTGCAAAGGTAAGTTCTTCTGATTTTCATCTCATTATTTAGGCATTGTTAGGCTTGCATTTTCAAAGACAAAATGTAGATATCATTGCTCTGAAACTGTACATATCCATAGATTTTATTTATATGGCCTGAGTAGAGAGAATTTAGGATCAGAACTTCTTGAAAAATTAGGGTTCAGATTAGGGCTAGCAAAACTCATGTTTGTTTCTGATTTATAGTTTTAATGCTTTATAGTTCTATAACCATGATGAAATTTGCCATAACTTTCACGTTTACATTTTCCATTTTGGTTGAGAAATGAATGAGTTGTAGATGCTCTAGCTGGCGTGAGGAAGAAGATAAAGTTCATCATCAAAATTGGTTTCGTAATATATATTTATGGTTTTGTTTATAATACCAGATGTATAGCCACCTCAGTGGTATAGAGCGCGCGCGTAAGGCATTAGTGTTAAGGGTCTTGGGTTCTAGCCCCAGGAGAACCTTTTTGTTTTTATTTCTTAACATTTTATCCCATGTATTTGTTAACAGCACGCCTGGACCAGAACTTCCAGACCTTCTCATTCTTACTTCCAGCATCACCCCCACTTACCTGTTAACAACATGCCTGGGCCAGAACTTCTAGGCCTTCTCATTCTTACTTCCAGCATCACCCTTCCACTTACCAGTTAACAACATGCCTAGGCCAGAACTTCTAGGCATTCTCATTCTTTCTTCCAGCATCATTCCCCTATTTACCTATTAACAGCATGCCTGGGCCAGAACTTCTAGGACTTCTCATTCTTGCTTCCAGCATCACCCCCTCCATATACTTGTTAGCAGCACGCCTGGGCCAGAACTTCTAGGCCTTCTCATTCTTGCTTCCAGCATCATTCCCCCCTGTTAATAGCACGCCTGGGCCAGAACTTCTAGGCCTTCTCATTCTTGCTTCCAGTATCATTCCCCCATTTACCTGTTAACAACATGCCTGGGCCAGAACTTCTAGGCCTTCTCATTCTTGCTTCCAGCATCATTCCCTCCATATACTTGTTAGCAGCACGCCTGAGCTAGAACTTTTAGGTTTTCTCATTTTTTGCTTCCAGCATCATCCTCCATGTACTTGTTAGCAGCACGCCTAAGCCAGAACTTCTTGGCTGTCTCATTTTTACTTACGAAAATCCTTTCCACTTTCTAACCCCCCTGATTTTAATTTTTTTCCTTATTATTATTATTTTTATTAATCAAAAACACCAAAAATATTATATTAATTTTTTAAATTATTTAGTTTATTTTTATTTAACATCTTAAAATAAAAAAAAACCAAAAACATTTTCTTATTTAACTTCTTTTCTTTAACTTAATATTAAACTTAGATTTAGTTCATTTTCTTGGTTTAAATTTAAAATTAACTTAGTTTAATTTTCTTACTTCTAACTATTTATCTTCTTTTAGAAAATTTGGTTAAAATATTTTCTTTAACAAAATCAAAACAAATTCATTTTCCTTTCATTCATGTCTTGTACATTATATACATTTCAATTCTTGTACATTATTCAAGTTCAATATGGTTGTAATAGATAATTAGGTTTAATTTCTTGCAATCCTCATTTGTAAATTTGTACACCCCATACCCAAATGATGTAATAACTTAAGACATTTACTTTCCGCAATTTATCGCTTTCATATAAATACTAGTAATTAGGGTTTGTATGGGAAGATAAAATCAATGCTTAGAAAACCCTAATCCAAGATAAATCAAGCATGAAATACAAACACTTGAACACTTTGCACCTATAGGTTTAACTTCACTTGTTTCCTTGAGAAAATGGTCATGATACGCATGTGAGACATCTTAGCAAAAACAATCGAAACACAAGATCATAGCCCCTCGATGACGCTATGAATGTTGCCTTCAAAATGATCTTAGTCCCTTAAGAAAAATGCTAAGGTATATCACAACATTTCTATCTATGACTATACGATGACCCACGCCCATCCCTTCACATCCAAAGATAAGGTTACTTACCAATCAATGGTGAGATAACAATATCAAAGGAAGAGAGAAATGAACAAAAGACTTTTGAGTATGTAGAACGTTCCTAGTTGCTTGCTCACATTCCATCTTTAAAAACAATTTTTTTTTCAAACACACTAAACACTTTCAAAAAAGTCCAACACTTTGTATGCATTCTTATAGAGACGAGAATCATTACAAAGTTTGCCTAAACGAAGGCGCTTTTCAAAAATACTTTCAAAACCTACCACAAACACATTTCAAATAAAGCAATTTCAAAAGCGATCTAGAAAGCAACTAAGAGACCGTAGATAACTACGGATGAAAAGGGTTCTAAAACCTTCCCTTTTCATAACCTACCCCCAAACTCAAGAAAATATCTCAAAGGTCTTTCCTGTTCTTTTCACCCTTTCCTTATTGGATAAAAGAAAAGTTGGTGGTGACTCTTGCTATTTGCAACAATTGCGATCAAACTCAAAACCACCAAGTCAGTTCTCCCACCGTATTACACATCCTATACAACTTTCATGTTGACCATTTTGAGAAAATCATCTTGGAGCTTCGTGAAAATTGGCCAAGAAGTTAGGTCAAAAATCTGCCTAAACTAGGTCAATTTTTCACTAAGTGTTTTAGAAAAAGTGCATGACTTTATGGGCTTATAACTCAAAATCTAAGCACTTTTTGGATATGAGTCCTCTGTTACAAAGTTGTAGATCTCATCAAGATCTACAACTTTCATGTTGAAAGATTCTTTTTAATCATCTTGCATCTTGGTGAAAAATTGGCAGGAAGTTGTGAAATTATAATGTATAAAAACACTTAGAAAATATTCTAAGTTTTGAAAAGTTTGACTTTTCACATTGAATTTTTACTTTCTTGATTTCTTGATGATCAAGCTTCATATTTTTTAATTTCTTGATGAATTGTGATCTTTGAAATCAAATCTTGATCAAAAAGTCAAAGTTTGACTTTTTGTGCATCAGTTGACTTTCATTAGTTGATCAAATTTCAACTATCAATTCAATAATATTGAGAAATGTTTTGAGCCATGAAATTAGGTCAACATGTTGTATTAGAATCCTTGAGATTTTTCTTCTAACCATTGGATCATGTATTAGGTCAAAAGTCAATGATCAGTCAATTACAGTCAAAACCCTAATTTTGACCATTTTGCTCTTTTGGTAAATTGAACATTTTTCTTGAAGAATTGTGATCCAAATTTGATAAATTGATGAATATAACTTCAAAATGTTGATATGGACAAAAAATCTTGAAGTTTGACAGTAATTTGACCACAATTGACTTTTTACCCAATATAGTTGATTTTTAGTCATTTGGTCAATTGACTGAGCAAAATTGTGATTCAAGACTTGAAACTTGACATGAGTATTCTTGGAGGTATATAATGATCAATGAAGGTCATTTGATGCATTATAAGTCCAATCACCCTTGTGAAAATCAAAACCCTAATTTGAGGCATCAGTGTTTAGGAGATGGTTTGACCTAGTCAACACTTGTGCAAATTTGAGCTTTTGGAGAGGTTTAACTGAAATAAAGAACGTGTCTACCAGAAAGGAATCAGGATAAATCATTAGTCGATTTAAACTGAACCAACAGAGGTCTTGAATAATCTTTAACTGGATAACGAATTAGTATAAATCTTCAGAGCGATTTAATTGAATCAGAGGAAGTGTCACCCGGAACAGAATCAGGATAAATCATTGGTCGATTTAAACTGAACCAGCAGAGGTCTTGAATAACCTTTAACTGGTTAACGAATTATTATAAATATTCGGAGAGATTTAACTGAACCAGAGAAAGTGTCTACCGGAACAGAATTAGGATAAATCACTGGTTAATTTAAACTGAACAAACAGAGATCTTGAATAATTTTTAATTGGATAACGAATCAATATAAATCTTCGGAGCGACTTAACTGAACCAGAGAAAGTTTCTACCGGAACAAAATTAGGACAAATCATTGGTTGATTTAAACTGAACCAACAGAGGTCTTGAATAATCTTTAACTGGATAGTGAATCAGTATAAATCTTTGGAGCGATTTAACTGAACTAGAGAAAGTGTCCACCGGAACAGAATCAGGATAAATCACTGGTCGATTTAAACTGAGCTAGTAGAGGTCTTGAATAATCTTTAACTGGATAAAAAATCAGTATAAATCTTTGGAGCGATTTAACTGAACTAGAGAAAGTGTCTACCGGTACGGAATCAGGACAAATCATTGGTTGATTTAAACTGAACCAACAGAGGTCTTGAATAATCTTTAACTGGATAACGAATCACTATAAATCTTCAGAGTGATTTAACTGAACTAGAGAAAGTATGTACCAGAATGGAATCAGGATAAACCATTGGTCGATATAAACTGAACCAGCAGATAAAATGTTTGTTGCTGGTGGTATTCATCTGGTGATTGATCTTTCCTGAAAAGGTAAAGAATTAGTTGTAATGCAATGTCATGATGCATGCATTGTGTAATGATGTTCTCAAAATAAATGAGATTGTGCTATATGTATTTTATATGCATATGTCATGATGTATGAATGTGGAATATTATCTGAAGTGTATATTTGTTTGGGATAATAAATCCTTGACAACTGCTGGGAAGTTTTTGGGAAACTAAATCCTGGACTACCGCTGGAGATGAAAAGTATGTATCTCTTCAACCTTGTTTAGAATATTTCCACTGGGAATTCCTTTTGCTGTTTGAGGAAACTCTGCAGGGAGTGTTGATTGCTGTTTAGGGAGTAGAGTTTAGGAACCTTGGTTATCCATTGCTCTACTGGAGAATTTAATTCTCATATTCTCTGACTCGGGATAAAAGAGATGATAAGAATTCTGACCTCTGGTGGAGATGAAGTTAGATGGTATCTGGTCAGGTTCCAGGCTTTGCAGTAAATTTTTGGTGATAGTATCAATTATGTTGGGGACAAGAGGTGTTGTCCGTTTGAGAAGTAAACTCAAGCTGGGGAGATTGTAGTCGGTTGGGGAAATAAACCATGTCGAGGAAGGTATTCTGAAGACCTTACTAGGGAAATGTATTCATCTGAGGAAGAATTATTTTGCAGGGTTTCTTTCTCAGCTTTGGAAATCCAAACTTGGAAGATAATATCTAGGAGGTATACTGATTGGCATTCTGGATGGAGAATGTATGAATTCACTGTGGGGATAATTTTTTTTGAAGTAACTTTGTGGGGATATCCTAAATGCTTATTATTGTTCTTGTGCATACATTTATTAATAGTTAATCATGTTTATATGCATATGTTTGTTCAATTTTAGTCATTGGATATTTTTGCACCCAAAACAGAAGAAAAAAAAAACAAAAAGTTTTTACTTCAAAATATATTTTATTGATAATTTTCCTAAAAACAAGCGTTTTTGTACAGGGAGACATAAATCCTAGTAGGAGGAAGTCGTTGAAAAAATGAAAAGAATACAAGGTAAAAAACAAAAAATTTGTATAGCCATGTGGAAGTGATCTCATTGGGTTCAAATTCCGTTATTGCCCCTATGTCTTCGAACACCATCTTTTACCGTTGAAAGAAGTTGATTGGATTGATCTCGTACCGTTTGAACTTTTGACCTTGGTAATAAAGCTGATTGTTAGTGATCCGATGGGACATAGTCGTACGCTTTTTATCCTTAACTTTTTCTTGGACTGCCCTTTCGATTTTTCAGTCCACCAGGATACCCATTTTTACCGAAGTCTCTCTTTCAGGTTTTTGACTTGCCGGGTGTACAATCTTTTGTATATATCCCTAACTTTTTCCCGAACTATTTTGGTTTGTCGGGATGCCCTTATTTTGGCCTAGCTATGTCAACCTAGCGGGTCATTTTTATGCATAGTATTTTTTGACTATGTCCGCTTTCATAGGTGTTGTACCCCAAAATTTGCCCTCTCATTTCTCAAGTAATCTCTCACAAGATCTCCTTTGGTTCAAGACTGCACAAGGGTTGATCAGCTTAAGACATCTCCTCAAGCACTGATGGTTGAAAATTAGGTTTTGGGATTGCACAAGGTTAAATGGACTTTTAATGCCTCATATGACTTTCATTGATCATTTTGGACCCTTAATATTGCTCATGTCAATTTTCAAGTCTTAGATCACATTTTTGCTCAGTCAATTAATCAGTTGACCTAAAATCTGTTGTATTAGGGAAAAAGTCAAATGTGGTCAATTTACAGTCAAACTTCATAATTGTTTATCCATATCAACATTGTGAACTCATATATGTCATTTGATCAAGTTTGGATCATAATTCCTCAAGAAATTTGATCAAATCATCAAAAGGGCAAAATGGTCAAAATTAGGGTTTTGATTGAGAAAGGGCAATTTCTGATTTTTGACCTAGAAAATGATTGATTGGTTTGAGACATGATCTCAAGGATTAAAATGATTAATTTTTACCTAATGGAATGGCTCAAAACATCTCTCAATATTGATTGATTGACAGATGAATTTCAGTCAACTGATGAAAAGTCAATTGTACACTAAAAAGTCAAACTTTGACTTTTTGTTCAAAATTAAGTTTCAAAGATCACAATTCACCAAGACATGTCAAAATGTGAAACTTGTTCATCATGAAATCAAGAAAGTCAAAATTCATTTTGAAAAGTCAAACTTTTCAAGACTTAGAAATTTTTCCAAGTGTCTTTTATACATGACAATTTCATTACTTCATGCCATTCTTTCACCAAGATGCAATATAATTCAAGGAAAACTTCCAACTTGAAAGTTGTAGATCTCAATGAGATCTAAAACAATGTAGAACAATACTTTTCTAGAAATTCTTGGATTTTAAGTTATAAATTCATGAAGTCATGGCATTTTTGAATAAACACTTAGAGAAATTTTCAGCAGTTTTGGTCAGGTTTTTATCCCAACTTCTTGACCAATTTTCATCATGTTCCAGTTTGATTTAACAAAAGTGGTCAACATGAAAGTTGTAGAGGGTGTTTCAAGCTTTCCAAAATATACAAGAGCATGGATTTATCGTATTTGAGCTAGGAGATTCAAGGGCCTAAAGTTGGGCATTCATTCTTGAATTGCAAGCCATTTTTGTTGAAGAACACATAATCCAATTGGCATGATGTGCTGCATAATATTACTTTGCAGGCCTTGTGACTTACAAATATTACCATAATTTAATGTTTACATAAACGTTTGAGCTATAGTCCATTTGGTTTAAGCATTGTCCAATTGATCTTTCCATTTTTGGCACAAAGTTGACATTGCCATTCTTGCAAAGTAGCTTTAATCACAAAGTCAGCTCTTCTTGAGCCTCTAACTTATTCCTTCTACACACACTCAACATACAAAATCAGAAGGGAATGCTTAAAGTATCCAACAACTCTATGCAACAAAGTACAAAGCATTGGAACTATGATCTTCAAGCTTGCTTCATGTACAATATAACCTAGCCATAATATGTGATTCAAAATCTGAGTTTGTTTCAAGTCTCAAACCTTCTCTATAAATAGAGAGGCTAATTGCAAGAGAAAGGGGCTAGAAAATAGAAGGAGAAACTAACACTCAAAATCATTTTGCTGTAAAAAACTAGACTTGTCCATAAAACCTCCATTTTTGAGCTTTGAAGTCCAAATCTTTGAATCTCATACCTTGCAAGTTTTCCCCAAACAAACCATCCAAACACTTCACATACACCATATAAAAGTTGTTCAAACATAAGAATAACTTCTGTAACATCACTATCACTTTAACACGCGTAATTTATTTAATTATTTAATTAAATTATTTTTGGAATATTTGTGAAGTTGTGTTGTGAATGGTTGGATTTATTTATTTTATTAAGTGGTGAAATAATATTAGAAGGATAATGTTATTTGATGTGGGATTGTTTTAAAAGATAGAAGTAGTAAAGAGGGGGTGTAGTAGTCTTAAGCCTATAAGGAATAAAGAGAATAATATGGTTATTTTATTATTGTTAGAAATAATAGAAAAGAAGAAGCAGTAAGAGAGAAAGAATAAGGGTTAGAAGAGAAAGAACGTGAAAGCTGTTGGAAAAGAGGTAAAGAGGCAGAACGGAAATTCAACTGGAAAAGTTATAGAGTGACCTTCAATCCAAGGTAAGGGTGGGGTTCTGACTCTATAATAGGGTTTATGATAATTGGTATGTTGGGTTAGAGGTGAAAGATTGTTTGGTTTATGATTGAATTATATATGTTGTTGGATGATGAAAATCGATGAATAACAGATGAATAACAATGTCCCAATGCTGTATATATGATGTAGAATTATAGGATAATTATAATTGATGATTATCTATGATTAGGAGATTTTTTTAGGGCCTAAAGTATGGAACCCGTAGTGAAAACACAGAGAAATCACAGAAAATATCCATGAAAGAACAATATGTGTCGACCCCAAACGTTATGTGTTGATACAAGAAGGCCTTTAGACTCAGGATGAGTCGACACGAAGGAGTCCTGCATCGATACATGAGGACTTTTAGACTCAGGATGAGTCGATTCGTAGGAGCATGTGTCGATACATGCAGTGTGGTAGACTCAATATGAGTCGATACAAGAGAGTATGCATCGACTCATGTAGCGTGTTCAGTTCAGTATGTGTCGACCCAAGGCATTACGCATCGATCCATGTTGTCTGTTTTTTGGCAGAAGGAGTTTGAAAAGGCTGTAACTTGAGTTTTCAAATTCCGTTTGAGGTGCTGTTCGAAGCGTTGAATAGCTAACGTGATGAAATTCATTCTTAAGGATTAAAAGAAGGAATAGGAAGGATAAACCTAGTGTCCAAATTAATATTTGAGTTAGTTCCCGCGGTAATTGTTATGTTGGTTTTTGTGAAGAATGATGAGGATGAGACGGTTATAGATTACTGTCTGGTTTGTAACAGTAGGATTAATGATGATACTGATGTAGTATTACATAATAGTAATATGTAGAAGTTTGGCAATTTAAAGGTAAGCCTTAGATGATTAATTAATTATAGGAAATATCGCGTTTTAGGCCTATGGCCAACGTTTCGAGATTGACGAATTGCTGTTGTAATGTTGTTGTGACTGAATTACTGTGAATTATGATGATATATGATGTTTGATGAATTGCGATGATATATGATGTTTGATGAATTACGATGATATATGATGTTTGATGTTTTATGATGATATATGATGTTTGATGAATTATGATGATATATGATGTTGATGAAAGATGTTGAGATGCCTCTAATAATTGGCAGCTATTAAGATGTAGTCTTATGGCCAACGATGATGTTATGTTAAGATGTTGTTAATTACAGTGTTGTCATTACATTCATGATTGTGTCGCATACATTGTATTTCAAGATGGAGCTTATGCTCGTTAAGATGGCCTGTATTAGAGAATATTAAGATGAAGGCTTATGCCTTGTTGATGCCTCTATTTATTGGCAGATATTTAAGATGGGAGTTATGCTCCAATGGTACCACATGCATTTGCATAGTGTGATACGATGGTAGAACTGACTTGAGGGTTTTGCTTTGTATTTGCAAATGTTGCGGTTTAGCAAGAGTCGCCATCGACTTTTTTTATCCAATAAGGAAAGGTGAAAAAGCACAGGAAAGACCTTTAGAGATGTTTTCTTGAGTTCGGGGGGTAGATTATGAAAAGGGAAGGTATTAACACCCTTTTCATCCATGGTTTTCCATAGTTGCTTGCTAGATCACTTGCTTTTGTTTGAATGTGTGCTTGTGATGTGGTTTTTGAAAGTATTTTGAAAATGTGACTTTGTAATGATTCTCGTCTCTATAAGAATTCATACAAAGTGTTGTTTCGAAAATAGTTCAAAGAGGTGTTCGTGAAATGTGTTTTTCAAAGTGATTTTGAAAAGGGTTTTCTTTGTAATGGCTCTCGTCTCTATAAGAACGCATACAAAGTGTTATCTTTTGAAAATGTTTCAAAGTGAGAGTATCGGTGTATGGAATGTTTTTGTTGTGAGCAAGCGAGCAACTAGGAGCGAATCTACCTACTCAAAAGGTCTTAATTGTTCTTTTCCTCCTCCTTTAGATGTTGATATCTTACCATTGATTTAGTGAGAAGCCCCATCGTTGGATGTGTAAGGGACGAGTGTGGGATGTTTGTATAGTCATAGAAGGCAACCTATGGACGTTTTAGAAAATTCGTTTATGGGACTAGATCGTTTACCGAAGGGAACATCGAGGGTCATCGAGGGACTATAATCTTTTATCGAGGGTCTTTTGCTAAAATGCCTATGTTCGAGGGACATGACTATTTTCCGATAGGCAACAAGTGGGATTACCCTAAGGGTTCTAATGTGCAAGTGTGTTTGATTGCATGCATTTAGTCTTGATTAGGGTGATCTATTTGTTGATTTCGTGTCTTGCCATACACACCCTAATTACTAGCAATATATGAAAATAATAAAACATGCGGAAAGTAAATATCCTACGCTATTACAATCATTGGGGGGATGGGGGTACGTATTTTCAATTGTGGATTGCAAATAAAATTAAATCCTAAGTTACTATTACAATCATATTGAATGGATAAGAATGTACAAAAAAATGTGAAATGGATTTGTTTTGTTTTAGGAAAAGAGATAAGTTTTTGCTTAAGAAAATATTTTTGATCCTTTTGTTTTAAGAAATAAAATAAAATATGTAAAAATGAAAAACGATTTTGGTGTTTTTGATTAATGAAAAATAAAGGTGATGAGAAAAAATAATAATAAAAGGAAAGAAGACAAAATCAGTGTAAATGCTGAAATAGAAGAGGTCAGAAGTTCTGACTCTGACGTGCTGCACAAACAGAAACAATGTTAATAGAAATAGGGAAGGTCAAATGTTCCGGATCCGCTGGGAACAATGAAGTTTTCATAAGTTCTGATGCCACTGACATAACTTCCTCTCCCTCTCCATGCTAGTCAGAACATCTGCAACTTAGTCATTTCTTAACAGAACAGAAGTTACATATATAACAGTTATGACAAGTTTCATAATGTTTCAGAAGCAAGAGATATCAACAATATAGATCAGGAGCAAACATGAATTTCCTAATTCTAATTCTGAGTCCTAATTTCTTCATGAAGCTCTGAACTGGAATTCTCTCTACTTAGGTAGGCAGATGCAGGAAATCACAGAATATATACATCATCAGAATCAGAATATTTACATTGTATGTTAAACATGCAAAATCTGACAACGCCTAAGTAATATGATGAGAGTCAGCCGAAGCTTACCTTGAAGCTAGAAAAGATTTTGTGAACTGGAGGTTGGTCCTGAACTCTGGTGATGTTCTGAGCAACTGCTTCACGTATCCAGCAGGTTGGAAGTTTTCAACTTCTGGAACAGCCAAGGGGTGATGTTCTGATTTCTTTGAGGTGGAGGTGTATGGAGAGTGTATTGTAGTATGGATACAGAAGTTAGGACAACTTCTAATATGTGAATCAGAAACTGTGTGGATGGTTTTAGTCAAGAAACACTTGAGAACAAATGGAGTTGGAATGCAAGGAATCAAAAGTAAACAAGTTTTGTATGTTGTGTTTATAGTTTTTGGACTCTTGGAATTTTAGCAGGGGTTCAGGGCCTTTCTTTCTTAAAATTCCGACCTTTTTACAGTTTCCAATGTAGTTCAATTTATAGGCAAGGATTTAGTAGCTTGGAGAAATCAAAAGCATAGCCATCATATGTTAGGCGTTAACTTGTTCTTGAAGCAAGTTCAAACAAGTGTGGTTCAAAGCACAAAGTAAGGTGGTTAGCAGCTTTTAGCCGTGCCTAAGATGGATTTGTAAGCAGGAATTAGGGAAAAGTAACTTCCAAAGCACAAGTAACGCATGGGCCCAACACACTTTTGTACAAGAGTTTGCTTTTCCAAGACAACAATGGTACTTTTATGCCACACGTGGGGAAATCCTTTGGATAAAGATTCAAAAGTGGTTGTGGGCATTAAATGAGCATTAAATGATGATGAGATTCATCAAATCAGAAATCCTGCCATGTGAAACTCTGCCTCATTGTTTAATTCTGGGTCAGAAGTTCAGCTTCAGCATAACTTATAATAGACATCCAATCTTATAATCCTTGTATCTCCTGGCTCCAGCATGTTCTGAAGGAGTTCTCAAACTTTCCAGGAGGCTTGCAGCATGCTTTGTAAACTTATTTGAATTACCCTTGCAAACTCTGACCGAACCTTTGTGAAAACTGGCCCATAAGTTCTGACCAAATTCTGTCTTGAAAATGTTCAGAATTTGCTGAGTGTTTTAGTTTCATGGACGTGTCTTTGAACATTTATAACTTGAAATTCCATCATTTCCAAGAGAAGTTCTGTTCTGCAATGTTTTAGATATTTTTGAAATCTATAACTTTGTGCCAGAAGTTCTTACAGAATCAGCTTGCATTATGGTGATAATCTGATCAGAAGTTCTGAGCTTGTCATATTTCTTAAACACTTAGAAAAATTCTAAGTATTTAGAATTTTGACCTCCTTTTTTTTTTATTTCTTGATGAAACAAACTTCATATTTCAACGTGTCTTGATGAAATATGATTCTTGAAGTTTGATTTTGATCCAAAAGTCAAAGTTTGTCTTTTTAGTATGCAAATGACCATTTTTCCCTTGTGAATAACCTTCTTGAAAAATTTGTAATTCAAGGTTTAAAATTGGAGGGGAGCAAACCTGAGGATTCAGGGTGGTCCTTTGAGAAATGAGGGGGGCAAAATTTGGGGTACAACAGCTGCCCGTGTTCAATCTTCTTAAGCCTGAGGATGTAGATTGGTTGATCTGCCTTTCGTGATCTAAAGGTGGAAGATGATTGAACACTAGAGTGCCCAGAAATTCGCACTCGATGATGTTGTGGTTGATTATGTAGGGAATGGGCTTATAGATGCCATTTGGAAGGCGATGGAGAGTCGTCAGAGATGGGCTTAAAGATGCCATCCAAAAAAGATCGGTTTCATAAGAGATTCTTTGGCGAGAATTCTCGTACCTGCTGTTGAGGAGGACCTTGCCGAGGAATGTTGATTTATGCCCGTATCTTGTCGGGTCTGGGCCTTTCAGTGTTGTAAACTTCCATCCAAAAGTGATTATTGGCTTTGTAATTTCTGAGCTATAAGGATGAATATCAGAATGGCATCCGTGCCTGGAGCGTATCTGAACTGTATCTGAGAGCTGAGTCTGAATGAGTATCAGAATGGCATCCGTGTCTGGATCGTATCTAAACTGTATCTGAAAGTTGAGTGTTTGAATGAGTATCAGGATGGCTTCTGTGTCTGGAGCGTATCTGAAATGTATCTGAAAGTTGAGTCCTTGAATGAGTATCAGGATGGCTTACGTGTCTGGAGTGTATCTGAACTGTATCTGAAGTTGTCTTTGAATGAGTATCAGGATGGCTTCCGTGTCTGGAACGTATCTGAACTGTATCAAAAGTTGTCTTTGAATGAGTATCAGGATGGCTTCCGTGTCTAGAGCGTATCTGAATTGTATCAAAAGTTATCTTTGAATGAGTATCAGGATGGCTTCCATGTTTGAAGCATATCTGAACTATATCAAAAGTTGTCTTTAAATGAGTATCAGGATGGCTTCCGTGTCTGGACCGTATCTGAACTGCATCTGAAGTTTGAGTCTTTGAATGAGTATTAGGATGGCTTCCGTGTCTGGAGCGTATCTGAACTGTATCTGAAGTTGTCTTTGAAGTAGTATCCGGATGGCTTCCGTGTCTGGAGCGTATCTGAACTGTATCAAAAGTTGTCTTTTAATGAGTATCAGGATGGCTTCTGTGTCTGGAGCGTATCTGAACCGTATCAAAAGTTGTCTTTGAATGAGTATCAGGATGGCTTCCGTGTCTGGAGCGTATCTGAACTGTATCAAAAGTTGTCTTTTAATTAGTATCAGGATGGCTTTCGTGTCTGGAGCGTATCTGAACTGTATCAAAAGTTGTCTTTGAATGAGTATCAGGATGGCTTCCGTGTCTTGAGCGTATCTGAACTGTATCAAAAGTTGTCTTTGAATGAGTATCAGGATGGCTTCCGTGTCTGGAGCGTATCTGAACTGTATCTGATGTTTTGAATATTGTTAATGGTAGCTGTTAACTTTATCCTGGAAAGGGTAAAATGTTAGCTAAAATGCAAAGTCATGTTGTATGAAATGTATGATGTGATGCATTTGCTTTATTAATGTTTATGATATAAGGATGCCGTGTATGCGTATGTGAGCCTATTTGCTGTGTTGCTGTTGGGTTGAGGAAAATAAATCCCTGAATGTTGCTGAGGATATGTGAGCCTTCATGTCTTGAATTCGAAGTATTGATGGATTTTTTCCGAGAGAAATAAATTCTGTTGTAAGGGCAATGCCAAGTACTGCTTGTAAAACCTGTTGGGGAGTCTTTGGGAAATTTTGACAATTTCTAATGGGGATCAATAATTTGAAACTTTGTCATGCTGAGGATTTAAATGACGTACTGCAGGGGATTACTTATGGAATGGCCTAGAGATATTTCCCTATCTTTTTAAACTATCAGTAATTATTCTTTCCCGTTTTGTTTATTTGTAAACAGTAATTATGTTCAAATGCATATGTTCAATAATGAATCATTGGACATTTTTGTAAACAAAACACGAGCATAAAGAAAAGACAAATAGCTTTTGCACTTTCAAAGGGACATTTTGTATTGACTTTGAGCAAATGTTTTTTTACAAGGGGACAAACATTCTAGTAAGAGAATGCTGTCATAAAAGAGAGAAAATTTGATACAAAGAAAAATAGCTATGTGTAATAATCCCATGGGGTTTCCATTCTGCTATAGCCTTCGTATCTCTGAGCATCTTGTCAATTTGTTGCCTCGTCTGAAGATGACTAAATTGATCAGAACCTCTGAGTTTATCAGTGGAAACCAAAGGTTGTTTGTAAAGTGATCCGATGGGACATAGTCATACAATTTAATTCCTTAACTTTTTCCTGGACCGCCCTTTCAGGTTTTCAGTCCAACGGGAAACCCCTTTCTGCCCAAGTCGCCCTTTCGGGTTTTCAACTTGCCAGGTATACATATTTTTTTTGTTTTATCCCTAACTTTTGCCCGAACCTTTTTGGTTCATCGGGATGCCCTTGTTTTGCCTAGGTATGTCAACCTAGCGGGTCTCTTATGCATAGTATCTTTTGACTATGTCTGTGTTTGAAGGGTGTGGCAGGTCGTCGCCATCCATGGTGGTCAAGATCATTGCCCCACCAGAGAATATGTTTTTGATTACAAATGGTCCTTCATAGGTAGGAGTCCATTTTCCCTTGGGATCACTTTGTGGCAAGATGATGTGTTTGATCACTAGATCCCCAACTTGATACACTTGGCATCTGACTTTCTTGTTAAAAGCCTTGATCATCTGTTTTTGATACATTTGACCATGGAAAACAGCGGTAAGTCTCTTCTCATCAATAAAGTTTAGTTGATCAAGTCGAGTCTGGATCCAATCGTCTTCGTTCTGTCCTGCATCCTTCATAATCCTTAGAGAGGGGATCTGGACCTCGATAGGCAAGACAACTTCCATGCCGTAAACCAAAGAATAGGGTGTTGCCCCGGTTGATGTGCGAACCGTGGTACGGTACCCGTGGAGAGCGAATGGTAGAATCGCACGCCAGTCTTTGTATGTGACTGTCATTTTCTATATGATCTTTTTAATGTTTTTATTTGCAGCTTCGACATCACCATTCATCTTTGGCCGATAGGGAGAATAATTGTGATGCTGAATCTTGAATTGCTTGCACAATGCGGTGATCATAGTGTTCTTGAGATTTGTACCATTGTCAGTGATGACCCTTTCCGGGATACCGTACCGGAAAATAATGTTTTGCTTGATGAAGCGGGAAACAACATTCTTGGTAACGGAGGCGAAGGAGGCTGCTTCAACCCACTTTGTAAAATAGTCAATGGCCACTAGGATGAAGCGATGTCCATTGGAGGCTATCGGCTTGATTTCCCTAATCATATCAATTCCCCACATAGCAAAAGGCCAATGAGCCGTCAAGACATTCAGAGGAACCAGAGGTACATGCACCTTGTCAGCATAAATTTGACACTTATGGCAGGTTTAAGGGTGTTGATAACAATCTGCTTCCATGGTAGAACAGTAATAGCCTGCCCGTAGGATTTTCTTTGCCATCATATGCCCACTGGAATGGGTGCCAAAAGTGCCTTCGTGCAATTCAGCCATGATCCTTTCAGCTTCAACCTTATCTACGCACCGAAGTAACACAGAGTCATGATTGCGTTTGTACAAGATGCCATTACTAAGGAAGAACTTAGAAGAGAATTGCCTTAAGAACTTCTTATCATTAATTGAAGCTCCTCCCGGATATTCTTGAGCCTCGAGATACCTCTTGACTTCGTGAAACCAAGGCTGATCCACTACTTCTTCAGTATTAATCTCGTGACAGTGTGCTGGTTCATCCATTCGCTCAATGGTGATCTGGGGAGCCTCGTTATCCCAATTAAGTTTAAACATAGATGACATTGTGGCTATAGCATCTGCTAGCTGATTTTCTTCTCGCGGGAAATGCTCGAAGGTAATCTTCTCAAAATGTGGTAGCAATGTCAAAACATGTTCTTTGTAAGGAATAAGGTTTGGGTGTTTGGTGTCCTATTCCCCTTTGATCTGACTGATGACCAAATCTCAATCTCCAAACACATCTAAGGATTTGATTCCCAGGTCTATGGCAACTCTGAGACCAAAGATGCACGCTTCGTATTCTGCCATGTTGTTTGTACAATTGAAGTAAAGTCTGGAAGTAAAGGGAGTATGATACCCTTCTGGAGATATGAGTACAACACCAATACCATTTCCGAGTGCATTGGAGGCTCCATCAAAGAATAGGGTCCATCGGGATCCTTGTTCAGGTTCGTCATATGGCCTAAATTCATTACAGTTGTCTAATGTCACGATGTCTTCATCCAGAAATTCGAACTTCATGGATTGATATTCTTCTACAGCTTGGTGAGCAAGGTGATCGGCTAATACACTGCCCTTTATAGCTTTCTGGGTAGTATACTGTATGTCATACTCTATCAGGATCATCTGCCATCTCGCTATTCTCCCAAAAAGAGCAGGTTTCTCGAAGATGTACTTTATCAGATCAATCTTAGATATCAACAAGGTAGTATGAGTCAGCATATACTGTCTTAGCCGGCGAGCAGGCCATGCCAGAGCACAGAAAGTTTTCTCAAGCAGTGAATATCTGGTTTCATAGTCGGTAAACTTTTTTCTCAGGTAGTAAATAGCGTGCTCTTTTCGGCCAGACTCGTCATGCTTCCCCAATACACACCCCATTGAATTTTCTAAAACAGTCAGATACATGATCAATGGTCTCCCCTCGATTGGTGGCATCAATACAGGAGGCTCTTGTAAGTATTCTTTGATTCTGTCAAAAGAAACTTGGCACTCACCATTCCATTTGACTACTTGATCTTTCTTCAAGAGCTTGAAGATTGGCTCACAAGTAGCTGTCAGGTGAGAAATGAATCTGGCAATGTAATTCAAACATCCCAAAAATCCTCTGACTTCCTTCTCAGTACGAGGAGAAGGCATCTCTTGTATCGCTTTAACCTTGGCAGGATCAACCTCGATACCTTTGTTGCTGACGATAAAGCCTAGGAGTTTACCAGACCGTACCTTGAATGTGCATTTATTTGGGTTCAACCTCATCTTGTATTTCTCCAGCCTCTCAAACAACTTCTGTAAATGATCGAGATGCTCTTCTTCCATTTGAGACCTGGCTATCATATCGTCCACGTAGACCTCTATTTCGTGATGTATCATGTTGTGAAATAGAGCTACCATGGCATGCTGATAGGTTGCCCCAACATTCTTCAGTTTGAATGGCATGACCTTATAGCAGAATGTGCCCCACTGTGTGACAAATGTTGTTTTCTCCATGTCCTCAGGTGCCATTTTGATTTGGTTGTAACCTGAAAATCTGTCCATGAAGGAAAACACTTTGTGTTGTGCCGTATTGTCAACTAGGATATCAATGTGGGGGAGTGGAAAATCATCTTTAGGGCTCGCCCTATTTAAATCTCTGTAGTCCACACACATTCGTACTTTGCCGTCTTTTTTAGGTACGGGAACAATGTTGGCAACCCATTGAGGGTAGGAAGTGACAACCAAGAATCCAGCATTGAATTGCTTCATAACCCCTGCTTTAATCTTTTCTGACATATCAGGTCTCATGCGGCGAACCTTTTGATTTACTGGTGGACAATCTTCTCTTGTAGGCAAATGATGTACCACAATGTCTGTATCAAGTCCCGACATGTCTTCATATGACTAGGAAAAGATTTCAACATAGTCATGTAACAGCTGAATCAAACGCTTGATACAGGGTTCCAGATTGGCACCCATTTTGACCTCTTTTTTATCTTCTTCGGTACCTAGGTTGATCGTATCCACGGGTTCCTCGTGAGGCTGAATGGTTCTCTCTTCTTGCTGTAGTAGTCTGGAAAGTTCCCCTGGTACTTCACAATCTCCCTCCCCTTCGTCTTCGGCTTGGTAGATCAGATTCTCAGAGTCAGAAAAGGCCATAGCAGTATCGTTACCCATGAGATCCAGAATGGATGTATACCTGCATTGTGAGTGTGGGTGTGTGTAAGGGTATAACTATCTTTGAAAGAAAGTAAAATGTAAAAGAAAAAACAATGAGCATAAAAGTTTGAATGCGAAAACGTCCATGATTCATTGATGTCATATAAAAAATGAGATAATAACCCTTACAAATGGACCATTGTGCCTCGGGTAAGACACAAGGTTTTAAGAGTGCGAGTTGTTTTGAATATTACAGACCCAACAAAATGTAAAGATAAATTAATGAGGGATGAAAGTGATTGGGATGAAGTCTCTAGCCTCCCAATTGCTGAGTCCTCCATTGACAGTCGGAAAGATCCAATCCTCCAGGTTGCAATCATCTTCACCATCTTCTACCGCGTTGTCCTCACGGTTGCTAATCTTCAAGGGTGGCCCTCCAGCACGGGCACAACGTACAACCTTTTGAGCACTTGAAGTGAAACCTAGGCCAAACTTGTCAGACTTATACGGGATATCCGGAAGTTGCCCCCAGATGGTGCATCCACCTTCCTCTACCACTGCTTTGGCGTCTTTTAGTGATTACATCCGGAGTGGAGGTCTTGTAATCTTGGGAATCTGGGATACAGTCTTGGTCACTGCCACCTCTTGGGGGACCTCTTTGAAGTGTTGAAATGGAGTTTCAATGAATTCACCGTCCAATTCCACATATCTGAAGGAATTGAGATGGTTGATCATGTATTCTTCCTCTCCATGGACGGTGATAATCTTCCCTTGAACCGGATACTTCAACATCTGGTGCAATGTAGAGGTAACAACGCCAACATTATGGATCCATGGTCGGCCTAGCTAGCAGGAATATGAAGGGCGGATGTCCATCACATAGAAAGTTGAATTGAAAGTTTGGGTTCCAACCTTTATGTGAATGTCTACCTCCCCATGTACCATCCTCTTCGAGACATCAAATGCCCTTACTACTATGTTGCTTGGCTTTAACGTTAGTCCCTCGCAGTCAAGTCTGTCAAGAGGTTTTTTCGGTAATACATTCAAAGATGAGCCAGTGTCCACCAAAACATGGGCCAGAGTTGTTCCCCTACATTCCACAGAGACATGCAAGGCCTCATTGGGCTTTCTTCCCCTTGGTGTCAAATCAACATCCGAGAAGCCTAGACCGTTATCCGCTGTTAAGCTGGCCATGCAGTCTTGGAATTGATCAACAGACGTCTCTTGAGGCACATGGGCTATTTTTAGGAACTTCACCAAGGCTTTCGCATGTGCCTCAGAACACAGTAGTAATGCCAGCATGTAGATTTTGGAGGGAGTTTGCCCCAATTGTTCAAATACATCGTAGTCGATCCTCTTTATAATTTTTAGGATCTCATCCATTTCTTTCTTGGAAGCCTCGGGGATAGCCAGTGATTGAGCCTTCGTCTGGACAGGCTCCACTTGAATACTCTTTCCTCGAGTCTCGGCAGCAGGAGTGTTGGTTGGAATGATAACAAGAGTTGTGATGGCTTTGTCAATAGGATCACTTGCAGAGATAATTATGGATACGGAAGTAAGCTTTGGAGCAACCACGGGTATGATCATGGGTCCAGAAACTGCTTTAGGGGGAGCAATTTCTGGAGAAAAGATCCTACCGCTTCGGGTAATTTTACTAGTTCCGGCAATATTGCTGATGTCGGAATATTCTTCTTCAGAGTTTATCTCTTTGGTGGCCGGCCAATCTTGTTTGATGCCATGGTAGTAAATGTCCCCTCCGTAATTCCACGTCACAGTTTTGTCTGATTCATATGGGACTGGCCCAGGCATTATGATTATTAGAGGAGTTGCTTTCGGAACTTATGTAATTATAACGGGTATTTTGGTGGAGACCCTGGAAGAATTGGCGGAAATGGTAATGATTGAAACATCTTCAACATGAATAGGTGAAACAGGAGTTTTTTCAAACAAAATCTCTTTGTTATCTATCAGGCATTTAATGCCTGCCTTCAACAAAGGGAAAACAGTTGGTGAGGACAAGCAGAGATAGCAAACTTCATTACAGCCCGGGAACACACCGACTTTCAACAAGTTTATCTTAATGGTCGGAAGTGGAGTCATGAGTTCATCAACTATGGTAACAAATAAATCTTCTTCAATAGCATTGGTATTGTGACCATGTCTGGGCATAGGAGCAGAAATGACATTTGGCTTCTCGGGCGCATCAAACTTAATTTATTTTGCTTCAATGAGGTCTTGTATTTTGTTCTTCAAGGCCCAACAACTATTAGTATCGTGACCAGGACTTTCAGAGTGATATACGCAACGGGCATTGGGATGATAATGAGGGGATGTTGTATTGAGGTTTTTCGGAGCTTCTTTCAAGGTCACCAAGTTGGATCTTAGTAGATGAGGTAATACTTGAGATGAAGTCATGTTGATTCTGGTAAACTGCCTGACTGGCCTTTCCACCCTTGGTTGATTACTTCTTTGTTGATCAGATGTAAGCTTGGGAATCATAACAGCCCCCACCATTGGTCGGCGTTCGGCCCTATCTTGGTTCCTTTGCGGATATACAGCAGCTACCTCTTTCTTCCCGATGAAAGGCTTCCTTACAGCTGTAGAAGAAGACGAATCCTTCTGAATCTTTCCACTTTTTATGCCAGCTTCCACCCTCTCTCTGGTTAATATTAGTTCAGTAAAGCATGCAGATGAACTTCCGATTAAATGGTTGAAGAAGGGGCCAGATAAGGTGCCTAAGAACATGTCTACCAATTCCCTTTCAGACATAGGGGGTTGAACTCTTCCAACCAAATCTCTCCATTTTTGTGCGTAATCCTTGAAACCTTCATTGGAAGCCATGGCCATACTCTGGAGTTGAGTACGGGTAGGGGCCAAATCAGCATTGTATTGATATTGCTTGTAGAAAGTTGCGGCAAGATCTTCCCAATTGTGGACGTTGGCTCTTTCTAGTTGGTAAAACCAGTCGAGTTGAGTCCCATACAAACTATCTTGGAAGAAGTGCACCCATAATTTTTGTCAGCGGTATGGGGTTGAATTTTCCTCACATATGATCGGAGGTGCATTTTAGGGCATGACACTCCATCATATTTGGAAAATACAGGTGCTTTAAATTTCGGAGGAATCACAATCCCCGACACTAGTCCCAATTCCTCAAAGTCTAAGCCCGACACCTTTTGTATTTCCATCGCGCTCAAACGCTCTTCGAGATGTCTGTACTTGTCATCAGCCGGAGGATACCGTTCCTTAGAGTAGTCTTCCTCTTCTTCCTCTTCTTCTTCCGATTCTGACGGGACAACTGTTTCCTTGCCTTTCCCTTCTCCTTCACTGGATGTTGTTGCAAAATTCAAAGTCCTTCTTGTCTGCCCCTGAAATCTTCTCCCCATGTTTAAGACTCCGGTTACCTTCCTGGTTTTCTTTTTCCTTTCTTCAGCCAACAAAGTCTTCAATTCTTCTTGTCCCTTGGCTAAGGTCAAGAGCAACCGTTGAAACTGTGTATTCTGAGCTTGAATATCCTTCACTGTTTGCTCGAGATCCATCTTACTGAAATAAATAGTAGAGAGATGAGGAGACTTGTTGCAAAAGACCTGTTTATGTTATGATGAATGATATATGCATATGCAATGTTTTCAAGGATTTCAAAGATTTAAATTTGTCTTAGCCAACAAGGAAACACACGTTATATTAATAAGATAAAGTTTGAGTACATCAATGCCCCTTAGACAAAATAATACAAAAACTCTAAGATAAAAAGTAGTACGCATCCTCTTTGGTGCAATGTAGGGGTTTAGAGTCTGCTCCTCATGAAGTAGCCTAGTGAGTTCCAAAACCTTCTTCTCGCTTGCGTAGAATTGGGCTTCGAATGTATCTCGCTCCCCTTTGAGTTGTATCCAATCCCTTTGTAGGTCTTCAAGAGATGTGGGCATGTAAGGATGTAGGATAGTGTATGGAACGTCTCCCTCCATGACAGGCTCAATGATTACCGGGAAAATGGAGGGGTAAGGCATCATAAGAATCTGAGCGCGAGTTCGTACCCATTTGAGGTAAGGCTCAAGAGGGATGGAATTCTTGTGCCCCAAAGTCTTGCTATCCACCTTATTTAGCATCCTCTAAGCTCGGATAAATCTCTGGCGAAGACCTTGATCGTTGTTGTCGTAGTCGAATACCAAACCTTGAATCAGCGTCTCATACGGGCCATCCCTTCGAGCATAACCAAACTGTCTTAAGGCTAAGCATGGGTTGTAGGTGATTCCTCCCCTAATGCCAAGTAGAGGGACATTAGGGAATTCTTCACAACAGTCAACGATGATAACATTCTCTTTAGATCGAGAGCACCAATGTATGTCTGAATGTTTGAGCATCATCAACCTTCGTGACCATCTTGAACCTTGCTCATTCTTTAAGACTGATTGGGGGAGATGAGAAATAAACCTTATTTCCAAGAGAGGAGTGCAACACATAAGGACACCTTTTTTCCTCATTGTGCGAGTGTGAAAAGAGTGTAGGATATCCCCTAGCAATGTAGGCACCGGGTTGTGTGATATGAAGATTCTAATGGAGTTGACATCTATGAGTTGGTCAGGATTTGGAAACAAAACCATCCCATAGACGAGGAGATCCACAATTTCCTCAAAGGCTTGCAAGTCCAAGGAATTCCAACAGCTTTGGGCTTTCTCAAACAAGAACTTTGCTAAGAAATCTTTGACACCACTCCTAGTTTCCCAATGGGTTGTGACATCAGATGAGTGCAAGTGTAGATCTTGAGCAATCTCTTCTGGATTTGGATCTCATTCTGTACCGTTGAAAGGTAGTTGATTGAGAATGGGAATCCTCAAGAGTTGGGAGAATTCTTCCAAATTAGGCACAAGTTGATAATCAGGGAATGTGAACTAATGGTGTAAAGGATCAAAGAACTGAAAGAGCACCTTCATCATATCCTCATCTGTGTTAGAGGTGACCAAGTTGAGTAGGCGACCATGTCTCTCGGTGAATGGAGAGTTTTCTGGGATCCTTGAAACTAGCTCCTTAAGTTGTGGAGGGATTCTCACAAGTTTGACTTGAATAGTTTTCCTGCGAAGTGAATCCATATCCTACAAAACAAGAACAAAGATGAATCCCAAAATCCTTGAAATGGTTAGTGGATGTATATGATGTTCATGATGTCCATGATGTTATGTATAAGTATGCATATACAAGCAAAGCAAACAAGTCCTGAGGTTTAGGCTTGCATGGAGTTTTATAGGTAAGTACCCCCTTGAAGTTTAGTTGGCTTAAACCAATCCTAGTAGTAGTAATCGGGTTCTAAGGAGCTCAATATCACTGGTTTGTTTCCTTGGTCATTGTTTCATCTCAAACCTCTTTAGTGGAAAACGAAATATCCCAAGAAACCAAACCTCAATGAGTGTAGTATCGAGTATCTACAAACTTCGGACTGTACCAAAGCCGGTCATCTCACTACATCCTAAAGGACAAGTTGGTCAAGTAAAGGTTCTAGAAGTTCATTAGTGCTTCATGACATCACTCAGCGGCCCCGTATTCTCTTTGATTAACTCAAAGGCTACCGGTACTCACAAATATGTCGCACTAACATAGCTATTGCTTAGACCATGTCAGTATACCCCGCACAGTTTCCACAACGTATTGCTACTTACCTATAATGTATCCCAAATCCGGATAGAGGATTCAAACCCAAATAAAGAACTATAATGTAAAGCATACAAGTCAAACAATGTAAACAAATAAATGTGATCTATCCCTAAGGTAACCCCACTTTACAAAATTTCCCCAGCAGAGTCGCCAATTCTGTGATACGGTGGGAGAACTGACTTGAGGGTTTTGCGTTTGTATTCGCAAATGTTGCAGTTTAGCAAGAGTCGCCACCGACTTTTTTTTATCCAACAAGGAAAGGTGAAAAAGCACAGGAAATACCTTTAGAGATGTTTTCTTGAGTTCATGGGGTAGATTATGAAAAGGGAAGGTATTAACACCCTTTATATCCATGGTTTTCCACGGGCTCTTAGTTGCTTGCTATATCACTTGCTTTTGTTTGAATGTGTGCTTGTGATGTGGTTTTTGAAAGTATTTTGAAAATGTGACTTTGTAATGATTCTTGTCTCTATAATAATGCATACAAAGTGTTGTTTCAAAAATAGTTCAAAGAGGTGTTCGTGAAATGTGTTTTTGAAAGTGATTTTGAAAAGGGTTTTCTTTGTAATGGCTCTCGTCTCTATAAGAACGCATAAAAAGTGTTATCTTTTAAAAATGTTTCAAAGTGAGAGTATTGGTGTATGGAATGTTTTTTTTTTGTGAGCAATCGAGCAACTAGGAGCGAATCTACCTATTCAAAAGGTATTAATTGTTCTTTTCCTCCTCCTTTAGATATTGCTATCTTACCATTGATTTGGTGAGAAGCCCCATCGTTGGATGTGTAAGGGACGAGTGTGGGATGTTTGTATAGTCATAGAAGGCAACCTATGGACGTTTTAGCAAAGTCGTTTATGGGACTAGATCGTTTACCAAAGGCAACATCGAGGGTCATCGAGGGACTACGATCTTTTATCGAGAGTCTTTTGCTAAAACGCCCATGTTCGAGGGACATGACTATTTTCCGATAGGAAACAAGTGGGATTACCCTAAGGGTGCTAGTGTGCAAGTGTGTTTGATTGCATGCATTTAGTCTTGATTAGGGTGATCTATTTGTTGATTTCATGTCTTGCCATACACACCCTAATTACTAGCAATATATGAAAATAATAAAAAGTGTGGAAAGTAAATATCCTACGCTATTACAATCATTGGGGGGATGGGCGTACATATTTACAAATGGGTATTGCAAATAAAATTAAATCCTAAGTTACTATTACAACCATATTGAATGGATAAGAATGTACAAGAAAATCTGAAATGGATTTGTTTTGTTTTAGGAAAAGAGATATGTTTTTGTTTAAGAAAATATTTTTGATCCTTTTGTTTTAGGAAATAAAATAAAATATGTAAAAATGAAAAACGTTTTTGGTGTTTTTGATTAATGAAAAATAAAGGTGATGGTAAAAAATAATAATAAAAGGAAAGAAGACATAATCAGCGTAAATGCTAAAATAGAAGAGGTCAGAAGTTCTGACTCTGACGTGCTGCACAAACAGAAACAACGTTAATAGAAATAGGGAAGGTCAGAAGTTCCAGATCCGTTGGGAACAAAGAGTTTTCAAAAGTTCTGATGCCACTGACATAACTTCATCTCCCTCTCTATGCTAGTCAGAACATCTACAACTTAGTCATTTCCTAACAGAATAGAAGTTACGTATATAACAATTATGACAAGTTTCATAATGTTTCAGAAGCAAGAGATATCAGCAATATAGATCATGAGCAAACGTGAATTTGCTAATCCTAATTCTGAGTCCTAATTTCTTCATGAAGCTCTGAACTGGAATTCTCTCTACTTAGGCATGCAGATGCAGGAAATCTCAGAATATGTACATCATCAGAATCAAAATATCTACATTATATTTTAAACATGCAAAATATGACAACGCCTAAGTAACATGATGAGAGTCAGCCGAAGCTTACCTTGCAGCTGGAAAAGATTCTGTGAACTGGAGGTTGGTCCTGAACTCTGGTGATGTTCTGAGCAACTGCTTCACGTATCCAGCAGGTTGGAAGTTTTCAACTTCTGGCTGTGATGTTCTGATTTCTTTGAGGTGGAGGTGTATGGAGAGTGTATTGTAGTATGGATACAGAAGTTAGGATAACTTCTAATATGTGACTCAGAAACTGTGTGGATGGTTTTAGTCAAGAAACACTTGAGAACAAATGGAGTTTTAATGCAAGGAATCAAAAGTTAACAGGTTTTGTATGTTGTGTTTACAGTTTTTGGACTCTTGGAATTTTAGCTGGGGTTCAGGGCCTTTCTTTCTCAAAATTTCGACCTTTTTACAGTTGCCAATGTAGTTCAATTTATAGGCAAGGATTTAGTAGCTTGGAGAAATCAAAAACATAGCCATCATATGCTAGGCATTGACTTGTTCTTGAAGCAAGTTCAAACAAGTGTGGTTCAAAGCACAAAGTAAGGTGGTTAGCAGATTTTAGCCGTGCCTAAGCTGGATTTGTAAGCAGGAATTAGGGAAAAGTAACTTCCAAAGCACAAGTAACGCATGGGCCCATCATACTTTTGTACAAGAGTTTGCTTTTCCAAGACAACAATGGTACTTTTATGCTACACGTGGGGAAATCATTTGGATAAAGACTCAAAAGTGGTTGTGGGCATTAAATTAGCATTAAATGATGATGAGATTTATCAAATCAGAAATCCTGCCATGTGAAACTCTGCCTCATTGTTTAATTTTGGGTGAGAATTTCAGCTTCAGCATAGCTTATAATAGACATCCAATCTTCTGATCCTTGTATCTCCTGGCCCCAGCATGTTCTGAAGGAGCTCTCAAACTTTCCAAGAGGCTTGCAACACGCTTTGTAACCTTCTTTGAATTACCCTTGCAAACTCTGACCGAACCTTTAAGAAAACTGGCCCAGAAGTTCTGACCAAATTCTGTCTTGAAAATGTCCAAAATTTGCTGAGTCTTTTAGTTTCATGGACGTGTCTTTGAACATTTATAACTTGTAATTCCAGCATTTCCAGGAGAAGTTCTATTCTGTAATGTTTTAGATGTTTTTAAGATCTATAACTTTGTGCCAGAAGTTCTTACAGAATCAGCTTGCATCATGGCGATAATCTGATCAGAAGTTCTGAGCTTGTCATATTTCTTAAACACTTAGAAAAATTCTAAGTATTTAGAATTTTGACCTCCTTTTTTTTTATTTCTTGATGAAACAAACTTCATATTTCAACGTGTCTTTATAAAATATGATTCTTGAAGTTTGATTTTGATCCAAAAGTCAAAGTTTGTCTTTTTAGTGTGCACATGACCATTTTGCCCTTGTGAATGACCTTCTTGAAAAATTTGTAATTCAAGGTTTGAAATTGGATGGGAGCAAACCTGAGGATTCAGGGTGGTCCTTTGAGAAATGCGGGGGGAAAATTTTGTGGTACAACACATAGTATTGAGTCGCAATTCATGATTGCATAAAGAAGTTGTGTATTGATGTTGTGAATGTGTATTATAGTTGGTATCTCTTTTGCGATTATTGTTGTTTTTAAGATGAGAGGTGGTGATGTTATGTGATCTAATTTAATATATTAATTATTATACGCTTTATTATATTGTTAGATATCTCACCCCTTATGTTTGAATGTTGCCCTTATTATGGTAACGTGCAGGTAATCGAGAGTGAAAGCTGTATACCTTCAATAGTTCGAGTCAGTGTCATTGCTCTGATATGTAACACTCGGGGGGGGGGGGGGGTGAACGCTTGTTGCTTTTGATTGTTGATTATTCAGTTGTTGAACTTTAAGTTGATTATTATTAAATATGTGTTGTTTTGAAGTTGCTGTAACGATGATAAAGATGTTATTAAGAGTTCCGTTGCGTAGATGTTTAAATGGTTGAATTAAGAGATTTAAGTATTATGATGATGGTTCATCCGATGTTTTAAAGTGTTACGTATCCACGATGAATACAATGTGTTTTGAAAGATGAATTTATAGAATCCTGATTCATTTGCATGAATGATTATAACTCTGATTTATTTATATAAATGTCGGGTAGAATTAGGGTGTTACATAGTTGGTATCAGAGAAAAAGGTTGGTCCGACCTTGTCGTTGGGTCGTAGTTGTCTAACAATCGAGTATTGTTAATTTGGGTTCTAACCGTTATTTATGTTGTAGTGTTAAGTTGAGATGGCTGGAAGGAATGATACTGCACTTGCTGCTTCTTTAGAAGCAATGGCTCATGCGATGGAGAATCAGCCGAATGCTGATGGGAATGCTAGATCTCGTAGTTTGGCGACTTTCCAGAGAGAGAATCCGCCTACGTTCAAGGGAAAGTATGATCCTTACGGAGCATTAGACTGGTTGAAAGAGATTGAGAGAATCTTCTGTGTGATGGACTGCACTCCAGCGTAGAAGGTTCGGTATGGTACTCATATGCTAGTAGTCGAGGCTGATGACTGGTGGCTAGAGACTTGTCAGAGATTGGAAGCTGCAGGTGAGAATGTCACTTGGGCTGTGTTCCGTAGGGAGTTTCTGAGGAAGTACTTTCCTGAAGATATCTGTGGTATGAAGGAGATTGAGTTCCTTGAGCTGAAGCAAGGGAATATGTCGATTGTTGAGTATGGTGCAAAGTTTTCTAAGTTGGCTAAGTGTTATCCGCACTATGCTGAGGCAGATGCTGAGTTTTCGAAGTGTATCAAGTTTCATAACGGGTTGCGCCCAGAGATCAAGAAGGCAGTTGGATACCAGAAGATCGGTGTCTTCGCTGATATGATTGATAGTTGCAGAATTTATGAGGAGGATAATAATGCTCATTACAAGATTATCAGTGAGAAGAAGGGTAAGCACCAACAGAATCGTGGTAAGCCTTATGATACCCCAGCTGGTAAAGGTAAACAAAAAGTTGCTCAGGGTCAGAGGACTAGTGGAGGAGATGCTCCTGCCGGTGTAGTTTGTTTTAAATGTGGGAAAAATGGGCATAAGAGTAATGTGTGTACTGCTGAAGTAAAGAGGTGTTTCTGTTGTGGTAAGAACGGACATGTTGTATCTGAGTGCAAGCATAAGGATGTGATTTGTTTTAATTATAGTGAAGAAGGGCACATTGGCAGTCAGTGTCAGAAACCGAAGAGGGCTCAGACCGGTGGTAAAGTGTTTGCTTTGGTTGAGGATCAGACAGCTGCTGAGGACAAACTTATTAGAGGTACATGTTTCATTAATAGTACTCCTTTAATTACTATTATTGATACCAGTGTTAGTCATTGTTTTATTGCTGCTGATTGTGTTGAAAGATTGGGTCTTATGTTGTCTTCTGCGAATGGAGAAATGTTCTTCGATACTCCAGCCAAGGGGTCGGTGACTACTTCTTTTGTGTGTTTAAATTGTCCCTTATTGATCTTCGACAAAGACTTTGTTGTTGATTTGGTTTGTTTACCGTTGAGAGGTTTGGATGTGATTTTGGGTATGAACTGGTTAGAGCATAACTGTGTTCATATTAACTGTTATGACAAGTCTGTGAGGTTTTCTACTCCTTAAGAAGAGGAAGATATTCGGTTGTCTGCTAGACAGTTGAGGAAGTTGATACAAGAGGAAGCACAAATGTTCTCGTTGATGGCATCGCTATCTGTAGAGACTCAAACTATAATTGAGGAATTACAGGTGGTGTGTGAATTTCCTGAAGTTTTCCCTGATGAAATTCCTGATGTACCATCGGAGAGGGAAGTTAAATATGCTATTGATCTTGTACCTGGTACCAGACCTGTGTCTATGGCACCATACAGGATGTCTACATCTGAATTGTTAGAGTTGAAGAAGAAATTGGAAGATTTACTTGAAAAGAGGTTTGTAAGACCAAGTGTATCGCCGTGGGGTGCTCCAATGTTGTTAGTAAAGAAGAAAGATGGAAGTATGAGGATTTGTGTTGATTATAGACAGTTGAATAAAGTGACGATTAAGAACAAGTATCCGCTTCCAAGAATAGATGACTTGATGGACCAATTGGTGGATGCTCGTTTGTTTAGTAAGATTGATTTGAGGTCGGGTTACCATCAGATTAAAGTGAAGGATGAAGATATCCAGAAGATGGTTTTCAGAATACGTTATAGACATTATGAGTATTCGATGATGCCTTTCGGTGTAACTAATACGCTGGGAGTATTCATGGAATACATGAATCGTATCTTTCATACTTATTTGGATCGGTTTGTAGTGGTGTTCATTGATGATATTTTGATTTACTCTAAGTCAGAAGAAGAGCATGCAGAACATTTAAGAGTAGTATTAAAAGTTTTGAAAGAGAAGAAGTTGTATGCAAAGCTGCCCAAGTGTGAATTCTGGTTAAAAGAGGTTAGTTTTCTTGGTCATGTGATCTCAGGTAGTGGCATTGTTGTAGATCCATCGAAGGTTGATGTTGTGCTGCAATGGGAAACTTCGAGGTCAGCTACTAAGATTACAAGCTTTTTGGGATTAGCTGGTTATTATAGAAGGTTTATCGAAGCTTTTTCTAAGTTGGAACTTCCATTTACTAAGTTGACTTGTAAAGGTAGAGCTTTCGTATGGGATGTTCAGTGCAAATAAAGTTTTACAGAATTGAAGAAGAGGTTGACGTCGGCTCCGATTTTGACGTTACCTAATCCAGGAGAGCCTTTTATGGTATATTGTAATGCTTCTAAGATGGGTTTAGGAGGTGTGCTTATGCAGAATGATAAGGTAGTTGCTTATGCTTCAAGGCAGTTGAGGACTCATGAGAAGAACTATCCTACGCATGATTTAGAACTTGCTGTAGTTGTTTTTGTGTTGAAGATTTGGAGGCATTATCTTTATGGTTCTAGATTTGAAGTGTTTAGTGACCATAAGAGCTTAAAGTATTTATTCGATCAGAAGGAGTTGAATATGAGGCAATGAAGATGGTTGGAATTGTTAAAGGATTATGATTTCAATTTGAATTATCATCCAGGAAAAGAAAATGTGGTAGCCGATGTGTTGAGTCGGAAGACTTTACATATGTCGACAATGATGTTAAAGAGTTGGAATTAATTGAGCAGTTCAGAGATATGAGCTTAGTTTGCGAGGTTATGCCGTAGAGTGTTATGTTGGGTATGTTGAAGATTAATAATGAATTTTTAGACAGTATCATAGAAGCTCAGAAGTTGGATGTGAAACTGGTAGATTCGATGGTTGGAATCGATCAGTCTGAGAATAATGATTTTAAGCTAGATGCGCAAGGTGTGTTGAGATTTCGTAACCGAATTTATATTCCTGATGATGCTGAGATGAAGAAAGTGATACTAGAAGAGAGTCATAGAAGTAAGTTGAGTATTCATCCAGGAGCTACAAAGATGTATCAAGATTTGAAAGGTTTGTTTTGGTGGCCTGGAATGAAGAGTGATGTGGCTCGGTTTGTGTATGCATGTTTGACTTGTCAGAAGTTGAAAGTTAAGCATCAGAAACCTGCAGGGTTGATGCAACCGTTAGAAGTTCCAGAATGGAAATGGGATAGCATTTCAATGGACTTTGTGACGGGGTTACCTAATATGATAAGAGGACATGATTCAATTTGGGTGCTTGTTGATAGGCTTACGAAGTCGGCTCATTTTATTCCTATTAACATCAGTTTTCCAGTGTCGAAGTTGCCTGAGATTTACACTAGTGTGATTGTGAAGCTGCATGGTGTTCATTTGTGCATTGTGTCAGATAGGGATCCAAGATTTACTTCTGATTTTTGGAAGAGTTTGCAAGAAGCGTTGGGTTCTAAGTTGAGGTTGAGTTCAACGTATCATCCTCAGACAGATGGTCAGATTGAGCAGACTATTTAATCGTTGGAATATTTGCTGAGGGCATGTGTTCTTGAGTAGGGAGGTTCGTGGGATACTTATCTTCCGTTGATAGAGATCACTTACAATAATAGTTACCATTCCATTATTGGGATGACACCTTTTGAAGCGTTTTATGGTTGAAGATGTAGAACTCCTTTATGTTGGAATGAATCTGGTGAGAGTGTAGTACTTGGACCTGAAGTTGTTCGTGAGACCACTGAGAAGGTGAAGTTGATTCGAGAAAAGATGAAAGCTTCCCAAAGTAGACATAAGAGTTATCATGACAAGTGAAGTAAGGATTTATAATTTCAAGTGGGTGACCATGTGTTTTTGAGTTACACCTGTGACTGATGTTGGGCGAGCATTGAAGTCTAAGAAGCTCACTTCTCATTTTATTGGACCATATCAGATTTCATAGAGAGTGGGGAATGTTGCTTATAGAGTGGCTTTACCGCCTAATCTTTCGAATTTTCATGATATGTTTCATGTGTTGCAACTCCGGAAGTATATTTCAGATCCATCTCATGTGATTCATATGGACGATGTGCAAGTACGGGATAATCTTACGGTGGAGATGATGCCTGTACGGATCGCGGATCGTGAAACTAAGACTCTGAGGGGCAAAGAGATTGCTTTGGTTAAAGTGGTTTGGCTAGGAGCGGCCGGAGAAAGCATGACTTGGGAGTTGGAGAGCAAGATACGAGACTCCTATCCTGAGTTGTTTGAGTAAGGTAAATTTTCGAGGACGAAAATATCATAAGTGGGGGAGAGTTGTAACGCCCGTAATTTAATTAATTATTTAATTAAATTATTTTTGGAATATTTGTGAAGTTATGTTGTGATTGGTTGGATTTATTTATTTTATTAAGTGGTGAAATAATATTAGAAGGATAATATTATTTGATGTGGGCTTGTTTTAAAAGATAGAAGTAGTAAAGAGGGGGTGTAGTAGTCTTAAGCCCATTAAGGAATAAAAAGAATAATAAGGTTATTTTATTATTGTTAGAAATAATAGAAAATAAGAAGCAGTAAGAGAGAAAGAATAAGGGTTAGAAGAGAAAGAAAGTGAAACCTGTTGGAAAAGAGGAAAAGAGGCAGAACGGAAATTCAACCGGAAAAGTTATAGAGCGACCTTCAATCCAAGGTAAGGGTGGGGTTCTGACTCTATAATATGGTTTATGATAATTGGTATGTGGGGTTAGAGATGAAAGATTATTTTGTTTATGATTGAATTATATATGTTGTTGGATGATGAAAGTCGATGAATTACGGATGAATAACAATGTCCCAATGCTGTATATATGATGTAGAATTATAGGATAATTATAATTGATGATTATCTATGATTAGGAGATGTTTTTAGGGCCTAAAGTATGGAACCCGTAGTGAAAACACAGAGAAATCACAGAAAATATCCATGACAGAACATTATGTGTCGACCCCAAACATTATGTGTCGATACAAGAAGGCCTTTAGACTCAGGATGAGTCGACACGAAGGAGTCCTACGTCGATACATGAGGACTTTTAGACTCAAGATGAGTCGATACATAAGAGCATGTGTCGATACATGTAGTGTGGTAGACTCAGTATGAGTCGATACAAGAGAGTATGCATCGAATCATGTAGCGTGTTCAGTTCAGTACGCGTCGACCCAAGGTATTACGCGACGATCCATGTTGTCTGGTTTTTGGCAGAATCAGTTTGAAAAGGCTGTAACTTGAGTTTTTGGATTCCGTTTGAGGTGCCCTTCAAAGTGTTGAATAGCTAACCCGATGAACTTTATTCTTAAGGATTAAAAGAAGGAAAAGGAAGGATAACCCTAGTGTCCAAATTAATATTTGAGTTAGTTCCCGCGATAATCGCTATGTTGGTTTTTGTGAAGCATGATGAGGATGAGATGGTTATAGATTACTGTCTGGTTTGTAACAGTAGGATTAATGATGACACTGATGTAGTATTACAGAATAGTAATATGTAGAAGTTTGGTAATTTAGAGGTAAGACTTAGATGATTAATTAATTATAGGAAATATCGCGTTGTAGGCCTATGGCCAACGTTTCGAGATTGACGAATTGCTGTTGTAATGTTGTTGTGGCTGAATTGCTGTGAATTATGATGATATATGATGTTTGATGAATTACGATGATATATGTTGTTTGATGAATTACGATGATATATGATGTTTGATGAATTATGATGATATATGATGTTTGATGAATTATGATGATATATGATGTTGATGAAAGATGTTGAGATGCCTCTAATAATTGGCAGCTATTAAGATGTAGGCTTATGGCCAACGATGATGTTATGTTAAGATGTTGCTAATTATGGTGTTGTCATTACATTCATGATTGTGTCGCATACATTTCATTTCAAGATGGAGCTTATTCTCGTTGAGATGGCCTGTATTGGCGAATATTAAGATGAAGGCTTATGCCTTGTTGATGCCTCTATTTATTGGCAGATTTTTAAGATGGGAGTTCTGCTCCAATGGTACCACATGCATTTGCATAATATTGAGTCGCATTATATGATTGCATAAAGAAGTTGTGTATTAATGTTGTGAATGTGTATTATAGTTGGTATCTCTGTTGGGATTATTGTTGTTTTTAAGATGAGAGGTGGTGATGTTATGTGATCTAATTTAATATATTAATTATCATACGCTTTATTATATTGCTAGATATCTCACCCCTTCTGTTTGAATGTTTCCCTTATGTTGGTAATGTGCAGGTAATCGAGAGTGAAGATTGTATACCTTCAATAGTTCGTGTCAGTGTCATTGCTCTGATATGTAACACTCGGGGGGATGAACGCTTATTGCTTTTGATTGTTGATTATTCAGTTGTTGAACTTTAAGTCGATTATTATTAAATATGTGTTGTTTTGAAGTTGCTGTAACGATGATAAAGATGTTATTAAGAATTCCGCTGCGTAGATGTTTAAATGGTTGAATTAAGAGATTAAAGTATTATGCTGATGGTTCATCCGATGTTTTAAAGTGTTACGTATCCACGATGAATGCAATGTGTTTCAAAAGATGAATTTGTGGCATCCTGATTCATTTGCATGAATGATTATAACTCTGATTTATTTATATAATTGCTGGGTAGAATTGGGGTGTTACAATCACCATCTTCCAAACTCAAAAACATACATTGCAACTTGACTTGGTTGGAGCGGTTCAACCATTTTCAGCACACGAAGAAGGTTGGAGCTACTTCAAGAAGGTTCAGAAGAGCTCGATCAATCACCACTTTGTACCCGAAAACATCCGTACATGTTCTAAAGCTTCCGCTTAAAGAGGTAAACTTTCTCAAACTGTGCTATCATTGTTCATACATCATTTGCTTTTTTGCTCAAAAGATATAACAAGACAGATCAAAGAGAAAAACTAGCAAAAAAAGCCAGACCAGAGGCTGACACGGGTTCCCATGTCACACGACACGGCCCGTGTCAGCTTAGTTGGGTTAAAAGAATAACAAAATGTAGGGACATGGGATGACATGGGTGCCTGTGTCAAACGACACGGCCCGTGTCAAACGACACGGCCCGTGTCAAACGACATGGCCGGTGTCAAACGACACGGCCCGTGTCAATGTTACTGGTGCATACACGAGCAGAAAAAAGGTGGACAGGGGCTGACACAGGCTGACACGACCGTGTTAGATTGGTTGGAACAAAAAAAAGCATAAAAGTCATGAACAAATCCTGACACGGGTGCCCGTGTCCACTGACACGGTCCGTTTTAGCTCAGACACTAATTTTCTTGATTTTTTGAGATTTTTTAACTTATTTTGGACATAATGCATTGCTTGAAAATGACCTAACATCATAAAACCTTTGTTTTCAAATGAAACCTCAAGAACATTTTTCTAAATAATTAATTTTTTAAAAGTTAACTTAGACTTAGGTTTTTCTTCAATGAAATTAAATACAAAACCTTTTCTATAAAAAACCCTAAAAACAATTTCTCTCACTTTACATCTTCTTGCATATTTTACTATTTTTGCATTATAAATTATGTAATTGTCAAAGCCTTGTAATAGATAATTAGGTTTAATTTTCTTGCAAAATCCCCATTTGTAAATTTGTATACCCCTCCCTTAATGATGTAATAGCTTAGTATTTTTACTTCCCGCAATTTATCGCTTTATATAAATGCTAGTAATTAGGGTTTGTATGGAAAGACTAAAATCAATAATAGAAAACCCTAATTCAAGATAAAAAAAATGCATGTAAATTAATACACTTGCACACTTGCACCCTTAGGGTAATTCCACTTTGTTGCCTTACAAAAATGACCATGTTATGCATGTGGGATATCTTAGCAAAAAGCAATAAAAAATACAAGATCATAGTCCCTCGATGACGCTATAAATGTTGCCTTTCAAAATGATCTTAGTCCCTAAAAGAAAAATGCTAAGATATCTCACAACATTGCTATCATGACTATACGATGACCCACGCCCGTCCCTTTACATCCAAAGATAAGGCTTCTTAGTAAATCAATGTTAAGATAGCAATATCAAAGGAAATGAAGAAATAAACAAAATACTTTTGAGTAGGTAGATCGTTCCTAGTTTCTTTCTCATTTTCAAATCAATTATCCTTGCTTATTTTTCAAAACAAACACCAAACACTTTCAAAAACACTTTTAAAACATTTTCCAAACTTGAAACATTTTCAAAAGCTCAACACTTTGTATACATTCTTACGAACGAGAACTATTACAAAGTTTTCCTAAACGATGGCGCCTTTTCAAAATACTTTCAAAAACCATCACAAAGCACATTTTCAAACAAAAGCAAGTGATCTAGCAAGCAACTAAGAGCCCATAGGTAACTATGGATGAAAAGGGTGCTAACACCTTCCCTTTTCATAATCTACCCCCCGAACTCAAAAAATAATCTCAAAGGTCTTTCCTGTTCTTTTCAACCTTTCCTTTTGGATAAAATAAAAGTCGGTGGAAACTCTTGCTAACCGCAATATTTGCGATAAAACGCAAAACACCCAAGTCAATTCTCCCACTGTATAACAGAACTGGCGACTCTGTTGGGGATAAAACTTAAAAGTGGGGTTACCTTATGGCTAGATCACCTTTACTTGCTTTCATTGTTTGATTTGTTTGCTTTACATTTTGGTTCATTGTTTGGGCTTGTTATAATCCTCTACACGGATTTAAGATACCTTATAGGTAAGTAGCAATACGTTGTGGAAGCTGTACGGGGTATACCGACATGGTATAAACAATAGCTACGTTAGTGTGACACATTTGTGGGTACCGGTAGCCCTTGAGTGGTCAAGGAGAATACGGAGCCGCTGTGTAGTGTCATGAAGAACTAACTGACTTTAGAACCTTTACTTGACCAACTTGGCCATTAGGACGTAGTGAGATAACCAGCTTTGGTGCAGTCCGAAGTTGGTTGATACTCGATACTACACTCATTGAGATTTGACTATTCGGGATATTTCAGTTGTAACACCCTAATTCTACCCGGAAATTATAAATGTAAATCAGAGTTATAAAAATTCATGCAACTGAATCAGGATGCCACAAATTCAACTTGTAAAAGCACATTGCATTCAACGTGGAATCATAACACTTTAAAACTTCGGATAAACCATCAGCATAATAATTTAATCTATTAACTCCACAACTTGAACATCTACGCAGCGGAATCATAATAACATCTTTGACCAACAATTATAACAACTTCAAAATAAGGCATAATTAGCAACAAAATAATTAAAGTTCAACAACTGAAATAATTAATAACTAAAAGCAACAAGCGTTCATCCCCCTGAGTCTTACGTATCAGAGCAATGACACCGACTTGAACTACTGAAGGTATACAACCTTCGCTCTGGATTACCTGCACGTTACCAACATAGGGGTAACATTCAAACAGAAGGGGTGAGATATCTAAAAATATAATAAAACTTATGATAAATGATATATTAGATCACATAACATCACCACTTCTCATCTAATAAACAACAATAATCGCAACAGAATACCAACAATAATACACATTCACCACATCAATACACAACTTCTTTATGCAATCGTATAATGCGACTCAATACTATGCAAATGCATGTGGTACCATTGGAGCAGAACTCTCATCTCAAATAATTTCCAATAAATAGAGGCATCAACAAGGCATAAGCCTTCATCTTAATATTCGCCAATACAGGCCATCTTAATGAGCATCAGCTCCATCTTGAAATGCAATGTATGCGACACAATCATGAATGTAATTACAACACCATAATTAACAACATCTCAACACAGCATCATCGATGGCCGGAAGCCAACATCTTAATAGCTGCCAATTATTAGAGGCATCTTAACATCATTCATCAACATCATTTATCAACATAATTCATCGACACAATTTACCAACGTAATTCCTCAACATCATTTATCATCATAATTCACAGCAACTCAGCCATAACTACAATACAACGGTAGGTCGATAATCCTTCAACGTTGGCCATAGGCCTACAGCATGATATTGTCTATAATTAATTAATCATCTAAGGCTTACCTCTATTTACCAACATTTACGTATTATTATTCTGTAATACCACATCATTATCATCATTAATCTTACTATTATGAACCAAACAATAATATATAATTGTCTTATCCTCATCATTCTTCACAAAATCATCATAGCGATTAACGCGGGAAGCTAACTCTAATCCTAATTTGGGTACTAGGATTTACTCTCCTTATCCTTCATTTTAATCCTTTATAATGAAGTTCATCGCGTTAGCTATCCAACGCTTCGAACGACACCTCAAACGGAGTCCGGAAACTCAAGTTACAGCCTTCAGAAATGATTCTGTCAAAAACCAGACTACATGGGTTGACGCATAACGTCTTGAGTCGACGCATACTAGCTTAACACGCTACATGAGTCGACGCGTAATCCTCTTGGGTCGACTCATACTAAGTCTGCAACACTGCATGTATCGATACATAGTCCTGCGTATCGACTCATCCTGGGTCTAAAAGCCCGCATGTATCGATGCATGGCTTCTTCGTATCGACCCATCCCGAGTCTAAAAGCCTTCATGTATCGACGTATGGCTTTTGAGGTCGATGCATACTATTCTGTCATGAATATTTTCTGTGATTTCACTGTGTTTTTCACTGCGATCTCCCTGTCTTAGGCCCTAAAAACATCCTCTAATCATAAGTAATCATCAATTATAATTATCCTATATTTCTACATCCATTATACAACATTAGGGCATCATCGTTCATCCTTAAATCGTCGATTTTCATCATACAACTATATATATATATATATACATATATATATATATATATATATATATATATATATATATATATATATATATATATATATATATATATATATATATATATATATATATATATATTCCAATCATAAACAAGACAACTTTTCACATCTAATCCCACATACTAATCATCATAAACCCTATTATAGAGTCAGAACCCCACCCTTACCTTGGATTGAAGGTTTCTCTACATCTTTGTTGATCGAATTTCGTTCTGCCTCTTTTCCTTCTTTTCTGTAACTTTCACGTTCTCTTTCTCTTCTTCCAACCCTTATTTACTTCTCTTTTTACTGCTTCTTCTTTTTCCTTATTATTTCTAAAAACTAATATAATAACCTGTTGTACCCCAAATTTTGCCCTCTCATTTTATCAAGATTTCCCTTCACAAGACTCTTTGAACTCAAGACCAGATTAGAATGGTTTCAAGGACTCAATGGCATCATCTTGACCTAATCACAAGGTTCAAAAGATCTCAAATGCATTGGATTGACAGATGAATTTTTCTAGTCAACTGATCAAAAATCAACTGTACACTGAAAAGTCAAACTTTGACTTTTTGGTCAAAATCAAGTGCCAAGGATAATTTTTCATCAAGGTGTGTCAAAACATGAAACTTGTTGACCAAGAAACCTAATTTTGGAAATTAGGGTTTAAGATTGAAAATTTTCATAACTTAGAAATTTTCTAAGTTATGAAAATTTCTTATTTTTTCCCAACTTTTTCACCATGATGCAATTGGATTCAAGGAAAACTTCCAACATGAAAGTTGTAGTCCTCCAAAAAATCTACAACTTTTATTCAAAAAGTTTTCCCAAAATATGCTTGGATCTCAAGTTATGATTTTGTGAACAAGGGTCCAAAAACTTTCTAACTTAGTGAAATTTTGCCCTAGTTTAGGCAGGATTTTGACCTATCTTCATGGCAACTTTTCACCTAGTTCCAAGTGGAATATCAAAATGAATTTCAAATATGGATTGTATAGAATGTTACAAGCTTTCCAAAATGTCAAAGAACTCTCCAAGATCATTTGTGGTTAGGGATAATCAAAGGAATGAAAATGGTATTTTCTCACTTTTGTCCAAGGCATTTTGCACATTGCTACAACTTGCAAATCTGTCCAAACCTTTCTTGTACTTGTTTTACAGGTCTTAAACCCTTACAAAATAATAAATTAAATGCAAAAACATTGGATTAAGGCTTTGTCCTAAGCTTTAGAAGATTACACATTGAATTAATCCATTTTTGGCAAAAAGGCAGCAATACAATTTCCATAAAGCACAACTTTTGCAATTTTGTTTGTCTTGAGCCATGGACCTGATTTCTTTATGCAAACAAAGTCCATGAATATCAGGAAAGGTATACCAACTATGTGCAGCTAGAATACAGGAATGTACAAGTCTTGCCTTTGTCAACTCACCTTTTACTTCAAAAGCAAGTTATTGTGCAAAAACTCCACAACTTTGTAATCTGATAAGAGCAAAGCTTGTACACATTTCAAACAACTTTAACACATTGTCTAAGGCAAGAAACACGAGATAGCAAGTTCTCAAACCCTCCAAAACACCAAAACACTAACTTCTGCCCAAAACAGGGCAAGCCCTGCAGAACTCAAGCCATCTATACATTGCCTCGTGCGTTTGACCCAAACCACTTCAAACACTTTGTAAACAACCCACCTGAACTATCCAAGCCATTGTTCATCAACTGTAACTTCATTTTCAAGCTTCACCATTTTTAAATTCTTAGTTTGCAGGTTGACTTCTATAAGGAGATTCAAGCTATTCAAAGCAAGCTAAGCATTGAGAAAGGTCAAGGGAACATCAAGCAAGCTCAAAAGAACCTCAGGCCTCACTGAAAGTTGCTGCATTTCCATACTCGAGCTTGACTGAAACAGGTAAATTTCAAACTTCTATATCCTTATTTAGGAATCATTAGGCTTAGGTTTGTGAAGCAAAAATGTAGTCCTCATTGTCCTTGAACTGTACATATGCTTAGAATTCATTTATGTTAACTGAGCTAGGAGTATTTGATAGTTGAACTTACTGAAAAAATTATATTATAAATTAGGGGCACTGAAATTCTCCCTGGTTTCTTAGAGTTAGATTAAGTTTTTTACATGGTTAGAATCGTGGTTTAAAGCTCTATAATTTTCATGTTATGAGTTTTTGATGTCAAGCAAAGAATAGAGAGAACAGGTTTGAAGTTGCAGGCGCACGTATTTTGTTCAGAGGTTAGAGATGAAGTGGAATCTTGGCTGGGCCTGGCTTTGGCTGACTATTTGCGCCCCCATGCTTGCTTTCTGCACCCCTTGGCCCATTTGATTTATTTTTGCATTTTTTTCTTTTCTATTTTTATTTTCTGACTTTATTATTTTTTCTTGAACATTTAAAATCACAAAAATTATTTTCTTTATTTTTGGAATTTTATTATATTTTTATTTTATTTTTATTTGCATAATAACTAATTATTAGATTAATGTTACTTTATTTTCTTAATTAAAATTTGTAAATAATACAAAAAATTTTATTTTTATTTTTTATTATTTATACACTTAAATAATATTTTCTCACACATTTCAATTTTTTTAACACTTTTGTATATATTTTTATTTATTTTCTTGTACATAAGTAAATAATATAATATATATATTTTCTTAAAACAAAAATTAGGGTTTCCACTCTTTCAAAAATAATCGTTTTTCATTTTCTTATTTTAGAGACATAAATAATTTATTTTTACATACATAAAAATAAATACAAAAACATTTTTGCATATTTATATTTATTTGCATACTTAAATAATTGTCCATTTATTTATTTTTGCAATATTTCAATTTGATTGTAATAATAGATTTAGGGTTTATTTTTTAGCAATATCCCCTCATTTAAACTTGTATCCCCCTCCCCATAATAATGTTGTAATAGTCCTAGATTTACTTTTACACATTTATTGCTTTTATATGCATGATAGTAAAATTAGGGTTTGTATGATAACCAAAAATCAAAACAAATAGCATGACTAACACAAGACAAAAATGTATGAAAAATGACAACACAATGCACACAAGCACCCCTAGGGTTTCATCCACTTGTTGCCTTAAAAATGGCCATGGTATGCATGCTAGGTATCTTGGCAAAACAAAAAAAAAACAAAAAGATCATAGTCCCTCGATGACGCTATCTTGGTTGCCTATACAAAAATGATCTAGACCCTCAAAACTTGCTAAGATACTTGGCAACATTGTTATCATGGCCATACGATGACCCACGCCCGTCCCGTTTAACATCCAAACACAAGGTTGTTTACCAAATACAATGGTAAAACAACAATGTCAAAGGGTTAAAAATGTGTAGGAAAGATCTTTGAGTAGGGTAGACAACTCCTAGTTACTTGATCAAATTTGCAAACCACCCTTGCTATTTTCAAAAACACTCACACAATTTCAAAAAATTTCCCAAACAAACTTTCAAACATTGAAACATTTTTCAAAAGACAAACACCTTTGTATATATTCAAACAAGAATCATTACAAAGGTTGCCTAGATAAAGGCCTCTTTTCAAAAATATTTTCAAAACCATACAAAGCACCATTTCAAACAATTGAAAAGCAAAGGCAAGTGATCTAAACAAGTAACTAAGAGCCCATGGAAAACCATTGATGAAAAGGGTTCTAACACCTTCCCTTTTCATAATATACCCCCCGAACCTGAGAATAATCTCGAAAGGTCTTTCCTGTGCTTTTTTACCTTTCCTTTTGGATAAAAGAAAAGTCGGTGGCGACTCTTGCTAACCGCACAAGTGCGAACGAAATGCAAAACATCTAGTCAGTTCTCCCACCGTATCACAGAACTGGCGACTCTGCTGGGGAGAATACACTAAAAATGGGGTTACCTTAGGGTTTAGATCACCTTTAGATGCTTACCTTGTTTTCTTTGATTACTTTACATTTGGTTCTATTGTTTGGGTTTGAATCCTCTACCCGGATTTGGGAAACATTCATAGGTAAATAACAATATGTTGTGGAAACTGTGCGGGGTATACCGATATGGTTGAAGAAATAGCTATATTAGTGTGACATATATGTGGGTACCGGTAGCCTTTGAGTTAATAAAATAGAATACGGGGCCGCTGAGTGATGTCATGAAGCACTAATGGACTTTTAGAACCTTTACTTGACCATCTTGGCCTTTTTAGGGGTAGTGAGATGACCGGCTTTAGCGCAGTCCAAAGTTGGTAGATACTCGATACTACACTCAATGAGGGTTATTTTCTTGGAATATTTCGGTCGCCAGTAAAGTGGCTAAACTGAAACAATGAACACAGAAAATAATCCAGTGATATTGAGCTCCTTAGAACCCGGTTACTATTTATAGGACAGGTTGGCCAACTAAACTTCAAGAGGGTACTTACCTATGAAACCCTATGCAAGCCTGAAACTAGGAACTTGTGTGATTTGTTTGTACATATACTTGTGCATAACATCATAAGCATCATGAACCATCATATGCATCCACTAACCATTTCAAGGATTTGGATCTTCATCTTTGTTCCTGTTTTATAGGTCATGGAATCACTCTGCAGGAAAACAGTCCAAGTCAACCTTGTGAGAATTCCTCCTCAACTCAAGGAGCTTGCTTCTAAGATTCCAGAGAATTCTTCATTCACTGAAAGACATGGTAGACTTCTCAACTTGGTCAACTCCAACATAGAGGAAGACATGGTGAAATTTATCTTCCAGTTCTTTGACTCCCTACACCACTGCTTCACATTTCCTGATTACCAGCTAGTGCCTACTTTGGAGGAATTTTCTCAACTCCTAAGGATTCCTATTCTCCATCAACTACCCTACAACGATACGGAAAGAGATCCAAAGCCTGAAGATGTTGCTCAAGCCCTACACTTGCAACCATCTGATGTCATAGGCCATTGGAAAACCAGAAGTGGTTTCAAGGGTTTCTTGGCAAAGTTTCTGTTTGAGAAGGCCCAAGACTGTTGGAATTCTCTAGACCTACAAGCCTTTGAGGAGATTGTAGCTCTTCTCATCTATGGGTTGATCTTGTTCCTAAACCCCGATCAGCTTATAGATGTGAATGTTGTCAAAATCTTCATATCTCGGAATCCGGTGCCTACTTTGCTTGGGGACATCCTACACTCATTTCACACACGAACAATGAGGAAAAGAGGTGTTCTCATGTGTTGTACTCCTCTACTGGCAAGATGGTTTATTTCTCATCTTCCCCAATCAGTCTTGAAGAATGAGCAAGGCTTGAGGTGGTCACAACGGCTGATGACTCTTACACATTCAGATGTTCATTGGTGTTCTCGATCCAGAGAAAATGTTATCATCATTGATAGTTGTGGGGAATTCCCTAATGTCCCACTACTAGGCATTAGGGGAGGCATCACCTACAACCCCTGCTTGGCTCTGAGACAGTTTGGGTATGCCCGAAGGGATGGCCCTCATGAAATGCTGATTCCAAACTTGGTTTTTTACTTCGACAATGACGATCAAGGACTTCGACAAAGGTTTATACGAGCTTGGAGGATGCCCAACAAGGTGGACAGTAAGACCTTGGGACACAAGAGTTCCATCCCTCTTGAGCCATACCTCAAGTGGGTATAAACCCGCGCCCAAAGTCTTATGATGCCTTACCCCTACATTCTTCCTATGATCAAAGAGCCTATTATGGAAGGAGAGGTTCCATACACCCTCCTACATCCTGACATGCCAACATCACTAGAAGATTTACAAAGGAGTTGGATACAGCTCAAGGGAGAACGCGATACTTTTGAAGCCCAATTCTACGCCAGTGAGAAGAAGGTTTTAGAACTTACTCGTCAACTTCACGAAGAGCAAACTCTCAACACCTACATTGCACAAAAGAGGATGCGCAATGTCTTTTTACATTAGAATTTTGTATTATTTTTCCCATGGGGCATTGATGTACTAACAAATTCTATCTTATTAATATGACGTGTGTTCCTTTTTGTTTACAACAAATTTGAATTTCTGAATCCTTGAATGCATTACATGAATACATATCATTCATCATATGCATAAACATGTCTTCACACCAGGTTTCCTTATCTCTCTGCTGTTTATTTCAGCAAGATGGATATAGAGCAGACGGTCAAAGATTTGCAAATGCAGAATTCACAGTTCCAACAGCTACTCATGACCTTGGGAAAGGGTCAGGAGGAGCTCAAAACACTGTTAGAGAAGGAAAAAGAGAAAAAGAAAAAGAAGAGAGTTGGTGTGGCTACTTTGTGTAGAAGATTTAAAGGTCAAACCAGAAGAGTCCTGGATTTCCCATCAACGTCTGAAGAGGGTGAAGGAAAGGGTAAAGGAGTTGCAGTAGCATCTGATTCTGAGGCTGAGGAAGAAGAGGATGAAGAATATTCTGAACAGAAGTACCCATCTGCATATGACAAGTACAAAAATCTGGAAGAACATCTGGCAGCTATGGAAGTGTAGAGAGTGCCTGGGATGGATTTCGAAGAGTTGGGGTTGGTTTCTAGGATTATCATTCCTCCCAAGTTCAAAGTGCCACTTTTTGCTAAGTACGATGGTTTGTCTTGCCCAAAGATGCACCTGCGGTCTTACGTCAGAAAAATTCAACCACATTCTTCTGACAAGGATCTATGGGTCCATTTCTTCCAGGACAGTCTTTCGGGGACGCAGTTGGATTGGTTTTACCAGCTAGAGAGGTATGATGTGCATAATTGGGAGGATTTGGCTGCTGCCTTCTATAGACAGTGTCAATATAATGCGGACTTAGCACCAACCCGTACTCAATTACAGAGTATGGGCATGGTCTCAAATGAAGGCTTTAAAGAGTATGCCAAGAAATGGAGAGACTTGGCAGGGAGAGTACAACCACCTCTATCTGAGAGAGAGCTTGTAGATATGTTCTTGGGTACACTGTCAGTTCCCTTTTTCAATCACCTGATTGGAAGTTCGTCTGCGGGGTTCACTGAGTTGATTCTAACTGGTGAGAGAGTTGAAGCCAGAATCAAGATCGAAAAAATTCAAAAGATGCATCTGCTTCCTCTGCCATCAAAAAGACTTTTCCAGCAAAGAAGGAAGTCTCAGTTGTATACTCCCAAAGAAGTCAAGGAAGAGTTGAGTGTCGGGCAGCGGTGGGGGCCGTAATGATTCAGAAGTCTGCAGCTGATCAGCCCAGAAACGATCAACCCAGAACCAACCAACAAAGGGTAGGAAGGCCCGCACGGTAATTCACCCGGATAAACATGACTCCTGCTCATGTTTTACCCCATCTCCTGAAGTTAAACCTTACTAGTTTGAGAGAGGCCCCGCAAAACCCGAATACAACTTCTCCTGTTTACCATGCCAACGCCAAGTGTGCTTATCATTCAGACAGCCTGGGGCACGACACCAACAGCTGTTGGGCCCTCAAGAATAAGATTCAGGATTTAATAGACGCTAAAGAAGTTGAATTCGACGCCCCTGAAAAGCCGAATATGATCTCTGCTCCAATGCCAAAGCATGGTCACAATGCCCATGCTATTGAAGAGGATCTGTATGTTGCTACTGTTGATGATTTGATGACTCCGCTACCGATAATCAAGTTGAATTTGCTGAAGGCTGGGATTTTCCCAGGCTGTGAAGAAGATTGCTACCTTTGTTCATCCTTACCAACCGACTGTCTGTTGTTGAAGTTAGGCATCCATCTCCTAATGGATAACCAAGAAATCCTTTTTGAAAAGACTCCTGTTACACCGAATCCTATCAATGATGTTTCGATAATTACCATATCCGCCAATATTTCCATGGTCTCTAAAAGACCTGTTAAGATTACATCTAATCCGAAGATTGCACCTTTGAAGATAACCATGCCGGGGCCTATCCCGTACAAGTCCAACAAATAAATACCGTAGAACTATGGGGGAGAGATCTTCTACCACCGTATTAAACAAATTGAATCGACTGAAGAGAGTTCTGATGAAGAGACTTCCGACATTGGAAACATTGCTGGAACGAGTAAAATCACCCGCAGTGGAAGAATTTTCTCTCCGGAGATTGCGCCTCAAAAGGCAATCTTCGTACCCTCAGCTACTCCTAAGGTTACCCCTGTACCGATCAACATATCTGCGAGAACTCCAATTATTGAAGAAGTTGTGACTCCTGTGGTTGTCCCCTCTGCTGTTGCTGATGATAGAGGGAAAGGGATCCAAGAAGAGCCTGTCAAGACGAGGGCTCAACCGTTGATCATCCCTGAAACCTCTCAAAAATAAATGGAAGAGATTTTGAAAATAACCAAGAAAAGCGATTATAATGTTGTGGAACAACTGGGGCAAACCCCCTCGAAAATATCTATGTTGGCCCTACTTCTTTGTTCAGAAGCTTATGCTAAAGCTCTGATCATATTTTTGAAGACGGCCCATGTGCCCCAGGAAACCTCCGCGGATCAGTTCCAGGAATGTGTAGCTAGCCTAACAGCTGACAATGGTCTAGGATTCTCCGATGTCGATTTAACATATAAAGGGAGAAAACATAATGATGCTTTTCATGTCTCGGTGGAATGCAGGGGGACTACTCTAGCACACGTTCTGGTAGACACTGGTTCTTTGCTGAATGTATTGCCGAAGAAGGCATTGGATAGGTTGGACTGTGAAGGCATAACCCTGAAACCCATCAATATCATTGTCAGAGCCTTTGATGGTTCTAAAAGGATGGTCCACGGGGAGGTGGACATCCCGATTAAAGTGGGAACTAAAACCTTCAACTCCATATTCTATGTGATGGACATCCGTCCTTCCTATTCTTTCTTGTTGGGGAGACCCTGGATTCACCATGCTGGAGCGGTCACTTCTACTCTGTATCAAAAGCTCAAGTACCCTGTCCAGGGGAAAATTGTAACTTTGCACGGTGAAGAGGAATATATGATAAGCCATTTTAATTCTTTCTGCTATGTGGAATTAGATGGTGAATTCATAGAAACCCCTTTCCAACACTTCGAGGAAGTTTCTGAAGAGATTGCAGCAACCAAGACAGTGTCTTCTGTACCCATGGTTACCAAACCTGTGCCTCTGATGTCATCCCTCAAAGATGCAAAGGTTGTGATTGAAGAAGGAGGAAGCACAATCTGGGGGAAACTTCCAGACTTTCCTTTCAAATCTGATAAATTCGGCTTGGGTTTCACTGCTTTTGCTCAAAAGGTTGTACGCCGCGCCCGGGATGGGGGGCCACCAGTGAAGATCACCCATCATGGAGTTAATGCTTTGGAGGATAGTGAAGAGGAGAGCAACCTGGAAGACTGGATTTTCCCTACTGTTGAAGGAGGACTGAGCAACTGGGAGGCAAAAGACTTTGTTCCCATTACTTTCATAAATCAATAATTTTTCTTTCAAACATTTATGTTGGTCTGTAATAATTCCTGAACAATTCGTACACTTTTAACCTTGTGCCTTACCCGAGGTACATAGGTCCATTGTAAGGGTTTGATTTTTCATCTTCATATGCCATTTTAATGAATCATGGACGTTTTCACATAAAAACCTTTGCGTTCATTTTCTTTCTTTTTAAATTTTATTTGTTTAAAGGTGGCTATCCCTTACACACACCCACACTCACAAATGCAGGTACCATTCCATTCCGGATTCCATGGGTAACAATTCTGCTATGACCTTCAGTGACTCTGAAGATCTGGTCTACCATGCCGAATACGAAGGTGATGAAGACTGTGAAGTGCCTGGAGAATTGGCTAGACTGTTACAACAGGAACAAAGGGCTATTCTACCTCATGAGGAGCTGTTAGAGACAATCAACTTGGGTACTGATGAAGACAGAAAAGAAGTCAGAGTGGGTGCCAACCTAGAGCCAAGTGTCAAAGAGAACCTAGTTCAGCTGTTGAATGAATATGTTGAGATCTTTGCCTGGTCATATGAAGACATGCCGGGACTCGATACAGATATTGTGGTTCACTGTCTCCCTACAAGAGAAGACTGTCCACCAATCAAACAAAAAGTCTGCCGCATGAGGCCCAACATGCCTGAAAAGATCAAAGCCGAAGTTATGAAGCAGTTTAATTCTGGATTTCTTGTTGTTACTTCCTATCCATAATGGGTTGCTAACATTGTGCCCGTGCCTAAGAAGGACGGCAAAGTGAGAATGTGCATGGATTACAGAGACTTAAACAGGGTCAGCCCTAAAGATGACTTTCCACTTCCGCACATTGACATCTTGGTTGACAATACATCTCAACACAAGGTATTTTCTTTCATGGACGGATTTTCAGGTTATAGCCAGATCAAAATGGCACCTGAAGACATGGAGAAAACTACTTTTGTTACATAGTGGGGTACGTTCTGCTATAAAGTGATGCCATTCAGACTGAAGAATGTCGGGGCAACCTATCAACGCGCCATGGTAGCTTTGTTTCATGATATGATACATCATGAAATAGAGGTCTACGTAGATGACATGATAGCCCGTTCACAAACTGAAGAAGAACACCTCGACCATCTGCAAAAGCTGTTTGTCAGGTTGAAGGAGTACAAGCTCAGACTGAACCCTAACAAGTGCACTTTCGGAGTCAGGTCTGGTAAACTCTTGGGTTTCATAGTCAGCAACAAAGGCATTGAGGTTGATCCTGCCAAAGTCAAAGCTATACAAGAAATGCCCACTCCTCGCACTGAGAAGGAGGCCAGAGGTTTCTTGGGACGCCTAAACTACATTGCAAGGTTCATTTCTCACCTAACATCTACCTGTGAGCCAATCTTCAAGCCGTTGAAGAAAGATCAGGTGGTTAAATGGAATGATGACTGTCAAGTTGCTTTCGATAAAATCAAGGAGTATTTGCTAGAACCTCCTATCTTGATGCCTCCCGTCGAAGGAAGACCTCTAATCATGTATCTGATTGTTTTGGATAACTCAATGGGATGCGTACTGGGCCAACATGACGAGTCTAGCCGAAAAGAGCATGCCATTTATTACCTTAGCAAAAAGTTTACCGACTGTGAGACCCGATACTCACTGCTCGAGAAAACTTGCTGCGCTTTGGTATGGGCTGCTCGCCGGCTAAGGTAGTATATGTTGACTCATACCACTCTGCTGATATCTAAGATGGATTTGATCAAGTACATCTTTGAAAAGCCTGCTTTATTTGGAAGGATAGCTAGATGGCAAATGATCCTCACTGAGTATGACATATAGTACATGACCCAAAAAGCTATAAAGGGGAGTGTGCTAGCTGACCATTTGGCTCATCAAGCTGTCGAAGATTACCAATCCATGAGATTCGACTTCCCCGATGAGGATATCATGACATTGGACAACATTCAAGAGAACAAACTATATGACGAACCTGAACAAGGATCCTGATGGACCCTGTATTTTGATGGTGCATCCAATGCACTTCGCAACGGTATCGGCATGGTACTTATCTCTCCAGAAGGTTGCCATACACCTTTCACTGCCCGACTTTGCTTTAGCTGCACCAATAACATGGCCGAGTATGAAGCTTGTATCTTTGGTCTCAAGGCTGCAATAGACTTGGGAATCAAATCTTTGGTTGTGTTTGGAGACTCATCTTTGGTCATCAGTTATATCAAAGGAGAGTGGGACACTAAGCATCCCAACCTCATCCCTTACAAAGAACATGTCTTGACATTGTTACCACATTTCGAGCAGATTACCTTCGAGCACTTCCCGCGAGAAGAGAATCAGCTAGCAGATGCTCTAGCTACAATGCCGTCCATGTTTAACCTTAACTAGGATAATGAGGCTCCCCAAATCACCATCGAGCGAATGGACGAACCTGCACATTGTCACGAGATTAATACCGAAGAAGTAGTGGACCGACCTTGGTTTCACGAAGTCAAAACGTATCTCGAGGCTCAAGAATACCCTGAAGGAGCTTCAGTCAACGAAAAAAAGTTCTTAAGGAGATTCTCATCCAAGTTCTTCCTGAGCAATGGTATCTTATACAAGTACAATCCTGATTGCATTCTGCTCCGTTGTGTGGACAAGGTTGAAGCTGAGCAGATCATGGCTGAACTGCATAATGGTACCTTTGGCACTCACTCTAGCGGACATGCGATGGCTAAGAAGATTCTATGGGCAGGCTATTACTGGTCTACCATGGAAGCTGACTGCTTTCAACATTCCCGAACTTGTCACAAATGTCAAATCTATACGGACAAGGTACATATCCCTCCAGTTCCTCTCAATGTCTTAACATCTCCTTGACCATTCGCTATGTGGGGAATCAACATGATTGGAGAGATCAAGCCTACAACATCCAATGGACACCGTTTTATTCTGGTGGCTATTGATTACTTCACCAAGTGGGTCGAAGCAGCTTCCTTCGCATCCGTCACAAAGAATGTGGTTGCCTGCTTCATCAAACAGAACCTCATTTGTCGGTACGGTATCCCCGACAGGATCATCACTGACAATGGTACAAACCTTAACAACACTATGATCACCGCTTTGTGCGAGCAGTTCCAGATTCAACATCACAATTCATCTCCCTATCGGCCAAAGATGAACGGTGTTGTCGAAGCTGCGAACAAAAATATCAAGAAGATCATTCAAAAGATGACAGTCACCTACAAGGACTGGCATGAGATGTTACCGTTTTCTCTTCACGGGTACCGTACCACATCACGAACATCAACTGGGGCAACACCCTATTCTTTGGTATACGGCATGGAAGCTGTTTTACCTATTGAGGTTCAGATTCCCTCCTTGAGAACCATGAAGGATGCTGGTTTGAGTGAAGACGATTGGATTCAGACCCGGCTTGATCAACTTAACTTGATTGACGAAAAGCGACTTACTGCTGTTTGCCATGGTCAGACGTATCAAAAACGGATGATCAAGGCTTTCAACAAGAAAGTCAGACAACAAGTGTATCAAGTTGGAGATCTTGTAATCAAGCGAATCATCTTGCCGCAAAGTGATCCCAGGGGAAAATGGACTCCTACCTATGAAGGACCATTTGTGATCAAAAACATCTTTTTTGGTGGAGAAATGATATTAACCACCATGGACGGCGACGACCTGCTGCACCCTGCGAACGCAGACATAGTCAAAAGATACTACGCATAAATGACCCGCTAGGTTGACACACCTAGGCAAAAAAGGGAATCCCGGTGAATCGAAAACCCGAAAGGGCGGTTCAGGAAAAAGTTAGGGATAAAGAAAAAAATTTGTACACCCGACAAGTTGAAAACCCAAAAGGGTGACTTGGGCAAAAAAGGGTTTCCCGGTGGATCGAAAACCCGAAAGGGCGGTCCAGGCAAAAGTTAGAGAATTAAAGCATATGACTATGTCTCTTCGGATCACTGTAAGGACAATCTCTTCACAGACAAGCTCTGGGCTTCTGATCAATTTAGTGATCTTCGTACGAAGCAAAGAATGGACAAGATATCCAGAGTTACGAAGGCTATAGCAGAATGGGAACCCCGTGGAATTTTCACACATAGCCATCTTTCTTTGTATAAAATTTTCTCATTTTTTATGTCAACATTCTCTTACTAGGACATCTGTCTCCTTTGTACAAAATACTTACACAAAGTTAATACAAAGATACTTCAAAGTGCAGAAAACTATTTTCCTTTTCTTTCTTTTTACACTTGTGTTTTATTTGAAAACGTCTAATGATTTATTAAATGAGCATATGCATTTGAATATAATCACTGTTTACAAATAAACGAAATGGGAAAGAATAATTACTGATAGATTGAAAGTATAGGAAGACGTCTTTAGGCTATTCCAAGAGAAATCCCCTTCAGTACATCATCTAGATCCCCCAGCGGAGCTAAAACCTTGAAATACATATCCCCAACGGAGTTAAATTTCGAAATCCCCATCAGAGTTAAGTTTTCAAACTCCCAATCCCCAGTGGAGCCAAAAACTTTGAGCTACATATCCTCAACAAAGATGAAACTTTCTTCCCCAACGGAGTCCAAAACTTCAACCTTTAAACCCCGGTGGAAAACCATCCAGTTTCCTCCAATTCCCCAGAGAGTTGTCTTAAAACCAGATAATTTCCCAGCAAGTTGCTTTGAAGCCTGATAGCTAACCAGACGACAACTTCGCATAATTCCCCAGTAGATTGGCTTACAACCCAAACTCTTGAACTCTCTCCATAACAGGAATGAGTTGTTCCCTACAGAGTCTGCTAAGACTCTCCAGCAGTATAGATATTCCCCACAAAGTTTTTACTACTCTCCAACAGAATAAACTTTCTCCCCGCAGAGTTATTCTTATTTCCCAACAGATTGAAGATTCCCATTCTTAGTTCCCCGTAGAAGCCATCAGAGTCTCCCTTTTTCTCCAGCAGATCAAGATTCTCCTTTGTATGATCCCCAGTAGAGATCGTTAGAATTTTCCCTATTCCCCAGCCGAGTAAGGATTCCCATTATTTTAACCCCCAGTTGAAGTCTTCAAAGTTCTCTGGATTCCCCAAGCAGGATTTTTGTCAGAACTCCAACTTCAAAGACTTGAAGGATCCCTATATCCCCAAGAAAGTTGTGAAGGATTCTCACATTCCCACAGAAGTTGTCAAAGTTTTTGATAATCCCCGTGAGTTGCCAAAGATTTTGAGTCTCCAGCAACGGTCATGGATTTATTTTCCCTGGCAGCAGTCAAGGATTTTATTTTCTCCAGCTATCAAGGATTTATTTTCCTCAGCAAGACAGCTAATCAGCTTACATGCGCTTACATTACATTCATATATCATAAACATTGATAAAACACATTTATTGCATCATACATTTCATGCAACATAACTTTGTGTTTCAGCTAACATTTTACCCTTTTCAGGATAAAATTAACATCTATCTTTAACAAATATTCAAAGCTCAAGTACAGCTTAGAGATGCTCCAGACACGGATGTTATTGCTTATGCTCAGATTCCTATTCCAGTTCAAGTTGTGAAGCCCAGATTCGACCGGATAATATCTTGATTTTTTCTCCATCATACTATGAAGCCTGGAGATCGACCGAAAAAATTAGTTGAATCCCCAGCAAATTACTGTAAAGCCTGGAATCGACCAGATAGCAGTATAAAGCACCATGAAGCCTGAAATCGACCAGACTGTGGTACACGTTAAATTCAAGTTATGAAGCTCGGGTTCGACCGGATAATATCTTGATCTCTACAAAACACTGTGAAGCCTGGATTTTGACCAGATAACAGTGAGGTACACTGTGAAACTTGGATTTTGACCAAAAAGCAGTTTACTCGGCCAATTACTTTGAAGCCCAGATTCAACCGGATATTAGTAGGCCCCAAAATCAAAGGGAAGCCCGGAGGCGACCAAATAACCATTTGATTTTCTTCTGAAGCCTGGATTTTGACCAGATAGGAAGTAAGGTATCGTGAAGCCTGGATTTTGACCAGATAGCAACACAAGACTGTGAAGCCTGGATTTTGACCAGATAACAGTGAGGTACACTGTGAAGCTTGGATTTTGACCAAATAGCAGTTTACTTGGCTAATTACTAAGAAGCCCGAAATCGACCGGATATTAGTGTGCCTTAAATTCAAGTTGAAGCTCGGAGGCGACCGGATAGCAACTTAATTCCTTCTGAAGCCCGGATTTGACACTATAGGAAGTAAGGTATTGTGAAGCCTGGAGAAAGACCGGATAACAAGTTTAATCTTATCCCCCTAGTAAGACACTGTAAAGCTTGGAGCACGACCAGATAACAATTCATTTTCACCTCTTCAACCAAGAGATGATTCCCCAGTAGAATGACGGACGACTAAAGCTCCTAAAATTCTATTTCTACCACGACAGAGACCAGTATTCCCTGGCGTAGTCCTCCTCAACAACAGGTATACGGGCTCTCGCAAAGGAATCTCTTATGCGATCAACTTCCTTGGATGGCATCTTTAAGCCCATCTCCAACAAGATTCTATCAACCTCTCCAAATGGCATCTTTAAGCCCATTCCCTCAACTACATTTTGACGAGTGCAAATTTACGGGCACTCTAGTGTCCAATCATCTTTTACCTTCGAGTCATGAACGGAAAACTTGCCAATCTAACTCTTCAGGTTCAAGAAGATTGAACAGGGGCAGCTGTTGTACCCCAAAATTTGCCCTCTCATTTTATTAAGATTTCTCTTCACAAGACTCTTTGAACTCAAGACCAGATTAGGGTTTGCTCAGCTCAAGACATCTCCTTGCACTGTTGACCTGAAATTAGGGTTTGAGTTTGCACAAGGATTTTTGGACTTTCAATGCCTCATGTGACTTTCATGCTTCATGTTGGACTTATAAGATTGCTCATACCAAGTTTCAAGCCTTGAATCAAATTTTTGCCCAATCAATTGAACAGTTGACCTAAAAATCAGTTGTATTGGGGAAAAAGTCAACTGTGGCCAATTTACAGTCAAACCTCATAATTTTTTATCCACATAAACATTATACTCATATGAACCATTTGATCAAGTTTGGACCATAACACCTCAAGAAATTTGATTAGATCATCAAAAGGGCAAAATGGTCATTTTTAGGGTTTTGACTACAGAAGGGCAATTTCTGATTTTTCACCTAGCCAATGGCAAATTGGGTTCAAGCATGGTTTCAAGGACTCAATGGAATCATCTTGACCTAATCACAAGGTTCAAATGATCTCAAATGCATTGGATTGACAAATGAATTTTTCTAGTCAACTGATCAAAAATCAACTGTACACTGAAAAGTCAAACTTTGACTTTTTGGTCAAAATCAAGTGCCAAGGATCAGTTTTCATCAAGATGTGTCAAAACATGAAACTTGTTGACCAAGAAACCTAATTTTGGAAATTAGGGTTTAAGATTGAAAATTTTCATAACTTAGAAATTTTCTAAGTTATGAAAATTTCTTATTTGTTCCCAACTTTTCCCAACATTTTCACCATGATGAAATTGGATTCAAGGAAAACTTCCAACATGAAATTTGTAGTCCTCCACAAAATCTACAACTTTTATTCACAAAGTTTCCCCAAAAGATGCTTGGATCTCAAGTTATGATTTTGTGAACAAGGGTCCAAAAACTTTCTAACTTAGTGAAATTTTGCCCTAGTTTAGGCAGGATTTTGACCTATCTTCATGGCTACTTTTCACCTAGTTCCAAGTGGAATCTCAAAATTTATTTCAAAGATGGATTGTATAGCATGTTACAAGCTTTCCAAAATGTCCAATAACTCTCCAAGATCATTTGTGGTTAGGGAGAATCGAAGGAATGAAAATGGCATTTTCTCCCTTTTGTCCAAGGCATTTTGCACATTGCTACAACTTGCAAATCTGTCCAAACCTTGCTTGTACTTGTTTTACAGGTCTTAAACCCTTCCACACTCATAAATTAAATGCAAACACATTGGATTAAGGCTTTGTTCTGAGCTTTAGAAGATTACATATTGAATTAATCCATTTTTGGCAAAAAGGCAACAATACCATTTCCATAAAGCACAACTTTTGCAATTTTGTTTGTCTTGAGCCATGGACCTGATTTCTTTATGCAAACAAAGTCCATGAATATCAGGAAAGGTATACCAACTATGTGCAGCTAAAATACAGGCTTGTACAAGTCTTTCCTTTGTCAACTCACCTTTTACTTCAAAAGCAAGTTATTATGCAAAAACTCCACAACTTTGTAATCTGATAAGAGCAAAGCTTGTACACATTTAAAACAACTTCAACACATTGTCTAAGGCCATAAACACGAGCTAGCAAGTTCTCAAACCATCCAAAACACCAAAACACTAACTTCTGCCCAAAACAGGGCAAGCCCTGCAGAACTCAAGCCATCTTCACATTGCCTCGTGCGTTTTGACCCAAACCACTTCAAACACTTTCTAAACAACCCACCTGAACTATCCAAACCATTGTTCATCAACTGTAACTTCATTTTCAAGATTCACCATTTTTAAATTCTGAGTTTGCAGGTTGACTTCTACAAGGATATTCAAGCTATTTCAAAGCAAGTTAAGCATTAGGAAAGGTCAAGGGAACATCAAGCAAGCTCAAAAGAACCTCAGGCCTCACTGAAAGTTGCTGCATTGCCATACTCGAGCTTGACTGAAACAGGTAAATTTCAAACTTCTATCTCCTTATTTAGGAATCATTAGGCTAAGGTTTGTGAAGCAAAAATGTAGTCCTCATTGTCCTTGAACTGTACATATGCTTAGAATTCATTTATGTTAACTGAGCTAGGAGTATTTGATAGTTGAACTTACTGAAAAAATTAGGTTATAAATTAGGGGCACTGAAATTCTCCCTGGTTTCTTAGAGTTAGATTAAGTTTTTTACATGGTTAGAATCGTGGTTTAAAGCTCTATAATTTTCATGTTATGAGTTTTTGATTTCAAGAAAAGAATAGAGAGAACAGGTTTGAAGTTGCAGGCGCGCGTATTTTGTTCAGAGGTTTGAGATGAAGTGGAATCTGGGCTGGGCCTGGCTTTGGCTGACTATTTGCGCCTCCATGCTTGCTTTCTGCACCTCTTGGCCCATTTGATTTATTTTTGCATTTTTTCTTTTCTATTTTTATTTTCTGATTTTATTATTTTTTCTTGAACATTTAAAATCACAAAAATTATTTTCTTTATTTTTGGAATTTTATTATATTTTTATTTTATTTTTATTTGCATAATAAATAATTATTAGGTTAATGTTACTTTATTTTCTTAATTAAAATTTGTAAATAATACAAAAAATATCATATATTTTTATTTTTATTATTTATACACTTAAATAATATTTTCTCACACATTTCAATTTTTTAACACTTTTGTATATAGTTTTATTTATTTTCTTGTACATAAGTAAATAATATAATATATATATTTTCTTAAAACAAAAATTAGGGTTTCCACCCTTTCAAAAATAATCATTTTTCATTTTCTTATTTTATAGACATAAATAATTTATTTTTACATACATAAAAATAAATACAAAAACATTTTTGCATATTTATATTTATTTGCATATTTAAATAATTGTCCATTTATTTATTTGTGCAATATTTCAATTTGGTTGTAATAATAGATTTAGGGTTTATTTTTGAGCAATATCCCCTCATTCAAACTTGTATCCCCCTCCCCATAATAATGTTGTAATAGTCCTAGATTTACTTTTACGCATTTATTGCTTTTATATGCATGATAGTAAAATTAGGGTTTGTATGATAACCAAAAATCAAAACAAATAGCATGACTAACACAAGACAAAAATGTATGAAAAATGACAACACAATGCACACAAGCACCCCTAGGGTTTCATCCACTTGTTGCCTTAAAAATGGCCATGGTATGCATGCTAGGTATCTTGGCAAAACAAAAACAAAACAAAAAGATCATAGTCCCTCGATGACGCTATCTTGGTTGCCTATACAAAAATGATCTAGACCCTCAAAACTTGCTAAGATACTTGGAAACATTGTTATCATGGCCATACGATGACCCACGCCCATCCCGTTTAACATCCAAACACAAGGTTGTTTACCAAATACAATGGTAAAACAACAATGTCAAAGGGTTAAAAATGTGTAGGAAAGATCTTTGAGTAGGGTAGACAACTCCTAGTTACTTGATCAAATTTGCAAACCATCCTTGCTATTTTCAAAAACACTCACATAATTTCAAAACATTTCCCAAACAAACTTTCAAACATTGAAACATTTTTCAAAAGACAAACACCTTTGTATATATTCAAACAAGAATCATTACAAAGGTTGCCTAGACAAGGGCCTCTTTTCAAAAAATTTTTCAAAACCACACAAAGCACCATTTCAAACAATTGAAAAGCAAAAGCAAGTGATCTAAACAAGTAACTAAGAGCCCATGGAAAACCATGGATGAAAAGGGTGCTAACACTTTCCCTTTTCATAATCTACCCCCTGAACCCGAGAATAATCTCGAAAGGTCTTTCCTGTGCTTTTTTACCTTTCCTTTTGGATAAAAGAAAAGTCGGTGGCGACTCTTGCTAACCGCACAAGTGAGAACGAAACGCAAAACATCTAGTCAGTTCTCCCACCGTATCAAAGAACTGGCGACTCTGCTGGGGAGAATAAACTAAAAGTGGGGTTACCTTAGGGTTTAGATCACCTTTACATGCTTACCTTGTTTGCTTTGATTGCTTTACATTTGGTTCTATTGTTTGGGTTTGAATCCTCTACCCGGATTCGGGAAACATTCATAGGTAAATAGCAATACGTTGTGGAAACTGTGCGGGGTATACCGATATGGTTGAAGAAATAGCTATATTAGTGCGACATATTTGTGGGTACCGGTAGCCTTTGAGTTAATAAAAGAGAATACGGGGCCGCTGAGTGATGTCATGAAGCACTAATGGACTTTTAGAACCTTTACTTGACCATCTTGGCCTTTTTAGGGGTAGTGAGATGATCGACTTTGGCACAGTACGAAGTTGGTAGATACTCGATACTACACTCATTGAGGGTTGTTTTCTTGGAATATTTTGGTCGCCAGTAAAGTGGCTAAACTGAAACAATGAACACAGAAAATAATCCAGTGATATTGAGCTCTTTAGAACCCGGTTACTATTTATAGGACAGGTTGGCCAACTAAACTTCAAGAGGGTACTTACCTATGAAAACCCATGCAAGCCTGAAACTAGGAACTTGCGTGATTTGTTTGTACATATACTTGTGCATAACATCATAAGCATCATGAAGCATCATATGCATCCACTAACCATTTCAAGGATTTGGATCTTCATCTTTGTTCCTGTTTTATAGGTCATGGAATCACTCCGCAGGAAAACAGTCCAAGTCAACCTTGTGAGAATTCCTCCTCAACTCAAGGAGCTTGCTTCCAAGATTCCAGAGAATTCTTCATTCACTGAAAGACATGGTAGACTTCTCAACTTGGTTAACTCCAACATAGAGGAAGACATGGTGAAAGTTCTCTTCCAGTTCTTTGACCCTATACACCACTGCTTCAAATTTCCTGATTACCAGCTAGTGCCTACTTTGGAGGAATTTTCTCAACTCCTGAGGATTCCTATTCTCCATCAACTACCCTACAACGGTACGGAAAGAGATCCAAAGCCTGAAGATGTTTCTCAAGCCCTACACTTACAACCATCTGATGTCATAGGCCATTGGGAAACCAGAAGTGGTGTCAAGGGTTTCTTGGCAAAGTTTCTGTTTGAGAAGGCCCAAGACTGTTGGAATTCTCTAGACCTATAAGCCTTTGAGGAGATTGTAGCTCTTCTCATCTATGGGTGGATCTCGTTCCTAAACCTCGATCAGCTTATAGATGTGAATGCTGTCAAAATCTTCATATCTCGGAATCCGGTGCCTACTTTGCTTGGGGACATCCTACACTCATTTCACACACGAACAACGAGAAAAAGAGGTGTTCTCATGTGCTGTACTCCTCAACTGGCAAGATGGTTTATTTCTCATCTTCCCCAATCAGTCTTGAAGAATGAGCAAGGCTTGAGGTGGTCACAACGGCTGACGACTCTTACACATTCAGATGTTCATTGGTGTTCTCGATCCAGAGAAAATGTTATCATCATTGATCTTTGTGGGGAATTCCCTAATGTCCCACTACTAGGCATTAGGGGAGGCATCACCTACAACCCCTGCTTGGCTCTTAGACAATTTGGGTATGCCCGAAGGGATGGCCCTCATGACATGCTGATTCCAGACTTGGTTTTTGACTTTGACAACGACGATCAAGGACTTCGACAAAGGTTTATATGATCTTGGAGGATGCCCAACAAGGTGGACAGTAAGACCTTGGGACACAAGAATTCCATCCCTCTTGAGCCATACCTCAAGTGGGTACGAACCCGCGCCCAAAGTCTTATGATGTCTTACCCCTACATTCTTCCTGTGATCAAAGAGCCTGTTATGGAAGGAGAGGTTCCATACACCCTCCTACATCCTGACATGCCAACATCACTAGAAGATTTACAAAGGAGTTGGATATAACTCAAGGGAGAACGCGATACTTTTGAATCCCAATTCTACGCCAGTGAGAAGAAGGTTTTAGAACTTACTCGTCAACTTCACAAAGAGAAAACTCTCAACACCTACATTGCACTAAAGTGGATGCGCAATGTCTTTTTACATTAGAATTTTGTATTATTTTTCCCATGGGGCATTGATGTAATAACAAATTCTATCTTATTAATATGACGTGTGTTCCTTTTTATTTACAACAAATTTGAATTTCTGAATTGAATGCATTACATGAATACATATCATTCATCATATGCATAAACAGGTCTCCACACCAGGTTTCCTTATCTCTCTGTTGTTTATTTCAGCAAGATGGATATAGAGCAGACGGTCAAAGATTTGCAAACGCAGAATTCACAGTTCCAACAGCTACTCATGACCTTGGCAAAGGGTCAGGAGGAGCTCAAAACACTGTGTGATACGGTGGGAGAACTGACTTGAGGTTTTGCGTTTGTGTTCGCAAATGTTTCGGTTTAGCAAGAGTCGCCACCGACTTTTTATTTTATCCTAAGGAAAGGTTAAAAAGCACAGGAAAAACCTTTGAGATGTTTTCTTGGGTTCGGGGAGTAGATTATAGAAAAGGAAGGTATTAACACCCTTTCTATCCATGGTTATCCATAGGCTCTTAGTTACTTGCTTAGATCACTTGCCTTTGCTTTTCAATTGTTTGAAATGGTGCTTTGTGTGTGTGGTTTTGAAAATGTTTTGAAAAAGATGCCTTTGTCTAGGCAACCCTTGTAACAATTCTTTACTCGAATGTTTTACAAAAGGTGTTCGTCTTTTTGAAAAGATGTTTCAAGGTTTTGAAAGTTGTTTTGAAAGTTGTGTTGTGGAGTGTGTTTTGAAAATAGGCAAGTGTATTTTGCAAGTTTGATCAAGTAACTAAGAGTCGTCTACCCCTAAATTTACTCAAAGATTTTTTCTATGTTTTAACCCTTTTAACAGTATTGTTCCACCATTGTATTTGGTGGACAATCTTGTGTTAGGATGTTAACGGGACGGGCACGGGTCATCGTTTAGACCATGAATGCAATAGTGCCAAGTGTCTTTGGCAATTTTCTTTAAGGGACTATGATCATTTTGTTTAGGAAACTTCGAAAGCGTCATCGAGGGACTATGATCATTTGATTTGTTTTGTTTTGCCAAAGAAACTCAACATGCAACATGGCCCATTTTTGAAGGCAACAAGTGGAATAACCCTATGGGTGCAAGTGTGATTGGTGTTGTCCATTTTCATGCTTTTTTGTCTTTGTATTAGTCAAGCTATTTGTTGGTTGATTTTGCATACAAACCCTACGTCTATCATGGCATAATTGAAAAGCTTTTAAATGCGGAAATTTAAAGTCCTAAATTATTACAACATGATTATGGGGATGGGGGTACAAATGTTTGAATGGGGGGATATTTAGCAAGAAATTAAATCTAAACTATTACATCCAAATTGAATAGACAAACATTAAATTGTACCATAATTAAATAAATACAATAAATATGCAAAATGTATTATGCACAAAAAGGATTTTTTATGTATGAGAAAATATTTTCCAATGCAAAATAAAAGCAAAAAACAAAAAGTCAATTTTTGGATATTTTGTGGTTTTAGGGCAAAACCCTAATTTTTGAATAAATAGCAATTATTTATTAATTATATACAATATTTATATATTAATTTATACAATAATAAAAAAAGGGAAGTATATTGTAAAAAAGTATTTTTTAGTGTCATATATTAATAAAAGTAAAAATGTATATTTTATCCTAAGTATTTTAATAAATATATACAAGTATTTATATTATATATTAAATATACTAAATATATATCAAAATAAAATATTAATTATTTACAAAATGTATATTTTTAGAAAATGTTTTCAAAATGTAAAATAAAATAATAACTGAAAAATAAATATATTTTTTGTATTATTTTTTAGTATTTTAAATAAAAGTATATATATTTATTTACATGTACATGTTTAATAAAGCAAATAAATGCCAAAAAAATGTAAAATAATGAGGAAAAATATTTTTAATGTTTTTTCATGTTTGAATAAAAATATAAAATCAGAATCAAAAAGAAAAAATGAAAAATGATAAAGATATCACACAATGGGCCAGGGGGGTGCAAAAATGGAAAAAGTGTGCAAAGAGCAAAAACAACTCAGGCCCAACCAAAGTCACCCTTCTTCAACCTCCAGCTTCTGTCTCAAAAACGCGCGCCCTCTATGCTTCATTCAAATTCCTGATTCTTTGACTTTTAACAAAAACTCATAACATAAACAATGTAGAGCATCAAGAGACGAATTCATACATATAAAAATCTTGACCTAACTCTCAGAAATAAGGGAGAATTTCTTCATCCCCAATTTCTGACCTAAGTTTTTTTCAATGTTCATGGCCAAAATTCTCACAGCACGCATAATATAAATGAAAAGTAAATACATGGATGGTTTCAGGGCTATGAGTAGAACATGTTTTCTTCACAAACCTAAGCTTAATCATGCCTGGATAGAGAGATAGAAGTTCATGTTTTTACCTGTTTCAGCTTGAGTCGTGTACAGCAATGGAGGTATCTTCAATGGAGTTTGAGCTTTGGTACAGCTTGCCTGAAGTCCAAGGATGCTTCTCCTATGCTTGGCTTGCTCTGAAACTGCCTGTATCGTGCTATGGAAGTCCACCTACACAGTTGGAAAGCAAAAATGGCAAACGATGTTATGGATGTTACAACTTGGATTCAATGCTTGGGATAGCTTCAATGGATGATATGGAACATGTTTGAACTCTTTCTAGCCAAAATGCACGAGTGGAAATGTTTGTGGAAGTCAAGTTGCAGAACTTGCTCTGTTTCTGCAGCAAAAGGGTGTTTTTGTGAATGAGAAGGTTTGGGATGTGGTTCAGTCGTGCCTTAGGTCTGGTTTGATGTATGGAAAGTGTTTGCAAACTTTGTTTTGGTTGGTGTTTTCAGGAATGAGAGATTGGAGTCCTTTTGCAATCTTGCTTATTTTTTAAGTAAGAAAATGCAAGTTTCAATACAGGCATGTGTAATGCCCTAAACTATGCTGCATATCCCCTTCTTGATCAGAGGGATTTGTGTACAAATGCTAGCCTCAAAGATCTGGCCCATGCCTCTTGGATTTTGAATTTGACATAAAGTGCATCTTTTCAAAAATGGCAAATATGCTTTTTCCAATTAAGGATTAATCTTACATGTAATGACCAAATGAACAAAATAACAACTTAGCACAAAGGTTAGGAATTTAATTATGGTGTGTGAGACTGGTTTTGAGGCCTGCAAGCTAGCTTGTACAAGCTGATTTGAAAAATGCCAATGTATGAACATGTAACTGGTTATGAACAAAAGTGACTTTTGTCCAACTTTGCAAATTCGATTCTCCCTAACCACAAGGGTGTTTGAGAAGTTCTTGGACAATTTGGAAAGCTTGGAATGTGTACTAAAATCCATCTTTGTAATGCAAATTGAAATTCCAAGTGGAACCATGTGAAAAGTGGCCATGAAGTTGGACAAAAATCCTGCCTAGAATAGGTCAAAAATTTTCTAAGTTAAGAATGTTTTGCACCCTTGTTCCAAAAATCATAACTTGAGCTACAAGCTTCTTTTGAGGAAACTTTATGAATCAAAGTTGTAGAGTTTGCAATGTAATACAACTTTCATGTTTTTAGTTTTGTTTGAATCCAATTGTATCTTGATGAAAAAATGGGACAAAGTTAGGAAAAAATAAGGAAGTTTCATAACTTAGAAAAATTCTAAGTTATGAAATTTTCTCATTCTAAACCCTAATTTGCAATTTTGGGTTTCTTGATGAACAAGTTTCATAATTTGACATGTCTTTATGAAAAATGAATCTTGACACTTGGTTTTGACCAAAAAGTCAAAGTTTGACTTTTCAGTACACAGTCAAATTTTGATCAGTTGACTGGAAAATTCATCTGTCAATCCTATGCATTTGGGATCTTTTGAATTTGTTGAATGTGTCAAGAAAATGCCATTGAGTCCTTGAGTCCATATGTGAGCTTGGTTTGCCATTAGTTAGGTCAAACAGTCAAAAAATTGCCTTTGTGCAGTCAAAACCCTAAAAATTACCATTTTACCCTTTTGGTGATCTGATCAAATTTCTTGTGGAATTGTGATCCAAACTTGACCAAATGGTTAATATGAGTTCAAAATGTTGATGTGGGTCAAAAAATCATGAGGTTTGACTGTCAATTGGCCACAATTGACTTTTCCCTAATACAGCTGATTTTTAGGTCAACTGTCCAATTGACTGGGCAAAGATTGGAACCACGGCTTGAAACTTGGTATGGATAAAATTGTGAGTCCAACATGAAGCATGAAAGTCACTTTGGGCATTTTAGGTCAAAACATCTTTATGCAAACTCAAACCCTAATTTGGGTCAACAGTGCAAGGAGGAGTCTTGAGCAAAGCAAACCCTAACTTGATCTTGAGCTCCAAGGGTCTTGTGGTGAGAAAATATTGATGAAATGAGAGGGCAAATTTTGGGGTACAACACACTGTTATAGAAGGAAAAAGAGAAAAATAAAAAGAAGAGAGTTGGTGTGGCTACTTTGGGTAGAAGATTTAATGGTCAAACCAGAAGAGTCCTGGATTTCCCATCAACATATGAAGAGGGTGAAGGAAATGGTAAAGGAGTTGCAGTAGCATCTGATTCTGAGGCTGAGGAAGAAGAGGATGAAGACTATTCTGAACAGCAGTACCCACCTGCATATGACAAGTACAAAAATCTGGAAGAACGTCTGGCAACTATGGAAGTGCAGAGAGTGCCTGGGATGGATTTCGAAGAGTTGGGGTTGGTTTCTAGGATTGTCATTCCTCCCAAGTTCAAAGTGCCACTTTTTGCTAAGTACGATGGTTTGTCTTGCCCAAAGATGCACCTGCGGTCTTACGTCAGAAAAATTCAACCACATTCTTCTGACAAGGATCTATGGGTCCATTTCTTCCAGGACAATCTTTCGGGGACGGAGTTGGATTGGTTTTACCAGCTAGAGAGGTCTGATGTGCATAATTGGGAGGATTTGGCTGCTGCCTTCTACAGACAGTATCAATATAATGCGGACTTAGTACCAACCCGTACTCAATTACAAATTATGGGCATGGTCTCAAATGAAGGCTTTAAAGAGTATGCCCAAAAATGGAGAGACTTGGCAGGGCGAGTACAATCACCTCTATCTGAGAGAGAGCTTGTAGATATGTTCTTGGGTACACTGTCAGGTCCCTTTTTCAATCACCTGATTGGAAGTTCGTCTGCGGGGTTCTACATAAAGGAGTTCTACATCTTCGACCATACAACGCTTCAAAAGGTTCCATCCCAATACTGGAATGGTAACTGTTATTATATGTGAACTCTATCAATAGAAGATAAGTATCCCACGAACCTCCCTGCTCAAGAACACATGCCCTCAGCAAGTCTTCCAATGATTGGATAGTCCGTTTAGTCTGACCATCTATTTGAGGATGATACGCTGAACTCAACCTCAACTTAGAACCCAACGCTTCTTGCAAACTCTTCCAAAAATCAGAAGTAAATTGTGGATCTCTATCCGAAACAATGCACAAAAGAACACCATGCAGCTTCACAATCACACTAGTGTAAATCTCAACCAACTTTGACACTAGAAAACTAATGGTAATAGGAATAAAATAAGCCGACTTCGTAAGCTATCAACAATCACCCAAATTGAATCATGTCCTCTTAAAGTATTAGGTAATCCCGTCACAAAGCCCATCGAAATGCTATCCCATTTCCATTCTGGAACTTCTAACAGATGCATCAATCCTACATGCTTATGATGTTCAACTTTCGACTTCTGACAAGTCAAACATGCATACACAAACCGAGCCACATAACTCTTCATTCCAGGCCACCAAAATAAACCTTTAAAATCTTGATACATCTTTGTATCTCCTGGATGAATACTCAACTTACTTCTATGACTCTCTTCAAGTATCACTTTCTTCATCTCAGTATCATCAGGAATACAAATCTGGTTACGAAATCTCAACACACCTTACGCATCTAACTTAAAATCACTATTCTCAGACTGATCGATCCCAACCATCGAATCTACCTGTTTCACATCTAACTTCTGAGCTTCTATAATATTTTCTAGAAATTCATTATTAATCTTCAACATACCCAACATAACACTCCGTGCTGTCACCTCGCAAACTAAGCTCATATCTCTAAACTGTTCAATTAATTCCAACTCTTTAACCATCATTGCCGACATATGTAAAGTCTTTCGACTCAATGCATCATCTACCATATTCGCTTTTCCTGGATGATAATTCAAACCGAAATCACAATCCTTTAACAATTCTAACCATCTCTGTTGCCTCATATTCAACTCCTTCTGATCGAATAAATACTTTAAGCTCTTGTGGTCACTAAACACTTCAAATCTAGAACCATAAAGATAATGCCTCCATATCATCAACACAGAGACAACTGCAGCAAGCTCCAAATCATGTGTATCATAGTTCTTCTCATGAGTCCTCAACTGCCTTGACGCATAAGCAACTACCTTATCACTTTGCATAAGCACACCTCCTAAACCCATCTTAGAAGCATCACAGTATACCACAAAAGGCTCTCCTGGATTAGGTAACGTCAAAATCGGAGCCGACGTCAATCTCTTCTTCAATTCTGTAAAACTTTCTTCGCACTAAACATCCCATACAAAAGCTCTACCTTTACAAGTCAACTTAGTCAACGGAAGTGCCAACTTAGAAAAACCTTCGATAAACCTTCTATAATAACCAGCTAATCCCAAAAAGCTTTTAATCTCAGTAGCTGACTTCAGAGTTTCCCAATGCAACACAGCATCAACCTTCGATGGATCTACAGCAATGCCACTACTTGAGATCACATGACCAAGAAAACTAACCTCCTTTAACCATAACTCACACTTGGACATCTTTGCATAAAACTTATTCTCTTTCAAAACTTGCAATACCACTCTTAAGTGTTCTGCATGCTCTTCTTCTGACTTAGAGTAAATCAAAATGTCATTAATGAACACCACTACAAACCGATGCAAATAAGTATGAAAGATACGATTCATATACTCCATGAATACTCTCGGCGCATTAGTAACACCAAAAGGTATCACTGAATACTTATAATGTCCATAACGCGTTCTGAAATCCGTCTTCTGGATATCTTCATCCTTCACTTTAATCTGATGGTAACCCGACCTCAAATCAATCTTACTAAACACACGAGCGTCCACCAATTGATCCATCAAGTAATCTATTCTTGGAAGAAGATACTTGTTCTTAATTGTCACTTTATTCAACTGTCTATAATCAACACAGAGCCTAATACTTCCATCTTTCTTCTTTACTAACAACACTGGAGCTTCCCAAGGCGATACACTTGGTCTTACAAACTTCTTTTTAAGTAACTCTTCCAATTGATTCTTTAACTCTGATAATTCAGATGCAGACATCCTGTATGGTGCCATAGACACAGGTCTGGTACCAGGTACAAGATCAATAGCAAATTCAACTTCCCTCTCTAGCGGTACATCAGGAATTTCATCAGGGAAAACTTCAGGAAATTCACACACCACCTGCAATTCCTCAATTATAGCTTGAGTCTTTACAGATAGTGACGCCATCAACGAGAACATTTATGCTTCTTCTTGCATCAAATTCCTCAACTGTCTAGCAGACAACAGACTATCTTCCTCTTCTTCAGGAGTAGAAAACCTCACAGACTTGTCATAACAGTTAATGTGAACATAGTTATGCTCTAACCAGTAAATACCCAAAATCACATCCAACCCTCTTAATGGTAAACAAACCAAATCAAAAGCAAAGTCTCTGTCGAAGATCGACAAGGGACACTTTAAACACACAAAAGAAGTAGTCACCGACCCCTTGGCTGGAGTATTGACGACCATTTCTCCATTCATAGAACACAACATAAGACCCAATCTTTCAACACAATCAGCAACAATAAAGCAATGAGTAGAACGGGTATCAATAATAGTAATTAAAGGAGTACTATTAATGAAACATGTACCTCTGATAAGTTTTTCCTCAATAGCTACCTGATCCTCAACCAAAGCGAACACTTTGCCACTTGCCTGCGCCCTCTTTGGTTTCTGACACTGACTACCTATGTGCCCTTCTTCACTACAATTGAAACAAATCACATCCTTATGCTTGCACTCAGATACAACATGTCTGTTGTTACCATAACGGAAACACCTCTTTACTTCAGTAGTACACACATTACTCTTATGCCCAAGTTTCCCATATTTAAAACAAACCACACCAGCAGGAGAATCTCCCCCACTAGTCCTCTGACCCTGAGCAACTTTTTGTTTACCTTTACCAGCTGGGGTATCATAAGGCTTACCATGATTCTGTTGGTACTTACCCCTCTTCTCACTGATAATCTTGTAATGAGCATTATTTTCCTCTTTATAAATCCTGCAACTATCAACCAAATCAGAAAAGACACAGATCTTCTGGTATCCAACTACCTTCTTGATCTTCGGGTGCAACCCGTTCTCAAACTTAATACACTTCGAAAACTCAGCATCTTCCTCACCATAGTGTAGATAAAACTTAGCCAACTCAACAAATTTTGCAGCATACTCAACAACCAACATATTTCCTTGCTTTAGCTCAAGAAATTAAATCTCCTTCTTACCACGAACATCTTCAGGAAAGTACTTCCTCATAAATTCCCTACGGAACATAGCCCAAGTGACATTTTCACCGCAGCCTCCAATCTCTGACAAGTCTCTAGCCACCAGTCATCAGCCTCGACTGCTAGCATATGGGTACCATATCGAACCTTCTGCGCTGAAGTGCAATCCATCAAACGAAAGATTATCTCAATCTATTTCAACCAATTCAACGCTCTATCAGAATCATACTTTCCCTTCAAGATAAGCGGATTCTCTCTCTGGAAAATCGCCAAACTACGAGATTCAGCATTCCCGTCAGCATTCGGCTGATTCTCCATCGCATGCGCCATTGCTTCTAAAGCAGCAGCATGTGCAACATCATTCCTTCCAGCCATCTCAACTTATCACTATAACATAAACAATGTTTAGAACTCAAATTAACAATACTCGATTGTTAGACAACTACGACTCGACAACAAGGTCGAACAGACCAACCTTTGCTCTTATACCAACTTTGTAACACCCCAATTCTACCCGACAATTATAAATGTAAATCAGAGTTATAAAAATTCATGCAACTGAATCAGGATACCACAAATTCAACTTATAAGAACACATTGCATTCAATATGGATACATAACACTTTAAAACTTCGGATGAACCATCAGTATAATAATTTAATCTCTTAACACCACAACTTGAACATCTACGCAGCGGAATCATAATAACATCTTTTACCAACAATTACAACAACTTCAAAATAAGTTATACTTAGGAAAAAAAGAATTAAAGTTCAACAACTGAAATAATTAATAACTAAAAGCAACAAGTGTTCATCCCCCTGAATCTTACGTATCAGAGCAATGACACCGACTCGAACTACTGAAGGTATACAACCTTCACTCTGGATTACCTTCACATTACCAACGTAAGGGTAACATTCAAACAGAAGGGGTGAGATATCTAACAATATAATAAAATGTATGATAAATGATATATTAGATCACATAACATCACCACTTCTCATCTCATAAACAACAATAATCGCAATAGAATACCAAGAATAATACACATTCACCGCATCAATACACAACTTCTTTATACAATTGTATAATGCAACTCAATACTATACAAATGCAAGTGGTAGCATTGGAGCAGAACTCCCATCTCAAATAATTTCCAATAAATAGAGGAATCAACAAACCATAAGCCTTTATCTTAATATTCGTTAATACATGCCATCTTAACGAGCATCAGCTTCATCTTGAAATGCAATGTATGCAACACAATCATGAATGTAATGACAACACCATAATTAACAACATCTCAACACAATATCATCGATGGCCGGAAGCATACATCTTAATAGCTTCCAATTATTAGAGGCATCTCAACATCATTCATCAACATCATTCATCAACATCATTTATCAACATATTTCATCGACACAATTTACCAACATAATTCCTCAACATCATTTATCATTATAATTCACAGCAACTCAGCCATAACAACAATACAACGGCAGGTCGACAATCCTTCAACGTTGGCCATAGGCCTAAAAAATGATATTACCTATAATTAATTAATCATCTAAGACTTACCTCTAGTTAACAACCTCTACGTATTATTATGTAATACTACATCATTATCATCATTAATATTACTGTTATGAACCAAACAATAATCTATAATTGTCTTATCCTCATCATTCTTCATAAAATCATCACAATGATTAACGCGGGAAGCTAACTCTAATCCTAATTTTGGTACTAGGATTTACTCTCCTTATCCTTCATTTTAATCCTTAAGAATGAAGTTCATTGCGTTAGCTATCCAAGGCTTCGAACGACACCTCAAACGGAGTCCGAAAACTCAAGTTACAGCCTTCAGAAATGATTATGTCAAAAACCAGACTACACGGGTCAACGCATAACGTCTTGAGTCGACATGTACTAGATTAACATGCTACATGAGTCGACGCATAATCTTCTTTGGTCGACTCATATTGAGTCTGCAACACTGCATGTATCGATACATAGTCCTACGTATCGACTCATCCTGAGTCTAAAAGCCTGCATGTACCGTTGCATGGATTCTTCGTATCGACTCATCCTGAGTCTAAAAGCCTTCATGTATCGACGCATGGCTTTTGAGGTCAACCCATACTATTCTGTCATGAATATTTTCAGCGATTTCATTGTTTTTCACTGCGATCTCCCTGTCTTAGGCCCTAAAAACATCCTCTAATCATAGGTAATCATCAATTATAATTATCCTATATTTCTACATCCATTATACAGCATTAGGGCATCACCATTCATCCTTAAATCACCGATTTTCATCATACAACAATATATATATTCCAATCATAAACAAGACAACTTTTCACATCTAATCCCACATACTAATCATCATAAACCCTATTATAGAGTCAGAACCCCACCCTTACCTTGCATTGAAGGTTTCTCTACAAATTTTCTGATCGAATTTCGTTCTGCCTCTTTTCCTTCTTTTCTGCAACTTTCACGTTCTCTTTCTCTTCCTCCAACCCTTATTTCCTTCTCTTCTTACTGCTTCTTCTTTTTCCTTATTATTTCTAAAAACTAATATAATAACCCTATAATTCTTATTATTCCTTAATGGGCTTAAAACTCCTACACCCCTTCTACTACTTCTATTCTTTAAAACAAGCCCACATCAAATAATATTATTTTTCTAATATTATTCCACAACTTAATGGAATAAATAAATCTAATAATAACAACACAACTATCATCATAACACAACTTCACAAATAATCCAAAAATAATTCAATTAAATAATTAATTAAATTACGGGCGTTACATCAGTCGCTGTGAAAGAGGCTTGCGCTGAAACAATGTCCGAGAAGACAAATCAGTGATATTGAGATCCCTTAGAACTCGGTTACTATTTCTAGGACAGGTTTGAGCCAACTAAACTTCAAGAGGGTATTTACCTATGAGACTCCATGCAAGCCTAAACCTAAGGACTTCTTTGCCTTGTTTGTATATACTTACTTGTTCATAACATCATAAACATTATAACATCATAATCATTCTCTCTAACCATTTCAAGGATTTTTAGGATTTATTTTTGTTCTTGTTTTGTAGGACATGGCTTATATCCGCATGAATACTATCCAAGTCAATCTCGTAAAAATTCCTCCTGAACTCAAAGAGTTAGCATCAAGGGTTCCTGAGAATTCTCCATTCACCGAAAGACATGGTCGCCTCCTAAGCTTGGTTACCTCTAACATTGATAAAGATATGATGAATGTGCCGTTCCAATTGATGAAGACATGGTCGCCTCCTTTACACGATTGCTTCACTTTCCCCGATTATCAGCTTGTACCAACTTTGGAAGAATTCTCTCAACTCTTGAGGATTCCCATTCTCAATCAACTACCCTTCAACAGTATAGAAAGAGATCCAAAACATGAAGAGATTGCCCAAGCACTACACTTACAACAATCTGATATCACAACTAATTGGGAAACAAGGAGTGGTGTCAAAGGTTTCTTAGCCAAGTTCTTGTTCGAGAAAGCTCAAGATTGTTGGAAATCTTTGGACTTACAAGATTCTGAAGAACTCTTGGCCCTTATCATTTATGGGATGGTTTTGTTTCCAAACCTGGACCAACTCATAGATGTAAATGCTTCCAAAATCTTCATGTCTCGCAATCCAGTACCTACTTTGTTGGGGGATATCCTACATTCTTTTCACTCTCGCACTATGACGAAAAGAGGGATCCTCATGTGTTACACTCCTTTCTTGGCAAGATGGTTTATTTTTCATCTTCCCCGATCTGTGTTGAAGAACTAGCAAGGTTCGAGGTGGTCCCATAGGTTGATGACACTCAGACATTTAGATGTTCATTGGTGTTCTCGATCCTTGGAGAATGTTACTATCATCGACCGTTGTGGAGAATTCCCTAATGTACATTTGCTTGGCATTAGGGGAGGTATCACTTACAATCCCTGCTTAGCTTTATGACAATTTGGTTATGCCTGAAGGGATGGCCCACATGAGATGCTCATCCAAGGAGTGGTATTCGACTACGGAAGCAACGATCAAAGCTACCACCAGAGGTTTATTTGAGCTTGGAGGATGGTAAGCAAAGTGGATAGTAAGACTCTGGCACACAGGAATTCCATTCCCCTCGAGCATTACCTTAGGTGGGTACGAGTTCATGCTCAGAAACTTGTAATGCCTTATCCCTCCATCTTACCAGTTATCATGGAACCTGTGGTTGAAGGAGATGTTCCATACACTATCCTCCATCATGACATGCCTACTTTTCTCGAAGACTTGCAAAAAGGTAGGATTCAACTTAAGGAATAATGAGATACTCTCGAAGCCCAAGTCTATGCTAGTGAGAAGAGAGTCTTGGAGCTTACAAAGCAGCTACAATAAGAGCAGAGTGTGAACGCCTATCTCGCGGTGAAGAGGATGAGTTCAGTCTTTTTATCTTAGAAAGTTATTTTGTAAGCCCAAGAGGCATGATGTAATCCTTTTAAACTAATTAATGAAAGTTGACGTTTGTTCATTCCTTTGTCTATGAAAATTTAAATTCCATAAATCCTTGAAATCATTTGAATATACATCTTCCATGCATCATAACATGACAGGTTTTAACATAACAAGTTTCCTTATCTTTCTGTTGTTTATTTCCGTAAGATGGATCTAGAGAAAACTGTGAAGGATCTTCAGGCACAAAACTCTCAATTCCAAGAGAATCTACTAGCCCTAGCCAAGGGGAAGCAAGACATGACGACATTACTGGCAGTTAAGAAGAAACCCAAGAAGAAAGCCCTGGTCAAAATGGGCAGAAGGTTCAAAGAGTCGGTTCGTCAGATCTCGATAGTGGAAGACTCACCTGAAGAAGACGAGAATCAGATTGGTGAGGTTAAGAGTACCCAGGATGACTGTGTTAATGACAAGCGTCCGATGATGATTATTTTGATGAGCAGTATCCACCCGCTGATGTCCAGTACAAACAACTAGAAGACAGGTTGAAGGATGTTGAGATCCAAGCCGTCCCCAGTTTAGATTTTGATGATTTGGGTTTGATCTCTGGGGTTGTTATTCCCCATAAATTCAAAATCCAAGTCTTTGCAAAGTACGATGGAGTTTCTTGTCCAAAACTTCACCTGAAATCTTATGTGCGCAAGATACAACCGCACACCGCTGATAAGAAACTCTGGGTTCACTTTTTTCAAGAGAGCTTGACCGGAACGCAACTAGAATGGTTCTACAAGTTAGATGGCTCCCGCATCAATAATTGGGAAGACTTAGCTACCACCTTCTACCATCAGTAATAGTATAACACCGACTTGGCACCAACAAGGGTTCAGTTGCAAGATATGACAATGGGGAAGAATGAAGGATTCAAAGAATATGCACAAAAGTGGAGAGACCTCGCCAGTAGGGTTCGACCACCTTTGACTGATAGGGAGCACATTGATATTTATGGGCGCCTTGTCTGGTCCACTCTTTAACTTGTTGGTTGGCTGTTCTTCTTCCGGATTCACCAAATTAATCTTAAACGGTGCTAGAGTTGAAAGTGGCATCAAAAGTGGGAAGATTCCCATGGCATCTGCCTCCACTTCCAATCCTATCAAGAAACCTTTTGCTGCAAAGAAGGAAATCAATACTGTGTACGGGGAAGGGCCCGTACAAAGAAGAATGATCATTCATCTGTTAACAATGTCTGAATCTCCAATCCAACTCCTACTCCAAGACCATCTGCTAATCCTCAATGTTTTGAAACTCCGAGAAGACAATTCACGAGATTAGGAATGTCACTATCTCAAGCCCTACAACTTTTGCTAAAGGCTAATTTGGTGACATTGTGCGATCCTCCTGCCAACCCAGATACCTCTTCACCAAAGTACAACCCGAATGTTAAATGTGCTTACCACTCAAGCATCCCCGGGCATGAGACTAACCAACGCTGGGCCTTGAAGAATAAAATCCAGGATTTGATCGATAACAAGACTATTGAATTTGATCCTCCTCCAACTCCAAATGTAATCACCGCACCTATGCCAAATCATGGCAAGGGTGTTAATGCTGTTGAAGATACAATTTTTGTTGCTTCTGTTGAAGACTTGACTACTCCTTTGAATATCATCAAAAAGAACCTGTTGAAAGCCGGGATTTTCTCTGGCTGTGTAAAGGACTGTGTTTGCTGTGAAAAACAACTCAATGGATGTGAAGGGCTGAAGGAAGGCATTCAATGTCGATGGATAGCCATGATATTCTATTTGAGAAGACTCCGCTTGGCAAAAGTTTGATTAATAAATGTGAAGATCTCTTCATTATCACCATCTCAAACAAACCTCTTAGGATCTCCTCCAAAGGTCCTATCAAGATTTCAAATGAACCAACTATTGCTTCCTTAATAATTACCAATCCTGGACCAATTCCCTACTCTTCAAACAAGGCAGTGTCATGGAACTATGGTGCTGAGGTGTTTTATCAAGGGATAAAACAAGACGCTTGGATCGAAGAAGACAAAGCTGATGACGTTGGTAACATAACTGGCTCAAGCAAAGTAACCTGAACTGGGAGAATATTTTCACCCAATATTTCACCACCAGTTGTTACAAAGGCACTTGTCCGCATCTCTGCCACTAAGCCAAGTACCGATACAATAGGGAAAGAGAAGGTTATTGAGTCGGTTGTGACATAAATACCCGCAAAGGACGTTGCTGATGGAGAACCCGTTGCTCGTGAGATGGACAAGATCTTGAAGATAATAAAAAGGAGCGACTTCAAGATTGTGGAACAGTTGGGGCAAACCCCTTCTAAGATTTCTATGTTGTCATTACTACTCTGTTCCGATGCCCATGCTCAGACATTAATCAAATTCTTGAAAAAGGCTCATGTCCCCCATGAGACCACAACGGACCAATTTGAGAATTGCGTGGCTAGCTTGACGGTTGATAATGGCTTAGGATTTTTAGATGCTGACGTAACACCGCTTGGGAAGAACCACAATAAAGCTCTACATGTTTCTGTCGAGTGCAAGGGGACCACCTTAGCACATGTTCTAGTCGACACTGGTTCTTCTCTAAACGTACTACCCAAGGGGGGCGTTAGACCGTCTAGACTGTGAAGGTTTAGTCTTGAAACCCAGTTATATCATGGATAATTAGATCTTCCAATCAAGGTGGGCTCAAAAATCTTCAACTCCACCTTCTACATCATGGATATCCTTCCTGCCTATTTTTGTTTGTTGGGTCTTCCTGCCTATCCAGTCAAGGGAAGAATTGTCACTGTCTGTAGAGAAGAAGAGTTTATGGGTAGCCACCTCAACTCTTTCAAGTACGTAGAGATGGATAGAGAATTCATTGAAACCATGTGTCAAGCCTTTGAAGTTGTGCCACCAATGGTTGCTGCTACCAAATGTTCCTCTGATGAATCCAAAGCTGTTAAAGTTGTACCGAAGATGGTTTCAGTCAAAGATGCTCATGCTGCAATTGAAGAAGGAAGCTATGATAATTGGGGGCAACTCCTCAATATCCCATTCAAAGCGGACAAGTTTGGTTTGGGTTTCACTGTCAAAGCTCAGAAGAAGTGAGGCGTGGTCGTGTAGGAAAGCCACCTCTCCGCATTGGTAGCCATGAAGTCAATGTTGTAGGTGATTCTGATGAAGAAGCTGCATTTGAAGATTGGGTGTATCCTACTACAACGGAGCTGAAGAATTGGCATGCCAAGGACTTTGTGCCCATCTCCTTCATTGAGGAGTAATCTACTTTTTATTTCTTTTCTTTCAATTCAAGAACATTTTGGTCCATCTGTCAAGGTTTTATTTATGTTAATCTAATCATATGATCATTCAATACAAATAATTGGATTCTTTTGCATTCAAATCTTTGCGTTCATTGTCTTTCCTTTCAAATACATTTTTCAAATAGCCATGTATCTTACATGCACACACACACTCTTGCAGGTCCTCATCCACTCTAGATCTTATTGCCAATGACTCTACTATTGCCGACTATGACTTCGAATGTCCAATTAACCAAGCCGAAGACGAAGGCGAGGAAGATTATGAAATACCGGGAGAATTATCCAGACTTCTGTTGCAAGAGGAAAAAGCTATTCAACCGCATGAAGAGTCAGTTGAAGTCATCAATTTGGGTACCGAGACGGACAAGAAAGAGGTTAAGATTGGTGCTAACTTAGAAGACAGTGTCAAGAGCAGGTTGGTTCAGATGTTGTATGATTATGTGGAAGTATTGTCTTGGTCTTATAAAGATATGCCAGGGTTGGATACCGACATCGTAGTTCATCATCTTCTGACAAAAGAAGAATGCCCTCCTGTCAAACAAAAGGTTCGTTGCATGAGGCCTGATATGTCTGAAAAGATCAAAGCTGAAGTGATGAAATAATTTGATGCAGGGTTCCTAGATGTGACATCCTATCCCCAATGTGTTGCCAATGTGGTTCCAGTGCCAAAGAAATACGGAAAATTTCGCATGTGCGTAGACTATAGGGATCTGAATAGGGCAAGCCCCAAGGATGATTTCCCTCTACCACACATTGACGTCTTGGTCGATAACACTTCTCAGCATAAAGTCTTCTCTTTCATGGATGGCTTCTTAGGCTATAATCAAATAAGGATGGCTCCCGAAGACATGGAGAAGAATACTTTCGTCACGCAATGGGGCACCTTTTGCTATAAGGTCATGTCGTTCGAATTGAAGAATGCAGGGGCAACATATCAAAGAGCTATGGTAGCTTTGTTTCATGACATGATTCATCATGAAATAGAGGTATATGTGGATGATATGATTTCCAGATCACAAACTGAAGAGGAACACCTCGATCACCTGTACAAGCTATTCGAAAGGCTGAAAAAGTACAAGTTGAGGTTAAACCCCAACAAGTGCACATTTGGAGTACGATCGGGAAAGCTTCTAGGTTTTTTTGTCAGCAATAAAGGCATTGAAGTTGATCATGGCAAGGTAAAGGCCATCCAAGAAATGCCAGTCCCTCACTCTGAAAAGGAAGTTAGAGGATTCTTGGGTCGTCTCAATTACATCGCCCGTTTCATATCACACTTGACTGCTACTTGTGAGACAATCTTCAAGCTCTTGAAGAAAGATCAAGTAGTCAGATGGAATGATGAATGCCAAGCTGCCTTCGAAAAAATCAAAGAATATCTACAAGAGCCTCCTATTCTCATGCCTCCAGTTGAAGGAAGACCCTTGATCATGTACTTGATAGTACTAGAGAACTCTATGGGGGGGTGTTTTAGGCCAACATGATGAGTCTAGCCGAAAAGAGCATGCTATTTATTACCTGATCAAAAAGTTTACCGACTGTGAAACTAGATATTCACTACTCGAGAAAACTTGTTGCGCTCTGGCATGGGCTGCTCGCCAGCTAAGACAGTATATGTTGACTCATACTACTCTGTTGATTTCTAAGATGGACCCAATCAAGTACATCTTCCAGAAACCTGCTCTCTCCGGGCGGATAGCCAGATGGCAAATGATCTTGACTGAGTACGAAATTCAATACACGACACAAAAGGCCATCAAAGGAAGCCTACTAGAAGATCATTTGGCCCATCAAGCTGTGGATGATTATCAGTCTATGAACTTCGATTTCTCGGATGAGAACATCATGCTGGTGATCGACTGTGCGAAACCTGGACCATATGACGGACCTGAATAAGGATCCTGATGGACTATGGTCTTCGATGGGGCTTCCAACGCCTTGGGTAATGGAATTGGTGTTGTGATCATATCCCCTGAAGGTTGCCACACTCCATTCACTGCCAGATTATGCTTTGATTGCACGAACAATATGGCTGAGTAAAAAGCGTGCATCTTGGGTCTGAAAGCTGCCATTAACTTGAGGATCAAACATTTGAGTGTGTTTGGGGATTCCGCTCTAGTGATTATCCAAGTAAAAGGAGATTGGGACACTAAGAATCCTAATCTCATCCCTTACAAGGAACTTGTGTTATCACTAATTCCTTATTTCGAAGAGATCACTTTTGAGCACTTCCCTAGGGAAGAAAATCAATTGGCTGACGCCTCGGCAACCATGTCTTCAATGTGCAAGGTCAGATGGGACTACGAAGCCCCTATGATTATGATTGAAAGGTTCGACGAACCTGCACACTGCAGTGAGCTTGGCACTGATACAGAAAAGCCATGGTACCATGACGTGATGAGATATCTTAAAGCACAAGAGTATCCCGAGGGAGCATCCATCAATGACAGAAAGTTCTTACGAATATTTGCAGCCAAATTCTCCCTAATTAACAGACTATTATACAAGCACAACCATGACTCTACTCTACTCCGATGTGTGGACAAGAAGGAGGCAGAGGAAATTATGGAAGGCATGCACGATGGTATCTTTGGTACTCATTCAAGCGAACATACGATGGCCAAGAAAATCCTAAGAGCTGGCTACTATTGGTCAACAATGGAGACTGATTGCCATCAACATTCAAGAACATGCCATAAATGTTAAATCTATGCTGACAGGGTCCATGTGCCTCATATCCCTCTGAACGTCATGATCGCTTCGTGGCCATTTGCAATGTGGGGCATTGACATGATTGGAGAAATCAAGCCCACCGCTTCAAATGGACATCGCTTCATTCTTGTCGCTATCGACTACTTCACCAAATGGGTTAAAGCCGCCTCATTTTCCTCAGTCACCAAGAATGTGGTAGCCAAATTCATCAAACACAACCTCATCTGCCGCTATGGTATCCCAGAAAGGATCATCACCGACAATGGGACTAACCTCAACAATTCTATGATTACTGAGCTTTGCACTCAGTTTATGATCAAGCATCACAATTCTTCTCCGTATAGACCTAAAATGAATGGCACAGTCGAAGCGGCCAAAAAAAACATTAAGAAGATTGTGCAAAAGATGGTAGTAACCTATAAGGTCTGACATGAGATGTTACCGCTTTCTCTACATGGCTATCGCACTTCAGCTAGAACATTAACTGGGGAAACTCCCTTTTCCTTAGTCTATGGCATGGGAGCTGTTTTTCCAGTGGAAGTTCAGATTCCCTCACTAAGGATTATGAATGAGGCAGGCTTAGGCGAAGACGAGTGGATTCAAACGAGATTGGATCAGCTGAACTTGATCAACGAAAAGCGACTGACTGCTGTTTGTCATGGTCAGACGTACCAAAAACATATGATCAAGGCTTTCAACAAAAAGATAAAGCCTCGAGTATATCAAGCTGGTGACTTGGTGATAAAGCGCATCATTTTGTCACAAGGCAACCCCAGAGGCAAATGGACTCCCACCTATGAAGGGCCATTTGTTGTCAAGAGAGTGTTCTCTGGCGGTGCCATGATGCTGACTACCATGGATGATGAATACTTCCCACATCCCATAAACGCAGACATAGTTAAAAATTACTATGCATAAGAGACTCGCTAGGTTGACGCACTTAGGAAAAAATAAGGGAATCCCAGCAAACCAAAAAGTTTGGGCAAAAATTATGGATATATGCAAAAGATTGTACACCCGGAAAGTTGAAAACCCGAAAGGGAGACTTGGGCAAAAATGGGTATCCTGGTGGGCTAAAAACCCAAAAGGGCAGTTCAGACAAAAGTTAAAGATTAAAAGCGTATGACTATGTCCCTTAGAATCACTACAGTCGACTTTATCACCAAGGTCCGAGTTCAAACGGTCCAAGATCAATCCAATCAACTTTTGTCAACAACAAGGGGCATTCGAAGTCATTGGGGAAATAGTAGAGTTAGAGTACAATAAGATCATTTCACATGGCTATTTGTTTTTGTTTTCAATCTTTGTTTTCCTTTCGACGATTTCCTCTTACTAGGATCTCTGTCTCTTTGTACAAAAAACGCATATTCATGGACAAAACATCAATACAAATATACTTTGAAGTGTAAACTTTCTGTCTTTGTTTCGAATGCAAATTTCTCCAATAACTAAAATTGAACGAACATATGCATATGAACATAATTAAAACTTTTTAGCACATGTGTCCTGCTAAGCAGTAACAAGCATCTATTTAATGTATATGGAATATCCCCACAGAGTTATTTCATTAACATTATCTCCACAAGATGACTACAATAAACTTTCCTTAACAAAGTTACCCACAAAGTCTCTTTGCATAGGATAATCTCCAGCCAGAGTCTCAATCTCTTGGCAGCTCTCTCCCCAGCTAAGTTGAATCCTACAAGTAAAAGCCTTGTGGATCTCTCCCTCAAAGAACTCTCTTCGTCAGCAGTTCATCGAGTATTCATTAACAAGGTTTATTTCCCCAACATACAACAATCAAGGAACAACAAAATTCCCCAGCTTAGTCTATCCTCCCCATCCGAGTCTGTATTCCCCCGACATAGTCTAGCTTCCCCAATTAAGCCTGGTATCCCCAATCGAGTATATCCTCCCCAAGCTGAGTATATCTCCCCAAGCTGAATCTGTCTTCCCCGACTGAGTCCACATTCTCCAGTTTGAGTTTGCCTTTCAGACTATTGCAAATCATAGGGCCATAACCCCTGATCCCCAGTAAAGTTATCAATAAAACCTTTACTATCTCTAAAAGATACTATGAAGCCTGGATCCGACCAGATAATAGTGTAAACCTTTCAACTAACTATGAAGACTGGATCCGACCAGATAATAGTGAACTTTGAAAGATACTATGAAACCTAGACCTGACCAGATAATAGTTTAACTCTTCAAAGATAGAAGAACCTGGATTCAACCAAACCAGGGTTTAACTTCTTTTCCCCAGTAGAGTTTTCCTCTACCCCAACAAGTTATTTTGAAGTCTGGATCCGACCAGATAGAAACTCCCTTCATAAATTCGTTGTGAAACCTGGAATCCGACCAAATAACAACTAAATCCCCAAGCAGTTTATTGTGAAACCTAGACCCGACCAGATAACAATTAACCTCACCCACCTCAGAAATCTGCAAAGCCTGGATCCGACCAGATATCAGTTTTCAAGCAAGTTATTATGAAGCCTGGAGCCTGGCCAGATAACAATTAGCTACAATTCCCAACAAAGACACTATGAAGCCTGGACCCGACCAGATAATAGTATAACTTTTACAAAACTATGAAGCCTGGACCCGACCAGATATTAGTTACCATTTCAAGTTACTATGAAGCCTGAATTCGACCAGATATCAGTTCAACTTCATCCGTTCTAGCAAGTTACTACAAAGCCTGGAGTCCAACCAGATAACAGTTAACTTCCTTATCCCCAATAAGTTGTTGTGAAGCCTGGATCCGACCAGATAACTATTCAATTTCAAGAATTTTTTTGCAAAGCATGGAATCCGACCAAATGACAGTTAATTTATCTCTTCCCCAGTAAGTTACCGTGAAGCCTGGAACCCGACCAAATAGAAGTTAACTTCCTCATTCTCAGCAAGTTGTGAAGCCTGGATCCGACCAGATAACAGCTGACGTTCAAGAGATATTCCCCAGCGGAAGCATCCTTTCAACAAAGTTTGAAGATATGTATACTCTTCATCCCCAACAGCGATTCGGGATTCATCTTCCCAAAATTCCTCAGTGGCAGTCAGGGATTTATTTTCCCGGATAAAAACATGCATCGCACATTCATACATCATGGCACATACATACAAAATTCATTTAGCATGATCTCATTCATTTTGCAGACATCATGCATACATTTGCATTTTACTAACCCTTTTTCCCACAGGTGAAACATCAAGTTTTAGTATAAATCGACCAAAGATTTATGCTGATATTTCTTCCACGGTTTACCGTCATTCCTCCAAATGGCATCTATAAGCCCATTCCCAATCCATCTTCGAGTGCAAATTTCTGGGCACTCTAGTGTTCAATCATCTTCCACCTTCAAGTCATGAATGGCGGATCCGCCAATCTAACTCTTCAGGTTTAAGAAGATTGAACAAGGTAAGTTGTTGTACCCCAAAATTTTCCATCTCATTTCTCAAGTAATCTCTCACAAGATCTCCTTTGGTTCAAGACTGCACAAGGGTTGATCAGCTCAAGACACCTCCTTAAGCACTGATGACTGAAAATTAGGGTTTGGGATTGCACAAGGATAAATGGACTTTTAATGCCTCATATGACTTTCATGGATCATTTTGGACCTTCAAGATTGCTCATGTCAAGTTTCAAGTCTTAGATCACATTTTTGCTGAGTCAATTGATCAGTTGACCTAAAATCAATTGTATTGGGGAAAAGTCAACTATGGTCAATTTACAATCAAACTTCATGATTTTTTATCCATATCAACATTTTGAACTCATATATGTCATTTGATCAAGTTTGGATCACAATTCCTCAAGAAATTTGATCAGATCATCAAAAGGGCAAAATGGTCAAAATTAGGGTTTTGACTGAGAAAGGGCAATTTCTGATTTTTGACCTAGCAAATGATTGATTGGTTTGAGACATGATCTCAAGGATTAAAATGATTCATTTTAACCTAATGTAATGGCTCAAAGCATCTCTCAAGATTGATTGATTGACAGATGAATTTCAGTCAACTGATGAAAAGTCAATTGTACACTGAAAAGTCAAACTTTGACTTTTTAATCAAAATCAAGTTTCAAAGATCACAATTCACCAAGACATGTCAAAATTTGAAACTTGTTCATCAAGAAATCAAGAAAGTCAAAATTCATTTTGAAAAGTTAAACTTTTCAAGACTTAGAAATTTTTCTAAGTGTCTTTTATACATGATAATTTCATTACTTCATGCCATTCTTTCACCAAGATGCAAGATGATTCAAGGAAAACTTTCAAATTGAAAGTTGTAGATCTCAATGAGATCTAAAACAATGTAGAACATGACTTTTCTAGAAATGCTTGGATTTTAAGTTATAAATTCGTGAAGTCATGGAATTTTTGAATAAACACTTAGAGAAATTTTCAGTAGTTTTGGTCAGGTTTTTATCCCAACTTCTTGGCCAATTTTCATCAAGTTCCAGTTTTATTTAACAAAAGTGGTTAACATGAAAGTTGTAGAGGGTGTTTCAAGCTTTCTAAAACATCCAAGAGCATGAATTTATCATATTTGAGCTAGGAGATTCAAGGGCCTGAAGTTGGGCATTCATTCTTGAATTGCAAGCCATTTTTTGTTGAAGAACACATAATCCAATTGGCATGATGTGCTGCATAATCTTACTTTGCAGGTCTCGTGACTTGCAAATCTTACCATAATTTATGTTTACACAAACTTTTGAGCTATGGTCCATTTGGTTTAAGCATCGTCCAATTGATCTTTCCATTTTGGCAAAAATTTGACATTGCCATTATTGTAAATTAGCTTTAATCACAAAGTCAGCTCTCCTTGAGCCTCTAAATTATTACTTCTACACACACTCAACATACAAAATTAGAAGGGCATGCTTAAAGTATCCAACAACTCTATGCAACAAAGTACAAAGCATTAGAAATATGATCTTCAAGCTTACTTCATGTACAATCTAACCTAGCCATAACATGTGATTCAAAATCTGAGTTTGTTTCAAGTATCAAACCTTCTCGATAAATAGAGAGGCCAATTGCAAGAGAAAGGGGCCAGAAAATAGAAGGAGAAACTAACACTCAAAATCATTTTGCTGTCAAAAACCAGATTTGTCCATAAAACCTCCACTTTTGAGCTTTGAAGTCCAAATCTTTGAATCTCATACCTTGCAAGTTTTCTCCAAACAAACCATCCAAACACTTCATATACACCATATAGAAGTTGTTCAAACATAAGAATAACTTCTGTAACATCACTATCACCATATTCCAAATTCAAAAATATACATTGCAAATTGACTTGGTTGGAGCGGTTCAACCATTTTCAGCACACGAAGAAGGTTAGAGCTACTTCAAGAAGGTTCAAAGGAGCTCGATCAATCGCCACTTTGAAACCGAAAACATTCGTACGTGTTCTAAAGCTTCCGCTTCGAGAGGTAAACTTTCTCAAACTGTGATATCATTGTTCATACATCATTTGCTTTTGCGCTCAAAAGATATAACAAGACAGATCAAAGAGAAAAACTAGCAAAAAAAATCCAGACCAGAGGCTGACACGGGTGTCTGTGTCATACGACACGGACCGTGTTGGCTTAGTTGGGTTAAAAACATAACAAAATGCAGGGACATGGGATGACACGGGTGCCCGTGTCAATATTACTGGTTCATACACGAGCAGAAAAAAGGTGGACAGGGGCTGACACGGGCGCCCGTGTCACGTGACACGACCATGTCAGATTGGCTGGAACCAAAAAAATGCAGAAAAGTCATGAACAGATCCTGACACGGGTTCCCGTGTCCACTGACACGGCCCGTTTAAGCTCAGGCACCAATTTTATTGATTCTTTGAGATTTTTTAGCTTATTTTGGACATATTGCATTGCTTAGAAATGACCTAACATCATAAAACCTTTGTTTTCAAATGAAACCTCAAGAACATTTTTCTAAACAATTAGTTTTTTTTTAAAAGTTAACTTAGACTTAGGTTTTTATTCAATGAAATTAATTACAAAACCTTTTCTATAAAAAACCCTAAAAACAATTTCTCTCACTTTACATCTTGCATAGTTTACTATTTTTGCATTATAAATTATGTAATTGTCAAAGCCTTGTAATGGATGATTAGGTTTAATTTTCTTACAAAATCCCCATTTGTAAATTTGTATACCCCCTCCCCTAATGATGTAATAGCTTAGTATTTTTACTTCCCGCAATTTATCGCTTTATATAAATGCTAGTAATTAGGGTTTGTATGGAAAGACTAAAATCAACAATAGCAAACCCTAATTCAAGATAAACAAATGCATGTAACACTTGCACACTTGCACCCTTAGGGTAATTCCACTTTGTTGCCTTACAAAAATGACCATGTTATACATGTGGGATATCTTAGCAAAAAGCAATAAAAAATACAAGATCATAGTCCCTCGATGATGCTATAAATGTTGCCTTTCAAAATGATCTTAGTCCCTCAAAGAAAAATGCTAAGATATCTCACAACATTGCTATCATGACTATACGATGATCCACGCCCGTCCCTTTACATCCAAAGATAAGGCTTCTTACCAAATCAATGGTAAGATATCAATATCAAAGGAAAGGAAGAAATAAACAAAAGAGTTTTGAGTAGGTAGATTGTTCCTAGTTGCTTGCTCATTTTCAAATCAAATATCCTTGCTTATTTTTCAAAACAAACACCAAACACTTTTAAAAACACTTTCAAAACATTTTCCAAACTTGAAACATTTTCAAAATCTCAACACTTTGTATACGTTCTTACGAACGAGAACTATTACAAAGTTTGCCTAAACGATAGCGCCTTTTCAAAATACTTTCAAAAACCATCACAAAGCATATTTTTAAACAAAAGAAAGTGATCTAGCAAGAAACTAAGATCCCATAGATAACTATGGATGAAAAGGGTGCTAACACCTTCCCTTTTCATAATCTACCCCCCCTGAACTCAAGAAATAATCTCAAAGGTCTTTCCTGTTCTTTTTCAGCCTTTCCTTTTGGATAAAAGAAAAGTCGGTGGCGACTCTTGCTAACCGCAACATTTGCGATAAAACGCAAAACACCCAAGTCAGTTCTCCCACTGTATAAAAATAGGGTGTGGGAAATTTTCACTGTCCATAGTGGTTAGCATCATAGCACCGCCAGAGAATACTTTCTTGATAACAAATGGCCCTTCATAAGTGGAAGTCCATTTGCCCCTAGGATCGCCTTATGGTAGAATGATGCGATTTATTACCAAGTCGGCAGCCTGAAATACTCGAGGTTTTTTCTTCTTGTTTAATGCCTTGATCATACGCTTTTGATACATATAACCATGATAGACAACAACCAGTCTATTCTCATCAATCAAATTTAACTAATCCAATCTTGCCCGAACCCATTCATCTTCGCCTAAACCCGCTTCTTTTATGATCCTCGAAGAAGGAATTTGCACTTCGATAGGCAGAACAGCTTCCTTGCTATAGACTAAAGAGAAAGGGGCCGCCCCTGTTGATGTTCAGCCGAAGTACGATAGCCATGAATAGAAAATGGCAGCATCTCATGCCAGTCTTTATAGGTTACCACCATCTTTTGCACAATCTTATTTATGTTATTTTGGAGGCTTCTACTGCGCCATTCATCTTAGGTCTGTAAGGAGAAGAGTTGTGATGCTTGATTTTGAACTGCATACAGAGTTCAGTAATCATGGAATTGTTGAGGTTGGTTTCATTGTCGGTGATGATCCTTTCAGGGATGCCGTACCGACAAATGAGGTTATGCTTGATGAATCAAGCTACAACGTTCTTAGTGACTGAGGCAAATGAAGCAGCTTCGACCCATTTGGTGAAGTAATCAATGGTGACGAGGATGAAACGATGTCCATTAGAGGCAGTGGGTTTGGTTTCTCCAATCATATCAATGCCCTATATTGCAAATGGCCACAGAGCCGTCATGGTGTTTAGAGGTATTGGAGGCACATGAACCTTGTCGGCATAGATTTGACACTTATGGCAAGTCCTCGAGTGATGGTGGAAATCAGTTTCCATAGTCAACCAATAGTAATCAACCCTCAGAATATTCTTGTCCATAGTGTTCCCGCTAGAGTGAGTTCCAAAGATACCTTCATGCATGTCTTCCATGATTTTCTCTGCCTCCTTCCTATCCATACAATGGAGCAGAGTGGAATCATGATTGCGCTTGTACAGAATCCCATTACTTAGGAAGAATTTGGCTGAGAACCTTCGCAGGAATTTCTTATCATTGATTGAGGCTCCCTCAGGATACTCTTGCACTTTAAGGTACCTTCTCACTTCATGATACCATGGCTTCTCTTCATCAATGTCGATCTCATAACAGTACGCAGGTTCGTCAAATCTTTCGATAGTAATTCTAGGAGCTTCATTGTCCTAATTGACGTTGAACATAGATGACATAGTTGCTAAGGCATCTGCCAATTGATTTTCTTCCCTTGGAAAGTGTTCAAAATTGACTTCTTCAAAATATGGGATCAAAGTTAGCACAAGCTCTTTGTAGTGGATCAGATTTGGATGTTTGGTATCCCACTCTCCATTAACTTGACTGATTACTAGGGATGAATCTTCGTATACGCTTAAGAATTTGATTCTTAAGTCAATGGCCGCCTTTAGACCCAAGATGCATGCTTCATACTCAGCCATGTTGTTTGTACAGTCAAAGCACAGTCTGGCAGTGAAAGGTGTATGACAACCTTTGGGAGAAATGATCACAGCACCAGTTCCATTACCCAATGCATTTGAAGCTCCATCAAAAACCATAGTCCACCGGGATCCTTGTTCAGGTCCGTCATACGGTACAGGATTTTCACAGTCGTTTATCAGCATGATATTCTCTTCCGGGAATTCAAAGTTCATAGATTGGTAGTCCTCGACATATTGATGGGACAAATGATCTGCCAATACACTTCCCTTTATTTCTTTTTGTATAGTGTATTGGATACTGTGTTCAGTCAATATCATTTTCCATCTATATATTCATCCGGAGTGAGCTAGCTTCTTGAAGATATACTTGATGGGATCCATCTTAGAAATAAATAAAGTGGTGTGAGTCAACATATACTGTCTTAGCCGGCAAGCAGCCCATGCCAAAGCGCAACAAGTTTTCTCGAGTAGTGAATATCTGGTTTCACAATCGCTAAACTTTTTGCTAAGATAGTATATTCATGCCCTTTTCGACCAAACTCGTCATATTGGCCCAACACACACCCCATTGATTTCCCTAATATATTCATGTACATAATCATAAGTCTTCCTTCAACTGGAGGCATCAAGATTAGAGGTTCTTGTAAGTACTCTTTAATCTTGTCAAAAGCTGCTTGGCAAGTCGTTCCATCTGACTACTTGATCTTTCTTCATCAGTTTAAAGATTGGCTCACAAGTAGTAGTTAAGTGACATATGAATCGATCAATATACTTGAGTCGACCTAAGAAACCCCTGACCTCTTTCTCAGTGTAGGGAGCTGGAATTTCTTGTATGGCTTTGACTTTTGCAGGGTCGACCTTAATACCTTTTCCACTGACAATAAACCCTAGAAGTTTTCCAGACCTCATCCCAAAGGTGCATTTGTTGGGATTCAACCCCAGCTTGTATTTCTTCAACCTTTAAAATAGCTTGTGCAAATGATCAAGGTGTTCTTCCTCAGTTTGCAACCTTGCAATCATGTCATCAACGTAGACTTCTATTTCATGATGAATCCTATCATGAAATAAAGCTACCATCGCTCGTTAATAGGTTGCTCTTGCATTCTTCAACCAGAAAGGCATGACTTTATAACAGAAGGTGCCTCACTGTGTAACAAAAGTGGTTTTCTCCATGTCTTCGGGTGCCATTTTGATTTGGTTGTAACCGGAGAATCCATCCATGAAGGAGAAAAATTTGTGTTGAGCAGTGTTGTCAACCAAAACATCGATATGAGGTAATGGGACATCATCTTTGGGGCTTGCCCTATTCAAATCCCTGTAGTCTACACACATACGGACTTTACCGTCTTTATTTGACACTGGAACAACATTTTCCACCCATTGAGGGTATGACGTCACTGCCAGAAAACACGCATCGAACTATTTCATTACCTCAAATTTTATTTTCTCAAACATGTTTTTCCGCATGTGACGAACCTTTTGCTTGACCGGAGGACAATCTTCCTTCGTTTGCAAATGATGAACTACAATATTAGTATCAAGCCCCGACATATCTTCATATGACCAAGCGAACACTTCAACATAGTTGTGTAATATCAAGACTAATCTTCCCTTGACACTATTTTCCAAGTTGGCACCAATCTTGACATCCTTCTTGTCTTATTAAGTACCTAGGTTGATCACTTCAACTGGTTCTTCGTGCGGTTGAATGGCCTTTTCCTCTTGCATCAGAAGTATGGCTAGTTCCCCAGGTATTTCACAATCTTCTCCGCCTTCGTCTTCAGCTTGGTAGATTGGATGTTTAAAGTCATAGATGGAAATAGCAGAGTCATTGTCAATGAGATCCAGAGTGGATGTGGATCTTCAAATGTGTGTGTGTATGTAAGATCACATGGCTATTTTAAAATGTAATAAAGTGAAAGAAAGACAATGAGCGCAAAATTTGAATGCAAAAGAGTCTATTTTTTTTCATTAGAATGATCATATGACATATGAAAATGAACAAACCCTTAACAAATGGACCATGGTGCCCCGGGCATGGCACTTGGCTTAAAGTCATTGTTTCAATAAAAATTACAGACAAAGTTCTTCAATATTAATAAAACAGTAAATGGTAATTACTCCTGGCTAAAGGAGATTAGAATGAAGTCTTTGGTACGCCAGTTGTCGAGTTCTCTATCGGCAGTCAGGTAGATCCAATCATCAAAGTCACAATCAACATCAGAGTCTTCAAGGTCATTAATATCATGGTTAATAATGTGTATAGGTGGTTTCCCTATGCGAGCACGTCGAACCTCCTTTTGAGCCTTGGAAGTGAAGCCCAATCCAAATTTCTCTGACTTGAAAGGGAAATCAGGAAGTTGTCCCCAAATGGTACAACCTCCTTCTTCAATGACAACACGAGCATCTTTGAGAGAAGCCATCCTTGGTGCCTCTTTAGCAGCTTCAGGAGTGTCAGGAATGGCCTTGGTAATAACAACCATGGGAGAGACCACTTGAAATGGTTGACAAGGAGTTTCAATGAACTCTCCATCAATTTCAATATATTTGAATGAATTTAAATAACTAACCATAAACTCTTCTTCACCACAGACAGTAACAAATTTTCCCTTGACCGGATATTTCAACTTTTGATGTAGTGTGGAAGTCACTGCACCTGCCCCATGTATCCATGGGCATCCAAGAAGGCATGAATAAACAGAACGGATATCCATCACATAGAATGTTGAGTTAAAGACTTGAGAGCCAACTTTGATAGGGAGATCAACCTCTCCATGGACCATCCTTTTAGAACCATCGAAAGCCCTTACTACAAGGTCATTAGGTTTCAAAACCAGTCCATCACAATCTATCCTATCCAATGTTGCTTTAGGTAAGACATTGAGAGAAGATCCAGTATCCACTAATACATGTGCTAGGGTAGTTCCCTTGCATTCTATGGATATGTGGAGAGCTTTATTGTGATTCTTCCCCAACAGGGTCAAATCTACATCAGAGAACCCCAAACCTTTATCGGCAGTCAAGCTTGCTACCCAATTTTCAAATTGGTCGACCGATGTTTCTTGTGGTACATGTGAATTCTTCAAGAATTTTATCAGTGCTTGAGCATGCGCCTCAGAACATAGTAACAAAGACATCATTGAAATCTTCGAAGGTGTTTGTCCCAACTGTTCTACTATCTTATAGTCATTTTTTCTGATAATTTTTAGAATCTCCTCCATCTCTTGGGTAGATGGGTCCTCAATGGTAATATCTTTTGCGGGTGCCTCTGTCCTGGCAGACTCAGTCACTTTTTCCTTTCCTCGGGTATCAATAACAGGTTTAACAGCAGTAATTGAATGGGTGTAGTAGTATTTGTCGGAGGTGAAATCTCTGGAGAGAAGATTCTCCCTGTTCTAGTAACTTTACTTGATCTAGCAATGTTTGTAATGTCAGCAATTTCATCTTCATCAATCCACAAATCTTGTTTGGTACCATGGTAGTACACTTCCGCCCCATTATTCCAGGGCACAACCTTATTAGAAGAGTAGGGGACTGGCTCTGGTGTGGTGATAATTAGTGGAGCTATTTTTGGTTCAAAGGGAATCCTAATAGGACCTTTTAAGGTGATCCTAATAGGTTTGTTTGAGATAGTAATGATGGACATGTCTTCAAATTCTAGAGATACAACTTTGGTCAAATTTTTCACTGATGGAGTTCTTTCAAATAGAATCTCATGGCTATCCATCAGGTGTTGGTCACCTTTCTTAAGTCATTCATAACCATTAATTTGTACAGTACAACAACAACAGTCTTCAAGGAAGCCAGGGAATATCCCGACTTTCACCAAATACTTTTTAATAGTCTTCAAAGGAGTGGTTAAATCTTTGATGGAGGCGACAAAAGAGGCATCTTCAATAGCGTTGACACCTTTACCATGATTTGGCATGGGTGCGGTGATCACATTTGGAGTTGACGGAGGTTCGAACTCAATTGTCTTTTTATCAATCATGTCGTGGATTTTATTCTTTAGAGACCAACAATCATTGGTATCATGTTCGAGGCTGTTTGAGTGGTAGGCACATTTGGTGTTGGGGTTGTATTTTAGAGAAGCAGTGTTAGGGTTGGAAGGAGGATCTCGCAAAGTCACCAAATCAACTTTCAATAGATGTTGTCGAACTTGAGATAGTTGTATATTGATTTTAGTAAATTGTCTTCTTTGGACATCCGGTCTTTGTTGATTACTTTGTTGACACGGTCGTTGAGTTGGAGTTGGATTGGAGATTAGTACAGCCCATACTAAATGATGATGGTCATTCCTGGTCTGGCTTCTTGACCCATACACAACATTAGTCTCTTTTTTACCAGTAAATGGATTTTCCACAACATTTGAAGTGGAGGACATGGGTATCTTTCCGCTTTTAATCCCGCTTTCAACCTTCTCACCAGTCAAGATCAATTCATTGAATCCGAATGATGAACTTCCAATCAGTAAGTTAAAAAATGGTCCAGTCAATGTTCCCAGAAACATGTCTACCAACTCTCTATCAGTTAAAGTTGGTTGCACCCTGCCAGCCGAGTCTCTCCATTTTTGGGCATATTCTTTGAAGCCCTCATTTAATCCCATGGTCATTCCTTACAATTGCACCCTAGTTGGTGCAAGATTAGTGTTATATTGATATTGGCGGTAAAAAGCAGTGGACAAATCCTCCCAAGTATGAACGTTAGTCCCTTCCAATTGGTAAAACCAGTCTAACTGTGTCCCAGATAGACTCTCTTGAAAAAAGTGCACCCACAGTTTCTTATCAGCGGTATGCGGCTGAATTTTGCGGACATAAGATCTTAGGTGAAGCTTCGGACATGAGACACCATCGTATTTGGAAAAAGCATGGATTTTGAATTTGTGGGGAATGACTACCCCAGGCACCAAACCCAAGTCACCAAAATCCAAGCCAGACACAACTTGGATTTATACAACCTTCAATTTGTCTTCTAGTTGCTTATACTCGTCGTCGGTCGGTGGATATTGCTCATCAAAATAATCTTTTCCTTCAGAGATTTGATTGTTTCCACCCCCGACACGGGTGCTCCTAGCATCTTCATCTTGATTCTCATCCTCCTCGGAGGAGTCTTCTTCAACTTGAACTTGTTGGAAGGGGCCTTTGAATCTCTTGCCCGTGTTGATTACAACTTTCTTCTTCGTCTTCTTTTTCATGACAAGAAGTGTCATCATTTCTTGCTTCCCCTTTGCTAAGTTGAGCAGAGTTTCTTGAAACTGAGAGTTTTGAGTCTGCAAGTCCTTCATAGTTTTCTCGAGATCCATCTTGTACTTGAAATAAACAGTAAAAGATGAGGATACCGGTGTCGGAAAACCTGCTTATGATATGATGCATGTTATGCGAATGCAATGTTTTCAAGGATTTTATGGAATTTAAATTTGCTAGACAAAGAGAAGACAACAAACATTAATTGCATTAATAAGTTCATGAATTACAAATTCCTCTTGGGCTTACAAAGGTTACAAAATAAACTCCTAAAACTAAAAAGAAAGGATCAAGTTTCCCATGGGCGCATCCTCTTTGGTGCAATGTAGGCATTCTGGCTTTGCTCTTCATGAAGTTGCCTCGTGAGCTCCAAAACCTTCTTCTCGCTTGCGTAGAACTGTTCTTCAAAGGTATCTCGTTCCCCTTTGAGTTGAATCCACAATCTTTGAAATTCCTCGAAGTCGGTGGGCATGTCAGGATGAAGAAGAGTGTAAGGGGTGTCTCCCTCAGCAACGGGCTCCATAATCACAGGTAGGATGGCTGGGTAAGGCATCATGAGACTTTGAGCATGAGTTCGTACCCACTTGAGGTAAGGATCAAGAGGTATGGAGTTTTTATTTCCCAAAGTCTTGCTATCCACTTTGTTTACCATTCTACAAACTCGTATGAACCTTTGACGATAGCCTTGGATGTCACCTTTGTAGTCGAATACCAAACCTTGGATGAGCGTATCATGGGGACCATCTCTTCGCGCATAGCGAAACTGTCGTAATGCAAGAGAAGGGTTATAGGTAATTCCCCTCATAATTCCCAAGAGTGGAACATTAGGGAACTCCCCACAACAGTCAATGAAGGTAATATCCTCCAAAGATCGGGAACCCCAATGAATATCCGAGTGTGAGAGCGACATCATCCTTTGAGACCATGTCAAGCCTTGTTCATTCTTCAATGTTAATCGAGGTATGTGCGAAATAAACCACCTAGACATCAATGGAATACAACACAAAATAGTTCCTCTCTTCTTTATGTTGCGAGTGTGGAAATGATGTAAAATGTCTCCAAGTAAAATAGGTACGGGATTACGAGAGAGAAAAACTTTGACGGAATTCACATATATGAGTTGGTCTTGATTGGGAAATAGAACCAAACCATAGAATAGAAGGGCCAAGACATCCTCAAAATCTTGAAAATCCATATCTTCCCAAAACAAACGAGCCTTTTGTAACACAGTGGGAGAACTGACTTGGGTATTTTGTGTTTGATCGCAATTGTTGCAGATAGCAATAGTCGACACCGACTTTTCTTTTATCCAATAAGAAAAAGTTGAAAAGAACATGAAAGACCTTTCGAGATTATTTCTTGAGTTCGGGGGGTAGGTTATGAAAAGGGAAGGTGTTAGCACCCTTTTCATCTGTAGTTATCTACGGGCTCTTAGTTGCTTGCTAGATCACTTTCTTTTGTTTGAAAATGTACTTTGTGATGTGGGTTTGAAAATATTTTGAAAACGTATTTGTAATGATTCTCGTCTCTATAAGAATGCGCATAAAGTATTAGTTTTGAAAATAGTTCAAAGAGATGTTTGTGGAAGATGTTTTTTGAAAGTGATTTTGAAAAGTGTCTTTGTAATGATTCTCATCTCTATAATAATGCGTACAAAGAGCTTGGTCTTTTGGAAATGTTTCAAATGAAAGTGTTGGTGTGTAAAATGTTTTTTTTGTGACCAAGCTAGAAACTATGAGCGTCCTATCTACTCAAAAGGTATAATGTTCTTTTCCTCCTCCTTTAGATGTATCTATCTTACCATTGATTTGGTAAAAAGCCCCATCGTTAGATGTGAAGGGACGGGCATGGGTCGTTTGTATAGTCATAGAAGGAAACCTATGGGACATTTTAGCAATGTCGTTTAGGGACTAGATCGTTTACCGAAGGCAACATCGAGGATCATCGAGGGACTACGATATTTTATCTAGGGTCTTTGCTAAAACGCCCATATTCGAGGGACATGACTATTTCTTGAGGCAACAAGTGGGATTACCCTAGAGGTGCATGTGTGCAAAGTGTGTTTGATTGCATGCATTTTTGTCTTTGATTTTTGGGTTGTCTACTTGTTGGTTTTATCTTTCCATACACCCTAATTACTAGCATTTTGTATAAAGCAATAAAAAATGTAGAAAGTAAATATTCTAAACTATTACAACCATATTGAATAGCAAGAAAGTATAAAGCACAAAATAAAAGAAAGGAAAACAAGTTCTTCAATCAGGTAGAATGCACCCTTCGATTCTGCTTCTCTGGGCTCCTTTCGATTTGGGCCTACCAGTCAGCGTGAGAGGCAGCCTTCGATTCATCCTTCTGGATGCTTCTTTCGATTGGGCCTGAAAATCAGTGTGGACACCCTTTGTTTCTCCCTTCTTGTTCCTTCAATTGGACCGTGACACAGTAAGGGGGCGAAGCCTGATGCTTCGTTTCACACAAAACTTCTTCTTTCGTTTGGGGCCTATACAAGTTACTTCTACCATATATTTGGACAAGAAAAACAAACGAAAAGGGCAGAAACGAAAAATGAACAAATGTTATGTACATGCTTGAAACGAAACGAAATGACTATTCATATATTATGCTAGAAACGAAAGGTTCAAGGTTAAGAGAAACTTACCTTGCTTCTGAAGTTGATGCTTATGAACCTTGAGTGATTGGACTGGATGCTCCTAGATTCGAAGGAAAGAAACAAGTGTGGTATTTCTTTAACTGGATTCGAAGGTCAAGAAGAGTGGGGTTGCGTTTGTTATTTCTAGATTCGAAGGAGAAGAATAGGTGTGGTGTTTTTTCTGTTGGATTAGAAAGAAAAACAAAGCATGGGGTTATTCCTGGATTCGAATGGGAAAAGAAACAGGTGTTGTCTTTCTAGTGTTAGATTCGAAAGGGACAAGAACAAAGGGTGTGGTCTTTTGATTCCGGGTTTGAGAATGTGTTAAGTGTTTGATGATTTTCATACAAAGGTTTCTCCACCTATCAAAACCCTCTGGATGTGTTGTCCAGCCCCTTAGATGTGTTATGGAGCCTCTTATTTATAGGTGAAGTTGGCTAAGGTTTAGGAGGGAAAATAAAAGAATTTGAACAAAATGGGTAAACTATTTTTTAGCTTTCGAGGGGCAGTAATCGTATGCCAAATTGGTGCAAGAATAGGGGCAGTGTTGCAGGACTGTTGTGCAGCAGTTTTGAAGCAGTGTCGCCAGTGCATCAGGCTTGGACTTGCAGCAAGCATCTTTGAATATTTCATCTTTCGTTTTGACTTCATAGGTCCAACCTTTGACCAGACTCCTTATCAGACATCAATATTTGTTTCCAATCAAAGTGTCTTTCGAATAGGCCCTTTTTGTGCATCCTTCGAAGGAGCCAAATGTGTTCCCCTTGAATGGGTCACCAAAATATGTCTTTCGAGTGGAAACAATAAGGTATGTCTTGCAGGTCCTTCGAATGGGCCATCAAACATGTTCTTCGAATGGGACATCCAAGTATGTTTTACAGGTCATTCGAATGGGCCAACAATTGTATGTCATTGTGTGTTGAAGACTTTCAAGGGTAGAATCGAAGCAAGCTATTTCAAAGGGATATATTGTCCATTCGAAGCTAGTATGAAAATAGCCAATGCATGAGAGAAGTCCCTGCCTTGTAATTTGAAACAAGCAGGAAAGCAACCTTTGCTTCCTGAATCAAAACAAACACTATAAAAGGCCATTGCTTTGTGAATCAAAGCTTGCATGCAGGCAACCATTTGTCCAATCGAAGCTTGCCTGTAGGAGGTCACTTCCTTGTGAATCCAAGCAAGCATACAAGATACCATCGCTCGAACGAAGGTTTACATGAAGAGCCAAGGTCCAATCGAAGGTTGCATGCAGGAAGCTCCTGCTTTGTGAGTCAAAGCCAGTGCGTCAGAGGCTAACGCTCAATCGAAGGATGCAAGCGAAGATTGCATCGAAAGAGGCCAAAAGTCCAATCGAAGGATGTGAAATCGAAGCAGGCACACTCTTTTTTCGATTTGATGTTTGAAAGCCCAATTGTACTTGTGCAAATTTGAACTTTTGAAAATTCTTGTGGGGAAATGTCTTGAGAAATGATAGGGCAAATTTTGGGGTACAACAGCTGCCCCTGTTCAATCTTCTTAAACCTAAAAAGTGAGTATGGCATGTTACCATTAGTAGCTTGAAGGTAGAAGATGATTGAACACTAGAGTGCCCAGAAATTTGCACTCGATGATGTGGTTGTTGATTGTAGGGAATGGGCTTAAAGATGCCATTTAGAGAGATGATGGAGAGTTGTCGGAGATGGGCTTATAGATTCCAACCAAAGGTGATTATTGATAGAAATTAGAATAAGTCTAAGCTTGACTTCAACTGGAAAAGAATCAGAATAAATCTTTGGAGCGATTTATCTAAACCAGAGAAAGTGTCTACCGAAAAGGAATCAAGATAAACCATTGATCGATTTAAACTGAACCATCAGAGGCCTTGGATAATCTTTAACTAGAATAGAATCAGAATAAATCTTTTGAGCGATTTATCTGAACTAGAGAAAGTGTCTACCGGAAAGGAATCAGGATAAACCATTGATCGATTTAAACTGAACTAGCAGAGGTCTTGAATATTCTTTAACTAGAAAAGAATCAGAATAAATATTTGGAGCGATTTATTTGAACCAGAGAAAGTGTCTACCGAAACGGAATCGGGATAAACCATTGATCTATTTAAACTAAACCAGCAGAGGCCTTGAATATTCTTTAACTGGAAAAGAATCAGAATAAATCCTTGAAGAAATTTATCTGAACCAGAGAAAGTGTCTACAGGAACGGAATCAAGATAAACCATTGATCGATTTAAACTGAACCAACAGAAGTATTGAATATTCTTTAACTGGAAAAGAATCAGAATAAATCTTTGGAGTGATTTATCTGAACCAGAGAAAGTGTCTACTGGAACGGAATTAGGATAAACCATTGATCAATTTAAACTGAACCAACAGAGGCCTTGAATATTCTTTAACTAGAAAAGAATCAGAATAAATCTTTGGAGCAATTTATCTGAACCATAGAAAGTGTCTACTAGAACTGAATCAGGATAAACCATTGATCGATTTAAACTAAACCAGCAGAGGTCTTGGATAATCTTTAACTGGAAAAGAATCAGAATAAATCTTTGGAGTGATTTATCTGAACCAGAAAAATTATCTACCGGAACGGAATCAGGATAAACCATTGATCAATTTAAACTGAACCAGCAGAGGCCTTGAATATTCTTTAACTAGAAATGAATCAGAATAAATCTTCGGAGCAATTTATCTAAACCAGAGATAGTGTCTTCCAGAACAGAATCAGGATAAACCATTGATCAATTTGAACTGAACCAACAGAAGTCTTGAATATTTTTTAACTAGAAAAGAATCAGAATAATTCTTTGGAGTGATTTATCTGAACCAGAGAAAGTGTCTACCGGAACGAAATCAGGATAAACCATTGATCAATTTAAACTGAACCAGCAGAGGCCTTGAATATTCTTTAATTGGAAAAGAATCAGAATTAATCTTTTGAGCAATTTATCTGAACCAGAGAAGGTGTCTACCGGAACGGAATCAGGATAAACCATTGATCGATTTAAACTGAACCAGCAGAAGTCTTGAATAATCTTTAAGTGGAAAAGAATCAGAATAAATCTTTGAAGCAATTTATCTGAACCAGAGAAAGTGTCTACCCGAACAGAATCAGGATAAACCATTGATCGATTTGAAACGAACCAACAAAAGTCTTGGATAATCTTTAACTGGAAAAGAATCATAATAAATCTTTGGAGCGATTTAACTGAACCAGAGAAAGTGTCTACCAGAAAGGAATCAGGATAAACCATTGATCAATTTAAACTGAACCAACAGAGGTATAAAGGAAGTATTCGTCACGTAGATAGTCACCCCGTCCTGCTTCGGGAATTAATCTACAATCGATTTGTTCACATATAGTTTTCCTGTCTTGTTTCAGGTATTAATCTGGAACTTTTTTTATTGGTCGTAGAGATAGTTGTCCTAGCTAGTTTCAGGTATTAATCTCTGACCTCTTTGAAAACTGTTGATGATAGCTATCTGTTGACTGATCTTTTCCTTGCAAGGAAGAGGGTTAGTTGCATGCAGATGTATGCATGACTTGATGATGTTCTCAAAATAAATGAGATTATGCCGTATGCATTTTTCATGTATGTAATATGACACATGAAATGTGAAATGTTGTCAGAGTGTATTTTTGTTTTGGAAGATAAATCCTTGACAAATTTTGGGGAGTTTTTGGGAAGTTAAATCTCGGACTGCCGTTGGGGATGAGAGTATTCACCTCTCAAGACCTTATTTTAGGATGTTTCCATTGGGGATTCCCGTCTTGTTGTTTGAGTAGGACTCCACTGAGGAATGTTGATTTTTCTTGAGAAGAAACTCTTTGGAGAGTGTTGATTTCCGCTTGGGGAAAAGAGTTCAGGAGTTTTAGTTGTCTGTTGCTCTACTGGGGATTTATCTCTTGATGGAAGAGGAATAAAGTTAACAACTTGTTAACTGTTATCTGGTTGGCTCCCAGGCTTTTGCAACAACTCACTGGGGGTTGTAGGAAATTTTACTGGGGAAGAGGGGTTGTGGTCCCTTGATTTGTAGTAGTCAGAGAGGCAAACTCAAGCTGGGGAATTCGTAGTTTGTTGGGGAAATAAACCCTATTGCCAATCTGCTAGAGAGGTATTTTCTTTTGGCAGAACTCCTTGAGGATTCTTCTTAAGACCAAACTTAGCTAGGAAGAAAGGTTTTCCAGAGATTGAAACTCTAGCTGAGAATTACCTGGATCAAACTTTGTGGGGACTTCCATGAATTTGGTCTAGAGGGGTTTGTACCCTTATTTGTGAAGATTATTTTGTGGGGACAACCTCATAGAGATGACTCTATAGATATTTGACTGGGGATCACTTTATGAAGAGGACTTTGTGGGAACTTCCGCTGCCCCAAGTAGTAAGTGTTGTAGTAATTCCAGAAAATGTTTGCTTGACCGTACGTAACCTTTTGCTGGAATTCACGTTCAATGCCCCAGGTGATTCAGATACAGACCTGCCCCTGGTATTAAGTGTTGTAAGAGATTTCTTGGAATCCCAACTTGACTACCCCAGACAATGTGGACAGTGACACGTCATGCCTCCTTTGCTTATGGGAGAGTTTGTAATTAGAAGTGTCTTCCCATTTTAAATGATTCTTTTTCTTGAGAGGATTTTCGTTCATTGGATGTTCATCATGTGAATTTTTCTGTTGTCAAACAAATAGCTATGTGCAAACAACGATATTCAAAATAATGCAAATTTTATGCTTGTCTTGAAGTTTTGAAAATGCAGTTTTAACAAATAAGGAGTTTTGTAAGAATGTGAATTCAAACTCAGGATTTAGAGTAAAACCTTACAGGAGTCAGGATACCTTTTGTAACATTATGCTTTCTAACTAACCCATGATTCAATTAGGACTTTTGAAGGGTTGTAGTGTGGCTTGGTTTGCGGTTTAAGAACCAAAGGATAAGGCTCAAAGTGTATTTGTATCCGCCCGTTCTTCGTAATGTTCTTCAGTCCTAAACTCAGTTAGTTGTGCGTTTGAACTCCAATTGAGTCTGAAATTATGTTTTGGTGATGGTTCAGACAAATTAAGTTTGTTGGAAGGCAGTCATTTTTTAAACATTTTTCATGTTGTCGAGGATTTGTAGTGTCCTCTTTTTTTTATTTACTATCCCTGATTTTTGCCTGACTGTTCTTCTTTTGAGATTACGGTCAGCAGGATGCCCCAATTTTTTTTCTTAAGTCTCCTTCGTAGGTTTTGACTTAGTGGGATTTTCTTTTGAGGGATAATGACTGCCTATTTGGTAAGGAACCATCACCATCTTTTGGTTCAGAAGGACGTTTTTGATGTCATCTGTTGCATACGAAGTGAAAGTTTGCGACTGAACGCGCATTTGAATTAACTGAGAGACTACCCTGCCCCAGGTTTTGATTAAAGGTTTCAATTTGTTTGAAAAAGGAAACTCTTACTTCTTTGGCTCGAAAGGGTTGACTAGGGATTATCTTCCTTATAACTCTACTGTTTAGGAATTGAAAGAACGCCTGTACATCATCAGCAAGGTTTGTTCAAAAGCATATTGTATGAGATTACAACATTGTTTTCGTCATCCTCCCTCTAAAGGTTTGCAACTTTTTGAAACAAGAGTTGAATATCATAAAGGGAGTAAAAAGAATAGTTTTAAGTATAATGGAAACGAATGGATTAATTCAAGACAAACATATGCAATGCAATAATGAAACTAACCAAATTCTAACATATAGATAAGTGTTTAAGTAATAAAAAAAGAAATTACAACTGAAAATTTGAATAAATAGAAAATTTCCTCGCCCAGACCATCACTTCATATGGATGCCCTTTAGGGGTGATAGAAGAGCTCCAGTTGATCGTCTTATGTAAACTCCAACGCTCCTTCGTTTATTAGATCTTGAATCTTGTTTTTCAATGTCCAACAGCTATCAGTATCGTGCCCCGAACTGTTGGAGTGATATGCACACCTTTCATTGGGATGGTAATTAGGAGCTGAAGTATTAGGCTTCCGAGGAGGATCCTTCAATGTGACCAAATTCAGATTCAACATGTGTATCAAGACTTGCGACATTGGCATGTTGAGTTTGGTATATTTCCTATTGGATGCATCCCGCTTACGCCGATTACCCTGTTGTTATTGGCGAGGTTGTTTTTGGGCTCGCGAGGAAGAAGCAATATTGAAAGGTCTACTCTCCACTAAGTCGGCTTCTTGTCTCATGGGAGGCTGAATAATGACTTGATCCCCAGAATCGACTATTTGTTTCATACGGTTGTGTCCATCTTGATGAAGCTTGTTGACGAAGGCTCTCATCTCTTCTTGTCCTTGAGCCAAGTTTTGGATAAGAGCCATCTGGCCTACCATCTGGCCCATCATCTCGATCTTCATTGTGGCTATTTCAGTTTGTAACCATTCCAACTGGTCATCCTTGTTGTCCTCAGGATTCTTCATGGCCATGCCCCTAGTGAGGAGTGCTTTCACTTCTTCTTGCCCCTTGGATAGGTTCAGGAACATTTCTTGAAGTTAAGAATTTTGAGTCTGAATGTCCTTGATAGTCTGTTCTAGAGCCATCTCTACTGAAAGAAACAGTAAGTAGATGAGAGACCTGTGTGGGAGAAACCTGTCATGATATAATGCATGGTATGTGGATGCATGTTTTCAAGGATCTTGCGGGATAAACACAAGAAGATGTTAGAAGTTAAAATTTGATTACATCTTTGATTGGAGAACTTTGTATCAATGGATGTCCTTCCACGAGAATCAAGCTCACCATGTCAAGTGGGTCATAGTCTTTGACTCAAGTTATTGTGCTTTGGTCTTTGACGGTGTTTGATTAGAGGAGAATAAATCCTCTTTCCCCTTGATAGGCGTCTGGTTCAACATGACCCTGCATCATAGGCCCTTGAGATCCTTGAAATGGTTATTGAAAATGCTATGGTATGATGTCATGATGTTATGTACAAGTATGCAAAGAAAACATGTCGTTATGTACAAATAATCATATACACACAGAGCAGACAAGTCCTTAGGTTTAGGCTTGCACGGGGTTCGTAGGTAAGTACCCTCTTGAATTTTAGTTGGCTTAACATGTCCTAGAAATAGTAGCTGGGTTCTAAGGAGTCTCATATCACCGACCTTTCTGTGATACGGTGGCAGAACCGACTGTTAATACTGGTTTGTGTTTTTTGTTCGCAAATGTCGCGGTAAGCAAGAGTCGCCACCGACTTTTAGTTCATCCAACCGGAAAGGAAAAAAGTACAGAAAAAAAATCCTTTTTCGAGATTTTGAGTACGGGGGTAGATTATAGAAAGGGAAGGTGTTAACACCCTTTCTATCCATGGTTTTCCATGGGCTCTTAGGTACTTGCTCATCTTTAAAATTGCTTGTGTACGTGCTTTGTTTTGAAAAGAGTTTTAACTTCGTGATAACCCTTGTATCAGTCCTCAAGGGTGTGACGAAGTTTGTTTTGAAAATTGTTTTGAAAGGTGTAAGTGTGAAAAGATTTGTTTTGAGCAAGTACCTACTAGCATCTACCTACTCGAAAAAAGAGCGTTTCTATTCTTGTTTCCTTTAGACAGTGCTATCCCACTACTGAGAAGTAGGTAGCACCATCGTTGGAGTTGTAAGGGTCAATTCGTAAGGGACATACGATCACTAAAGCAATGTTAGGACACCTTAGTAATTACCCTAGAGTCTTAAGATCATATTCGAGGCAACATTTCCGAGGTAACATTTCTGAGGCAACATTTCCGAATGGGACATTTGATCTTTGTTAGACAGGAGGGCAACCACTAAGACACCCTATACTTAATGATCGTTTTACCGAAGGCAACCGAAGTGAGAGTATACCCTAAGAGTGATATGTGTGAATGATTTGTTTTCAGTTATTTATCTTTGCACGTTAGGGTTTTCTAACTGTATTAAATTATCATGCAATATTGTCATTTAATCCTATTAGCATACATCTAGACAGTTAAATATTCGCGAGAATTAAAATGCGAGAAAGTAAATCTACTCCATTACAAGGCTTCGGGGAGAAGGATTAATTACATAGCCAAAAACCGGGGAAAAGCGATAAATGAAAATCCTAATTTAAACTATTACATACCAATGAGCAGTTACAATAATATTGGCAAAAAAAAAAATCAGCGCGCGGCGAGCTAAATGCGAAGCGACTAGGGTTTTGACCCTTGACTAAACCTAATTGTAATTGATTAAAGTAAACATGTTTTTTTGTCATTTTTTGTCATGTAAGAAAGTAATAAAATAATTGAATTAAAAAAGAAAATCCTAAATTCTAATTAATTTTAATTGTGAAAGAAATTAGAATTGCCTTAAATTAATTAAACTGATTATTTAAAAAAAACATTTATTAAGAAAATAAGTCTTTTTTCTGTGATTTTTGGTTGGTTAATTTTAGGAAAAATAATTTTGGTGTTGATAAAAAAAAGCATAATAATTAAAGAAAAGAAATTAAAAGAAATAACCCAAGGGCCTACTGTCAGCGGTTCTGATCAGAGGATGATGGTTCAGAAGATGGTGGCCCTCAGAAGATAGGGACACTGGGCCTGCTCCTGGCTGGTGGATCCAGCAGATGATGAACCTCGGAAGATTGGGTGCGCTGGATCTAGTTCTGAATGAGATCCAGAAGATGGTGGCCTGCACGTGCTGGATCTGGTTCTGACTGGGATCCAGTAGATGATGCGCTGGATCTGATGCTAGCTAGTGGATCAGAAAGATGATGCACTGGATCTGATGCTGGCTAGTGGATCCAGAAGCTGATGATCCTCAGAATATGCACATGCTGGATCTAGCGAAAATGCCATTACCCAATGCGTTCGAGGCTCCATCAAAATACATAGACCATCGGGATCCTTCCTCAGGTCCTTCATCCGGTCCAGGTTCTTCACAGTCGGTTACCAACATAATGTTCTCATCTGGGAACTCGAAATTCATGGACTGGTAGTCATCCACGGCCTGATGCACTAAATGATCCACCAATACACTCCCTTTGATTGCTTTTTGGGTTGTGTATTGGATGTCGTACTCAGTTAAAATCATCTTCCATCTCGCTATCCTTCCAGAGAGAGCGGGCTTCTCGAAAATATACTTGATTGGATCCATCTTTAATATCAATAGGGTAGTTTAAGTTAGCATATACTGTCTCAGCCGGCGAGCAGCCCATGCCAAAGCGCAGCAAGTTTTCTCGAGCAATGAGTATCGGGTCTCACAGTCGGTAAACTTTTTTCTAAGGTAGTAAATAGCATGCTCTTTTCGGTCAGACTCGTCATGCTGCCCCAGCATACACCTCATTGAATTGTCTATCTCTGTCAAGTATAATATCAAAGGTCTTCCTTCAACTGGAGGCATCAGAATTGGTGGCTCTTGAAGGTATTCCTTGATTCTTTCGAAAGCGGTCTGGCATTCGTCATTCCACTTTACCACTTGATCTTTCTTCAGTAGCTTGAAGATTGGCTCACAAGTAGCAGTCAGATGTGAAATGAACCAGGCGATGTAGTTCAGACGTCCCAAGAAACCTCTAACTTCTTTTTCTGTGTGGGGAGCCGACATCTCTTGTATGGCTTTTACCTTGGCGGGGTCTACCTGAATACCTTGGTCACTGACGATGAAACCCAGAAGCTTACCAGACCTTACCCCGAAGGTACACTTGTTCGGATTCAACCTCAGCTTGTACGTCTTCAACCTGTCAAACAGTTTCTGGAGATGATCAAGGCGCTCTTCCTCAGTTTGAGACCTGGCTATCATGTCGTCAACATAAACCTCGATCTCGTAATGAATCATGTCATGGAACAAAGCGACCATGGCGCGTTGATAAGTTGCCCTAGCATTCTTCAACCCGAAAGGCATTACCTTGTAACAGAAGGTGCCTCACTGTGTAACAAAGGTGGTCTTCTCCGTGTCTTCAGGAGCCATCTTGATCTGGTTATAGCAAGAAAAACCATCCATGAAGGAGAAGATTTTATGTTGCGCGGTGTTGTCGACCAGAACATCGATATGAGGAAGTGGGAAGTCATCCTTGGGGCTTGCCCTATTCAGATCTCTATAGTCCACACATATTCGTACCTTACTGTCCTTCTTAGATACCGGAACAACATTGGCAACCCACTGCGGATAAGAAGTGACAGCTAAGAACCCTAAGTCGAACTGTTTCATGACCTCTGCTTTGATTTTCTCTGACATTTCAGGGTGCATACGGCAAACTTTCTGCTTTACCGGAGGACATTCTTCTTTGGTAGGCAGGCGGTGTACCACAATATCAGCGTCCAAACCAGGCATATCTTTATAGGACCAGGCAAATATATCAACATAGTCACGTAGCATTTGTATCAACCGTTGCTTGACACTAGGCTCCAGATTGGTACCTATTTTGACCTCTTTTCTGTCTTCCTCGGTACCCAAATTCATTGACTTCACTAGCTCTTCATGAGGCTGTATGGCCCTATCTTCCTTCTGTAATAGTCTAGCAAGTTCTCCAGGCACCTCACAATCATCCTCACCTTCGTCCTCGGCTTGGTTGATCGGATTTTAGAAGTCATAACTTGCAGTAGCAGAGTTGTTATCAATGGGATCCAGAGTGGATATGGATTTACATTATGATACGTGAGTGTGTGTAAGAGAATAGTTGTTTTGATAGAGTGAAAGACAGAAAAGAAAAAATAAGGAGCGCAAAATTTGTAATGCAAGAAACTTCCAATGATTTATTAATGATGTATGAAAATGACAAATAATAAGCCCTCACAAGCAAAGCCAAGGTGCCTCGAGCAAGGCACCGGGACGTAAAGTTTCAAACTGTCTATTACAACTCTTAAAACAAAAAGTCAATTACTGCGGAATAAAAGAGACATGTATGAAGTCCTTCGCCGTCCAGTTGTTTAGTCCACCATTGGTTGTAGGGTAGATCCAGCTGTCGATATCTGAATCTTCTTCACCATCTTCAATTTCATTAACTCCCTGATTGTTGATGTGCAGAGGAGGTCTTCCAATCCGTGCGTGCTTAACAGCCCTTTGAGCCCCTGTAGTAAAGCCCAAACCAAATTTGTCAGTTTTGTGCATGAAATCAGGGAGCTGACCCCAATTGGTACACCCACCTTCTTCAATTACAGCCCTGGCATCCTTGAGAGAAGCCATCTTTAGCGGAGGTTTGTAGGTAGCAACTTCAGTTGACGCCAAAGTATGAGGGACCTCTTCAAAGTTCTGACAAGGGGTTTCGATGAATTCCCCATCCATCTCCACGTAGCGGAAGGAATTGAGATGACTCACCATATACTCCTCTTCACCTCGTACCGTGACAATCTTCCCCCTCACCGGATATTTCAGCATTTGATGGAGTGTGGACGTAACTGCCCCAACCTTATGGATCCAAGGGCGACCCAGCAAGCAAGAATATGATGGTCTGATATCCATTACATAGAAAGTGGACCCAAAGGTCTGAGAACCCACCTTGATAGGGATGTCCACCTCCCCGTGCACCATTCTTTTTGACCCATCAAAATCCCTTACCACAATATTACTCGACTTTAGAATTAAACCTTCACAATCCAGACGGTCTAACGCTTTCTTTGGCAGAACATTCAATGAGGACCCGGTACCTACCATTACATGGGCCATATTGGTGCCCCTGCAATCGATCGACACGTGCAGAGCATCATTATGATTCCTTCCTTTAGCAGTCAGATCTGTATCTGAGAAACCCAACCCATTATCGGCAGTCAGGCTAGCTACGCAATCTTTGAACTGGTCGGCTGAAGTTTCCTGCGGCACATGCGCAGTTTTGAGGAATGTAATTAAAGCCTTTGCATGGGCTTCAGAACACAACAACAAGAACAACATGGATATTTTTGACGGAGTCTGCCCCAGCTGCTCGACTACGTTGTAGTCGCTCTTCTTGATAATCTTTAGTATTTCCTCTATCTCTTGTTTAGAGGTTTCTACAATGATCTTCTTAGGTGCCTCCGTCCGGGTAGGCTCACCTATGATTTCTTTGCCCCGAGTCCCAGATAGCTCGGCGGCATGGGTGATGACTGGAGTGGGAACTGGGACAGTAGTTAATGTACTAGCAGACGGAATGACAACAGGTTTGTGGATAGTCGAAGGGGAAATCTCGGGAGAAAAGAGTCTTCCACTTCTGGTGACCTTGCTTGCTCCAACAATATTACTGATATCCATATTGGATTCTTCAGTCCTCAGATCTTGTTTAACACCATGGTAATATACATCAACACCGTAATGCCATGGGATAGCCTTATCTGAGGTATATGGGATGGGACCTGGAGCGGTGATTATTAACAGAGCAATTCTTGGAACGGGTGTAACCCTAACAGGCTTTCTCAAGGAAACCCTGGAAGGGTTGGCGGAAATGGTTATGATGGCAACATCTTCAAACGGAATCATAGTCTTCTCAAACAAAATTTCTTTATTATCCATCAAGCGCTGAATACCTGACTTCAATAAACAGCAACCAGAAGGCAGAATTGAACACATGTGGCCACCTTCACCATAGCCCGGAAATAAACTGGCCAACAACAAATTCTTCTTAACCATCATCAAAGGAGTAGAAACTTCTTCCGCAGAAGTCACAAATAAATCATTGTCAATAGCATTTACTCCATGACCATGTTTGGGCATGGGAGCAGTTATGACGTTGGGCTTCTCTGAAGCGTCAAACTCAATCTCCTTGGCTTCGATCAAGTCTTGCACCTTATTTTTCAAGGCCCAATAGTTGTTTGTATCATGACCTGGACTTTCGGAGTGATAGGCGCAGCGGGCATTCGGGTATAATGGGGAGATGTGGTGTTGGGGTTCTTCGGGGCTTCCCTCAGAGTTACCAGATTGGGCTTCAACAGTTATGGTAAAACTTGAGACAGAGTCATATTGAGTCGGGTGAACTGCCTCTGTGGTCTTTCCACCCTTTAATGATTATTGCATTGTGGAGCAACTGTTAGTCTTGATATTACTACAGCATTTACCGCTTGACGGTGTTCAGGTCTGCTTTGGCCCCTCGGGCCATAGACTGCACTAGCTTCCTTCTTACCGGTGAAAGGCTTCTTTACTGCACTTGATGAAACATCCTTCTGTATTTTTCCACTTCGAATGCCAGCTTCTACTCTCTCTCCAGTCAAAATCAACTCAATAAACCCAACCGATGAACTGCCGATCAGATGATTGAAAAATGGACCAGATAACGTCCCTAAAAACATGTCAACCAACTCCCTATCAGACAACGGGGGTTGGACTCTTCCAGCCAAATCTCTCCACTTCTGAGCATAATCCTTAAAGCCTTCACCTGCACCCATGGACATACCCTGGAGCTGAGTACGAGTGGGAGCAAGGTAGGTGTTATACTGATATTGCTTGTAAAAAGCAGCAACAAGGTCTTCCCAGTTTCAGACACTGGATCCTTCCAACTGATAAAACCATTCAAGCTGAGTCCTTGACAGACTATCTTGAAAGAAGTGTACCCACAAATTTTTATCAGCAGTGTGGGGTTTGATTTTTCTTACATAAGAGCGGAGATGGAGTTTTAGACAGGATACTCTATCGTATTTGGCAAAAACCAGAGCTTTGAACTTATGAGGGATCACCACTCCCGATACCAGTCCTAGTTCTATGAAATCCAGACCAGGGATCTTCTGAATCTCCATAGCACTCAGACGGTCTTCTAGCTGCTTGTGTCTATCCTCAACAGGAGGATATTGCTGATCATCGTAATCCGTATCATTGTCAGAAACTACGGGACTAGGGTCCTTTACCCTTTCTTAGTTCTCCCCGTCTTTGGATGAGGAGGTCAGATCAGCTGGTTGTCTCAACCTTTCTCTGAATCTCCTACCCATGTTCAGAACACCAACCTTCTTCTTCTTCTTCTTCTTCTCTTTCAGAATAAGGGTCTTCAGATCCTCTTGTCCTTTAGCCAAGCTTAAGAACATTTGTTGGAATTGGGCGTTCTGTGCCTGAAGATCCTTGATGGCTTGATCGGAAGACATTTCTATTGAAATAGACAGCGAAGAAGATGAGAAACTTGTAGTGGTACCTGTAATGATGTGTATGAAAATGGGATGTGCATGTAATGATTTCAAAGACTTTGGGAGATTTAAATTTGCAAACCAAAAAATAAGCCAAACTTTATTAGCTTTAAACTTTGAAAGGTTCAACAATGCCTTTAAGGCGTTACAAAAAAGTAAATAAAACAAACTCTAAAAAACTAGGAAAAGCAAAAATAAAAAGTCCCATGGACGCTTCCTCTTTGTTCCGATATAGTCATTGACCACTCTTTCTTCCTCGAGCTGCCTGGTGAGCTTCAAAATCTTCCTTTCTTGCTCATGGTACTTTTCCCGGTAAGTATCCCGCTCATCCTTCAGCTGAATCCAAGACCTCTGCAACTCCCCAGGATCAGTGGGCATGTAAGGATAAAGAACCGTGTAAGGAATACCCTCTTCATTGGTGGGCTCTACAATCACTGGAAATATGGCTTCATAGGGCATGCCAAGCTTCTGGGCACGATCTCGGACCCATTGGAGGTAAGGTTGCATAGGAAGGGAAGTTCTTGGTCCTAACTCTTGGGGGTCAGATCTGTTCACCATGCCCCAAGCTCGTATAAACCTCCGGTGATGCTCCTTAACGTCCTCCTTGTAGTCAAATGCAATATCCTCAAGAAGTAACTCATGGGGACCATCTCTCTGAGCACGACCAAATTGTCGCAAAGCTAGACAAGGATTGTAGGTTATACCCCCTCTGATTCCAAGCAGTGGGACATTAGGGTATCTCCCACAACGGTCAATAACAGCAGTGTCTTCCATATCCCGAGAACTCCAAAGAATATCTGTATGAGCAAGCAACATTATCCTGTAGAACCAACCCAAACCTTCTTCGTTCTTCAGCACAGACTTAGGGAGGTGTGAAATCAACCACCTTGACAGTAACGGTATGCAACACATGAGAGTTCCTCTTCTTCGCATGGTACGAGTATAAAGGGAATGCAAGATATCACCCAGCAGGGTAGGCACAGGATTGCGAGAAAGGAAAATCTTGACAGCGTTCGCATCTACAAAGGAATCCGGATTCGGGAAGAGAACCAAACCATAGATAAGGAGAGCCAAGACATCTTCAAAAGCCTGAAAATCCAAATTATCCCAGAATAGTTGAGCCTGGTCTATCAGAAATTTGGCTAGAAAACCTTCGACCCCGCTCCGTGTTTCCCAATTGGACACTACATTAACACGTTTCAAATGCAGAGCTGAAGCAATGTCTTCTGGTCCAGGGACTTCTTCCATACTTGTGAAGGGTACCTGTTCAAGAATGGATATTCCTAATAGGTGGGAGAACTCTTCCAAGTTAGGAACTAGTTGGTAGTCTAGAAAGGTGAAGCAATGATGCACAAGATCGAAGAACTGGAAAAGTACACTCATCATCTGCTCATCAAGATTTGAAGTAACCAGGCTAAGAAGCTGACCATATCTCTTAATGAACAAAGAAGTCTCGGAAAATCTTGAGGCTAACTATTTAAGTTGAGCAGGTATTTGCACAAAGTTAACTCGGATGGTATTTCTGCGCACGGAAGCCATAATCTGCAAAACAGAACAAAGATAAATTCCCTTGGTCTTTGAAATGGTTAGTATGATGGAATATGAATGCCATGTTATGATGCATGATGTCATGATAAACCATAGGTATAGCAAACAACAGGTATTGCAAGCACAGCCAAATCACACAAAACCCTTAGGTTTAAAGCTTGCATGAGGTCAAATGTAGTACCCTCTTGAAGTTAAGTTGGTTTCAACCTGTCCTAGAAAAAGTAACTGGGTTCTAGAGGATCTCAATATCACTGACCATCCTCCATCGGTCATGGTTTCAGCTCACGCAATCTTTTCTTGCGGCCGGAACTATCTCGAGAGTATAGTCTCAATGAGTGTAGCATCGAGTATCAACCAGTTCTCAGCTTTACACCGAGGCCGACTATCTCACTACTTCCTAATGGCCAATTTGGTCGATTAAAGGTTCTAAGGTCAGTTGATGCTTAACGACACCACGTAGCGGACCCTTATTCTCCTTGTTTCTCCATAAGGGATACCGGTACCAACCAAAGTGCCACATCAACATAGCTACTGCTTCAACCGTATCAGTCTACGTTGTAAAGTTCCCTCACAGTCTATTGCTACTTGCCTAAAAGGTGTCCCCAGATCCGGGTTAGGATCTATAGTAACTCCCAAACAAAACCCTTAAAAGTAAAGCAATCAAAACAATCAAGAGAAGCAATTATGATGAACTAGATCCTAAGGTATACCTCACTTATTAAATCCCCAGCAGAGTAGCCAGTTCTGTGATACGGTGGCAGAACCGACTGTTAATACTGGTTTGTGTTTTTTGTTCACAAATGTCGCGGTAAGCAAGAGTCGCCACCGACTTTTATTTTATCCAACCGGAAAGGAAAAAAGTACAAAAAAAATCCTTTTTTTGAGATTTTGAGTACGGGGGGTAGATTATAGAAAGGGAAGGTGTTAGCACCCTTTCTATCCATGGTTTTCCATGGGCTCTTAGGTACTTTCTCATCTTTAAAATTGCTTGTGTACGTGCTTTGTTTTGAAAAGAGTTTTAACTTCGTGAAAACCCTTGTATCAGTCCTCAAGGGTGTGACAAAGTTTGTTTTGAAAATTGTTTTGAAAGGTGCAAGTGTGAAAATATTTGTTTTGAGCAAGTACCTACTAGCGTCTACCTACTCGAAAAAAGATTGTTTCTATTCTTGTTTCCTTTAGACAGCGCTATCCCACTATTGAGAAGTAGGTAGCACCGTCATTGGAGTTGTAAGGATCAATTCATAAGGGACGTACGATCACTAAAGCAATGTTAGGACACCTTAGTAATTACCCTAGAGTCTTAAGATCATATTCGAGGCAACATTTCCGAGGCAACATTTCCGAACGGGACATTTGATCTTTGTTAGACAGGAGGGCAACCCTAAGACACCCTACACTTAATGATCATTTTATCGAAGGTAACCAAAGTGAGAGTATACCCTAAGAGTGATATGTCCGAATGATTTGTTTTCAGTTATTTATCTTTGCACATTAGGGTTTTCTAACTGTATTAAATTATCATGAAATCTTGTCATTCAATCCTATTAGCATACATCTAGACAGTTAAATATTTACGAGAATTAAAATGCGAGAAAGTAAATCTATGCTATTACAAGGCTTCGGAGAGAGGGATTAATTACATAGCCAAAAACCTGGGAAAAGCGATAAATGAAAATCCTAATTTAAACTATTACATACCAATGAGCAGTTACAATAATATTGGCAAAAATAAATAATCAGCGTACGACGAGCTAAATGCGAAGCGACTAGGGTTTTGACCCTTGGCTAAACCTAATTGTAATTGATTAAAGTAAACATGTTTTTTTGTCATTTTTTGTTATTTAAGAAAGTAATGAAATAATTGAATTAAAAAAGAAAATCCTAAATTCTAATTAATTTTAATTGTGAAAGAAATTAGAATTGCCTTAAATTAATTAAACTGATTATTTAAAAAAAACATTTATTAAGAAAATAAGTCTTTTTTCTGTGATTTTTGGTTGGTTAATTTTAGGAAAAATAATTTTGGTGTTGATAAAAAAAAGCAGAATAATTAAAGAAAAGAAATTAAAAGAAATAACCCAAGGGCCTACTGTCAGCGGTTCTGATCAGAGGATGATGGTCCAGAAGATGGTGGCCCTCAGAAGATGGGGACACTGGGCCTGCTCCTGGCTGGTGGATCCAGCAGATGATGAACCTCGGAAGATTGGGTGCGCTGGATCTAGTTCTGAATGGGATCCAGAAGATGGTGGCCTGCACGTGCTGGATCTGGTTTTGACTGGGATCCAGTAGATGATGCGCTGGATCTGATGCTAGCTAGTGGATCAGAAAGATGATGCACTGGATCTGATGCTGGCTAGTGGATCCAGAAGGTGATGATCCTTGAAAGGTGCACATGGTGGCTCTGGCGAATACAAAGGAGAAAATACCAAAAGCTCACACCTAGGATCGAACCCAGAACAATGAGCTTCTGACTTCCTTCTTCTGACCAACTGCGCTGGACGTTAGCTTATTTATATAATAAAAACAAACAATATATATTAGAACTACAGGTTTCTGGCCAGAATAATGCGCCAGAATTTGAATCAGCCAGTCAGGTTGTGACACGCTGTTGTCTTCTTTCCTGGAACCGTCGTTTAAAGCTCTGAACTTTTACCTACAAACATGGCACTGTAGCTACAAACCTGTGCATTTCAAAAATTGTCCACAGACAATATAAATGGCCATGACTGGTACCAATCAACTCGTCTTATCCTCACGAGTCTCATGGTACCAGAATCAACATCCAATTTCAATTATCCTGCAAATCCCTAAAACTCAACACGAAACCCTAGCCATGGCAGTTTGTCATACGATCACGAAAAACACAATTGAATATGATGATTAGTTGCAAACATGTTAATGAACAATAATATGTAGGCAAAATATGCAAATGGCGTATAAATTGATGGAAACGAAAACGAGTTTGGAAGCCACTAGTGATACCTGTAACTTACAACTCTAAGCGTAAAAGGTCTTGAATTTGATTGGAATCTGCTCCTGGAACGTTCAGCAACCTCTTTGGAACGTGAGAAAGGCATGATCCAGTCTCTAATGTGGAAATTGGGTTACCACTTTTCTTGAAATTTTAGAGTTTTCCCTTTCACCTTGTACGACTGCCTCTCCTCTTTTTCTTGGCTTGGATCTGTTAATTTATATTAGGGAATGCATTAGGGTAAAAATTTGCATCAAATCTTTGCCATTTATGAAGATTGACCATTGATTTATTCCTTGCACCAAATCTTTCCAAAACAAGCATTTTCAATCTTTTTCTATCCATATGAAGCCTTGCACGATTTGATCTTGCCACCAGCTGTATAATAACTCTAATCATGCACAAAACTCAAGGTTTAATTGATTTTTGATATTTTCATTATTTTATATTGATTTTATTTGATTTAAATGAAATAAAAATCAAAATAAATAATAAAAATAAAACAATGACAAGTGGAAGGGCTCATGGGTCGTGGACCACGTCACAAGCTCAGTGCAAGCATAAAAAGTTAGGCCCATTTAGCAAAAAATGCAATTTTGGACACATTTGACTTTAGGCAATTTTGCAAAAATGGTCAACTTTGACAAGGCGTATCTCTTTCAATTTTGACCCTATGAGGGTGCTCTTGGACTTTTTAGAAATATTAGGATATCCTCTAATCAAACCTTTTAGTTTTATCTCAATTGAGTCTTCCATGTTCTTGTATGAAGCCTTGACCCAAAAGGTGTTTTTGTTGACTTTTCAAAATGACCTATAATGTCAAAATTCATATCTTTTGGTGAGTGCATAATTTGAACTTGAGGTATGAAGATGTATTGTAGGTAATTTCATCATCTTCACAGTGAGATTTGGATGGGCCATATCTGATAAAGTATGAGAAAGTTATGCTTGGTCAAAGTTGAGTTGACTTTTCCTGCAAAACCCTAATTTAGCAACTTTTGGGTTTTAATGAATCATGGGAAATCCTTGATGAGTCATGATCAACCCTTTATCAAATGATTAATGATACTTCAAAATGAGGATGTTGACCAAAAATCTTGAAGTTTGACTGTATGTGGGCCACAATTGACTTTTGACCTAGCACAATCGATTTCTAGGTATTTGAGCAATTGAATGGGCAAACTTCCTCTGCAAGGCTTGTAACTTGACATGGATGATCTTGAGAACATATTAGGATAATGGTGAGCATTTGGGATCCTTTGGACTCAAGCATCTTGATGCAAAATGAAACCCTAATTAGAGGTAGACTGTCTTAGGAGAGAGTTTGTTTGGTCAACTCTTGGACCTCCTTGAGTAATTTTGAGGACCTCACTTGACATGTATTGAGAAATATGGGAGGGAAAATTTTGGGGTACAACACTTTATTTTAGGCATTGTTCCAGCTCAGGCACCGAAGTATTGCGGCCAAAATATCCAAAACTCCAATCTCAATGAGTGTAGCATCGAGTATCAACCAATCTTCAGTCGGAACCAAAGTCGGCCATCTCACTACTTTCTAGTGGCTTAAGATAAGTCAATTAAAGGTTCTAAAGGTCAGTTAGCATTTAATGACACTATAAGGAACCCTAATGTTATCCTTTACTAACTCAAGGAATATTAGTACAAGCCAGAGTATCACACTAACATAGCTATCACATTGTCCATATCGGTCTATGTCGTACAAACTCCATGATTTATTGCTACTTACCTAAAAAGGTGCCCTAGATCTGTGTGTAGGATCTTTAACAATAACCCAAACAAGGACCAAAAAATGTAAAGAAATCAAGTCAAACAAGGAAAGCAAGTAAAGTTGATCTAGCCCTAAGGTAACCCCACTTTTAAGTCTTTAGTCCCCAACAGAGTCGCCAGTTATATAATATGGTCGGAGAACTGACTTCGGTGTTTTGTGTTTGATCAAAATTGTTGCGGATAGCAAGAGTCGCCACCGACTTTTCTTTTATCCAATAAGGAAAGGTTGAAATGAACAGGAAATACCTTTCGAGATTATTTCTTGAGTTCAGGGGGTAGGTTATGAAAAGGGATGGTGTTAGCACCCTTTTCATCCGTAGTTATCTACGGGCTCTTAGTTGCTTTCTAGATCACCTTCTTTTGTTTGAAAATGTGCTTTGTAATGTGGTTTTGAAAATATTTTGAAAACGTCTTTGTAATGATTCTCGTCTCTATAAGAATGCGTACAAAGTGTTAGTTTTGAAAATAGTTCAAAGAGATGTTTGTGGAAGATGTTTTTTGAAAGTGATTTTGAAAAGTGTCTTTGTAATGATTCTTGTCTATATAAGAATGCATACAAAGAGCTTGGTCTTTTGAAAATGTTTCAAATGAAAGTGTTGGTGTGTAAATTTTTTTTGTTGTGAGCAAGTGAGCAACTATGAGCGTCCTACCTGCTCAAAAGGTCTAATGTTCTTTTCCTCCTCCTTTAGATGTTGCTATCTTACCATTGATTTGGTAAGAAGCCCCATCATTGGATATGGAGGGACGGACGTGGGTCATTTGTATAGTCATATAAGGCAACCTATGAGACATTTTAGAAATGTCCTTTAGGGACTAGATCGTTTACAGAAGGCAACATCGAGGGAAGACGATCTTTTATCAAGGGTCTTTTCTAAAACACCCATATTCGAGGGACATGACTATTTTTCGAGGCAACAAGTAGGATTACCTTAGAGGTGCATATGTGCAAAGTGTGTTTGATTGCATGCATTTTTGTCTTTGATTTTTGGGTTGTCTACTTGTTGGTTTTATCTTTCCATACACCCTAATTACTAGCCTTTTGTATAAAGCAATAAAAAATGCAGAAAGTAAATATTCTAAACTATTACAACCATATTGAATAGCAATAAAGTATAAAGACAAAACAAAATAAAAAAAGGAAAACAAGTTCTTCTATCAGGCAGAATGCACCCTTCGATTCTGCTTCTTTGGGCTTCTTTCGATTTGGGCCTAGCAGTCAGCGTGAGAGGCAGCCTTCGATTCATCCTTCTGGCTGCTTCTTTTGATTGGGCATGGAAATCAGTTTAGACACCCTTTGTTTCTCCCTTCTTGTTCCTTCGATTGGACTGTGAAACAGTAAGGGGGTGAATCCTTATGCTTCGTTTCACACAAAACTTCTTCTTTTGTTTGGGGCCTATACATGTTAGTTCTACCATATATTTGAACAAGAAAAACAAACGAAAAGGGCAGAAACGAAAAATGAACTAATGTTATGTACATGCTTGAAACGAAAGCAAATGACTATTCATATATTATGCTAGAAACGAAAGGTTCAAGGTTAAGATAAAATTACCTTGCTTCTGAAGTTGGTGCTTCTGGACCTTTAGTGATTTGACTGGATGCTCCTGGATTCGAAGGAAAGAAACAAGTGCGGTGTTTCTTTGACTGGATTCGAAGGTCAAGAAGAGTGGGGTTATGTTTGTTATTTCTGGATTCGAAGGAGAAGAACAGGCGTGGTTTTTCTTCTGCTGGATTCGAAAGAAAAAAAACGTGGGGTTGTTCCTGGATTCGAAGGGGAAAATAAATATGTGTTTCTAGTGTTGGATTCGAAAGGCACAGGAACAAAGTGTGTGGTCTTTTGATTCTGGGTTTGAGAATGTGTTAAGTGTTGGGTGATTTTCACACAAAGGTTTCTCCAGCTATCAAAACCCTCTGGATGTGTTGTCCAGCCCCTTATATGTGTTATGGAGCCTCTTATTTATAGGTGAAGTTGGTTAAGGTTTAGGAGGGAAAAAAAGAATTTGAAAAAAATGGGTAAACTATTTGTTTAGCTTTCGAGGGGCAGTATTTGTATGCAAAATTGGTGCAAGAATAGGGGCAGTGTTGCAGGACTGCTGTGCAGCAGTTTTGGAGCGTTGTGGCAAGTGCATCAGGCTTGGACTTGCAGCAAGCATCTTTGAATATTTCATCTTTCATTTTGACTTCATAGGTCTAACCTTCAACCAGACTCCTCTTCAGACATCAATACTTGTTTCCAATCAAAGTGTCTTTCGAATGGGCCCTTTTTGTGCATCCTTCAAAGGAGCCAAATGTGTGCCCCTTGAATGGGTCACCAAAATATGTATTTCAAGTGGAAATAACAAGGTATGTATTGCAGGTCCTTCGAATGGGCAATCAAACATGTTCTTCGAATGGGACATCCAAGTATGTTTTGCAGGTCCTTCGAATGAGCCAACAATTGTGTGTCATTGTGTGTTGAATACTTTCAAGGGTATAATCGAAGCAAGCTATTTCAAAGGGATATATTGTCCATTCGAATCTAGTATGAAAATAGCCAATGGATGAGAGAAGTCCCTGCCTTGTGATTTGAAACAAGCAGGAAAGCAACCTTTGCTTCCTGAATCGAAACAAACACTATAAGGGGCCATTGATTTATGAATCAAAGCTTGCATGTAGGCAACCATTTGTCCAATCGAAGCTTTCCTGCATGAGGTCACTGCATTGTGACTCTAAGCAAGCATACAAGAGACCATCGCTCGAATGAAGGTTTGCATGAAGAGCCAGGGTCCAATCGAAGGTTGCATGCAGGAAGCTCCTGCTTTGTGAATCGAAGCCAGCGTGTCAGAGGCCAACACTCAATCGAAGGACGCAAGCCAAGCTTGCATCTAAAGAGGCCAAAAGTCCAATCGAAGGATGTGAAATCGAAGCAGGCACACTCTTTTTTCGATTTGATGTTTGAAAGGCCAATTGTACTTGTGCAAATTTAAACTTTTGAAAATCCTTGTGGGGAAATGTCTTGAGAAATGAGAGGGCAACTTTTGGGGTACAACACCTTTTCCAACAGAAATTTGGCTAAGAAACCCTTAACTCCACTCCTTGTTTCCCAATTTTCCACAATGTCAGATCTCTTCAAATGCAAGGCTTTGACAATGACCTCATGCTTTTGAGTTTCCTCTAAATCGGTGAATGGTATTTGATCAAGCACACGCACTCCTAGCAGTTAAGAGAATTCTTCCAATGTAGGTACCAATTGGTAGTCGGGAAAGGTAAAGTAATGGTGCATAGGATCAAAGAATTGGAAGAACACACACATCATTTCTTCTTGGAAGTTTGAGGTAGCCAAGTTGAGAAGTCGACCATATTTCTTGGTAAAGGGAGAATCTCCAGGAACCCTTGATGCTAACTCTTGAAGTTGAGGAAGCACTTTCACGAATTTGACTCGAATGGTATTTCTATGAGTGGAAGCCATGTCCTACAAAACAAAACAAAGATAAATTCCTAATCCTTGAAATGGTTAGTGAGAATGCTTATGATGTTATGATGTTTGTGATGTCATGAATAATTAATCACAAACAAAGCATACAAAGACCTTAGGTTTAGGCTTACATGGGTTTCATAGGTAAGTACCCTCTTGAAGTTTAGTTGGTTCAACCTGTCCTAGAAAGTAACTAGGTTCTAGGGAATCTCAATATCATTGATCTTTCTTCATTGGGCATTATTTTAGCACAATCGATCTCTTCTTGCAGCCAAAATATCCCAAAAGCCCGATCTCAATGAGTGTATTATTGAGTATCAACCAATCTTCAGCTTTGCACCAAAGTCGACTATCTCACTACTTCCTAATGGCCAAGTTGTTCAACTAAAGGTTCTATGGTCAGTTAGTGCTTCATGACACCACACAGCAGCCCTGTATTCTCCTCGATTCGCCACAAGGGATACCGGTACCCACAAATGTGTCACACTAACATAGCTATTTCTTCAACCATATCGGTCTACACCGTACAATCTCAACAATCTTTGCTACTTACCTAATAATGTTCCCAGATCTGGGTAGAGGATCTATACAAGAAACCCAAACATAGGCCCAAAAAAGTAAAGAAAACAAGTCAAATAAATGAAAGAATTTTAAAGGTGATCTAGTCTCTAAGGTAACCCCACTTTTAAGTTAATCCCCAGCAGAGTCTCCAGTTCTGTAATACGGTGGGAGAACTGACTTGGGTGTTTTGTGTTTGATCGCAATTGTTGCAGATAGCAAGAGTCGCCACTGACTTTTATTTTATCCAATAAAGGAAAGGGTGAAAAGAACATGAAAGACCTTTTGAAAATTTTCTACAGTTCGGGGGGTAGGTTATGAAAAGGGAAGGTATTAGCACCCTTTTCATCAGTAGTTATCTACGGGCTCTTAATTGCTAGCTCAACTTGAAATGCTTTGTTTGAAATGTGTTCGTGATTTGTTTGAAAGTATTTTTGAAAAGCGCTTATGTTTAGGAGAACTTTGTAATGATTCTCGTCTCTATAAGAATGTATACAAAGTGTTGAACTTTTGAAAATAGTTCATGAAAAGTGTGGATGTTTTTTGAAAGATGTTTTGAAATGTTGTGAGCAAGAAACTATGAACGTTCTACCTACTCAAAAAGTCTTTGTTCTTTTCCTCCTCCTTTAGATAATGTTGTCTCACCATTAGTTGGCAAGGAGCCATATCATTGGATGTGAGGGACAAGCATGAGTCAATTCGTGTTTTGAAAATGAGTTCTACTCTAAATCTAACCTAATTTTTTACGAAAGTTTAACTCTAAAATTCTCACTACTCAGGCAACGTAAATGAATTCTAAGGACATGGTCAATTTTAGGGCTATGATGTCTACATTTTATCTTTGAAAATGGAAAGCTAACAATGCCTATATGAAGAGTTCAAAAGTCAGAAAACTTACCTTGAAAATGGAATTTGTGTTTTGAAAATGAGCTTGTTTTAAGATGCTGCAATAATCAGTTTAGCTTCCTTGGTCCTCTAGGAATCTAATGCAATGCTTAGCTTGAGTTAAGAGTGGCTGAAATGGTCTGGAGAAGTCAAGTTGCATACCTCTATTTTTGAGTTTGGACAATGGTGAAAATGGAGTTATAGTTGGGAAACAGGGGTTGGGATGAGTTGTATTTGAGGTATAAAAGCTTTGAGAATGATTTAGAGGGAAAACACACGAGTGGATTATAAGATTTAAGTTTTTGGCCAGAAATGACAAGTTATGGAGTTGTGGATACACTTCTAGTATAGAGGGAGTTTCATGTTGTTTGAGGGCTTGTGAATTCGTGTCTTAGCTTGAAAATAGTGTCTCTATTTATAGAGAAAAAGTTTGACATCTTGAAGTAACCAGATTCTTGAGATAACATGTTATGGTTTGGTTGAAAATGAGAAATCAAGTTGAAATGGATTTTCATGGTTCCAAAGTTCAAGTATAGGCATGGTATGAGTTTTTTGGGTACAGGGAGGTTGATTCTTCACTTTATAATGGAGTGTGATCAGAAGAAACAAGTGAGCAACTCAATGCATTGACTTTGTGTATAAAGCTTGCTTTACAATAATGGAATGGTAACTTTCTTCCAAAAATGGGACATTGCTTTGGATAATGACTCAAGCACTTGGATAATGGCTTAATAAAATATGTAAACATTAAATTAAGGAGTGAGACACAAGTTATAAGCCTATAAAGTGAAGTTACGAAACATAGCTATGAGATTAGGTTATGTGTTCTTCATGAAAATGACTTGAAATTCAAGAATGAAAGTCCAACTTCTCCTCTTCGATTCTCCTAGATCACAAATGATCTCTTCAAGTTATTGGACATTTTAGAAAGCTTGAAACATCCTATACAACCTTTATATTGACCATTTTGAAAAAAATCATCTTGGAGCTTGGTGAAAATTGGCCAAGAAGTTAGGTAAAAAATCTGCCTAAACTAGGTCAAATCTTCACTGTTTTAGAAAAAGTGCATGACTTTATGGGCTTATAACTCAAAATATAACCATTTTGAAGGCTTCATACTTTTGTATCAGGGCATGCACCTTGGTTTCTTTCAGTTGAGCATTTCCTTCATGAGTAATTCTTAAGGAATCAAATATAGACTTTGGTGTGTCTCTATTTATGATCTTCTCATACTCAGTGTATGATATAGTATTCAGAAGAATGGTTCTAGCTTTGTGATGATTTCTGTAGGCTTTCTTTTTTTGCTCAATCATCACTCTTCTTTCTAACTTGTTACCACTAGCATCGATAGGATGTATGTAGCCATCAACTACCATATCCCATAAATCTACATCATGGAGAAGAAAGAATCTTTCAATTTTGTCTTTCCAATAATCAAAATTTTCTCCATAAAAAACTGGAGGTTTGGCACTATAGTGATCTCTTTCATTAAAAACGGGTGCAGCTAGTGGAGAGACTCCTACCATTGTGTTTCAAAAATAATATGGATCTTTATCTGACATGGTGAAGTGTTTGATAAACAATCAATACAAGAACCAGAGCTTTGATTCCAATTGAAGGTTATGGAAACACAAGAAAATGGGGTTTGAATTGGGTTTCTAAATTGAAACTTTTTATCGCCCAAGACGAGAAACAAATAACTAAGAATAAAAAATAATGAAAAAAATGTTTTATCCTGGTTTATTGCTACCGAAGCTACCTCCAGTCCACCCGCCAAGGTGATTTTGATTTCTCACAAGGACTTAATCCACTATAACTAAACTTGATTACAACCACAAAGACCTATTGTCAATGTCTTCTTGAGAATTCTTATTATACCCTAGTCTCTCAAGGAATAACAACTCAAAGGTTGAGATACAATGGTGTGTTTACAAATATGGTTGATGCTTTTCTATTTCACAGAATTTCAGCGTTTTCGTTCAATAGATGGTTATCCAAAAGTTGTTTTTTCCAATATTCTAAGTATTCTTTGTATAGCCAAAGAAAGATTTGTTGAAGGGTGAAGATGGAATTCCATAATTTCTTAGGGGTATCCTTTCATAACGGTCAACAGAAAATGGGAGACAAAATTGTACAATAGTATTGTCCTTTCGCTACAAAATTTGGGTAGTGGAAGAAATATTTGATATTATACTATATACTATTCACTCATATAAAAATGTTTTGATCTTATCTTCTAATCTTCAGAGGCTTCAGAAAACGTGTTGATGAAGCATGTTTAGAATGATCAAAAGCTATATGATAGTCTTCAAAACCTTATCTTAGGAGTCTTCAGAACCTTGGTCTTCCAAGTCTTCACGACTACAAAACTTTGGGGAACATAATCTTCAGAGCTTGATAATCTTTAGAAGCTCTCTTATCAGAGTAAGAGCCAGAAGCTACTTGATGAACATTCTTCAAGAGCGTTGTTTGAGAGTATTCTATACTTGACATTTTATTTGTAAAGTGCACTTTGTATCTCTTCAGAGTTAGAGTGTGTTGAGTTCTGAAACTGATGATGTCATACATCACTTATTTAGAGTCAGAACATGTTAGCAAACAACTACACACTAGACAAAATCATTAAGGTACTAAATTATTCTCTATGAAACAATGCATTTTTATCATCGAAACAATGCATAACTAAATTTTATTCTTACAGTTTTTGCCGATCATTATTTTTCCTTTTCTAGGAGCTTCTTAGGCGATTATTAGATGCTTTGTTCCCTTTCTCCCTTCCAACTGTCATCTTTGCTGGAGGTCCAACTTATGAGATGCTTCTTGGCGAGGAAGGTGTTAAGGGATAAGTGCTCTGATACCCTGGGGAGAATGCTGTCTGGGGTGACTAACTTGAACAAGCGTACCCGAGAAAGAAGGATGACTCTAAGAGAAATGAAGGAAATAACTGATGAACTGAAAGCGCGTGTCGAGGAAGTAAGGAGAGGGTGATCCAAAAAACTAAGGTTGAAGGATTGAATAATTTTCTTGAGGAAGTTCAAAGTTCTCTTGAAAACACAGAGGAACATGTATCCCAACTTAAGGACGAAGACATGGTGGCCTCTGTTCATCATTTTATGGAGGTGGGAAGGCGAGTGGCTCTCCTCTATCCCCATCTAGATTTGATTCCCCTGGAACATTTTAAAGTGGCTCTAAACATGCAGTTGGTGGATGAAGAATAAGTCCCCACCTTTTTATTTTTGGTTGTAATTCTGATTGTCCCCTCTGGGGGCATTTATAATCATTTGGAACAGTGGCGCCCCTCAGGGGCATCTTTATATTAACTGATTTTAGTATTTAATTATTCTATCATTTTTCTTTTTAGACGTCTTACAGCCATGGTCTCTTTTTTTGGGCGGCAGAGATCCACCCTTAGGGGATCCAACAAATACAATTTCCTTTAGGAGAAACAAGGATCCATTCATGGGAGATCCAAAAAATATAATTGCCCATATGGGCGGTAAGGATCCACCCTTGAGGGATCCAAAAAATATAATTGTCTATATGGGCGAAAAGGGTCCACCCTTAAGGGATCTAGCAAATACAATTGCCCCTATGGGCGATAATGATCCACTCGTGGGGGATGTAACACCCTATTTTCCCCATCGGTAATTTAACAAAATCAGAGTAAGTTAATTCATAAAACCAAAAAATAAGGATAGGATGCCACATTTTTCAACACATCAAAAATCTGCTCAAGTATAAATAAACAGATACATAACACACTTTTGGATGAACCGACAACATTTCTAACATAGTTCTCAAACTTCAACTTTATTGCAGCAGAAAAGAAGTCACGTTTATTATTAAAACATCTTCATTTAACATAAACCAGTGTTTAATCAAATAAATTAGAGTTTATAATACTCCGACACAATCATCAAAATAAATAATAGATAGAGCAATTAAGCAAGCATTTATCCCCTCGATGTTATGTATCAGAGCATGATGCCGACTCAAATTAAATGACAAGTAACCTCATCTATTGCAGATCACCTGCATGTTATCCACGTAGAGGCAACATTCAAGCAGAAGGGGTGAGATATTGCAACAATATAATAAGTTATATAATAATAAGTATGCGGCAAATAGATCATGCAAGATTTCATACTATTCACCATTAATCACAATTCATATGGATCATACCAGCATATATAATTATCAATATTTTTCATACAACGCATACCAGTTATGCAACTCAACATCATCATCATATAAACAAATCAACCATGCAATGCAATGCGATAAACACCGACTAAAATGCATGTGGTGCCATTAGGGCATAAGCCCTTTCCAAAATGATAAATAAAGAAACAGTAGGGTGTAAGCCCTCAACAATTTACCAATCCAGGCCAACAACAGGACATAAGCCGTCAATGATTTTCCAATCCAGGCCAACAACAAGGAATAAGCCCTCAGCGATGCATGCATGCAACAACATAATTATGCAATTACAGGGCATGAGCCCTCAACATTATGCAATTCCAGGACAATAACAACATCATGGTCATCATTATGAACATACTATGCTAAATAGGCATACAATAATCCCATCTATAAGCCCATCTCTGATAACTCTTTATCACCTCCCCAAATGGCATCTTTAAGCCCATTCTCGATATAATCAACCAGCAGCATTACTTCGTACACTAGCGAGTGCAAATTTCTGGGCACTTTAGTGTTCAATCATCTTCCACCTTCAAGTTACGAATGGAGGAGCCGCCAATCTAACTCTTTAGGTTTAAGAAGATTTAACAGGGGAAACTGTTGCACCCCAATATTTTCTCAATGGTTCTCAAGGGTTTGATCATACAAGCCCACCTCCTAAGCATTGAAACCACAAATTAGGGTTTTGACTGAAGTTGACTGATCATTGACTTTTGACCTAATATGTAATATAATGGTTTGCAACATAATCTCAAAGACTCAAACATAACATGTTGACCTAATTTTGGGACTCAAGTCATTTCTCAAGATCAAAAAATTGATAGTTAAAATTTGATCAACTGATGAAAAAGTCAACTATTACACAAAAAGTTAAACTTTGACTTTTTGGTCAAAATTGAGTTTCAAAGATAAAGATTCATAAAGATATTAAAAATATGAAGTTTGATAATCAAGAATCAAGAAAGTCAAAAGTCCACAAAAAGTCAAACATTTCAATACTTAGAAAATTTCTAAGTGTTTTAACCTTAATAATTTCACTACTTGATGACAATTTTTCACCAAGACGCAAGATGATTCAAAGAAAACTTTCAACATGAAAGTTGTAGATCTTGATGAAATTTACAACTTTTCTTTGCTGATAAAGTCCTAAAAATGCTTGGATTTTGAATTATAGGCTCATGAAGTCATGACATTTTTTGTATAAACACTTAGAGAAATTTTCAACAGGTTTGGTCAGGTTTTTGTCCCAATTTCTTGGCCAATTTTCATTAAGTTCCAATTTGATTTATCCAAATTGGTCAAAATGAAAGTTGTAGACAATGTTTTAAGATTTCCAAAACATCCAAGAGCATGAATTTATCATACTTGATCTAGGATATTCAAAGGCATAAAGTTGGGCATCCATTCTTGAATTACAAGTCATTTTGGTGAAGAACACATAATCCAATCTACATGCTATGCTGCACAATCTTGTTTTGCAGACCTTCTTACTTGCAAATCTCACCATAATTTAATGTTTACACAAACTTTTGAGCTATGGTTCATTTGATTTAAGCATTGTCCTAGTGATCTTTCCATTTTTGGCACAAAGTTAACATTGCCATTCTTGCAAAGTAGCTTTAATCACAAAGTCAACTCTTCTTGAGCCTCTAAGTTATTCCCTGCACACACACTCAACACACAAAATCAGATAAGCATCCTTAAAGTATCCAAAACCTCTATGAAGTAAAGTACAAAGTATTGGAACTATGATCTTCAAGCTTGCTTCATTTACAATCCAACTTAGCCACAACATATGTGATCTTAAAAATCTGATCAACCCTTGTCTTAAAACCTCTTTCCTATAAATAGAGAGATCATTTGCAAGATAAAAAAAGATGAACAAGCCCTCAAAACCCCTATACTCTCAAAAAACCAGAATTGTCTACAAAACCTCCATTTTTTAGCTTTGAAGTCCAAATCTTTGAACCTCTCACACCTTGCAAGTTTTACCAAAAAAAATCATCCAAATACTTCACATACATCACATAGAAGTTATTCAAACATAAGAAGAACTTTCGTAACATCATTATCATCGTCTTCCAAACTAAAAAATAGTACCTTGCAACTTGACTTGGTTGGAGTGATTCAGTAACTTTCAGCATAAAGTGAGGATTGTCATAGCTTCAAGAAGGTCCAAAGGAGCTCGATCAATCACCACTTTGCACCCGGAAACATCCGTACATGCTCTAAAGTTTTTCGCTTCAAGAGGTAAATTTTCTCAAACTGTAATATCTTTATCCATACATCATTTGCCTTTGATTTCAAAAGAATACAATAGGACATATCAAAGAAAAAACTTAGCAAAAAGGCAGGCCAGGGACTGACACGGGCGCCCGTGTCACACGACACGGCCCCTGTCAGTTCAGCTGGGTTGGAAATTTGGCAAAGCAGGTAGGACAAGGGTTGACACGGGTGCCCGTGTCAGTCAGAAACGTGCAAAGCAGGCAGGAAAGGGGCTGACGCGGGTTCCCGTGTCCGATGACACCGCCGTTGTCATCCTAGGCATAAGAAATCCTGATTTTTTTTTGACATTTTTGCTATAATTTTGGATCATTAAAGGTGCACTAAACATTTTGAATTGCTTGAAGATGGCCTAACCATGTACAAAAACTTTTTCTAGATAAAACATTCAAGTTATTTTCTAAAATAATTGAAACTATAAAACCTTTTCTATCAAAACACCCTAAAAAACAATTTCTTTTCACTTTACATTTTCTTGAGCATTTTAATATTTTTGCATTATAAATTATGTAATTGTCAAAGCTTTGTAATAGTAATTAGGGTTTATTTTTACTTGTCATCCCCATTTTTAAATTTGTATCCCCATCCCCCAAAGTATTGTAATAGCGTAGGACATTTAAATTTCGCAATTTATCGCTTTCCATATTATTGTTAGTAATTAGGGTTTGTATGGAAAGATCTTAAAAATCAATACTAGAAACCCTAATTCAAGATAAAATATTTGAAAACAATAAACTTTGAACACTTTCACCTCTAGGGTAACCCCAACTTGTTGCCTCAGATGAAAATAGTCATGTCTCTCAAACGTGGGATGTTTTAGCAAAGACCCTCGATTACAAGATCGTACTCCCTCGATGACCCTTCAACATTGCCTTCGGTAAATGATCTTAGACCCTTACGACAATTACTAAAATATCCTAAAATGTTGCCTTCTATGACTATGCGATGACCCACGCCTATCCCTTCACATCCAATGACATGGTTTCTTACTAACTAATGGTAACATAACACTATCTAAAGGAGGAGGAAAAGAACCAAGACTTTCTGAGTAGGTAGATTGCTCATAATTGCTTGTTCACAAACAAAAACCATCTTCACACTCATACTTTCAAAACATATTTCCAAAAACAAACATCTCTTTGAACTATTTTCAAAACCAACACTTTGTATACATTCTTATAGAGACGAGAATCATTACAAAGTTTGCCGAAACAAAGGCGTTTTCAAAATATTTTCAAACTTACACAAGACACAAAAACATTTACAAAGAATTTCAAAGTGAGCTAACAATTAAGAGCCCATAGATAACTGCAGATGAAAAAGGTGCTAACACATTCCCTTTCCATAACCTACCCCCCGAACTCAAGAAAATTCTCAAAAGGTCTTTCCTGTTATTTTCACCATTTCCTTTATTGGATAAAAGAAAAGTCGGTGGCGACTCTTGCTATCCGCAACAATTGCGATAAAACGCAAAACACAAAGTAAGTTATCTCACTGTATCGCAGGTGGCAAGGATCCACCCTTGGGGGATCCAACAAATACAATTGCCTCTATGGGTGGCAAGGATCCACTCATGGGGGATACAACAAGTGAAAAGGTTCCACTAATAGAGGATCAAACATATACAATTGTCCCTATGAGCAGAAAGGATCCACTCGTGGGGGAATCCAACAAATATAATTTCCCCTACGGGAAACAAGGATCAACTTATGGGGGATCCAACGAATATAATTACCCCTACAGGCAGAAAGGATCCACCCTTGAGGGATCTAACAAATATAATTATTTTCCTCTCATGGAGTTAGATTTCCTGCATAGATATGAGATAAAGACATAATCATAGATAAATCAGGGATGAGACGCCTCATTAAAAACCATCGCACCAGGAAGGTTCATAGGGAAAAAGTGCATCCCAATTAATAACTTATTCTTACAACCGACTGAATTTTAATACTCATCTACAAGAAAATGTTAGCTAAGTAAATAACAGAAGACAAAACAACTACATGAATAAATATAAAAAAACAAGATAATTTTATTAAGTGCACCTGAAGAAAAGGAATTTCATCTTGCTTTCAGGCTTCTTGGTGTAACAGAGATGGATAAGGAATCTCCTTGCTCTAGCCTACTTCATCAGACAATGTTATCCCATGGTTTCCCTTTTTTGCCATCACACTTAGGGCACATTTTATTTAATTTGAGGCTTTTTACGTAAAACTTTATGGCGATCTCCTGGTCTCCGTGAATGACCCTCACATGCCCGTTCGGGAATGAATATTTTATGTATAAATACAAAGTAGACAACACGGCTTCCAGTCAGTTAAAGGCTGATCGCCCAATAACCATATTATATGAAAAGGGGGGGGGGGGATCAATGACTAAATACTTAAAATTTATTTCCTTGGCTTGGTCTTTCTCTCGGAACGTGGTCCTCAGGGCGAGGTAGTCTTTCACCTGCACCTGTTCTCTTGAGAATCCGACCAATCATTCCTTGAAGGGCTTCAAGTCCTCGGGGTCGAGTCTCAATCTCTCGAAGGCGCCCCAGTACAGTATGTTGGTGGTGCTTCCCTGATCGACTAAGACTCTTTTGATCTCCTATTATTCGCACTTGACGGTGATGACCATGAGATCATCGCGTGAGGATTGTAACACTCCAAACTACCCGGCGAATAATAAACAATTATAAGAGTAATTTGAAAGCAATTTAACAATTGTTTAGGATGCTACACTTTCACAACATACAACAATCTGCTCATACTAAGTATAAGATACATAACACAAATTTTTGAATGAACCAAAACAAAGTAACATAGTTTCAACTTCAAATTTTATTAATGCAACAGAAAAGAATCATACTCGAAGTTTAACAATCTTTGCAAGATAAATCAACATGTACTCAAAATTCATAAGGAGTTCCTAAGACTCCAGACAATTACTAGAACAAAAAAATAAATAGCGTTCATCCCCCTCGGTGTTATGTATTAGAGCATTGATGCTGAGTCGAAATTAAATGAAGCACCTCTTCCGATCCTTGCAGCCTCAGACTACTCCTGACTATCTGCACGATGTTGTATAAATCATCATTCTAATAGAAGGGTGAGATATCACAACAGTATAAGAGAATGCATAATAACGAGTATACAATAATTATAATCATACATAGTTATATTTTCCACATCTCGCACCTTTTCATAATAGACAACAACTATACTACATATTTCTTATACAATCTCACACAATCATCTACACATGGCAAGCATCATCATGTAGTTTACATACATATCATACAACTCAAACATCATGTTATCAACAATGCAATACAATGAGACCGACTCACAAACTCAATACATGTGGTACCAATATTTCTCCTGAATCCACGCCATCTAGGACCAGAGCCACCAATATCGTGAATAATTTGGTTCGCCTCGCTCCCGATCCACGCCATCTAGGACCAGAGCCAATCAACATCATGAACGACGAGGTTCACCTCGCTCCCGACCCACGCCATCTAGGATTAGATCCAACAAACAGGACTAAAGTGCACAACCTAAAATGCATGTGGTTCAACCATTCAATAAGACACACACATTGATATCTACATCCATCAATGTGACACACCAATACGGCCACCATTTACCCACACACACGACATACCAATCATACAATCCAAAGAACATCATACATCATAAGCCCCAAAAAATTAATAAACTACTGGGTTCAAAAGTATTTTAATAGGATAGAAAAAACGTTTAGCTTCCTGTAGGTTCAAATAGTGCATCAAACGGACATCCGAGTCAAAAGTTATAGATTTTTAAAGTTTTCAAAACAATTTTTTCTACAGTCTTCTTCGCCCGAGGCTCGCCCGATGAAATGTAGGCGAAACCACAACTCCCATACATTTTCCAAGAGAACTCAATTCTTCCACTTCCTTCGTGCGCTCCCTCGCCTGGAGAGGCTTGGGTGAATGCTCTTGCACGACGATGCAAGAGGCTTGCCCGAAGAAGCGTGCCAAACATCAACATTACTGTTGTGATTCCTGCACTGAACCAATCCCAATTTCTATGCGATTCCAATACTGGTCCACTAAAAAACTCATATAATTTGACACATATCTATCACATGACAACTGCACATCAATATACATGTTATGGGTATCAATTCATAGTATTATAACATCAAAATTTATCAAACTAGACATAGATTAATCATATCATCACATTCCACAAAACCCCAAATTGAATCAAAACAGGAACACACAACAACCATGGCAATCATAAACCTGACATAATCATCATTATACGAACCCTTAGAGAGTTGGAACTCCATCCTTACCTTAGGTTGAAGATTCTCAAGGTCCGATAATGGATTCTCCTTTCCCTTTCTCTTTCACTTATATGCTTCAACTTCTTTCAGAGTTCGATCATTCCAAATGATATGATTCACTCTCTATTCCTCATGTTACTACTTTAACCCTTAGACCCATATTATGATCTTCCATTCTTACTCCCACTAAACCTCAAGCAATGACTATCTTGTCCTCATTATTTCCACTCCTATTATTCAATTTAATTATTAAATAAATCTAAAAAATTATTCTAAAAATCTAAATAATTCCAACAAAATTATCCAAATTCAGAATAATTCTCATTACTACTATAATCTGATGCTACCCCATACATAATATGAACAAACCATATATTTCACCGAATAAACCATAATAAAGTGCTCATCAACGCACCAAATACGCAACATCAAATAATTAATCTATTAAAGTAATTCAATGAATAATCAGGGTGTTACGAGGATGAACGCTGAGTGCATCTTCCTCGAAAAAAATGATCAAGATATCTGACATCTTCGTACTAGCCATCTCGGGAAGGTTATCCACACTTATTACTAATTAACATGTGTATCTCTTGCGGGCAGAGCTAAACTCGCCGCCCCTAACGAATCCTCTGGTTATGGTGTTAAGAGTATAACATACCGCTTGCTCGCCACCGTCCTTTAGTGCTTCTTTAGATTTTCTCGACCCCGGGTTTCTGGCATCTTCTCACTCATGTGGGTTGCGTTGGTCTTCTTGGTTGGAGGGGCCGCCCTTCACGTACTTCTTATGGTGGCCCTCATGTATCAACTTTTCTATTTCCTTCTTTAATTGGTAGTAATCATCAATATGATGCCCTTTGACTCTGTGCAATTTGCACCATTTTTCTGGATCAGATCCCATTACCTTGGATCTTGAGGCAGGTAGTATCGGGATATTGTGTAGATGGAGCACCTCACGCCATAGTTTTTCTTGGCGGGTGTTCAAGGGCGTACAATTCTCTATAGCCTTTCCTCCCCTTTTGAATATGGACTTTTCCTTTATGGGCGAGGTGTAGCTATTCTTTCTTGAAGGATGAGAGTTTTCGACACTGGTAACACACTTCTTGGCGTCACAAGCCTTCTTTTCAGTGTTGTTTTCCTCGTCTTTGATGTAGCATCTTGCCCTAGCAACTACTTTAGCGAGCATGAGTGCATACTTTTGGGCGATGTATTCATTGAAGGGCCCCACCTTGAGTCCATTTTGGAATGCTCCCACAAACATTTCTTGGTTTGGAGGGATTTCCTTGATGGTGGCTTCATTAAAGCGGGTGAGGTAGTCCCTCAGTGATTCTGAAGGACCCTAGAGGATGTTGAACAGGATGGTGGTGAACATCTTTCTGTAGCGACTGGTAGAAAATTGGTGTATTAGATTCCTTAGTAATTCTTGATAGTTGTTGATAGAGGTACGAGGGACGCCCATGTACCATCAGAGAACGACCTCCCTAAGGGTACCTAACAACAACTTACACTTTTGGGAGTTTGGCGCTCCTATGATAGCCATATGTGTGTTAATGGAGGCAACATGCTTGTAGGGGTCTTTGCGTGCATCAAACTTAGCCAAGGATGGAGGCTTAAAACCCTCAAGAACAAGTGGCTCCCATATTTTGTCTGAGAGAGGCTAAGGATCCAGCAGTTCCATCTCTTCTAGGGGATTGACCTCATGTTGGCGTTGTCTATGTTTTGGACATTGTCTCTCAATGTTCAATTATGGTGTCATAATTCATCCATGACGGCTCACATTTATGCCATGACATAACATCTTCTATACCGCTGATACCCCCGAGAGTAGAGGATGAAGCTCTTATGTTCATCATGTCTGGTAATGGTTAGAAGTTGTAATTAAGGATATGACAAGGAAGGTGTTGGTTTTTATGAAGAGGTATGACCTAAGTTAGTTTTATCGGGGCTCCACGGTGGGTGTCACTGTACTGTCTAAAAATGTATAGGTGTGTGCGTGTTTCCCTTGTAAGTATGTGTTACTTGACTGTGTGTGTGTATGTGTGTGTGTGTGTGTGTGTGAGAGAGAGAGGGAGAGGGAGAGAGAGAGGGAGAGAGAGAGAGGGAGAGGGAGAGAGAGAGAGTTCTATATCCACTTGAGGGATAATGTATTTATAAGAGTTTCTGGCTCCCTAGGGTTTTCTCGAGAAAAGGTCGTCGCCCCCTAGTCCAGAGGTGGACAATTGAATCCCTATTTCTAAGAGATGTGTGGGTCAGTAACAACTATGATTCTCTCTTTTTCTAAGACATGTCTTATCCCATATTTCTTCTCCTCAGGGGCGAGGAAAACATAAGGGCGAGGTGACACCTCCCTTCAGGTGGCCTTGCGTAGTCGTCCTATCCTAGGACGGTCCCTAACTATCGCCCTAGGAAAGGGGCATTTTCAAATATATCATTACACTATTCAACAAGAACATTTTATCAGTCCCTAATTTAGAGGCATGCAAGGACTTTATCTTCTCTCATAATTTTTTGCACGTGTCTCATTAACAATATGATTATATACATTATGTTCTACATATTTCCGAATAAAACCACACACATGTATATGTTCAAACTCTCGTTCTTCATCAGACACATAATCCGACTTTGTGGAACTAAACACTAATAAATGCAGTTTCTTCAAAAAAAAGTCTTTCATCTTGCTCTTCGACAAATGGTAATTATAACCATTCAACAATACCATCTTCATATTTATATTTGACTCCATTATTCAAACAAGTAAAAAAATACCTAACCAAGAGCACTGACGCCACTCTGATGGGAATTTAACACACAATAACAGACCAATACGCACCAGATATAAAATTTCTCAAACTTGTAAGAACCTTGTGGATCAACAATAAATATATTACAAAAAATTGAACAAATAAAGACACAAGAGAACACCGAATTTTAACTTGGAAAACCCCTAATATGAGAGTAAAAACTACGAGTCGTCCAAACAAAATAAATAGCTCAACCAAATCTACAACTTCAGTGTGAAGTAGATATCTCTCAGCTCAGACTTTTTTTTGAAGATTAGAATAGTCATAAGGTAGACACATGAGTTGCGAATCCTCCCTCCAAATTTGAGCTCGGTCGAACGGTTAACGAAACCGAAATCACCGATTTAGTGAGTCTGATTGCAGAAAAAAATAAAAATATGGATCTCTTCTCTTTTTTCTCCTTTGTAGCTGATTTTATTTCTCTTTTTCTATTCATCTCTCAATTCTAAATTGAATCTCTACATTTAAGTAAGTGAGACAAATAATTTAATTATATTTGAATTTTTCCTGACATAAAAGAGAGCCCAAACTTAACAAACCTCTAACACCTGTCATCAATCTAGATCTATACTTCATATCAGATTCAATCCATTTTCCACTCTCTTGATTGATTCCCCTAGCATATTAAGAGAGGGAGAGAGAGAGTATGACACAACATGCAAGGCAACATATAGTTTTCCTTTAACACATTTGTACGTAAAGAATGAAAGTATAAGCAGTCTTTTGGCACACAAACACACACATACACATCGTAGTTGCATTGCATGAAAATACACACTCACACACAATAAAAACATGAAAGCAAAAGTATAGTGTCGTGTATTGTTACCTTTCTCCGTATAAAGCAAAGTGTTGCCTCCATGTCACGCTCTTAGTTCGAGAAAGTGTTAACATAATCTCTCCAACCTATAAAGAAAACCAACCTCTCCCCTTAATCCTTCGTGGTAAAAAATTTTCAATTCTTATACCTACCTCTTCTTTCTCTCTCCCTATATATTTTTCTCCCTTGTTTTTTCTTCCACTTCAATCATTATGAAATTATTATAGCCTTTTTTTTTTTTATCTTGTTCTATATGTCTTATATAGTATAGGGTGACACATCTTGATTCATCCTATATAGTGTCTCATCTATGACATAAAAATTATATAAGAAGAAAAAAGTGTTGCATATGGATACTAAAACTAGTAGTAGTTATTTTGTTTCAAGGTTTTTGTTTAGACTACTTGTAGTGGTGGGGTTTGTTTGTTTTATGTTTTTTGGTAGCTTAGTGAGTGGTGGAAGAACACTACAAACAACAACAAGTACTACAAAACATGATGATGAACAAGTTGTTGTTGTTGGTAACCATGATGCACAATTGGATTTCAATTATATGAGTAAAAGAAGAGTTCCCAATGGACCAGATCCTATTCACAACAGGTTTGTATTTTGTTTATGTCTCCTTAAACAAATTTATATTTTTGGTTTATGTTCATGTTACATTATTTTTATTTAACATGTGACACTCTATATGTGTTGCAATATAGTTAGTATTATAAGTTATAATTTATTAGTCAATTATAATAAATAATACAATGTTTAAAAATTGATTTTAGATTAAGATAGTAAGAATTTTGGATTATAACTCCATCGGTTTAACCTAGTCGAATAGAATGATTAATAACTGTATAAATAATAATAAAATAAAATAAGAATAAAAATTTTGTTGAATCAATTGTATTTCAATCCCGATTAAACCTAGTTTGATCACACTATGCTTCAAACGAGATCGAACCAACTAACAAACTAACAAGCTAATCAATTTTCAATTTATCCGATTGAATCGACTGGTTTGATCTTATTTTCAAAACAATGATATTATAAGGGTTATATAAGTGAAAACTTAAGTTAAAGTAGTGCTTTATGTTTTTGAGTTTAAGTTTGATGTGAGATCAATTATATGTTAGTGTTTTGTTTTTTTGTTTGGTTTCTTTTGTTGCTATCATATATGTAAATCTTTCTCAAAGTACAATACACATATACTATGTCTAATTTTGAATTTCCTTAACCCTACTATATTGGAATTTGACCAAAAAAGGAAGAAAGCTAACTATGAAGATTGATTATTATGCTTTTAACTGTTTCATTGAATTGTTGATTTAACTTCTTTTTAACAAGAATAGTCCTTTATAATAGGTTAACGGATAAAGCTATAAAATAAAGATAAAGTGTAAGTTAAGAACTTTATTCCACTTCTTAATTAATCATAAGCAATTAAAGTTATTTATGTCATTCTGTTTTCTCTGAATTGAGAACTTTTTTTTTATATATTTCTCTGTTTTCTTTCTTTTGATTTTGCTTTATTTCTTTTAGCACAAGACATAAGCATGCATGAAACTAGACTTACTATGAAAAGAAGCCATTTCATAAATTTTCTATGTACCAACAATGAAATTTTTTTAATGGTAATGTTAACATATGTTTTTAGGGTACATATTAAAAACTAAATAAAAAAAGTTATCTTTAAAATTGTATATTAAATTTATTATAAATAAATATTTTTTATTTTTTATTTTATTTAAGATAAATTTTTTAATGATAGGTTTTAAACATGTGCCCTAAGAATATATGTTAACATTATTTTTTTTAAATGAGTGAATCTTATTATAGTTTTCAACGCAATATTCATTACTTATTTTTCAACTTTAATTATCAATTAATAATACTTTTATCACTTTAGTTAAGATATTTTATTATTTAATAAATGTTATTTAATAAAAATAATATTTTTTATTTATTTATTTACATATGTATGAAATATTTAAATCCCTCAACTATTTAAGAATTGTAAATAAATTTTTAAATTAAAAGAGTTTGTAGTTATTGATGAAATTACAAAATATGAGTGTGTAAACTGCGAATTATTAAATAAACTCTTAGATTAAGAAAAATGTTATTTTTATACTATATCTTATATTTATACTGTATTTTACTATTCATCAATACGGTAAACAGTGAAATATTATAATAATAAAATATTTTTTTTATCAATTTTTTCATATATAAAATTACGTGATTAATCAATTTTATAAGTTTATTAACCAATATTTTAAATATTATTAATCAATTTCATATTTATTAAAAATCTAAATATTTATTAACCAATTTTATAACATTATTAACCAATATTTTATATTATATTAACTAATTTTGTTTTACTGTTAAAACTATTTTTAATATATGACTGTTTATTAACCAACTTCATCACTTCAGTAATTAATTTTTTATATTTCATTAATCAATTTTAATTTATTATAAAAAAATCATTATTCATATATTATTTTTGTTCACGAAGCACTATTCATATACTGTTTATGTCACTGTTCATTATACTATTCACTATTATATTATTTGAGACTTAAGAGAGAAAAAAATCCAGCCTTCATATAGTCCACATATTTGTCAAAGCTGTTGATTATTATTTAATTGATATATTTGAGTATAAATGAACACTACCATCGTGTGTGGCGTAAGAAAAATGGTAACAATTTTTATAATAACAATTTTAAAAATCTTATTTGGTAACAATTTTTCAGGAGAGCTGGAAATTCTGGTAGACCACCTGGTCAAAGTTAGTGAACTGAGAATCATACAAGCTTCATCATCAAACATGCAGAAGATGATAAAAAGGGCTAATTTTTGATTTATTATGGGAAGAGAAGCTTGTGTCCCAAAGAAAATAAGTTCAAAAGAATCCAAAATTTGTTTCATGATCACTTTGTACAAAAACTGCAATTTAATGAGTGTTACATTTTTATGTTTTTGAACTTATCTTATCAAGATGGGGTGGAGCTAGAAAGAAAAGTTAACACAAATTTAAAGTTTAAGAGGAGGAAGATTTGTGTGCATACCAACCATGATCATAGTTTTAAATTACAATTACGATCATAATAGGTCAAATTTACAGTTTTCAGTAATATTATCGACAGTGCGATTGTAATTTAAGATTATAATAGTTATGCATATCTGTTATAACTATGTTAGGAGAAAAAGTTTTTGGCTTTAGTTTACTTTATATTAAATTTGGAAATTCTGTTTTTTTTTGTTGTAAAGATTATATGAGTTCTTAAAGTAAAAGTAAAAATTCCACAATTAAAAGGTATTGGGGAACATGTAAAAGAAGAGTGTTTGCATTTTGTGTTAGTCTTTTTCACTAGATTCTTTTGTGAGGGTAGTGAAACTGTCATGTTGGTTTTTGGTCCATTCAAGCATTTTAAATTTTATTAGATTCTATAGTGAAAAGAATGAAATTGTGTAATGAAAATGATAAAGGAAAAAAAATATGGTCCTCAATGTTTCAAAGTGAAAATTAAAAGATGCTCTCCCTCAACTCCAAAGGCATTTTTCTTGTTTTTCTTTATATTGGATAGAGAAGCAAAGAATGTGTGCAAAGCCAGTGAGATTCAAATTGAGACGTTTACCAAAAAGGAAAAAATAATTTTGAACTTGTTCTTCCTTTACCCTTGAGATTTTAAGATATGTAATTAATGCTAAATAAAATGATAATAAAACAATAGTATTAATTCTCTTTGTTGACGAGTACATTCTTGTAATTAGAAGTGCTCCATAATTCCATAACTTTGTCAATTATCAAGTTGATGGATCTATACTACCAAATCACAACAGAGAAAAAAAGTTCTTGTACAATTGCAAATTTTATGTGTGAGTTGGGTCATTCTTCTATAGAAGATGTATTGGTGCATACAAGAAGGAAAGCAATGTAAAGTGTTGAGGCATTGTCATGATTCTAACTATGGTGGCCACTTTAATGGAGATAGAATTGCCGCCAAGTACTGCAATCAAGGTTGTTTTAGCCATTGATGTTCAAGGATGTATTCGCATATGTTTAGATGTGTGGTCGCTATTAACACACTGGAAATATATCTAATAGAAATGGAATTTCACTAAATTTGATACTGGAAGTAGAAAATTTCATGCGTGGGGATAGGGAAATTGTTATGTCGGAAACAATGTGATGTTATATGTGTTTTAATATTCTGTCTCATTTTAGATATTTTTTTATTTATTGTTTTTTGTAATTAATTTGTTCTTTTAATTTTGGACGACTGTCATATCTCCCTTCTTTGGAACTACATGCACCAAACTCACCCAAAAACTATCAGAAATAGAGTAAATCATACTTTCTTCGAGTAACTCGAGTACTTTCTTTCTCACCACTTCTGTCATGGTAGGATTTATTCTCCGTTGAGGTTGAACTATAGGTTTGAATTCTTCCTCAAGTTTTATTTTGTGCAGTAATTGGTTAGACTTATTTCTTTCAAATCAGTAACACTCCAACCAAGTGCTTATTTATTACCTCTTAGAATTCTCAAGAGCTTTTTTCTCTCCCAAATAGATATCAAACTACTAATAATAACTAGTTGCAATGGTTGCTATCCCAAATAAACATATTTCAAGTGTGGTGGAAGCTCTTTCAATTCAAGATCATTAGAACTTTTGATCAAACTCTTGTGTTCACTACCACCAAAATCTTTAGTCTTTCTTATTGTTCTTTCAACTTGGGTCGCTTGCAACTGAAGCACACAATCCATTACTTCTTTGTCTAGTTTTTCTTCAACCGCTTCAATGGAATTAACAATGACTCTGTCCATCGGTGATAATGGTTATTCTTCCGCAGATACTTCCTGAATGATTTCTTCCACTACATCAACTATATACCATTGAGGATTTTACTTCTGATGTTTTATGGCTTCAAATACATTAAAAATGGCTTATTCTTTTTTTAATCTCAAAATAAGTTCTCCCATCTCCGTATCAAATCACAGCTCTACATGTTTCTAAGAAGGGTCTTTCTAACAGTAATAGTGTTTTAGAATCTTCTACCATGTCGAGGAGCACAAAATCAGCTGGAGCAATAAATCATCTACTCTCACAAGCACATCTTCTAGAAATCCATATGGGTAAGTAATGGATCGATCAATTAAAGTAAGATTCATATGAGTTGGATTTGGTTCCCCACAATTCAACTTCCTCGTCATAGATAGAGGTATCAAGTTGATACTTTATCCTAAATCATATAATGCATGACTAATTTTTAGTGGACCAATAGAACAAGGAATGTAAATAGACTTGAATATGTTAGTTTAGGTGGCGGCTTGTGTTAAATAATGACACTACACTTTTCTTCTAAAGCAATATTCTCATCGTACTTCAGTTTATGCTTTTCGGTCAAAAGATCTTTCATAAAATTTGTGTATACTGACATCTGCTCAAGAGCTTCAAAGAATAGACTATTGGTATGTATCTTTATAAGCATCTCAATAAACTTCTTAAATTGTCCCAGTTTCATTTCTTTCTCTGGTTTCTTCTTCAAGATTATGTAAGGTGGCTTGCCATATCATGGTAGTTTTTAATTTGGTTCATTGAGGATTTGTTTCTTAGTTCTTCTTAAAGGAGAGTTCCAATCTACGAGCTTACCAAGAGTACCCCCTCTAACAAAGTCTTCTCTAGATTACTCATATTTTTCTTCCTCTGATTTTTTCTCTCTTTCTCTCTCTTTTTCAACTTCTCCTTCTTCAACTACTTCTCATTCTTCATCCACTACTTCCTCCTTTTGACTTTTCCTATCACTTACACTCACTTCTTTTTTGTCACCACTAGCATTAAGGATTGAAGGTGCTGCTCTATTTCTCAGCTCGATGACTTTGCAACTCTCATTCTTTGGGTTAAATACGACATTCCCATGAAAACCCCCACTTGAACTAGGTTATGCTACTACTTGTCTAGATAAATGGCCAATTTGCATCTCTAGATTTTTTATGGACGCTTCAATGTTCTTACTCATAGTTTCCTGGTTCTTGGTTATGGATTTTTTATTCTTGCTTACTTGCTAGATATTATCTTGAGTCATTTTCATAAATCCAGCCATATCTTCTTCAAGTTGAGATGGTTTTCTTTGTGGTGGTGCTTGTGGAGTTTGTTGAGCACCTTCATTTGCATTTAGACTTTGATTGTTTCTCCACTTGAAGTTGGGATGATCTTTCCAACCAAGATTGTAGGTACGGGAATATGGATTATTTGTCTGTAAATTTGAAAATTGAGCTTCTTCACTAACCCCCTATGGTACACACTTGCCATTAGCATGTATTTCTACACATAAATCACACTGTAATGTCTGAATCTGACTAACAATGGTTGGAACAATGGTGCCCCTAACTAACTATTTAGCAATTACCTCTAATTGAACTAAAACTTTAACATTGGAATCTAATTTGAGTACACCCTTTGGTTTAACTCCACTTTCACTTTGGGATCGATACTCATTATCGAACATTTTCTCTATTAACTCTTTCACTTCATATTTATTCTTTATTTTGATGGTACCTACAACTGAGGCATCCAGAAGTATTCTTACTTGAGCTTTTAAATCTCTATTAAAATGTTGCATTTATTCCATACTGCTCATGTTATGACTCAAACATCTTTTGGGTAATAGTTTGAATCTTTCCCAATTATAAGATATGGATTCAAAATCACCTTGTTCAAAGTTTGAAATATCGCCCTTTCTTTCCACAAACTAAGTTTTCGTGAAAAACCTTTCCAAAATTTTTTCTTCCCGCTCCTTTCATGTCTAAATAGTCCCATTGGGTAAACACTGCAATCAATCTTTAGCTTTACCTATTAGAGAAAATTCGAGCAACCATAATTCAATCTGATCAGCGGTTACTTCATCAGGTTTGCACATCAAACGTGTCTCGTAGAAGCGAGATAGATTCTCTAAAGGATCTCTCATATCTTGTTCGTCGAATGAGTTATCTCTCAAACCTAAAATCACAAAATTATTAATATCAAAAGTAACGAGATTAGTAGGTTAAAATCCCAAAGAAATTTATCCAACATTAGCTCTTCTGCAGTAGTCTCTCGTTGTTTGTCTTGGTGGAATTTCCATTTTGTGTTTCTAATGATCACTTTCATTATCCGAATTGTTCTAGCAGTCTTTTCGATCACTGAATCAAAGTGGTATATGGGTCGTGTTTGAACCTCTCATAAACAAGTATTACACCAAACAAAAACTTGATAACAGTAGAAATAAAAATGAATCTAAAAGTAAATGAAATAAAAATAAAATTAAACAAAATGTAGTACAAAAATGCCTTGTTGAAATGATTCAACAATCTCCAGCAATGATGCCAAAAACTTGATAGATACTTAGCATGTGTACTAAATCTTATCGAAGTATTTAAAATACGTGTGTATCCTTAGGGATTATGCTATTTTAACAAGAAGGTTCACAGGCTATTGAAAGTAAAAATTGGGGGTTTGCAAGATTTGTTTTGATAAAATAAAAGTGTAAATAAATTGTTGAAAACTTGATCAGATTAAAGGTGGTTAGGCCTTACTTCGAATCCATTTAATGTCACTATAGATGATGGTGTCTATTTTCCCTAAGTTGGTACCTTATTGATTTCAACAATTTAAATTAGTCGTTATATTCAATTCCTTGGTATATAACTCACTCTTCTACACTACAACTCCCTAATTCCCCTGATCATATGGACAGTTAAAACATGCAATTTTCAGTGTGTTAAATCATGAACGATTTAGCCTTGGAGCTTGTTTAAATAGGTGTGGAAATCTTTCCAAATGGAAACATGATAATTAGCGCTTAATGCACTTTCCATAATATGAAGATCCTTGTCTGTTTGTAGCCGTTGTAATTGATACTACCTTGATGGAAAAGTAACGCTTCAGAACATAAGGAATCTTGCTTGTTGCTTTGCTTCAGAACTTGGGAAGTCAGAATCATAAGGTTTTGTTTTCACGTTAGACTTCCGTTCATAATTAAGATGTCTTTCTCTTTAGCACAAATTCTGATCTTCATTCTTCAGAACATTCTGATATCAGTCTGTGTACTTAGCTTGAACACCTTTGTAGCTTAACTTCTGATCCAGTTTCGTCAGAACTTTTTTACAACATAGAACACAAATTTAGAATGCATATTTATTCTTTGTGTTTTTTATCATCAAAACTCTTACGAGGGTTGTAGAATCAAACTATGTTCTAACAATCTCCCCCTTTTTGATGATGACAAAAACTAGGATTTTTCAATAAAAATAAACACAACAAGAAGCTTAAGAGAGTCTCCCCTAGGTTGAGTACTCAGATAGAGGTGAAATACTTCCCTGAAGTTCCTTCTCATCAGATATTTTGATGCATCTCCTTCCTTCTTTATCAGAATTTATTCCTGTTTATGCTTTTAGAAAAAATAAGAATTTAAGATATTCAGAATGTTTGAGACTTTTGTCCCGGTATACTGTTATTGAAAATATCTTATGTTCTCCCCCTTTTTGTCAGGAATCAAAAAGCAATATAATCACAAATAATCAGAGTCAAAAAGAATGATTTGTATTAAAATAGATTTCAATAACATTTTCTCAGAAGCAAGTAAGACAAGATAATGAATGCAGAAAACAAGTTAAATAAAATCTAAGATAGAGGGGGAAGTCGTGTGAACAACGCTTCCAACAAGCTCTTAATCTGAGTGCTTAATTCTTCTTGCTTTCCCAACATATCCTTGATTTCTTTGGTTGTGTCTTCTTGCTTATCTAATCTTGCATGGATTACAACATTCTCCTTCTTTAGCTCTTCCAGAGTTTGCATGACCAGAGATGGAGCTGGTGTTTCTTCAGAGGATGCAAGTCTTTCAGAACACTCTTCAACATCTTCTGATTCAATTACTTCTTCAGTTGCATTTTCCTTTTTTTGAACAACAAACAGAGGGTGACTATTAGAACATGGTTCATTAACTTCTGAAGGTTGGTGCTCTTTCTATGGAGCATTGTTTAACAGAAGAATTTCTTTCTTTTCCTAGTGACCCAGAACTTGATCTTTGAGAGCTTTCAGCTGATCCCTGAATTTCTGTTGAGCCATTTCATAACTTAATTCTTTCATCCTCTGGGATTCAGATTTGAACCATTTTCTGAACCGATCCCAATGAGAATCAGAAGCAGCAGGATTTGAATTTTCCATACTTGCTTGCTTCAAAGACTTAACCCATTCCATTATTTCTGTTTCAAAAATCAACAAGTTCTTACCAACATCTGTTTTGGTTATGGTTGGTTTGGGTTTGGGAATGGAAATTTTATTGGAGGTTGAAGCTAGGTGGTCCAACGCTTCTAAATCAATGATTGTTCTGAGATGATCAATTGGACGGTTAATGGTAGAGGGAGTAGGAGAATCAGAAATTATGATTGGTGAGCGATGAATGTTTGGTGGTATGGAATGATAGGGTGATGGTATTTTTGGAATGTTTAATATGGAGAGAGGTTGATGAACCATAAGAGGTTCTGTTATTCCAGGAATAGGGGTAGTGGTATCAGAGTCTGTGAAAGATTCTTCTTATTGGTTTGCGGTAGCGTGTTGATTTTCTGGTTTAGGAGTTTCAAAGATTGGATTTTCAGTTTGGGGAGTGTGAGGGTTTTCATTTTCTGGTTGAGGAGAATGGAGGTTTTGATGTTCTAGTAGTGGAGAATGGAGGTTTGGATTTTCTGAGATAGGTGATTGAAAGTCTTGATCAAATAGTTCAATATCAGAAAGAACTCTTGCAAGTTTTGGCTGATTTTGTTCTAGATTTGGATTGGGGGAGTGAGGTTCATTTAGGAAGCTGCCAAGGGTTACAGAAGGATCAAACTCTATGTCAAAATCCTCAAAAGTTTTAGGTGAGGGATCTTCTGTTGGTTGAGGGGGGGTGGTTTCAGATGTTGGAAAAATTATTGATTCTACTACAGAAACAAAGGAAGTGTTACCTTTGTTTTTAGCAGCTTTGGGTGTCCTCTGAGAGGATCCTTCTCCTACTGCCTTTCTATTTCTGGATTTCTTCAATGTAACATCTGGAGCTGGCTTGTGCAGATCATGAATGTTAAGTTCTGGATCTGTTCCATCTTCCTTGCAAGCTTCTAGGTGTCTGACCATAATCTCTGGTGAAGCATCAATCTTAGAAAATAATGGAACATCTTTCAGAGGTATTCTCCTTGATGTGATGACTTCATGAGTAGCAACTGTTGGTTCCTTCTTAATGCTTTCAATAATCTTCATTTTCTTCGGATTTTTGACATTAAGAGGTATACCAACACATGCCTCTAGTGTGTTGATCTGGTGAGCTTCTGTCAGATGCTGTATCAACCTGTTCTCCGTCAGAATATCATAAATCAATCTTCCCAGAGGAATCCAATCCCTCTTTGTCCTTTCTTCTTCCCTTGTTTATTTCACGCTTGTGCTCAGATGATTGAAGAGTAAGTGCAGAAGATTTATTCTGGTCTTCTTAGAAATAAAATACAACAGAAATTGTTGATCAATGTTGATGTAGTCAGGAGAGCTTGTTGGCTTCATGTGGTTTATACATCCCATAATGATCCTGGCCCAGATTCTGTAGTAATCTTTCAACTCCCTTATCTTGCTGGATGGCTGTCCAGAAGTAAAAAAAACTCTAGCAATGGTTTTTAGGTCAGAACACTTTTCATCCATGTTGTTGCACCTAACTCTTCTGCCATTGTACCCAATAAGTTTTCCAATCAAGTCTTCGGTAATAACAATCTTCTTCCCCATTACGTAAGACGCAACCTGATGATTAGATGAAGTAGCCTAAATTCGGAATTCCTTAACAAGAATGGGAAATACTGGACCTAGCAGACAATCAAAGTACCTATTTCATCCTTGAGTCGTTACATCTTCAGACAAATCAAAACCGTTTTCCTTTAAGCTTTCAAAATCAATGGTTAACTCACATAAAACTTCAAGAGAATCGACCGAAGTGAGCAAAGTTCTTATGGGTTCCTCATATTGTTCTGCAGTTGAAGAAGAACCAGGAGCACTTTGGAGATTTTTGATGCTTGAGGAAGATGTCATTGTTCACACGGTTTGTTTTGAAATTTATGAGAAAAGGGTTTTTGAAAAACAAAGACTAGAGAAAATAATAGATGCGAGAAGAAGTGAATGAAATAGTGATTGCGTATTTATAAACAGTTTTGAAAACTTAATCAGTAAGAAACAGAAAACAAAATAATGATTACGATGCAATTATGAAACCTGAAATTAGGGGATTGCGTGTAGATACTGAACAGTTACCATTGACATGTGTCTCAATGCATCCAATCAGAGCCTTAGACCCTTCAGAATTTAAATGCGTGTTTAGCCTTAGAAGGTAGCTTGTGAGAGGATGACATATGTTTGATAGTGTGAACTGCACACCTCTATCTTTGAAATGAAAGGTTTAGATCTTCTTAGATAGATTCTGAAACAACTATACTCCTAACTTCTGAAGACATGTTGATTAGGTGTTCACAGAAAAATATAAAGTTCTAAGGGTTACATAATATATATATAAAACTTCTTATTCTGGATATAATTTCATGCTGAGATGTTTCAGAATGAAATTAAACCTATCTTCAAAAAGGGGTTTTGTAAAAACATCAGCCCATTGATGGTCCGTGTCAATAAATTTTAAAGTAAGAATTCCTTTCTGAATATAGTTCCTAATAAAATGTTGTTTTATTTCTATATGCTTAGCCCTAGAATGCAAAATTGGATTTCTAGATAAACATATTGCAGAAGTATTATCACAGAAAATAGGGATGTTACTCTCAAATATGTTGAAGTCTTCAAGATAACTTTTCATCCAGAGCATCTGTGTGCTGCATCCAGCAGTTCTAATGTATAGCGGTAGAAATGTTTAAGACTAAGCCATTGGATTGACTTGACTCATACAGATCAAAATAAAAATCGCCATCGCGCTTTATTGTTTCAAAAGGAATGGAAAAAGAGAGAATAACCCAAAAAGAGGGGGAAAGATTCAAGGTAAGGGGGTTGGTTATGCAAAGGGAAGGTATTAGCACCCTAAACATCTATGGTACTCCGCATGAACCTCTTTGTAAAAATCTGTATATTTTGGCTATAAAATGTTATATGTAAAATAGATGGTGGAGGTGAGAAAAGAAACATATTTTTTTATGATTTTTGCACCCGACGCGGTTGTGAACCTTTAGCGCCTATGTACCACCTTTCATGCAATAGAGGATCAGGGTACACGTAGTTCCTCTTTGAAAATTTTAAAATACAAGTGTGTTGGCTGATTTTATGAGATAAGACATCATCGTCATTGTCCGTGTGGAAAACATACTTACTACCCACAATCATGAGAAATGAGAATTTGCATCATCTTAAAGTGGAGGATATGGCTTGGATTTTAAAATCAACAATGCCTCACTCAACACACAATTGGAAAATATCTCTCTGCACTACACATTGTAGAAGTATAGTTATTCGCATCACTACAAGGATTGACAAGAGTCTAATCTTTTGAGAAATTTTTTAAGGTAAAAGCCAAAGTGGAAAAATGGTTTGAAATAAGATTGATTGACTTTTAGTATTCTCTCAAAAAAGGTCAAGGTATTATTAAATTGATTAGGGTTTATTCATGAAAATGTTTTGAAAATGCATGAACCTAAGTCCAAGTTTATTATGAAAGTAATTTAAGTTTAAAGAACAAAGAAGAGTTTTCAAAAAAAGGAAGAAGATTTTTGAAATTGAAGATGGGAGGAGGAGAAGAGACTATCCTAAAGCATAAGGTAAAATCCAGGGATAAGAACCATCTAACTAACAAGAAGCCAATACTTGACATTATGAGCCAAGATAGAATTCTCATTCTTTGGATTGAAACCAAGCAAGCAAAGATACTAGACCTCTTGTGAGAACCAAACTTCAAGGATATTAAGTCTTCACAAAAATTGGGCAGAATAAAGACTGTATACAAGTGAATTCCAAATTACAAGCAAAGTATGTAATCACAATAACCCGCACACGAAGAAAACAAACAACCCAATGTCTTGAGGTAAGCCTCAATAACTCTAGACAAAATATAAATTAAGGTCACAAGGTCTCCATCATAGGCCAAGGTCTCTAATCCTAAGTCCAAAAAGTCCAACACTCCATAATGTCAAGGATAGTAACCAAATAGTCCAAGTATCATTAAAGGTTTTTTTAGGGTTTATGTTGATTATTAAGTGTCTTCAAAAAGGAAATAAGAGCTCAAATGAGCAAAAAATAAAAATGACAAGAAAGTAAATTCCCAAATGAGCAAAGATGAAAATAGCATGAAATGTAAATGTTAAAAGTAAATGGTGCATAAAGGATAAAAGGGCATAAAGTAAAAACAAATTAATAATTAGTGGTTAGTTGGATGACCATCTTGAAACTTGCATTTGGAACTCATTAGAGGATTGGTAGAACCAAAACCTCCACACAACAAGTTGCATTTGCTTTTTGTCAAGTATATCATCCATTTGGAATCCTCACAAATACCATTTAATGATCAACGATGTTTAAGTGATCCGCGTTGACCAAAAGTGTTATAGATCTATTAGATGATGGGTAGAACCAAAGCCTCCACACAATGAATCTCAAAGTTATTGGATCAAAGAGATCAAATTAACATACTTGGGCTTGCAAACATAGGTTTGGGCCACGAATAATCATTTATTCGAACCGGGACAAAAATTAGCGTTATGTTAAGCAATCGTAAGTGGACTTATATAGAAGTTGCACCTATTTTGAGGCCGGTCAATAGCAATCTATGCACCATTTATTTTGAGACATGATATAGAGATCATACTCCAATAACACTTAGTGCAATAAGAAGGGGATGAGATGAAGAGGGGTGAGAGAGAATATACAAACACTTTTGAATTAAATTCAAATCAAACTATTATTAAAATCATTCATCCATTTTTATGGAGTTAGACTCAACACCATGGATCCAATGATGTTAATAAAGCTCACGATCAAAAAATTTAACCCAAGATCAGCCAGAAAATAATCACAAAATAATATTGCATTTAATGTATACATTAAAAAGGTTTTTTAAAATGGAAATAAAAGAGAAAAATATCAACTATATTCAAATTAATTAAGAACTAAAAAGTGAGACCATAGAAAAATCAAAAAAGGGCTCAAATATTTTTACAAAATTTTTGGTAATTTTTTAAAGTCAGAAACAATTTTTTTAAATTAAAAGAAATGAGTAAAATAAACAAAAAATGATAAAAAAATAACAAAATCAGAAACAAAAATAAAATGAGGTCACTAATATTTGTCACAATATCATTGGATCATTCTATAATTTTTTCATAATTTAAAAATGTATCAAAGGAAACAGTCTTAAACGGATAGCTTCGGGTGTGGCTCCATTTGCCTTAAGGGTGTCAGCTAACTGGATAAATACCTTTAAATGTTGATCCGGGTTCTCGGTAGCGAGACCAGCGAATTGGTTTTGTTGTACTAATTGTAATAATGAGGGCTTTAGTTCAAAGTTGTTGGTAGTTATAGCAGGGTTTACTATACTAGAACTAGGTTCCTCGTTAGATGGTTGGGCGAATTCCTTGAGTGGTCTTTGGTTACGATCTTCTGCCATAGCTCTTCTTATCTTGCGTATAAAAAGACGGGCACGAGCGTAACGTTCAGGTTCTACTAAAGGATCTATTAGGTTACCGGTGCTACGATTTCTACGCATCTACCAGCTAGAATAGCCTTAGTCTAAACGGGATAACAATAGGGTACGAAATTTGACGAAGTTGGTCCCCGGCAACGGCGCCAAAAACTTGATGGGTGTGTGACGTATAGCCTAAATATAGTACTGCAAGTGCACAGCCTATCGAAGTAATATATAAGATTATCGAACCACAGAGACCAATTGTCAATCTATCAACTCTATTGCTAAGGTGCTTATCTAAGGCGAACAAGAATATTGATGTGAGTGCAGTGCAACAAAGTAAATGAGCGAAGTAAATAACAATTTAAAAGACAGGTTGGAATGTAAATCATGTAATCAGATATTGGTCCGGTCATGCGTAGATGAAACTACTTATGGGGCAGTATTTTCTATTGATAGCAAAGAATCAATTTAACGGGAACTTGTAGCTTTTGACTACTAAGAACCGAGTTTACTCTTTAAATTAAATTCCTTTATTGTCACATATAAAGGGTGCCTTCCGCGTTAAAGAGGTAAACCTATTTTTAAGAAATTGATAGTTTTGACTTAACAGAAAAGTAATTTTACTTGGAAAGATTAACTTAAAGAGACTTTTGGCTTTTGACCAAGAGTCAGATTTCAAACCTACAAACGCGTCCGAAAATAGTTTCAAAATCGTTTTCTAAAAAGGTCAATGATTCCTATTTAACCAATCGACGGCTTTCGCTCTTTTCGTTTGGTTAAATAATAATCAAGTCGTATCGTTAGTTTGGACGGCTTTCGATCTTACCCAATAAACATTTAAACATAATTGACTTAAGTTAAAAGCAAAACATCCCCAGAGTATTTTTACTAGCATGATAATTGGAACATGACCATGATGACAATCATTACATCCAAACCTTTATAGTTTAGCCAGATATAATAAGTGCGAGTCTATAAAACGTGTAGACTATGGTAAGAGCATTTAAAGTCTATAAAACGTGTAGACTATGGTAAGAGCATTTAAAGTCTATAAAACGTGTAGACTATGGTAAGAGCATTTAAAGTCTATAAAACGTGTAGACTATGGTAAGAGCATTTAAAGTCTATAAAACGTGTAGACTATGGTAAGAGCAATTATAAGTAAAGAAATGCAATAAAATAGAACCTTGCTCCAGTCGGAGACTTGAATCTGATACAAATCTACGAAATGGTAAGGCTGGTATGATGAACTTCAACCAAAGTGCTCCAAGACTCGATTATAACTCAATCTACACCGCAATAACTCCCCGATGTGAAGAGATTATTACTTTACAGAAACTGATAGTATATGGCTTAAGATTGTACTAAGCTTGGATGAAACTAAAGAATGAAAATCGAAAACTATTTATAGAGGATCCTTGAGATGCGTAAAGACCAGCATGCCCCTCAACTTCTTCTGAGCGGGAAGCTTTTTGTGAAGGCCGCGGGCGCGGTAGCAGTGGCCGCAGGCGCGGTGGCTGGAACTGCCACATCATGGGAACATGGCAGTTGATCTCTGGGTGAAAGTGGGCCACGTCATTGCGTTCCCTGTAGCCAGCACGGCGCTGAATGCCATAAGTGCAGAATATCTTGAAAAACCCTAATTTCTTGGCGTTTTGGCTCGTTTCTTCACAGAAGGCTCTGAAATGACAAGAATCCTGAAAACAAAGGAAAAAGGAACATAATACGAGAAAACGATAATAAAAACTAAGGAAAACATGTGATATTTGAGTCAAAAACATAGTGCGATTTAGTGCGATCAAATCCTCCCACGCTTAGACCTTTGCTTGTCCTCAAGCAACAACTCTTAGAAGTAGATGAAAGAAAATTATGGTGTATACAGGTTTTGGGCAAAGAGGGCTTCTAAGTTCGAGTAAGGGTGTGTTGTCAGGCACTAACTATCTGAATCAAGGGTATCGTAATTACACTACTCGCAGAAATGCGGACATAAACCTCATAAGTATACAGATCGATCCTAATATCCTTACTATGCTAAGACTTCTTTTTGTACGAGGTCCTTTTTCATTCAGGCGCAATCACATTAAGCCCGTTATCTGTACATACTCATGGTGTAGTGACCGGTTAGTGACTCTGATCTCAAGTGATGGGATTCTGGTACAAGAGTTGGTTTAACCCCTTTTTATTTTACCCATTTGCAGTTGCGGGGGATCGGACCGTAGTCCGCCCTACCAAGTCCAGCACCAGATACCTCTGGACCAACTACAACGGATGTGCCTTATATATATATTTTTCTTTGTTTTTTTTTATTAGTGCTTACAACTTTCTTGAGTTGAGTAATCTTTGTGAGGATCACCCAACTCGTAGTCGTATTCATACTTTATTTTATAAACTTTTAAGGCAAAATAGAGATCATCCACTTATTTTCATCGATCCTACACTTAGAGCATGCTTAGGCCGGAGCTGACTGCTAAGATAAACTACTTGAAGACCTATTTGTACGGTTTTATTCAAAATCATAGCATATTGGGAAGAAAGGATCTAATCTAAATGTTCAAAAAGGCTTACGGTGTAAAAACGATAACGAATTTTTCAAAAAGTGAGTGCCCAAGAAATAGACCCTATCTAGGACCTGTCTCATAGCCCAAATCCTTAAAAACAACCACAATTCTTTGAAAAAGAAAAAATTTTGTAAGGCTAAAAAGTTGGGGAAATGAAAGGGTACACTACGCAGAAAGACTCGCCTATCACATGCATTTTATTAACTACGAATATAACATACCTAAAAGGAAAAAAATGAGGAAGGGAAATAAAAGCAGAAAAAAAACGGGAAATAAAAGCGATAAAATGAAAGCGATAAATGCTCCTCCCACACTTAAATCAGACATTGTCCTCAATGTTCCAAAATAAGGTAGGAGGAGGTACCTGAAAACGCTAGTGGGGGCCACTAGGACTTTCACCATCCTGGTTGGTACGACCGGAACGGCGGCTACGGCTGCGACGTCGGCTCTCTCGGTCCAAAACAAGCTGCTCCATTCTCTCTGTCAAGGCGGCATTTGCCGCTTGTAGCTCTTGGGTCCTACCAATGAGGGTGCCTTGGGTTGCCTCCATCAATTGGAAGTGACGAGCGTATGTGGTCTGGTTTAGGTGTTGTTCTCTCTGGAAAGCCAGCTGACTTTCCATAATGGTGCGCAGAGAGCTAGCATTTTGTTCTTGGGATGCTTGCATGAAGGCCATGTTATCGGTCGCCTGTTGCTGCAAAGTAGCAAGGAGGGTGTCCCTCTGGGCCTCTCGGGCCATATGCTCACGCCACATGTCCTCAGTGACATGGAAACTAGGAGTTGTACCTGCATGTGGGTTAGACGTAGATGGTGTCGTGTGTGGTGGTGAAAAGTGGGGTGGTTCTTCCGTTTGGAAATCGTACTCATCATCAGTGTTGTTACCCTCATTTAAAGGTAGATTTGGGGGCAACGGACCAATAAAAGCAGGAGCGTTGAGATCGTAGGTCCAGTTACGCTCAAATCTAATATCAGTACGACGGGTGCAAGGAATAACAACACTGGGTACAGCAGCACCTCCAACCATGAGGAAGTAACCACCTTCCCTCCTCGTCTTGCATAAACGCATATCCCTTAAAAATTTAAGATTTGAAATACGAGGAGGAAGTGGCTCAAGGGTGGCAAGTTCTGTATCCAATCCTATGGCACGGGCAATAGTAGTAATCAGTCCACCAAAGGAAATCGGCCCACCTTTTCTTAAAACATGGTGCATGTGGGCAATCATAAATGGGACTGGATTAACTTTGGTGTCTGTGAGGCAGCTCTGCATGATAATTAATTCTTTAGCATTCACCTTGTTTGGGTTTTCCCGAGCAAAGATGGTGGATGCTAAAATAAATCTAAAAACACGAAGGGCAGGATTGTGGATGTGAGAAGCAAGTAGGCCATCAAAAGATGTTGCATTTTGTGTAGTAATCCTGGCCTAAAATGCTTCAAATGCCCAATCCGTATCTAAAGGTGCTTCACAAACGGCACCCTCCCCATAAGGCCATCCTAACATGGCAGCTAGACCGTCAGTGGAGTAGTCATATTCAACATTAAACATTCTAAATTTGACTCCACCTACGGTGCTAGTAGTGTTAGGAGAGACGTTATAAATTAAAGAACTCAAAAATTCGAACGTCAGCCTAGGGTAGGTTGGTGCTTGAGTAGCAAAAATATCATGCATGCCTATTTTGTCGAGAAGGAAAAATACACTATGGTATATACCTAATGAATATAGACAGTTTTCATCGATATACCTGGTAGAGTGTATTGGTGTTGTCAGCAATTTCTCAAGCCGCTTTTGTTGCCTTTCTCCGGGTTGGCCACCTCGCAAAATGTAGCCGTGATATTCCATAGGATTTTCTTGAGGATGAATATAAAGAGAAAGAATGGGATGGAGAAGTAGTGAAGGTGTGAGGAAGAAAATGAAATAGTGGGGGTATTTATAGGTAGTGAAGAAATATGGTGGTTGATGAATATTTATGAGGGGAATAAATGTAGTGGGGTAGGTATGGATAATAAAGGAAGTTATGGGGGGTTAAGAATGGAAGAAAATGGGATTGGAAGTGGAAAAAGTGGTAAAATGGGGGGAAAAACGAGCCACTAGCCGTTAGGTGACCGTTACGTCACCGTGGGCGCGGCAGGGGTCACCGCGGGCGCGGTGAGGGCGAGCCAAGTTGGGCCGGCCTTGCTTCCTTTCCATTGGGCTTTTCCTTCCTTGCCATTAGCTTCAATTTTTGGAGGTGTACCTATTTTTCTTACGAACGTGCATATATGTATGTGAATACATATATACATGTATATTTATTTATTTTTATATTAAGATTTTCATTATGGTGACCAGAAAAACAAAAACATTAGTAAATGAAAGATATATAGAGAAAAAACACATATGCATATATATATATATATATAGGTACGGACATCGGGTCACCAAAATAGTTATTAATAATGCAGGAAACAGATAATGCAAATAAAAATGAGTCTGAAAAGGAAATCAACATAATACTAATAATACTGGAACTAGGGATCTTGTGAATAACACAGATCTATTGCCAACCGGTAGGATGCTCTGCAGGAGTGTCTGGGCCACGCAGCTCAGTCAGCTGGCGTCGAATCTCTGCCACCTCGTGAGCTAATTCGTCTAACTCACCAGCAAAGGTAACATCGTTCACTTCCAACTGTAAATGAAGGTCAGCCACCTCATTGCGGAGAGTGGCTATCTCAGTGCGCATAGCAGTCAACAGAGTGTGAATATCAGGTTCCTGCAAGTTGAGGTTATTAGTAAGAACAGTAGTGTGTGTAACCTCGGGTCGGGATGTGTGATCTGGAGTAGAGTCCTCGGGAGCAGGAGTGTATTCAGGAGTAGTATCTTCGGAAGCAGGAGTGTATTCTGGAGTGGGATCTTCGGAAGCAGGAGTATATTCTAGAGTGTACTATGATATCTCACCCCAACCTTCTACAAAATAGTTCCAATTAGCAGGGTTGGAAACACAAGTCATCTGAGGGTCTGGCATTGTGAAGGTGTAAACTGTCTGGTCATCGATGAGCAATCTGTACTGATATGGGTGGAAAGAGGCCCTCCTCATGAGCCCACGATCCATGCAAAAGTCTAAATCCAGGAAAGTATATCCACAGTATGGGGTCAGCTGTGCTATCATACTGTCCAAACCCAAAGCAGAAGCTATCTGTGTCACATTCCCTCCGGAATGAATGAGTCCTACACCGGATCGAGCAGTCTGCTCGAGGCTCTCTATCAGAAAACCTCCACTAGCTATAGGTCTGGACTGACTGGCACAGTATAGGAAAAGGATCTCCTCAGCGGTGACCAAGTGGTCACAGTAACTCCTCCCAAAGAAAGTGTGCCACAGAATCATCTCGAAGTATCGGAAAGCCGGGTTATGGATCTTCCGGGACAGCTGGGTAGAGGGGTCAAGGCTGGCTCTATCAGTAATGTCCTGCCAAAATTTATCAATATCTCTATCCATATAGTAACTCAATGGTAACTCAGTGATAGCGGTCGGTCCAGTTTGGAAACCAAGCAAATCCCCAAATTCTTTGATGGTCAGGGTATACTCGGTACCAAACAATCTGAAACTTAGGCATCCTCGCTCATCTCCTTCACCTACCCGTGGGTTATAGTCCACAGAGCTAAGAAACTCCAGAGTAAGGTTCCTGTAAGTTTTGTGGACATCATCAGCATAATGATCCCAGCCAAGTTGGTTGCACAGATACCTAATACTTGGCTCAATCCCGAGTGCCTCTATGCAGCTTTGATCGGGGTACCTAGTGGGTACCATGGGTCTAGCGGATAAGGTAGCAAATCGAGCTTTTTGTGCTTCATCCCTGAAAATCACAACCATACCATCGGGGTAATGCATCCTGAAAATATAAACACAAGAAATTAGTCCAGATAAAACATATATAAATTAATAAAATAAAATAAAATAAAGAATAAACCATGGGTTGCCTCCCATGCAGCGCTTGTTTAACGTCTTTAGCTCGACGATTAGATCTTACTTTATGTGGGTATTGGTGGGTCTATAAGAATATGACTAGAGTAGTCAACAGGCAAATCGCCTCCTTTGTATAGCTTCAGTCTTTGTCCATTTACCACAAATGGAGCGCATGAATTGTTTTTGATTTCTACTGCTCCAGACTTTAGAACTTTTGCCACTTCAAATGGACCTGTCCATCTTGAACGAAGCTTACCAGGAAAAAGTCGTAACCTTGAGTTAAATAGGAGAACAGGGTCACCAATGTTGAAATCTTTCTTGATGATTTTTTTATCATGCCACATCTTGGTTCTTTCCTTATATATGATGGCATTCTCATAGGCATTCAAGCGAAGCTCTTCCAGCTTGTGAATGTCCAGGATACGTTTTTCTCCGGCTTTTAGGTAATCTAGATTCAAGGATTTAATGGCCCAATAGGCTTTATGTTCTAGTTCGAAGGGTAAATGACAGGACTTTCCATAAACCAATTGATAAGGAGTTGTTCCAATAGGGGTTTTATAAGCTGTTCTATAAGCCCATAAGGCGTCTTTAAGTTTTCCAGACCAGTCTTTTCTGGATAATGATACGGTTTTCTCTAGGATCTGCTTAATCTCCCTATTCGATACTTCTACTTGGCCACTTGTTTGCGGGTGATATGGTGTTGCTACTCTATGTTTTACTCCGTATTTGCTTAGAAGCTTGTCAAATATCTTAGATATAAAATGCGATCCTCCATCACTTATGACTAACCTCGGGGTTCCAAACCTAGGAAAAATAATATTTTTAAACAGTTTGATAACTACCTTGGTATCGTTTGTGGGTGATGCAACAGCTTCTATCCACTTTGAGACATAATCGACAGCTACTAGGATATACTTGTTACCCATTGAGGAAGGAAAAGGTCCCATGAAATCTATACCCCAGACATCAAATATTTCCACTTCTTGGATGTTACTTAAAGGCATTTCATCACGTCTTGAGATGTTCCCAGTGCGTTGGCATCGGTCACATTTTGTAATGTAAGTGTGGACATCGCGCCATACAGTAGGCCAATAAAAACCTGCTTGAAATATTTTGGCGCATGTTTTAGATGTGCTTGCATGTCCACCATAAGGTGCAGCATGACAATGTTTAATGACGTTGCCTACTTCTTCTTCCGGCACACATCGTCTGAATATATTATCTATTCCTCTTTTGAATAGGAGGGGTTCATCCCAAAAGAAGTGTTTAACATCACTAAAAAACTTCTTCTTCTGTTGGTAGCTTAAGTCAGGGGGTATGATATCAGCGGCCAGATAATTCACAATATCTGCGTACCATGGTATGTTGTTCAAGGTCGAGATTTCCTCATAGGTCTCTTCTTCAATTGAGTTTATCCCAGCTATTAATCTTTCATAAGTAGAGTGATCGTCTATAGGTATAAGTTCAGGTTTAAGGTGTTCTAACCTAGAGAGATGATCAGCTACTAAGTTTTCAGCTCTTTTTTATCCTTAATATCCAAGTCAAATTCTTGGAGTAAAAGAACCCATCTGAGCAATCTAGGCTTAGCATCTTTCTTACTTAACAAGTACCAGATTGCTGCATGATCTGTGTATACTATTATTTTTGCTCCCACCAAATAAGATCGAAATTTATCAATAGCAAAAACTACGGCTAGCAATTCCTTTTCTGTGGTTGTATAATTTAGCTGGGCAGCGTCTAGTGTTCTACTAGCGTAGTAAATAGCATGCAGTTTCTTGTCTTTTCTTTGCCCTAGTACAGCTCCTACAGCGAAATCACTAGCATCGCACATGATTTCAAAGGGTTGTGTCCAATCAGGTGGTCTTATGATAGGTGCTGAAATAAGAGCTTGCTTTAAAACTTCAAAGGCCTCAAGACATTTTTGGTCAAATTCAAACTCGACATCCTTCATCAATAAGTTAGTTAAAGGTTTTGTTATCCCGGAAAAATTCTTGATGAAACGTCGGTAGAACCCGGCATGTCCTAGAAAACTTCTTACTTCCCTAACGGTCTTAGGTGGGTTTAGGTTTTCTATAACTTCTATCTTGGCCTTATCAACTTCTATACCTCTTTCAGAAATAATGTGTCCCAAGACTATCCCTTCATTTACCATAAAGTGGCACTTTTCCCAATTCAACACAAGGTTTACTTCCACACATCTTTTTAAGATTTTCTCTAAGTTTGAGAGGCAGTTTTTGAAATCAAACCCACACACTGAAAAATCGTCCATAAATACTTCCATAATTCCATCTAGGTAGTCTGCGAAAATTGACATCATACAACGTTGGAAAGTAGCAGGTGCATTACAGAGTCCAAAGGGCATTCGTCTATAAGCGAATGTTCCATAAGGGCAAGTAAATGTGGTTTTTTCTTGGTCCTCTGGGTGAATAGGGATTTGGAAAAACCCCGAATACCCATCAAGATAGCAGAAATATGAGTGTCTTGCTAGACGTTCAAGCATCTGATCTATAAATGGGAGATGGAAATGGTCTTTTCTCGTTGCCTTATTCAACTTTCTGTAATCTATACACATACGCCATCCTCCTTCTGTTTGTTTTTCCACATGCTCACCTTTCTCATTTTTCAGAACAGTGATACCTCCTTTCTTGGGTACCACATGGACTGGGCTTACCCATTCACTATCCGAAATTTGGTATATGATACCAGCTTCTAATAACTTAAGAACTTCTTTCTTGACTACATCACTCATGATAGGGTTTATTCTTCTTTGATGTTCTCTTGAGGGTTTTGAATCTTCTTCTAGCATAATCCGATGCATGCATACAGATGGGCTTATACCTTTTAAATCTGAAACTTTATACCCTAAAGCTGAGGGATATTTTCGCAAGGTATCTAAGAGTTGATTTGTTTCTATTTAGTTTAGAGCGGCGCTAATTATAACAGGTCTATTCATCTCCTCATCCAAAAACTCATATCTTAGATTCTTGGGTAGTTCCTTAAGTTCTATAGTGGGTTTCTCAGTACGCGGCATAGGGTCAGGGGTAAGAGCTAAGCATTCGAAAAGGTTGTCGTCAATGTACGGTTCGATACTCTTAAATCCGTCATCCTCTAAAATAGGGGTTGATGGTAATTTGATTAAAGATTCGTTTTGTTCGAGCTCATTTACACATTCGTCAATGACGTCGATGGCATAACACGCATCTCCTATCACTGGTGCCATTAGAAATTTTGATAAGATGAACTCAATCTTTTCATCTCCTACCTCGAAAGTCAGCTTCCCTTTCTTAACATATATTATAGCTCCGGCGGTCGATAGGAATGGTCTTCCTAAGAGGATTGGGATGTCTTCATCTTCTTTAATATCCATTACGACGAAGTCGGTCGGAATGTACAACTGACCAATCTTGACAGGTATTTCTTCTAAAATACCCATGGGATATTTGACAGATCTATCGGCTAGTTGTAAGGACATCTTAGTAGGTTGAAGTTCTCCTAATTTTAACCTCTTACAGACGACCAGAGGCATCAGACTTACGCTTGCTCCTAAGTCTAAAAATGCTTTGTCTATCATATGGTTACCTAGGATGCAAGGGATAGAAAAACTTCCAGGGTCTTTATCTTTCTTGGCGAGTTTATTTTCGGATATAGAATGACATTCTAAAGGCTTGGGATCATCGAGTCGCCGTTTATTGGTCAAAATATCTTTCAAGAACTTAGCATATGATGGTATCTGGGTTATAGCTTCAGTAAAAGGAATCTCTACATGGAGTTTCTCTATTACCTTAATAAACTTTTGGTACTGGTTTTCTACTTTGGTGTTTTTCAGCCTCTGTGGGAATGGAATGGGTGGTTTATAAGGTTGTTGAGTGTTATTCCCTACTTCTGGTTTTGATTGCTTTTCTGGTTTCTCTGGTTCCTCTACCTGGTCTTTAGGTGTAGCATCTTCCATAGGTTTTTCTGATGTGCTTAAGTTAGGATTTCTAGGCCCTTCATAAGCAGTTCCACTTCTTAAGGTGATAGAATTTGCTTGGCCTTTTGGATTTGGTTGAGTTTGTCCAGGGAATTGTCCTCCAGGTGCAACTTGTACAGAGGTGTTTTGTGCTACTTGGGAAATCTGAGTCTCGAGCATTTTGGTGTGGGTTATTATCTGGTCAAACTTGGTTGCCAGTTGAGTAACTAGTTCGTTCGTGTGAATGTGTTGGTTCATAAACTCCTTATTTTGCTGATTTTGAGTCTGAATAAAGGTGTCTATGGTTTCTTTAAGGTTTGGTCTTGGGGGCACTATTTGCATAGGTTGGTTTTGTTTTTGCGTTTGGAATCCTTGAGGTCTCGAAGGTCCGGGATTTTGGATAGGGTTATTGTTTTTGTAAGAGAAATTCGGGTGGTTCCTCCATCCAGGATTGTAGGTATTCGAGAAAGGGTTCCCTTGGGTATAGTTAACTTGGTCTGAGCTAGATTCGTTCAAAAGGTTACAGTCAACGGTTTGATGTCCTTGAGTTCCACAGAGTTTGCATTCCGATTGGATTGCTGCTACTGTGGTTGGTTTTTGAGACATGTTCTCGACTCTCAAAGCTAGGGCGTCCATCTTGGCATTAATCATGTCCATGCAACTTACCTCATGCTTTCCTCCATGGCTCTCCTTTTTCTCTACTGTCGCTCGTTCTAATCCCCACTGGGCATGGTTTTGGGCCATGTCCTCTATTAGGGCACAAGCGTCAGGGTAAGGTTTGTTCATCAACGCTCCGCCAGCGGCAGCGTCTATGGACATCTTTGTGTTGTAATGGAGTCCATTATAGAAGGTATGTATGATTAACCATTGCTCCAGGCCATGGTGCGGACAAGCTCTTAAAAGTTCTTTATATCTCTCCCAGGCATCAAAAAGTGATTCGCCTTGGTTTTGGGTGAAACAAGTGATCAGGTTCCTAAGAACAGCGGTCTTGCTTGGTGGAAAATATCTCGCAAGAAAAGCTCTCCTAAGGTCTTCCCAAGTTGTTATTGAGTTAGTTGGAAGGGCGTCTAACCAGTCGTGAGCTTTACCTCTAAGGGAAAAAGGAAACAGTCTTAAACGGATAGCTTCGGGTGTGGCTCCATTTGCCTTAAGGGTGTCAGCTAACTGGATAAATACCTTTAAATGTTGATCCGGGTTCTCGGTAGCGAGACCAGCGAATTGGTTTTGTTGTACTAATTGTAATAATGAGGGCTTTAGTTCAAAGTTGTTGGTAGTTATAGCAGGGTTTACTATACTAGAACTAGGTTCCTCGTTAGATGGTTGGGCGAATTCCTTGAGTGGTCTTTGGTTACGATCTTCTGCCATAGCTCTTCTTATCTTGCGTATAAAAATACGGGCACGAGCGTAACGTTCAGGTTCTACTAAAGGATCTATTAGGTTACCGGTGCTACGATTTCTACGCATCTACCGGCTAGAATAGCCTTAGTCTAAACGGGATAACAATAGGGTACGAAATTTGACGAAGTTGGTCCCCGGCAACGGCGCCAAAAACTTGATGGGTGTGTGACGTATAGCCTAAATATAGTACTGCAAGTGCACAACCTATCGAAGTAATATATAAGATTATCGAACCACAGAGACCAATTGTCAATCTATCAACTCTATTGCTAAGGTGCTTATCTAAGGCGAACAAGAATATTGATGTGAGTGCAGTGCAACAAAGTAAATGAGAAAAGTAAATAACAGTTTAAAAGACAGGTTGGAATGTAAATCATGTAATCAGATATTGGTCCGGTCATGCGTAGATGAAACTACTTATGGGGCAGTATTTTCTATTGATAGCAAAGAATCAATTTAACGGGAACTTGTAGCTTTTGACTACTAAGAACCGAGTTTACTCTTTAAATTAAATTCCTTTATTGTCACATATAAAGGGTGCCTTCCGCGTTAAAGAGGTAAACCTATTTTTAAGAAATTGATAGTTTTGACTTAACAGAAAAGTAATTTTACTTGGAAAGATTAACTTAAAGAGACTTTTGGCTTTTGACCAAGAGTTAGATTTCAAACCTACAAACGCGTCCGAAAATAGTTTCAAAATCGTTTTCTAAAAAGGTCAATGATTCCTATTTAACCAATCGACGGCTTTCGCTCTTTTCGTTTGGTTAAATAATAATCAAGTCGTATCGTTAGTTTGGACGGCTTTCGATCTTACCCAATAAACATTTAAACATAATTGACTTAAGTTAAAAGCAAAACATCCCCAGAGTATTTTTACTAGCATGATAATTGGAACATGACCATGATGACAATCATTACATCCAAACCTTTATAGTTTAGCCAGACATAATAAGTGCGAGTCTATAAAACGTGTAGACTATGGTAAGAGCATTTAAAGTCTATAAAACGTGTAGACTATGGTAAGAGCATTTAAAGTCTATAAAACGTGTAGACTATGGTAAGAGCATTTAAAGTCTATAAAACGTGTAGATTATGGTAAGAGCATTTAAAGTCTATAAAACGTGTAGACTATGGTAAGAGCAATTATAAGTAAAGAAATGCAATAAAATAGAACCTTGCTCCAGTCGGAGACTTGAATCTGATACAAATCTACGAAATGGTAAGGCTGGTATGATGAACTTCAACCAAAGTGCTCCAAGACTCGATTACAACTCAATCTACACCGCAATAACTCCCCGATGTGAAGAGATTATTACTTTACAGAAACTGATAGTATATGGCTTAAGATTGTACTAAGCTTGGATGAAACTAAAGAATGAAAATCGAAAACTATTTATAGAGGATCCTTGAGATGCGTAAAGACCAGCATGCCCCTCAACTTCTTCTGAGCGGGAAGCTTTTTGTGAAGGCCGTGGGCGCGGTAGCAGTGGCCGCGGGTGCGGTGGCTGGAACTGCCACATCATGGGAACGTGGCAGTTGATCTCTGGGTGAAAGTGGGCCACGTCATCGCGTTCCCTGTAGCCAGCGCGGCGCTGAACGCCATAAGTGCAGAATATCTTGAAAAACCCTAATTTCTTGGCGTTTTGGCTCGTTTCTTCACAGAAGGCTCTGAAATGACAAGAATCCTGAAAACAAAGGAAAAAGGAACATAATACGAGAAAACGATAATAAAAACTAAGGAAAACATGTGATATTTAAGTCAAAAACATAGTGCGATTTAGTGCGATCAAATTTCATGGTCAAAATATGTTTCCAGATAAAGGTAAGTGTTGCAACTAAAACCATGGCAATGAGAGAATCACAATGATATCAAAGTTTTGAAGAATTGATGAAGGAATCTACCTATTGAAGTTGAATTGCAGAGCTCTGAAACTGGACTTCTATGGAGCAATATAGGGCACGATTCTTAAATGTAATTATATGGTCAGCTTCATGGAAGATCAAGGAAGGTGAATTGATGGGAAAAATGGATTAAAAAAGGCTTGAGAATAGATTTCGAAGTTGCAGAATTTTGAGTTATGGAACAAGTTTGGCAGGATGATTCTGGCTATCCAAGCTTGAGGAAATGAATGGGGGATGACCCTCTATTTATAGGGAATCAAATGGAATGTCCAAGCGTATGAAATGATGAAGTTTGGAGGGAAATCGTTTGAAGTTGCAAACAAGAAAAGTGTGACTTCTAATTTGATCAAAACTCATCCAAAACACGCGTTTTGTTGTGCTAATCAATTCTGGAAGTTCACTAAATATGTTTAGAGGCAAAAACGCGTGGAAAACTTGTGATTAGAAGCCAAAACAAAGATTTCAAATTCTGACTTATGGAGAAACTTAAGTTCCAAGTTACCAAGTTTAATCCAATGGCATTCTCAGCTCAAGGGGTCTTAAGGCATGATTCTTGATGCTTTAGAAAGATGAAGTTACAAGCTTTGCAATGGAAAAGAATGGAATCAAATGGATGATTGAGCTGAAAGTTTCATTGAGTCAAAGTTGGGAAAAAGAAGTTGACTTTTCATACTTAGAAATATTTCAATGTTTCCTTCAAAAGTGACCTATAATGTTTTGCATCCAAACATGGCCTTCCATTTGGAATTTGCTCTTGACCAAAAAATATGGCATAAAATATACCTCTTGAATGACATTTTGAAACTTGAACCATTCAAAATCTCCAAAAATTGAGAGAGTTATGAGTTGTTGAATTTGGCAAAAAATCATGAAATGACCTATACTATTTTGTATCCTTAGGGCATCTTCCATCCATTTTCTCACTTTACATATAAAAGAAGGCATAAAGGTCACATCCTCAAGATCATTATGGAAAAATAATGGGCTCAAGGTGATAAAAATTGACCAAGTTATGATCATTTGAAGTCACACATGAGAAATTGGGGGTTCATCTGGAGGACTTGTAATATTTCTTCATCATCAAGCTTCTTCCACATGAAAACTCCTTGAAACTTTTGAAGGGATTTATTTATAACCATTTGAAGAGTAGGATGTCTTTGGAATCACTCAAAAATACCAAAAGATGAGCACGATATACTTCTTTGAAGTTCAAAACCCTAGCTCCTAGATCAAGAAAATGCCTTGAGGGACTATGACAATTTTGAACAAACTTCTTGTACAAACACAAATGCTTTGTAAATAGAAGTTGTTGAGGATTAAAATGAGAATTAATAGCCACCAAAACCACTTCCATATCTTTAAAGTTGAGATAAATATGCACTTGTGACCAATGGGAACAAAGCCTTATCCAAGCATGACAACTCCTCCAATCAACCCCTTGTACTTTTGAATCAAATTTGGTAACCTTGAAATATGGTGAACTAAAATAACCTTGCCATGCAATTTCTTCCAAAACAACTTCAATGGTGAGGTTTGAACTTCTCAAGCTTTATTGACTAAGGCATGGAAATAAACTCATGAACCCATTGAGCAACTTGCTAAACCTCATTGCCTTTACCTACATTAGCAACAAGTAAGATAAACCAACATTACATTTTATTAATTAAAAGGAAAAATCAAGACAAATATGCATGATCACAAAAGAAAAACAAGTCAAGGTGCTTGGTGATTCCTCAAAGAGCAATACTAGAGATAGGGAGGACAACCAAAAGCCCTAGTGTGATCTTGTTGTGATTGAATCAATATGGTATGATGAAGGGATCTTAGGGGGGAAAATTGGGGTACAACAGCTGCCCTTATTTAAGTTTCTTCTATGTGGAGATGCGAAGGTTAAAAATCTTCGTGTCGAAGCGATCAAAGATACTTAAATATAAAACAAACCCTATTTTTGGCCCTAAGATGCCATGCAATACTTATGAACATGAGTGCAAATGGGCAACTCCAAAGGGACGCAAAACTGTTAGAACATAGTTTGATTCTACAACCCTTAATTAGAGTTTTGATGATAACAAACACAAAGAACAAATATGCACTCTAAATTTATGTTATTTTTTGTACATAAGTTCTGACTGAAATAACATCAGAAGTTAAGCTACAAAAGCTTTCAAGCTGAGCTAATCAGAATGTTCTGAAGAATGATGATCAAAATCTGCGTTGAAGTAAAAGATACTCTGACTCTGAACAAAAGTCTAATACGCCAACAGATCCTCATATCTCTGAGTCATCAAAGTTCTGAAGTAAAAGCAGCATGCAATATCCTATTGTTCTGAAGTGTTACTTTTCAATTAAGACATTACCATATGCAACAGCTTCATTCAGACAAGAATCTTCTCAGTATGGAAAGTGCATTGAGTATCCATTATCACGCTTTATTTTGGACAAGATTTCCACGCTATATAAACAAGCTTAAAGGACAAATTGTTTACGATTTTCACCTACAACTGCTCATACATCTTAAACGCTGCAAATATTCATATTCTCTTATACTCTCAAATTGTGTAATACATCACATTAGTGATACCGTTTTTGTAACGAAAAACAACAGCACACAATAAATCATTTTCTTTTGTTAAGCTATTTTCCTTGAGATAAATCGGGTTGTGGTTGTACTCAAGAAGACTTTGGCAGTTGTCAAAGTATATTTGTAATCAATTTTGATTAGTGAATTAAGTCCTCGTTGGAGAGAGGCGAAATCACCTTGGCGGGTGGACTGGAGTAGTTTGAGATCAAACAAACCAGGATAAAAATATCGTGTCTACTGCTTTTGTTTTTTTAGTTTCAATTCAACCCCCTTGTGTTTTTCACTTCTTCAATTGGCATCAGAGCGCCTGGTTCTGAGTTTATACACTTAACCGTGTCAGTACAAGATCCAAGCTTTAGAAAAACACTATGGTGGGACCAATCCAAAACATCAACAATGACTATCATGAGGACAAGGACAAAATCAACGGCAAACCTCCAGTCTTTGATATAGAAAATTGACTAATGGAAAGACAGAATTGAGAGCTTCTTTCTGGCTCATGATGCTGATCTATGGGACATGGTGTGATCGGTGGAAATAGAACTGACTGTTTTTTAAGCTGGTTCGCGAAATGTCGCGGTAAGCAAGAGTCGCCACCGTCTTTTATGTTCTCCAACATGGAAAGGACAAAAGCACAGCAAAACTCCTTCTTTGAGAATGTTTCTCGGTTCGGGAGGTAGATTTATAGAAAGGGAAGGTGTTAGCACCCTTTCTATCCGTGGTTATCCACGGGCTCTTAGGTACTTGCTCTTATGTTTTCAAAATTGTTTGCTTTTCAAATGTGTGTGGGTTTTGAAAAAGTTTCGTTTGAAAAATTTCTAAGTAACTCTTTGTATCTGTCCTCAAGAGTGTATGAAAAATTTGTTTGAAAACTTTTAGAAAGTGTAGGTGTGAAAAGTTATTTTTGCTTGTTTTGAGAGAGCAAGTACCCATGAGAATCTACCTACTCTAAGGAATTAAGCTGTGTAAGAGTCCTTTAGATAGTGATATCCCACCATTGAGAGGTAGGTAGCACCATCGTTGGAGTTATGCGGGTCAATTCGATTAAGGGACAGTGTGGTCACCGAAGCAACAATTAGGACACCTTAGAAGATACCCTTATGTCCTTGATCCTTTTTTAATCCGAGGCAACCGTTTCAAGGCAACTGTTTCGAGGCAACTGTTTCGAGGCAAATGTTTCGAGGCAACTGGATCATGGACATAAGGACCGCTAAGACGTCCTATACTTGACGACCACGTTTCGAAGGCAACAAGTGAGGCGTACCCTAGAAGTGGTGTGTGTATTTGTGTGTTGTATTCAGTTAATGTTTGTCTTTGTAATTAGTGAGCTACGAGTTGTTTTTATTTACATACATTCTTTCATGCAAGTTTAGCAGTTAAAGGGGTGCGGAAAATAAATTGCGGAAACATAAATCCTACGCTATTACAAGACGCGGGTCTATACATCGCCAAAAATTACAAAGACCCGTTTTTAGTAAATAAGTACGGAAAGTAAATAAAAACAGTAAAAGTCCTAATTACTATTACATCCGGAGGCAATTACATAATAATCCAAAATAAGGAATTAAAATTAAAATGCGCGCGAAAGAAGAATCGGGAATGTTCTAAGGGTGTTGACCATTTTTAGAAAAGAAATTGATTTTTTAGGTCTTTTTTGTAATTAAAATGAAATTAAAGCTAATTAATGACTAATTAATTAATTTAATTAAAGAAAATATTTTTTGTTTTTTATGTTTTTATGAAATAAAAGAAATGAAATAAAATTAAAAATGAACTTTACCTAATTCTAGATCTATTTTAATTATTTAAGAAAATGAATTAAAATTGCCTAAATTAAACTAATTTAGTTAATGTTTATTTACAAAATAAAATAATAATAATAATAATGTTAATTCTATTTTTTTTGGTTTTTTATGAAAATGTGTTAATTATGCTAATTATTAAAAAAAAAAGGCAAATAAATAAAAGAAAAGAAAATGACAAAACAAAATAAAATAAGAAAAAAGTAAATAAACCCAAGGGGGGTGAGATGGCCTTCATGGAGGTTTTCTGAAGTAATTCTGGCCCAACAACAAGAAGCCTTATTTGACTTTTTACGGTTGCCTACGCATGTGCTGACTCCAGAGCATAGTACTCTTGCGTTCTGGGCCTTTAGATCTGCCTCCAATGACACTTGGCTTGTTGGATGGGTGAGGCTTATGGTGGAAACTACTTGAGAAACTGCACAAGAACGCGTTAACAAAAATGATATGAGAATTATGGGGGACCTGGGAAGAACTTACAGCGCGGTATGAGCCTCAGGACTTGGCAAAGGTTGCTTTAGCTTCAGGGTGTGGCAAGGAATAGAACCACGTGCTTGTTTTGATCTGAGGATGCTCGCAACTATGTTTTAGAACTCTCACTTTTTGAATAATTTTTGGTTTTGCTCTTGGCTGTTTCTGCACACACTATTTTTTGAATGAGGTTGGGAAGGCTTGTATATATAGTAATGAATGAGAATCAATCAAAATTATGGTCATTAAGCTTATGCAATTATGTTCTTGATTTCCTCCATAACCAACATTGAACCATTTGCCATATTTGTGAAAATTTGAATTTTTATGCCCATAATTGGCCTTGCACGAATTTGGAAGGTATTTTAAGGTGTATCAAAGCTAATCAACACAAAATATATCCCTCCATTAATTTCTTGGATTTTTATTTGAATTTTAAAGATTTAAAATGAATTAAATCAAATAAAATTAAATAAAAATGAAAAAAATTAATTTTAAATCTTGAAATAAATTGTGGGACACGTGGGAGGCATGGCCAAGCTGAATCAAGTGGAAAAAGTGGGGCCCTTTTGTCAAAAATGAAGTTTCAAGGATAATTGACTTTGGCCATGTCACAAAAATTTCCCAACTTCTCCAATGCATATCTTGCTCAATTTTGAAGCTATGAACATGTTCTTGGACATTTTGGAAAGGTCATGAAGTCCTCTAACCAATGTCTTTGGTCCCATGTCATTTTGATTTACCAATCTCAAGTTATGGTCTTTGACTTAAAGTGCCTTTTTGTTGACTTTTGAAAATGACCTATAATGTTGAAATTGATAACTTTTTGTGAGAGAATTTCTTGGACTTGGAGTGTGAAGATGCATTGTAAGAAATGTCATCCCCTTCAAAATGAGCATTGGATGGGATTTTTCTGATGAACCATGAAAAAGTTATGCCCTGGTCAAGTTACAGTTGACTTTTCAGCTGTCCAAAAATAGAAACTTTTGCATCTTGATGATTTTTGAGCCATTCTTGTGAAATCATGGTAAAGATTTGACCAAATGATGATTGTGGCTTCAAAATAAGATGTTGACCAAAAAATTTGACTTTTGACTGCCAAATGACCATTTTGCCCCTACAATTGACTGTTGAGCAAATGGGACTTTTGACTGTGCAACTTGACCTTGTGAGCCTTGAAACTTGACATGTAGGTGCTTGACAATGTTTATGAGCATATGGGACTTGATTGAGCCCTTGAAAACTTCAAATTCTTTGCAAGAACCAAAACCCTAGTTTGACTGGCTTAGGAGGATGGTTGACTGGGCAACCCTTGAGTAGACTTGAGCAGATGCTTGTCAAAAACTTTGAAGAATATGGGAGGGCAAATTTTAGGGTACAACACATGGTAATTGATGGATACACACATCTAGTGGATAAAAGTGGTCAGAAGATAGATAGAAAAAGAATGTCTGATCAGCAAAAGCATGATTTCAGAAACCATCATAAAGCCAGAACAATACTTCTTAGTTCTATCTCATACTCAGAATATGAGAAGATCTCAAACCGAGAGATAGCCAAAACATGTTTAACTCTCTGATAATGACGCATGAAGGCAACATACAAGTTAAAGAAACCAAGGCCCTTGCGCTCATTCAGAAATACGAAGCATTCAAGATGGAAGACAGTGAATCCATAGAAGCAATGTTCTCAAGATTCCAGATTCTTGTTGATGGGCTGAAAGTTCTTGACAAAGAATATTCTACTGCTGATCACGTTAAGAAGATCATCAGAAGTCTACCAAAGCAATGGAGGCCAATGGTCACTGCACTTAAGCTGGCTAAAGATCTCAACAAGATATATTTGGAGGAACTTGTTAGTTCTCTCAGAAGTCATGAGATAGAGCTAGAAGAAGACGAGCCTTAGAAACAAGGTAAGCCTTTAGAATTAAAATCTAACAAAAAACATGACTCTAAGGTTTTGCAGGCTATGGAAGAAACTTCTGATGGATCCTCATCAGAAGAAGACGAATTGTCTCTTCTCTCCAGAAGGGTCAATCATTTCTGGAAGCAGAGACAAAGAAAATTCAAAAACCCGAGAAGATCAGAGAATCAGAATGAATCCTCCTCCAGATACAGAAAGTCTGAGTCCTCCACTGGACACAAAAGATCCAAAGCTTCCTCCGGTTACAGAAAGTCAAATAACAAAGACATCATCTGCTATGAATGCAATGAACAGGGGCACTACAAAAGTGACTGTCCAAGGCTTCAAAAGGAGAAGCCCAAAAAGAAGTTCTTCAAGGAGAAGAAGAAAAGCCTCATGGCAACATGGGACAATTTAGACACTTCTGATGCTGACTCAGAGTCAGATGATGAAAGAGCCAACATCGCTCTTATGGCAAATGTGACAGAAGACAGCGAAGCTTCTTGTTCAGATTCAGAATCAGACACAAAAGATGTGTTTTCTGATTTCACTGTTAATTTTACTAAAGCTGAACTTGCAGAAAATCTGAATGAAATTCTAGAAAGGTATCAGCAGATCAGAGTCAAATTCAAGAACCTAAAAAAGGATCTTGTCTCTGAAGAAACTGAGAGTCTTAGATTAGAAAATTTTGAGTTAAAAGAAAAGATTTTAAAATTAGAAAATGATTTACAAAACTCTCAGAAGGAAATAATCTCAGAGACTCCCAGTAATGCTGATAAGATCATCAAAGAGTATGATCACAGCTTTTAGAAGTTTCTGGCTTAAAACATAGATAGAAGCAAGATGGCTTCAATGATCTATGGAGTTAGCAGGAATGGAAGAAAAGTAATAGGACACCAAGGTAAGGTATCTCCACCTAAGAAAGTCATGGACCTAGTTATTAAAAGCACACCACTAAAATCACACTTCACATATGGGCACACACATGACCTGAAATACACTAGCAATGATTATTCTGCTAAACCAAAATTCAAACAGAATTTTTGTAAAACTAACAAACCAGGACCCAAAAAGCTATGGGTACCTAAGGACAAAATTATATATGTAGTAGATATCTTTAGCAGCAAGGATAAAACACCAGTCATGGTACCTGGACTCTAGATGCTCTCAACACATGACGGGAAGAAAGCATATGTTCCAAAGCCTGGAACTTAAACCTGGAGGCTATGTGGGCTTTGGTTGCAACCAAATAGGGAAGATCATTGGCTTTGGAATAGTAGGTAATGATAATCTTCCTTCTATTAATAATGTGCTTTTAGTTGATGGATTTATGCATAACCTGTTATCCATAAGTCAATTAAGTGATAACGGTTATGATATAATCTTTAATCAAAATTTATGCAAAGATGTTAGTCAGAGATGGAACTATCCTGTTTAATGGAAAGAGGAAAAACAACATCTATAAGATAAAACTTTCTGAACTAAAAAGTCAGAATGTAAAATGCCTTCTTTCTGTTAACAACGAGCAATGGGTCTGGCACAGAAGATTGGGACATGTTAGTATGAGAAGAATATCTCAGATTAACAAACTCAATATGGTCAGAGGACTTCCTAATCTGAAGTTCAGCTCAGATGCTTTATATTAAGCATGTCAGAAAGGCAAATTTTCAAAACCTGCTTTTAAAGATAAAAATATTGTTTCCACCTCTAGGCCATTAGAACTTCTGCACATAGACCTATTTGGACCAGTGAAAACTACGTCTGTTAGTGGCAAGAAGTATGGGTTAGTGATCGTAGATGACTATAGCAGACGGACATGGGTAAAGTTATTAAGACACAAGGATGAGTCACATTCTGTGTTCGTTGCCTTTTGTAACCAAGTTCAGAATGAAAAGGATCTTAGAATTGTCAAAGTCAGAAGTGATCATGGTGGAGAATTTGAAAATAAAAAATTTGAAACATTTTTTAATGAAAAAGGAATTTCGCATGACTTCTCTTGTCCTAGAACTCCCCAACAAAATGGAGTTGTAGAACGAAAGAACAAAACATTGCAAGAAATGTCCAGAACCATGATCAATGAGACTAACATTGCTAAGATCTTCTGGGCAGAAGCAATTAACACAGCGTGTTATATTCATAATAGAATCTCTATAAGACCTATTATGGAAAAGACTCCATATGAATTGTGGAAGAACAAAAAGTCCAACATTTCTTATTTCCATCCTTTTGGATGCACATGTTTTATTCTGAATACTAAAGATCATCTAAACAAGTTTGACTCTAAAGCACAAAAGTGTATCATGTTAGAATACTCTGAACGCTCAAGAGGGTATAGAGTATACAATACAGAAACACAGATTGTTGAAGAGTCAATCAGTGCTAGATTTGATGATAAGCTTGACCCTCAAAAGTCAAAGCAGAATGAATCTTTTGCAGATATAGAAGTTGAATTCACAGGTGCTAAAGATAACTCATCAGAAGTTTCCAACAGAGGTGCTCCAACAACCTCAGAAGAAAATGTCACAAGTGTTCCAGTACCTTCTGTTGATCAACTCCAGAAAAGGTTATCTAGAAGCAACATAACTTACCCAGAAGATAAGATCCTGGGAAAGAAGGATGATCCAATCAGAACAAGATCAACATTCAAAAACTCTGAAGAATCCCTCATGGGACTAGTCTCACTGATTGAACCAACAAAAATTGATGAAGCTCTTATGAAAAATGACTGGATTTTTGAAATGCAGGAGGAATTAAACCAGTTCACCAGAAATGACATATGGAATCTGGTTCCCAAACCAAAAGGATTCAAAGTCATTGGAACAAAGTGTGTGTTCAGAAACAAACTGAATGAGCAAGGAGAAGTCCTCAGAAACAAGGCACGACTGGTGGCACAAGGTTATAGTCAGCAAGAGGGGATAGACTATACAAAAACCTTTGCTCCAGTCGCCAGGTTAGAATCTATCAGACACTTAATCTCTTTTGCTGTAAATAATGGCATCACTCTGTATCAGATGGATGTCAAAAGTGAATTCTTAAATGGTTACATTGATGAAGAGGTATATGTACACCAACCCCCGGGGTTTGAAAATTCCAAACACGCAGAATATGTTTTCAAACTAAAGAAGTCACTCTATGGTCTGAAACAAGCTCCCAGAGCTTGGTATGAAAGGCTAATTAACTTCCTGTTAGAAAAGGAATTCACCAGAGGGAAAGTGGACACAACCTTGTTCTGTAAGACATTTAAGAATGACATTTTAGTTTGTCAGATTTATGTAGACGATATTATTTTTGGATCTACTAAACCTTCTCTAGGAAGAGAATTTGCTAAGTGCATGCAGGTAGAGTTTGAGATGAGCTTAATGGGGGAACTTAAATTCTTTCTGGGAATTCAGATAAACCAAACTTAAGAAGGAACTTACATACACCAGAGAAAATACGTCAGAGAACTTCTGAAGAAATTTGACCTCTCAGAATGTAAGCCCTCAGAGACTCCAATGCACCCCACGTGCATTCTGGAAAAGGAAGAGGTAAGTAAAAAGGTAGAACAGAAGATCTACAGAGGTATGATTGGATCTCTCCTTTATCTGACGGCTTCAAGGTCTGGCATTTTATTCAGCGTTTGCTTATGCCCATATTCCAATCAGATCCTAGAGAATCTCACTTAACAGCAGTTAAGCGAATTTTCAAGTATCTGAAAGGTACTACTAACCTGGGTTTGTTTTATAGAAAATCCAATGAATACAACTTAGTAGGATACTGTGATGCTGACTTTGCTGGAGACAGAGTAGAGCGTAAAAGCACTTCTGGAAGCTGCCAGATTCTGGGAGACAACCTGATCTCATGGACCAGCAAGAGACAATCCACAATAGAATTGTAAACAACAGAAGCTGAATACATAGAAGCTGCTGGATGTATCACTCAAATGCTCTGGATGAAAAGTTAACTTGAAGACTTCAACATATTTGAGAGTAACATCCCTATCTTCTGTGATAACACTTCTGCCATCTGTCTATCCAGAAACCCCATTTTGCACTCTAGGGCTAAGCATATAGAAATAAAACATCATTTTATTAGGGATTACATTCAGAAAGGAATTCTCACTTTAAAATTTATTGACACAGACCATCAATGGGCTGATGTGTTTATAAAACCCCTTTCTGAAGATAGATTTAATTTCATTCTGAAACATCTCAGCATGAAATTATGTCCAGAATAAAATATTTTATTTGCATATTCTAACCCTCAGAATTTCATTGTTTTCTATGAACATCTGATAAACTTGTCTTTAGAAGTTAGGCGTACAGTTGCCTCAGAATCTATCTATAAAGATCTGAACTTTTCATTTCAAGGATAGAGGTGTGCAGTTCACACCATCAAACATTTGTCATCCTCTCACAAGCTACCTTCTGAGGCTGAACACGCGTTCAAATTCTGAAGGGTCCAAGGCTCTGATTGGATGCATTGAGACACTTGTCATTGGTAACTGTTCAATATCTCACTAAATCCCCTAATTTCAGGTTTTATTAATTCAGTATAATCATTACTTATTTTCTCTTTCTTACTGATTACATTTTCAAAGTTCTTATATAAACTCAATTTACTATTTCATTCATCCACGTTTTTACCACCTTCAATACTCTCTCTTGCTCTAGTTTTTCAAAACATCCTTTCTACCAGTTTTCTTCAAAGAATATGTGTGAACAATGGCATCCTCATCAAGCCTCAAGAATCTCAACAGTGCTCCTGGTTCTTCGTCAACAGAATAATATGAGGAGCCCATTTGAACACTGCTCACTCCAGTCGACAACCTTGAAGTTCTCTGTGAATTGATCGTCGATTTTGAAAGTTTACAAGAAAACGAGTTTAATCTGTATGAAGATGTAACTGCACAAGGATGGAACAGATACTTTGATCATCTGTTGGGTCCAACTTTTCCCATCCTTGTTAAAGAGTTTTGGATTCATGCCACTTCATTCAACCACCAGGTCACGTCATATGTTATGGGGAAGAAGATAGTAATTACGAAAGATTTGATTGGGAAACTCATTGGATACAATGGCGGAGGAGTCAGACTCATTGATATGGCTGATAAGTGCTCTGACCTAAAATCCATTGCTAGGGTCATTTTCACTTCTGGACAGCCATCCAGCAAGATCAGAGACTTGAAAGATCATTACAAAATATGGGCTAGAATCATTATGGGATGTATCAATCATAGGAAGCCTACAAGCTCTCCTGATTACATCAACATTGATCAGCAGTTTCTGTTATACTTCATTGCAAAGAAGACCAAAATAAATATTCCACATTTTCTCTTCAACCATCTGAGAACAAGTGTGAAAGAGACAAGAGAATAAGAAAGTACTAAGAGGGATTGGATTCCTCTGGGAAGATTTATTTCAAATATTCTAATGGAAAAAAGGTTGATAGAACATGTGGCAAAGGCTCAAGATATCAGCACTCTGGAAGCAACTACTAGGAAACCATTGAATGCCAAAAATCTGAAGAAAATGAAGATTATTGAAAGCATTAAGAAGGAACCAACAATTTCTTCTCATGAGGTCATCACTTCTAGGAGAATCCCTCTGAAGGATTTTCCACTATTCTCTGAGATAGATGCCTCTCCAGAGATTATAGTCAGATACCTTGAAGCTTGCAAGGAAGATGAGACTATTCCATAAATCAACATCCATGACCTGCACAAGCCAGCTCCAGAGGTTGTGCTAAAGAAATCCAGAAAGAGGAAGGCAGCAGGAGTAGGATCCTCTTAGAGGACATACAAATCTGTGAAAAAGAAAGGTAATACATCTTTTGTTTCTGTTGTAGAATCAATAGCTGTTCCAACATCTGAAACCATTCCCTCTCAACCAACAGAAAATCCTTCACCTCAAACATTTGAGGATTTTGACATAGAGTTTGACCCATCTGTAACTCTTGGAAATTTCTTAAATGAACCTCACTCCCCAATGCAAATCCAGAACAAAATCAACCAGAACTTGCAAGAGTTCTCTCTGATATTAAACTGTTTGATTAAGACTTTTCCTCACCAATCCCAGAAAATAAGATCGAGACTTTATGAGTCTATTGGGATACTAACTGCAAGTATACAGTTTAGTCGTTCTAGTTTTAAATGATTATCGAACCCACAGAGACTGAGGATCAATCGCATACGATCTAATGTTACAATTGTTTAACTAAGCGATGAATATTTGGTTTTAGGGGGAAAAAGAGTTTAATTAAAAACAATAGTAATAGCTATACCGGTATGTGATAGTCGGACTTCGGGAACTCGGTGAATCGCTTGGCATATAAAGTATTTCGGTAAAAACGAATTGTTTAAAAACCTGAGACATACACTATCGTGTTCATGAAATAAGTTATGCTACTAAACCCAGTGGATGCACTTTAAATTTAATAACACTCTTTGAAAACAACTTGAGTTTAATTAATTTGTTAAAACACTCTCGTGTATTTAAAAATTAATGTTTCATTACCACTATCTGGGTCGAACCCCAGCTCTCGCATGCAGGTTCTTGCCTTAATTAATTTTCCACTCTCGTGGCAAAATCGTGTTAAATATCCTTTCACTCTCGTGACAAGGGTAGTTAAATTAAATATGGAAATAGGAAACCAGAAATTATTTATAAAAGTTTTTAGCCAAGTTATCACCGAATTCCTTCGGTTCTTAGGAGTCACATACCAGTACAAACAAAACTAGTCAGACATAATATATTTAGTAATCATGCAAGGTAAAATACAATTCATAAAAATAACTAACATAGCATAAGAATAATAAAAACCAATTGCATAAAAACCTGTAAATATGTTGCTGTGGTAATCTTGAGTGCGTACAATATCCTTGCAATTAATTGAAATATATGATCGTGTTAATTCTTAGATGAAGAATTAACACTTTTGGAAACTAATTCTAGAAACTAAACGGTACAGTAGGTACATTGGTTCAAAAGCAAATAAAAATAAAATAATGCAGAAAGGCAAAAGTTTGGCTCTGTAGAAAAATCTCCGACCCTGTTCCATTAAAATGCCTCCTATTTATAGAAGAGGATTTTTGTAGTTAAGAGAATTTAGGAACTGCTCGAGTGGAGGAAGACTCGGATTGATAGTTGCTGAAGTTGAGGAATTGTAGGAGAAGAAAAGCATCCATTACGTTGCCCACGTCTCCTGTTATGCATAACGTTGAATTAAGCGTATGACGGTCGTCATGAGGAGGTGACGGTCGTAATGCGCTTAAATAGCGCGTTACGTTCGTCAATGATATGTGACGAGCGTCCTTCAAGTTGTGAGCGCGTTACGCTCATCATGGGGGTATGACGGTCGTCATGACAACAAAATCTGCAGATTTTGCAGATTTAGTTCTTTTTCTTCTGATTCTTGGTTAGCTTCCTTCATGTGATCCTTTTTCACTGATTTGATTTGAAACATGTTGTACCTGTGAAAAGAAACAAAAACTCGGAACAATCGGGAGTTAAACGAGTTAATGTATTATGAAAATCGATGAAAAATGTAATAATTATATGATACGATTTCTCGTTATCAAATTCCCCCATACTTAAACCTTTGCTTGTCCTTAAGCAAATAGTCATTTAGAAAGATCAGACAAGTTTTATCAAGCGCACATGCATGACATACCTTTGATTTTTAAAGAAATTACGGGAAATCCTCGTCAGTTTGACCGATACTTAAGTGAAACACTAACGATAGGCTAATGACACAAGAAATAGGATTAGTCGTAGGCTTCCATTTCAAACAAACTGCCCAACAATTCCGTTATAATTCTGCCCAGAGTTTCTCGTATCTATTTCACCCGGTTTTGTTCTAGCGCAATCACATTAAGCCCTTTGTCTTAGCACGCACGTAGTGGAGTAACCGTTTAGTGAATTTGATCCTTTTAGCACGGGGTATGGTACACGAATGTGGCAACTCTATACATGTTATCCAAATTGGAGGTTGTGGGGGATCGAGCCGTAGCGCGCCCTACCAAGTTCAGAATCAGATACCTTTGAACCAACCGATAATGGACTCCTTCATTAATTGCTCGTCTCTTATATGCGACCTTGTATTTTGGTGCAAATTTTTTTCTCTTTTTAGCAGTGAGATAAGAAGTATATTTCATTGATCAGGCATCAAACACTTATATTCATCGGTTCCCCACGTGGTTTGTGTCAAGACGGTGCTGACTGCTAGTATAAACTACTAGGGGTTACTTTAGAACTAAAACTCAAGATATAGGTATAATGGTTATTGAAACGGATCGCGTAAGTAAGAAGTCTAAGGTGTCATAACCGTATCGATATTGTTGAATCGTTCTCGACTTCCTCAACTGGGATTTCATTAAGATAGGTATGTCGGGCTAATGCGAAGATAAAGTAAAAATTTTCGGTATGGCTAAATAAAGCGGGGAAGAATTTAAATTGAGAAATATCGTAAGAAAATTACTTGTTTATGGTAGATGGAAAGGCACCTCTCCCACACTAAATCCGACATTATCCTCAATGTGGCGGTATATAGGCGGGGAAATACAAATACAAAAACAAACAAAAAGGAAATGAACAGAAAAAGTAAACTACTTAGAAAATAAGAAAAACTATTGATGGCCATGTCCTCTACTCCTGGTGCATGATCGCCTGGTAGGAGTGGCTTCGGTGTCAGTGTCCTGGTAGCCAAGGGTGCTGACGTCCAACCTTAAGGCGTTGAGTTCCGACAGGGCCTCGTCTAACCTCTCATTCATGCTCCGCTGGCCAGTCAAAATCTGAGTGTTTTGTGCGCATAAGTATTCATATTGTTCCTGTTGTCTTCTTTCAAGTGTGGCACTCATTTGATTTTGCTGATGGATGGCGCGGATAACGTCTTCAAGAGTAAAAGGAGGTGGTGCGGATGAAGGTCCTGGAGTGTTGTGGATGGGGGCAGCACTGTCCAGCTCTTCTTGCATTTCGTCTGCGGGGGCATTAGGCTGGTCTTCTTGAGTAGGAACACGCCCCTCGGGAGCTGCAGTATCGAATAACCAGTTAGCTCTGTTTTGTGGATCGATTCGGTCCCTGCAAGGCAAAGTAATGTTATGATAAAGAATGTTTCTGATCACAGGATGGAATCTGCCATCCTCCCGCTCATAGATGAGGTGTGTGGCCTTGCAGTGGTCCAGAGTCAGCAATGCCGGTGCCATAGAAGGCATATCTGTGAGAGCGGCACCATAATTCAGGGCTATGGCAAGAGAAGTGACAATCCCTCTGAAATAGAAGGGTTTTCCGCCTCTAGCACAAATGGAGTGAATATGGGCTAATAAAAATGGGGCAGCGTTGATCTTCTGGCTGGTGAATGCGCAATGCATGAAGAAGAGCTCCTTGGAGTTGAGCTTGTGATTGTTGTCTCGGGCGAAAATGGTGTTGCAGAGGATGCGGTGAAAGTATAGGATGGCCGGATTATGAATATGTGTGGCGTTGAGGTGGTCGTAAGATCCGACACGAATGTTCGTCATATTGTGCCATAAATTAAAAGCTTCCTCGCCGAAATTATCCGGCACCCGGAGGTGGACACCTTCTTCAGAACAGAAACTGAGCAGTCGTGCGAAATCGGTTTGGGACAGCTGATGCTCAGTGCCAAACATACAAAATTTGGCCACGCCTAAGAGTTGGTTTGTGGCACCAGTGGGGGTAATATATGCAAAGGAACTCAGAAACTCAAAGGTGAGAGTTTCGTAAATGGGTTGCGGTTCGCGACACAGGTTCCATAAGTTCACATTCTGCAAAAGTTGTCGGATGCTGTCTATGATCGGTGGAAATAGAACTGACTGTTTTTTAAGCTGGTTCGCGAAATGTCACGGAAGCAAGAGTCGCCACCGTCTTTTATGTTCTCCAACATGGAAAGGACAAAAGCACAGCAAAATTCCTTATGAGAACGTTTCTCGGTTCGGGAGGTAGATTTATAGAAAGGGAAGGTGCTAGCACCCTTTCTATCCGTGGTTATCCACGGGCTCTTAGGTACTTGCTCTTATGTTTTCAAAATGTTTGCTTTTCAAATGTGAGTGGGTTTGAAAAAGTTTCTTTGAAAGATTTCTGAATAACTCTTGTATCTGTCCTCAAGAGTGTTTGAAAAATTTGTTTCGAAAGCTTTTGAAAGTGTAAGGTGTGAAAAGTATTTTTGTTTGTTTTTGAATAGAGTAAGTATCCATGAGTCATCTACCTACCCTAAGGAATTAGGCTGTGTAAATGTCTTTAAGGTAGTGCCATCCCACCATTGAGAGATAGGTAGCACCACCGTTGGAGTTATTCGGGTCAATTCGATTGTAGGGACAGTGTGGTCACCGAAGCAACAGTTAGGACACCTTAGAAGTAACCCTAATGTCCTAGATCCTTTTATCCGAGGCAACCGTTTCGAGGCAACTGGATCTTAGATAGGAGGGCGACCTCTAAGACACCCTATACTTGATGACCACGTTTCGAAGGCAACAAGTGAGGCGTACCCTACAAGTGGTGTGTGTATTTGTGTGTTGTATTCAGTTAATGTTTGTCTTGTTTAATTAGTGAGCTACGAGTTGTTTTTATTTACATACATTCTTTCATGCAAGTTTAGCAGTTAAGGGGTGCGGAAAGTAAATTACGGAAACATAAATCCTACGCTATTACAAGGCGCGGGTCTATACATCGCCAAAAATTACAAAGACCCGTTTTTTAGTAAATAAGTACGGAAATTAAATAAAGCGATAAACCTATTTAACTATTACATTCTTGAAGGCAATTACATAATAATCAAATAAAGTAAATGCGCGCGAATAAATTAATCGGGAATGTCTAAGGGTGTTGACCCTTTTTTTTTAGAAAATAAATTGATTTTTTTGTCTTTTTTGTAATTAAAATGAAATTAAAGCTAATTAATGACTAATTAATTAATTTAATTAAAAAGAAATATTTTTTTTGTTTTTTATGTTTTTATGAAATGAAATAAAATTAAAAGTTAACTTTACCTAATTCTAGATCTATTTTAATTATTTAAGAAAGGAATTAAAATTGCCTAATTAAACTATTTTGGTTAATATTTATTTACAAAATAAAATAATAATAATAATAATAATGTTAATTCTATTTTTTTTGATTTTTTTAATGAAAATGTGTTAATTATGCTAATTATTAAAAAAATAAAATAAGGCAAATAAATAAAAGAAAAGAAAATGACAAAACAAAATAAAATAAGAAAAAAGTAAATAAACCCAAGGAGGGTGAGATGGCCTTCATGGAGGTTTTCTGAAGTAATTCTGGCCCAACAACAAGAAGCCTTATTTGACTTTTTTTCGGTTGCCTACGCATGTGCTGACTCCAGAGCATGGTACTCTTGCGTTTTGGGCCTTTAGATCTGCCTCCAATGACACTTGGCTTGTTGGATGGGTGAGGCTTATGGTGGAAACTACTTGAGAAACTGCACAAGAACGCGTTAACAAAAATGATATGAGAATTATGGGGGACCTGGGAAGAACTTACAGCGCGGTATGAGCCTCAGGACTTGGCAAAGGTTGCTTTAGCCACGTGCTTGTTTTGATCTGAAGATGCTCGCAACTATGTTTTAGAGCTCTCACTTTTTGAATAATTTTTGGTTTTGCTCTTGGCCGTTTCTGCACACACTGTCCTTTGAATGAGGTTGGGAAGGCTTGTATATATAGTAATGTAAAGTGTATCAATAAGAATAATGGTCATTAAGCTTATGCAATTATGTTGATTTCCTCCATAACCAACATTGAAACAACTTGCCTTTTGTGTCAAAATTTGAATTTCTTGCTTGGATTAGGCCTTGCACGAATTTGGAAGGTGAGTGGTGGTGTATCAAAGCATTTCAATACAAAATATATCCTTTAATTAATTTTCTTGATTTTCATTTGAATTTTAAAGATTTAAAATGATTTAAATCAAATAAAATTAAATAAAAATGGAAAAATTAACTTTTAATCTTGAAATAAATTGTGGGACACGTGGGAGGCATGGCCAAGCTGAAACAAGTGGAAAAAGTGGGGCCCTTTTGTCAAAAATGAAGTTTCAAGGATAATTGACTTTGGCCATTTCACAAAAATTTCCCAACTTCTCCAATGCATATCTTACTCAATTTTAAAGCTATGAACATGTTCTGTGACATTTTAGAAAGGTCTTGAAGTCCTCTAACCAATGTCTTTGGTCCCATGTCATTTTGATTTACCAATCTCAATTTATGGTCTTTGACTCAAAGTTCCTTTTTGTTGACTTTTGAAAATGACCTATAATGTTGAAATTGATAACTTTTTGTGAGAGCATTTCTTGGACTTGGAATGTGAGGATGAGTTGTAGGAAATGTCTTCCCCTTCAAGATGAGCATTGGATGGGATTTTTCTGATGAACCATGAAAAAGTTATGCCTTGGTCAAGTTACAGTTGACTTTTCAACTGTCGAAAAATGGAAACTTTTGCATCTTGATGATTTTTGAGCCATTCTTGTGGAATCATGATCAAGACTTGATCAAATGATGATTGTGGCTTCAAAATAAGATGTTGACCAAAATTTTTGACTTTTGACTGCCAAATGACCATTTTGCCCCTACAGTTGACTGTTGAGCAAATGGGACTTTTGACTGTGCAACTTGATGCTGTGAGTCTTGAAACTTGACATGTAGATGCTTGGCAATGTGTATGAGCATATGGGACTTGATTGAGCCCTTGAAAAACTCAACTTCCTTGCAAGAACCAAAACCCTAATTTGACTGGCTTAGGAGGGTGGTTGACTGTGTAGCCCTTGAGAAGACTTGAGCAAATTGAGATGATGCTTGTCAAAACTTTGAAGAATATGGGAGGGCAAATTTTGGGGTACAACAGTTGCCCCTGTTCAATCTTCTTAGACCTGAGGATGTAGATTGGCTTGCGTGTCTTTCGTGATCCGAAGGTGGAAGATGATTGAACACTAGAGTGCCCAGAAATTTGCACTCACATAGTAGAGTATCAGCAGTGTGATGGCGGGAATGGGCTTACAGATGCCACTCGGAGAGATGATGGATAGGAGGATGGGCTTATAGATGCCATTTGGAACTGTTGGTAAGTGGATGGGCTTATAGATGCCATCTAGGTGTCGATCACGTAAGAGATTCCTTAGCGAGAACTTGCGTACCTGAGAAAGAAAGATAATTACCTGGCCTGTTATAGGGGTTGCTCTTCAAACTCTTTATGTAGATGTGCCCTGGCTGGATACAGGTATCGAATCTCTAAACTCTTCAGACGTGCCCTGGCAGGATACAGGAATCGAGTCTGGAATTAATCGTCAACAGATACACCCTGGCAAGATACAGGAATCGGATCTTCAAACTCTTCAGACGTGCCCTGGTAAGATACAGGAATCGAGTCTGGAATTAGTCGTCAACAGATACACCCTGGCAAGATACAAGAATCAGATCTTCAAACTCTTCAGACGTGCCCTGGCAGGATACAGGAATCGAGTCTGGAATTAGTCGTCAACAGATACACCCTGGCAAGATACAGGAATCGGATCTTCAAACTCTTCAGACGTGCCCTGGCAGGATACAGGAATCGAGTCTGGAATTAGTCGTCAACAGATACACCCTGGCAAGATACAGGAATCGGATCTTCAAACTCTTCAGACGTGCCCTGGCAAGATACAGGAATCGAGTATGGAATTAGTCGTCAACAGATACGCCCTGGCTGGATACAGGAATCAGATCTTTAAACTCTTCAGACGTGCCCTGGCAAGATACATGAATCGAGTCTGGAATTAGTCGTCAACAGATACACCTTGGCAGGATACGGGAATCGGATCTTCAAACTCTTCAGACGTGCCCTGGCAAGATACAGGAATTGAGTCTGGAATTAGTCGTCAACAAATACACCCTGGCAAGATACAGGAATCGGATCTTCAAACTCTTCAGACGTGCCCTGGCAAGATACAGGAATCGAGTCTGGAATTAGTCATCAACAGATACACCCTGGCAAGATACAGGAATCAGATCTTCAAACTCTTCAGACGTGCCCTGGCAAGATACAAGAATCGAGTCTGGAATTAGTCTTCAACAGATACACCCTGGCAAGATACATAAATCGGATCTTCAAACTCTTCAGACGTGCCCTGGCAGGATATAGGAATCGAGTCTGGAATTAGTCGTCAACAGATACACACTGGCTGGATACAGGAATCAGATCTTCAAACTCTTCAGACGTGCCCTGGCAAGATACAGGAATCGAGTCTGGAATTAGTCGTCAACAGATACACCCTGGCAGGATACAGGAATCAGATCTTCAAACTCTTCAAACGTGCCCTGGCAAGATACAGGAATCGAGTCTGGAATTAGTCGTCAACAGATACACCCTGGCAAGATACAAGAATCAGATCTTCAAACTCTTCAGACGTGCCCTGGCAAGATACAGGAATCGAGTCTGGAATTAGTCGTCAACAGATACACCCTGGCAAGATACAGGAATCGGATCTTCGAACTCTTCAGACGTGCCCTGGAAGGATACAGGAATCGAGTCTGGAATTAGTCGTCAACAGATACACCCTGGCAAGATACAGGAATAGGATCTTCAAACTCTTAAGACGTGCCCTGGCAAGATACAGGAATCGAGTCTGGAATTAGTCGTCAACAGATACACCCTGGCAAGATACAGGAATCAGATCTTCAAACTCTTCAGACGTGCCCTGGCAGGATATAGGAATCGAGTCTGGAATTAGTCGTCAACAGATACACCCTGGCAAGATACAGGAATCGGATCTTCAAACTCTTCAGACGTGCCCTGGCAGGATACAGGAATTGAGTCTGGAATAATCGCTCACAGATGTGCCCTGGCTAGCTACAGGTATCGAATCTGGAATTGCGACAGTTGATAGTAATCATCTTTGTATTGACCTTCGTCCTTAAAAGACAAAACGTTAGTTGTATGCAACGTCATGATGTATGACATGCGTGATGTCATGATGTTCTCAGGGAGAAATGAGATTGTGTGATATGATGCGTATGTGCATGCATTGTGTATGTAAGCGGGATGTATGAAAATGTGATATGTTTATGAATGTATTTTCGTCTAGGAAAGTAAATCCTTGACGAGTGTCGGGAAGTTGAATCCTGGGCTGATGTTTGAAGGACAAAGTTCTTTGTTTCCGCTGGGGATGATGGTTGCAAGAATACCGGTAGGAGAAGATGACTCCGTTGGGGGATAAACTTCGCGAATAGATTACTCTGCAGGGAGTGAACTCTGTGGGGAAAGAGAGGTACTTTGCTGAGGTTGATGATAACTCCGCTGGGGATACCATTGATATGTTTTGTTGGAAGATTTGATGAACTTCGCTGGGGATAGGAAGACTTCGCCGGGGACGATCTTTCCGTGGTAATTGGCTGAGGATAACCCAGTTATATCCCGGTGGGGAAATAACCTTTGAATAAAACCGGGGAGGCGCATTCGTACTCTGCAGGGGATAGCTTCCAGAATCTACTGGGGATAAGCTTCCTACTGGGGAGATGGATTCAACTCTCCTGGGGTGACTTTTGAGATTGTACTGGGGAAGGGCTCCACTGGATGTCCGGTATTCCGCCGGGGAACAATCTTAGATCAAGATTGCCGGGGATGCTTGTTTAAGGAATGTCTGTATACTCCATTGGGGAATGTTGAGATCTTCGGGGATATCCAACTTCCTTAAGGCTGACAGTAGTCTAACTCTGCTTGGGGAGAGTGTTGCTGACTTGCTAGAGATACTGTGCCTTGTTAGGGCTGATGGGAGACCAACTGCTTGGGTTGTTGAATCTTATCCTTACTCTGCGGGGCTGGAGGTATCTTGGTTACGTTCTTCAGCTGAAACTACCTTATACCTGGAGGACATAGCAACCAGATTGCTTAGACAATTCTTATTGCCCCAGTTTCTGCGGGAGAAGGTACCTGTAGAGGTGCTTGATGACTGCCGATTGACAAATCTTCTTCTGGTAGTCGAGATGACGAGATGACGGGACATAGTCGTACGCTTTTGATCCCTAATTTTTGCCTGGACCTCCCTTTCGGGTTTTCAGTCCACCGGGATACCCATTTTTGCCCAAGCCGCCTTTTCAGGTTTTCGACTTGCCGGGTGTACAGATTTTTTTCATTTTCATCCCTTATTTTTGCCCGAACCCTTTTGGTTCGCCGGGAAGCCCTTATTTTTTCCTGTGTGTGTCAACCTAGCGGGTCTTTGATTCTGCGTAGTATTTTTTCGACTATGTCCATGCTCTCAGGATGTAGGGAGGTGTCCCTGTCAGTAGTGTTGCGTTGTCATACCACCAGAAGATCTTTGCTGATCGTCCAATGCCCCAAGTGATCCAGATGGAGATTTGCCCCAAGCTGGTTGGCCTTTTGAGAGATTCTCCGAATCTTGACTTAACTGCCCCAGATGATGGACAATGATTATGCCATGCCCCTTGATTGGAGGTGCTTTTGTTCATTAGACATTCGTCGTGCGAACTTCTATGTTGTTCAAACAAATAGTCATATGCAAGCAATGTTATATTAAAAATGCACAACTTATGTCTGTCTTGAAGTTTTTTTTGAAAATGCATTTTTTCATAAAAACAAGTGAATTTTTTGTAAACTGTGATGTCAACTCGTTATTATACCGCAAGCCTTAAGGAGTCAGGATACCTTTCGTAACAGTATGCTTTCGAACTAACCCATGCTTCATCTAGGACTTTTAAGGGTTATAACGTGGCCTGGTTCACGGTTTAAGAAACAAAGGATAAAGGCTCAAATTTTATTTGTACCCACCCGCTCTTCGTGATGTTCTTCGATCCTAAACTCAGTTAATCGTGCGTTAGACCTTGTTTGAGTCTTTGCTCTGATATTCTGGTGATGGTTCGGATTTTGACAGTTTATTTTGAATAGGAAGTCATTTCTTTTTTTTTTGTCGAGGTTTTATAGGACCTCTTTCTTTTTTGATTTCGTTATCCCTGTTTTTTGCCTGAACTGTTTCTTTTTGTATTTACAGCCAGCGGGATGCCCCAGTTTTTGTAAGTCTCCTTCATAGGTTTTGACTTAATGGGTTTTCATTCTTTGAGAGATGATGACTGCCTGTCTTTATGATTATTCGGAACCATCACTGCCTTTTTTGTTTTGTGAGGACCTCTCTGGTGCCATTTGTTATGCACTTGGATCAACTGAGAGAACTACCCTACCCCAGGTTATGATTAAGGGTTTTAATTTTCGAAAAGAAAAACTCCTACTTCTTTGGCTCAGAGGGGTTGACGAGGGATTATCTTCCTTATAACTCCAGTGTTTAGGGATTGAAACAACGCCTGTACCTCATCAGTGGGGTCTGTTCAAAAGCATACTGTAAAGATCGTGGTATCGTTTTTGTCATCCTCCCTCAAGAGGCTTAGAATTATTAATTGAGAGTTGACATCAAAAAAATGAAAGCAGTTTGAATATAGCGAATGCGAATATATTGATTCAAAACAGACATATGCGATGCATTGATAAAGTAACAACGTTTGACATGATAATTGTTTGAACAATCAAAAGAAAATTACAACTTGAAAATTCTAATGGACAAAAAGTCTTCTCATTTTAGGACTTGTTACTTCAAATGGTGAATCCTGTAGGGATGGTAGAAGCATTCATCCTGACCCACTTGGGTGAAATCCACTGCTCCTTCATTAATCAGGTCCTGAGCCTTGTTCTTCAGAGCCCAGCAGTCGACAGTGTCATGTCCAAGACTATCAAAGTGGTATGCACATCTTCTGTTGGGATGATAGTTAGGAGCAGAGATGTTGGGGTTCCGGAGAGGAGCCCTTAGTGTAATCAGATTCAACCTCAACAAGTGTTGTAAAGCTTGAAACAGCGACATGTTGAGCTGGGTGAATTGCCTCTTGGACCTGCTTGGCTTACTCTGATCAACCTGTTGCTCTGGGCGAGGTTGATGATGGGCTTGTGAAGTGGTAGCAATTTGGAGAGGTCTATTATTCACCATACCAGACCCTTGTCCTCTTGGAAGCTGATCAATGACCTGGTCCCTGACTTGGACTGTTTGCTTCATGTTGTATCTCTCTTGGCGAAGCTAGTTGACCATGGCTTTCAACTCTTCTTGCTCCTGAGCCAAGCCTTGGATAAGGGCCATCTGCCCCAGCATCTGAGTCCTCATTGCATCTACCTCAGCTTGCAGATGTTTCAGTCGTTCATCCTTACTGTCCTCAGAACTATTCCTGACCAAAGTCCCCATGAGGAGCGTTCTCAGCTCTTCCTGCCCCTTGGATAGGCTTAGGAAGATCTCCCTGAACTGAGTCTCTTGAGCATGAAGACCCTGGTTATCTTGTTGGGAAGCCATTGCTGAAATAAACAACGACAAAGGTAAGTGACCTGTCAAAAAGAGTACCTGTAATGCAATGATATGTATGATATGCATGCAATGTTTTTAAGGATCTCGCGGGGTAAACAAGAAAACTGTTAGAATCTGAATTTGTAGCTTGATGAAAGGAACTTCATGTTGTTGAGAGTCCTTCTTCAAGGGTCAAGGCTCACCATATCGAGTGGGTCATAGCCCCTGACAACCTTGGCTAGAGGAAAATAAATCCCCTTTTGCCCCTTGCTAGACATTTTGATTCATCATGACCTGCATCACAAGCCATTGAGATCCTTGAAATGGGTTAGTCCTTATGCAAGATGTATGTAATGGTATGATGGTATGATGCTATGACAAGAGCACACCACAAGTATTCACAAAAGCAAACATGATAAGGCACACAAGTCACACCACAACCCTTAGAGTTTAGGCCAGCATGAAGTTTGGGGTACTACCCTCTTGAAGTTGGTGGGCTCAAACCTGTCCTATCAAAGTAACCGGGTTCTAAGGAGCTCAATATCATTGGATTATTTTCTGTGTTCATCGTTTCGATTTAGCCACTGAACTGGCGATCAAAATATCCCAAGAAAACAACCCTCAACTGAGTGTAGTATCGAGTATCAACCAACTTCGGACTGCACCATAGTCAGTTATCTCACTACCCTAAAGAGGCCAAGATGGTTCAATTAAGGTTCCTAAGGTCAGTTGATGCTTCATGACACCACGCGGCGGCCCCGTACTCTCCTTGACTTGACTCAAGGGTTACCGGTACTCACCAAAGTGCCACATCAACGTAGCAGATTGCTTCAACCGTGTCAGTATACCCCGCACAGTTCCCTCACAGCCTTGTTGCTACTTTCTAAGAAGGTATCCCCCAGATCCGGGTTAGGATCTATAGAACTCCCAAGACAGGCCCAATAATATTAAAGCAAGCAAAACAAAGCAACTGAAAACACAAGTATGAGCTATCCTAAGGTACACCTCACTTTAATTCTCCCCAGCAGAGTCGCCAGTTCTGTGATCGGTGGAAATAGAACTGACTGTTTTTTAAGCTGGTTCGCGAAATGTCGCAGAAGCAAGAGTCGCCACCGTCTTTTATGTTCTCCAACATGGAAAGGACAAAAGCACAGCAAAATTCCTTATGAGAACGTTTCTCGGTTCGGGAGGTAGATTTATAGAAAGGGAAGGTGCTAGCACCCTTTCTATCCGTGGTTATCCACGGGCTCTTAGGTACTTGCTCTTATGTTTTCAAAATGTTTGCTTTTCAAATGTGAGTGGGTTTGAAAAAGTTTCTTTGAAAGATTTCTGAATAACTCTTGTATCTGTCCTCAAGAGTGTTTGAAAAATTTGTTTTGAAAGCTTTTGAAAGTGTAAGGTGTGAAAAGTATTTTTGTTTGTTTTTGAATAGAGCAAGTATCCATGAGTCATCTACCTACCCTAAGGAATTAGGCTGTGTAAATGTCCTTAAGGTAGTGCCATCCCACCATTGAGAGATAGGTAGCACCACCGTTGGAGTTATTCAGGTCAATTCGATTGTAGGGACAGTGTGGTCACCAAAGCAACAATTAGGACACCTTAGAAGTAACCCTAATGTCCTAGATCCTTTTATCCGAGGCAACCGTTTCGAGGCAACTGGATCTTAGACAGGAGGGCGACCTCAAAGACACCCTATACTTGATGACCACGTTTCGAAGGCAACAAGTGAGGCGTACCCTACAAGTGGTGTGTGTATTTGTGTGTTGTATTCAGTTAATGTTTGTCTTGTTTAATTAGTGAGCTACGAGTTGTTTTTATTTACATACATTCTTTCATGCAAGTTTAGCAGTTAAGGGGTGCGGAAAGTAAATTGCGGAAACATAAATCCTACGCTATTACAAGGCGCGGGTCTATACATCGCCAAAAATTACAAAGACCCGTTTTTTAGTAAATAAGTACGGAAATTAAATAAAGCGATAAACCTATTTAACTATTACATTCTTGAAGGCAATTACATAATAATCAAATAAAGTAAATGCGCGCGAATAAATTAATCGGGAATGTCTAAGGGTGTTGACCCTTTTTTTTTAGAAAATAAATTGATTTTTTTGTCTTTTTTGTAATTAAAATGAAATTAAAGCTAATTAATGACTAATTAATTAATTTAATTAAAAAGAAATATTTTTTTTGTTTTTTATGTTTTTATGAAATGAAATAAAATTAAAAGTTAACTTTACCTAATTCTAGATCTATTTTAATTATTTAAGAAAGGAATTAAAATTGCCTAATTAAACTATTTTGGTTAATATTTATTTACAAAATAAAATAATAATAATAATAATGTTAATTCTATTTTTTTGATTTTTTTATGAAAATGTGTTAATTATGCTAATTATTAAAAAAATAAAATAAGACAAATAAATAAAAGAAAAGAAAATGACAAAACAAAATAAAATAAGAAAAAAGTAAATAAACCCAAGGGGGGTGAGATGGCCTTCATGGAGGTTTTCTGAAGTAATTCTGGCCCAACAACAAGAAGCCTTATTTGACTTTTTTTCGGTTGCCTACGCATGCGCTGACTCCAGAGCATGGTACTCTTGCGTTTTGGGCCTTTAGATCTGCCTCCAATGACACTTGGCTTGTTGGATGGGTGAGGCTTATGGTGGAAACTACTTGAGAAACTGCACAAGAACGCGTTAACAAAAATGATATGAGAATTATGGGGGACCTGGGAAGAACTTACAGCGCGGTATGAGCCTCAGGACTTGGCAAAGGTTGCTTTAGCCACATGCTTGTTTTGATCTGAAGATGCTCGCAACTATGTTTTAGAACTCTCACTTTTTGAATAATTTTTGGTTTTGCTCTTGGCCGTTTCTGCACACACTCTCCTCTGAATGAGGTTGGGAAGGCTTGTATATATAGTAATGTAAAGTGTATCAATAAGAATAATGGTCATTAAGCTTATGCAATTATGTTCTTGATTTCCTCCGTAACCAACATTGAAACAACTTGCCTTTTGTGTCAAAATTTGAATTTCTTGCTTGGATTAGGCCTTGCACGAATTTGGAAGGTGAGTGATGGTGTATCAAAGCATTTCAATACAAAATATATCCTTTAATTAATTTTCTTGATTTTCATTTGAATTTTAAAGATTTAAAATGATTTAAATCAAATAAAATTAAATAAAAATGGAAAAATTAACTTTTAATCTTGAAATAAATTGTGGGACACGTGGGAGGCATGGCCAAGCTGAAACAAGTGGAAAAAGTGGGCCCCTTTTGTCAAAAATGAAGTTTCAAGGATAATTGACTTTGGCCATTTTACAAAAATTTCCTAACTTCTCCAATGCATATCTTGCTCAATTTTAAAGCTATGAACATGTTCTTGGACATTTTGGAAAGGTCTTGAAGTCCTCTAACCAATGTCTTTGGTCCCATGTCATTTTGATTTACCAATCTAAAGTTATGGTCTTTGACTCAAAGTGCCTTTTTGTTGACTTTTGAAAATGACCTATAATGTTGAAATTGATAACTTTTTGTGAGAGCATTTCTTGGACTTGGAATGTGAAGATGAGTTGTAGGAAATGTCTTTCCCTTCAAGATGAGAATTGGATGGGATTTTTCTGATGAACCATGAAAAAGTTATGCCTTGGTCAAGTTACGATTGACTTTTCAGCTGTCCAAAAATGGAAACTTTTGCATCTTGATGATTTTTGAGCCATTCTTGTGGAATCATGATCAAGACTTGATCAAATGATGATTGTGGCTTCAAAATAAGATTTTGACCAAAAATTTTGACTTTTGACTGCCAAATGACCATTTTGCCCCTACAGTTGATTGTTGAGCAAATGGGACTTTTGACTGTGCAACTTGATGCTGTGAGTCTTGAAACTTGACATGTAGATGCTTGGCAATGTGTATGAGCATATGGGACTTGATTGAGCCCTTGAAAACCTCAACTTCCTTGCAAGAACCAAAACCCTAATTTGACTGGCTTAAGAGGGTGGTTGACTGTGTAGCCCTTGAGAAGACTTGAGCAAATTGAGATGATGCTTGTCAAAACTTTGAAGAATATGGGAGGGCAAATTTTGGGGTACAACACTGTCTAGCAGTCCCAAATTCCTCAAACAATCAAGGTCGACATACCGGGTAGGTTGAAGACCGCGACGTTGGAACTTCTGGAATTTGAGTCGTTGGGTTTCACCTTGCTTTCCGGCTCTGAAAGTGAGATTGGGGATTTGCTGATTGTTGGCCATATTGCATGCAAGAGATTTAATCGTAAAAATGGTTTGGACTGTGGATTGAGTAGTGGGTTGATGGAGTTTAAGTGTTGGAGTGGGAATTTAAGAAAAATTTTGAATGGGTACTGTTAAGGTTTTGGGAAAGAGGGAAGAATGAATGGAAATAGGGAACGGCTTCTGTAATAGCAGAATCTGCTATTGAGCGCGCGTGACAGTCGTCACGTTTGGCTGACGGGCGTAACACGGTGAAACACGTGTTACGCTCGTCATGGGGACGTTACGAGCGTTACAGATTCAAATAATTATATTCATGAAATGAACGAAACACTTTAATTTCCAAACATTATAACACAGTAGCGTAACACAGTAAACATGCAGAATATTTCCAACACACATCGTAAGACAAAATTTTGCAAAAAATATGAATAGTGAATTTAATATCTGATGTAACACACAGTAAAATTAATGAAAATGAAAAATAAACTGAAATTGAAATAAAATGAAAATAAACTGAAATTGAAATAAATATATGTTTCTAATAGAACTTAAAAAACTGTAAAGAGTAAATTTGTTTAAAATGAAATCATACATTACCTAGAAACATAAAACACAAGGTAAAAATAAGTGTTGATTCTGCTGCTTCATCCCAGTCGCGTCTTCAAATCTTCGAAAGCTGTATTTATGTGGTAAAACTGCTCCACATTTATATCAGTTAAGCCTATCACGTCCATACGCATACCCTTCAACTCGTTCTTGATTCCATTGATGTCCGTCTGGTAAACATCCAGTGTAGAAAAGATCTTATTCAAATTTTTAGCATATTCCCCTTTTGTTATTGCAGGGGCATCAACATCCTCTACGATGTTGTTATCATCATGGTAACCAGGAGGGGTCTCGGGGTCACTCTCATCAGACTTTATGGTATCATAAACTTGGTAGGATTGGGGTGTCTCAGGTGTCGAAGGGTGGTCGGGAGGGTTAAGCTCATACAACCAATTGTCGTGATTGTGGGCACTTGTTTTGGCATGGTTAGGAAGTGTAAATACCGTGACTACTTCGTCCCTTATCAAGTAACCGAAGGGTGCAGGACCTAGGTTACCTATTATTCGTAGGTGGAAACAAAAATCAATGTTCATAGGGCGGATTGAACCAAATTGCATGCACCTATGTAGCTGGTATCTAAGTCCGAGGGTGTTAGCAATCATGGTAACAAGGCCTCCTATGATGATTGGCTCGCTAGGGTTCTCAGCAATGCGGGAAAAGGTATGCATCAAGAATGGTACTGCATTTACAGGTCAGCCCTGGGTCATACACTGCAGCAAAAATATCTCATCTTTAGATACTGCAGTGCGGTTCTGTTCTTTTCCGAAAATGGTATGTGCTAGAATCTTATGGAAGTAGCGGATAGCGGGGTTGTGTATTTCATTATTATCCATGCTATCCGACTCAGGGTGGTAATTTCCGGTTAAAGTCCCCCAAAAATAGTCTAGCTCAAAATCCATTAACTCTTCCTGGGTGGTGGAAAAAGCAAAAGGTCCGCTAGGGAATCCTAGAAGGTCGGCTAATTCTTTATGGGTGTAAGCAAATTCAATACCAAATAACCTGAAGGCTATAAATCCCTTTCTAGTTCCGAAACCGCGCCCGGGTATATGAACTAAGGAGATCAGAAACTCAAGGGTGAGCTCGCGGTATGTAACAAACCTAGATTTAATGTGGGCTTTTTCCCACCCCAGCTGGCTAAACAGATAATGGACACTATCCTTAATGCCTAAAGTGTCCATTGTTGGTTCATCATAATATAAGGTCATACCAATATTTCTGTGTGATAATTCCTCAAACCTCCTCATTTGGTTCCTGCCTCTAAAAGTGGTTTCCATAGTAAATAACAAAGGGAGGGAAGCAAATCAGGGGAGAAGGTAGGATAGAAAAAGACTTTTTCAGAAAACCTGTAAAGTTGTTTGAAAATCAGCAGCAGTTGTATAAAATATTTTACAAATAATGAAAATAAAGCTTTAAAAGAGATAAATGTAGAAACGGAAAATAAAATAAAATAAAACAAACGGAAATAATAGCAAAAAAAAAATAGGTGGGTTGCCTCCCACTATGCGCTTTTGTTTTATGTCGATGGCTCGACAGAAAGTACTTATTCAGTTAGGTGTCGGGGTAGGTGGTTCACTTAACTGCAGATAAGCCGAATATTTTAGATTTTCGACGTTAAAATAATGCTTTAAGCGTTGGCCATTGACTATAAATGGTTCGATGGAATTTCCTTTAATTTCTACCGCACCACTTGGGAAAACTTTATTAATTTCGAATGGTCCTGAACATCTGGAACGTAATTTACCCGGGAAGAGTTTCAGTCTAGAGTTGAATAGGAGTACAATGTCTCCTTCCTTAAATTCTTTCCGCGAGATACGCTTATCATGCCATTTTTTTGTTCTCTCCTTATAGATTCTAGCATTTTTATAAGCGTCTAAACGCAATTCTTCTAATTCATGGATATCTAATATTCGTTTCTCGCCAGCAGTCTTGTAATTTAAGTTAAGAGTTTTAATGGCCCAGTGAGCTTTATGTTCTAATTCTACTGGCAAATGACAAGATTTTCCATAAACTAATTTAAATGGCGTTGTTCTGATAGGGGTTTTAAAAGTTGTCCTATATGCCCAAAGAGCATCATTTAGCTTGGAGGGCCAATTCTTTCTGGATGTGGCTACAATCTTCTCAAGGATTTGTTTAATTTCCCTATTTGACACTTCCACTTGTCCACTCGTTTGAGGATGGTATGGTGTGGCTATGTGATGTTTAAAGCCATATTTTGAAAGTAGTTTTTCGAAAATTCTAGAGATAAAATGGGAACCGCCATCACTAATTACTAGTCTTGGTATACTGAATCGTGGGAAGATAACATGCTTGAATAATTTAAGTACCACTCGTTTATCATTTGTGGGTGCAACGACGACTTCAATCCATTTTGATACGTAGTCAACAGCTACCAATATATACTTATTTCCAAAGGATGCGGGGAACGGTCCCATGAAATCAATTCCCCATACATCGAAAATTTCAACTTCAAGAATCCCTTTTTGTGGAATTTCGTCACGTCTAGATATATTTCCTGTGCGCTGGCATCTGTCGCAGTTCACAAGTGCTAGGTGGGCGTCTTTCCATAAAGTAGGCCAAAAGAAACCAACTTGAAGTGTTTTTGCACAAGTTTCCGAAGTACTAGCGTGTCCACCATAAGGGGAGGAATGACAATGAGAAATGACGTCGTCTATTTCATCGTTAGGGACACAACGACGGTAAATACCATCGGCGCCTATTTTAAAGAGTAATGGTTCATCCCAAAAGTAGTGTCTAAGATCATGGAAGAATTTCTTCCGCTGTTGGTACGTTAAATCGGGTGGTAGAACACTGGCGGCTAAGTAGTTAACGAAATCAGCGTACCATGGTAATGTGGTGTTGGTACAAATGGCTTTTACTACCGCATTTGTTAAATGTTCATCGCATTGATCTAAATTGTCGGTAGGAGCTATCTCTAGTTTAGCAATAAGGCGTTCATTTGGGAAATCTTCGTTTATGGGAACACTCTCGGTTTGGATTCCATCCAATCTTGATAAATGGTCTGCTACCACGTTTTTAGTCCCTCTTTTGTCTTTTATTTCCAAGTCAAACTCTTGTAGGAGTAAGATCCATCTGAGTAGTCGAGGTTTGGCGTCTTTCTTACTTAGCAAGTATCGGATTGCAACATGATCCGTGTAAATAACGATTTTGGCGCCTACTAAGTAGGAACGAAATTTGTCCAATGCAAATACAACAGCTAAGAGTTCCTTTTCCGTAGTGGCGTAATTCATTTGTGCGGGATCGAGTGTTCTGCTTGCGTAGTAAATAGAGTGAAGCTTTTTATCCTTGCGTTGTCCTAGGACTGCGCCTACAGCATAATCGCTCGCATCGCACATTATTTCAAATGGTAGGTTCCAATCAGGAGGTTGCATTATAGGTGTTGAAATTAAGGTTTCTTTAAGCATCTCAAATGAGTTTAAGCATTTATCATTGAAAATAAACTCAGCTTCTTTCATCAACAGTTCAGTTAGTGGCTTAGTGATTTTAGAGAAATCTTTTATAAAACGTCGGTAAAAACTAGCGTGTCCTAGAAAACTTCTTATTTCTCTAACTGTTTTGGGTGGTTGAAGGTTTTTGATAATTTCGATTTTTGCTTTATCGACTTCAATCCCTCTGTTTGATACAATGTGGCCCAAAACAGTTCCTTGTCTCACCATGAAGTGACACTTTTCCCAGTTGAGAACTAGGTTGACATTGACACAACGTTTAAGTACCAACTCAAGATTTGATAAACATCCGTCAAAACTTTCTCCACAGACAGAAAAATCATCCATGAATACTTCCATAATTTCGTCCAAAAAGTCTGTGAAAATCGCCATCATGCATCGTTGAAAAGTTGCAGGTGCGTTACATAGTCCAAATGGCATTCTTCGGTATGCAAAGGTACCATAGGGGCATGTGAACGTAGTTTTCTCTTGATCATCTGGATGAATGGGAATTTGGAAGAATCCTGAGTATCCGTCAAGATAACAAAAATGGGAATGTTTAGCTAAGTGCTCGAGTATTTGATCAATGAATGGTAATGGGAAATGGTCCTTGCGTGTAGCTTTGTTTAGTTTTCTGTAATCAATACACATTATCCATCCTGTTTGGGTATGTTGTGCAACCGATTCACCTTTTGTGTTTGTTATAACCATAACACCTCCTTTCTTAGGTACTACGTGAACTGGACTGACCCAGTTGCTATCTGATATTGGGTATATGATGCCTGCCTCTAGTAGTTTCTGCACTTCTTTCTTTACGACTTCACTTAGGATAGGATTTATTCGTCTTTGATGTTCTCTAGAAGTCTTGCAGTCCTCTTCTAGCATAATGCGGTGCATACAGAGAGAAGGGCTTATTCCTTTTAGATCTGATATATTATATCCTAACGCGGTTGGATACTTTCTTAACACATTAAGAAGTTTTTCGGTTTCGATCTTCCCTAAATTGGCATTGACTATAACTGGCCGTTCGAGTTCTTTATCTAAAAATTCATACCTTAGGTCTTTGGGTAATGTTTTAAGTTCTATACCAGTTTTCTTATCAGTTGGGGTAGGATCGGGTGTTAAGGAGAAACATTCGTTTAGGTCGGCATCGTGATATTCTCGTCTCCCGTCATCATTCTTGAAGATAGTTGGTGTCGGAATTTTCAATATCCCAGAATAGGTGTCTTCTTGGCTTTCTAGTTCTTTGACACATTCATCAATAATATCTAGGAAACATCATGAGTCATCTATAGCAGGGGCTTTGAAGAATTGGGAAAGAATAAATTCTACTTTTTCTTCTCCTACCTCGAAGGTAAGCTTTCCTTTCTTAACGTCAATAATGGCTCCTGCAGTGGCTAAAAATGGTCTTCCTAATATGATGGGAATGTTTGAATCTTCCTTTATGTCCATTATTATAAAGTCAATAGGTATGTAAAACTGTCCTATTCGGACAAGAATATTTTCTAGCATACCAACAGGGAATTTGACTGATCTGTCGGCTAGTTGTAGGGACATCTTGGTAGGTCTCATGTCACCTAGTTTGAGCTTCTCGCAAATAGATAAGGGCATTAGACTAACACTTGCTCCTAAATCACATAGAGCTTTGTCTATGACAGATTTTCCAATTACACATGGTATGGAGAAACTACCAGGATCCTTTAGCTTTCGAGGCATGTTATTTTGAATTATGGCGCTACATTCGGCAGTTAGCATAACGGTTTCGTTTTCAACAATTTTTTCTTATTAGATAGTATTTCCTTTAGGAATTTAGCATATGACGACATTTGAGTTATAGATTCTGTAAACGGAATAGTAACGTTTAATTGTTTCAGAAGTTCTACAAATTTCTTGAACTGCCCCTCATTTTTGGATTTTGCAAGCCTTTGAGGGTATGGAATTGGTGGTTTATATGGCGGTGGAGGTACGTAAGGTTTTTCTGGAACCTCTCCGCTTTCGTTTGCGTCTTCCTCTACATTCTCAGATTGTTCTTTCGATTTCTCTGCTTCCTTTTCAGGTTTTTGATACATGGTCGGGTTTTGGAGTCTAGGATCTACCGGTCCATCAAGTGCTGTCCCACTTCGTAACGTGATAGCATTAGCATGTCCTTTAGGATTGGGTTGTGGCTGTCCAGGAAACGTACCAGCAGGTGCGGCAAAACTAGCTTGGTGTTGTGCTACTTGGGAGATTTAGGTTTCTAACATTTTATTGTGAGTTGCTAGGGCATCTACCTTATTTGCTAATAGCTTCAATTGTTCACCGGTGTGAACGTTTTGATTGAGGAATTCTTTGTTTTGTTGAGCTTGATTAGTGATAAAATTTTCCATTAGGATTTCAAGGTTAGACTTCTTAGGGATGTTAGGAACATTAGCAGCGGGTTTTTGATAGCCTGGAGGTACATCGGGTGCTTGGCCAGGTGCATATAAAGCGTTATTGTTCTTGTACGAGAAGTTAGGATGGTTCTTCCAACTAGGGTTATAAGTATTAGCATAAGGATTACCTTGAGCGTAATTCACTTGATCAACTGATATTCCTGCTAGGATTTGACATTCGGTTCCAACATGACCAGGAACTCCACAAACTTCGCAGTTTGGGGTAACTGCAGCCACGGTGGCTGCAGGAGGTAAGGTCAAGCTTTCTATCTTTTGGGTAAGAGCATCTACCTTAGCATTAACTTTATCTAGGCTACTAATCTCGTACATCCCACTTTTGGTTTGAGTTTTCTCCACAGGTGTTCTTTCTCCTCCCCACTGATAGTGGTTTTGAGCCATATTTTCAATGAGTTGGTTAGCTTCGTCGTAAGGCTTATCCATCATTTTACCACCTGCGGCGGCATCTATAGAGAGTCTTGTGTTGTACAAGAGTCCATTATAAAATGTGTGGATAATCAGCCAGTTTTCTAATTCGTGATGTGGGCACATTCGCATCATATCTTTGTAGCGTTCCCATGCATCGAATAACGATTCAGTATCCTTCTGCCTAAATCCGTTGATTTGAGCTCTTAATGCAGTAGTCTTGCTTGGGGGAAAGTATCGTGCTAAAAATACAGTCTTAAGTCCTTCCCACGTAGTGACGGAATTTGACGACAAGGATTGCAACCAAGCCCAAGCTCTATCTCTTAGCGAAAAAGGAAAAAGACGTAATCTTATTGCATTTTTACTAACACCATTTACTATAACTGTGTCGGCAAATTGAACGAATTTTGTAAGATGTTCATTTGGATCCTCGGTAGGATTTCCAAAGAATTGGCGTTGTTGGACAGCTGATATCAATGACGGTTTCAACTCAAAATCGTTTCGATTAATTACTGGAGCAGCAATTCTGTTATGGGGTTCTTGTTGTGATGGAGCTGCGTACTCCTTCAGTGGACGGGTCCTTCGTTCTTCGGCCATGTCTACTTCTAGATCGATTTCAGTTTCAGAGGAAGAATTAGAATCTGTTTGAGAGTCAATCTTGATTTCGGGTTTTGGTAAAGGAATAGCGTGATTTAAACAGTAATCCTTGACTGTTCGTCTTATGGAAAGGATGTGTTCAGGTTCGTCCGTCGATATGTCAAGTGGTTCGCCTTGTGAACGAGTCCTTGGCATGCAAATCGAAAGAGGGTTTCTGTTGCCTAGTCTAAACGCGCAACAGAAGAATCATACTAAATTGACTAATCAGTCCCCGACAACGGCGCCAAAAACTTGATCGGGACTTTATGAGTCTATTGGGATACTAACTGCAAGTATACAGTTTAGTCATTCTAGTTTTAAATGATTATCGAACCCACAGAGACTGAGGATCAATCGCATGCGATCTAATGTTACAATTGTTTAACTAAGCGATGAATATTTGGTTTTAGGGGGAAAAAGAGTTTAATTAAAAACAATAGTAATAGCTATACCGGTGTGTCATAGTCGGACTTCGGGAACTCGGTGAATCGCTTGGTATATAAAGTATTTCAGTAAAAACAAATTGTTTAAAAACCTGAGACATACACTCTCGTGTTCATGAAATAAGTTATGCTACTAAACCTAGTGGATGCACTTTAAATTTAATAACACTCTTTGAAAACAACTTGAGTTTAATTAATTTGTTAAAACACTCTCGTGTATTTAAAAATTAATGTTTCGTTACCACTATCTGGGTCGAACCCCAGCCTCGCATGCAGGTTCTTGCCTTAATTAATTTCCCACTCTCGTGGCAAAATCGTGTTAAATATCCTTTCACTCTCGTGAAAAGGGTAGTTAAATTAAATATGGAAATTGGAAACCAGAAATTATTTATAAAAGTTTTTAGCCAAGTTATCACTGAATTCCTTCGGTGCTTAGGAGTCACATACCAGTACAAACGAAACTAGTCAAACATAATATATTTAGTAATCATGCAAGGTAAAATACAATTCATAAAAATAACTAACATAGCATAAGAATAATAAAAACCAATTGCATAAAAACCTGTAAATATGTTGCTGTGGTAATCTTGAGTGCGTACAATATCCTTGCAATTAATTGAAATATATGATCGTGTTAATTCTTAGATGAAGAATTAACACTTTTGGAAACTAATTCTAGAAACTGAACGGTACAGTAGGTATATTGGTTCAAAAGCAAATAAAAATAAAATAATGCAGAAAGGCAAAAGTTTGGCTCTGTAGAAAAATCTCCGACCCTGTTCCATTAAAATGCCTCATATTTATAGAAGAGGACTTTTGCAGTTAAGAGAATTTAGGAACTGCTCGAGTGGAGGAAGACTCGGATTGATAGTTGCTGAAGTTGAGGAATTGTAGGAGAAGAAAACCATCCATTACGTTGCCCACGTCTCCTGTTATGCATAACGTTGAATTAAGCGTGTGACAGTCGTCATGAGGAGGTAACGATCGTAACGCGCTTAAATAGCGCATTACGTTCGTCAATCATGTGTGACGAGCGTCCTTCAAGTTGTAAGCGCGTTACGCTCGTCATGGGGGTGTGACGGTCGTCATGACAACAAAATCTGCAGATTTTGCAGATTTAGTTCTTTTTCTTCTGATTCTTGGTTAGCTTCCTTCATGTGATCCTTTTTCACTAATTTGATTTGAAACATGTTGTACCTGTGAAAAGATACAAAAACTCGGAACAATCGGGAGTTAAACGAGTTAATGTATTATGAAAATTGGTGAAAAATGTAGTAATTATATGATACAATTTCTCGTTATCAAAATCCAAACACTCAAATTCAACAACCAGAAAATCCACAACCACACTCTCGTCAACTAGAACATCAAAACCCCCTCACTCCTCAATATGAAAATCCATCTTCTGAAACACCTGAACCAGAAATCCAACGCGCTACCGCAAACCAATCAGAAGACTCCCTTTCAGACTCTGATACCACTACCCCAATTCCTGGGATAACAGAACCTCTTACGGTTCGTTTACCTCTCTTCATTCATGATATTCCAAAAATACCTTCACCATATGAATCCACACCACCAAACACTCTTGACTCACCAATCCTAATTTCCGATTCTTCTACTCCCTCACCAATCAACCCTCCAGCTCATCATCTCAGAACTGTCATTGATCTAGAAGCGCTGGACAATCTAGCTTCCACCTCAAATAAAATAGCCATTCCCAAACCCAAACCAACCTTAACCAAATCAGATGTTGGTAAGAACCTGTTGATTTTTGAAACAGAAATACAAGAATGGGTTACTTCTTTGAAGCAAGCAAGTCAAGAGAATTCTAACCCCGCTGCTTCTGATTCTCTGTGGGATAGATTCAGAAAATGGTTCAAATTTGAATCCCAGAAGCTGAAAGAATTGAGCTATGAGATGGCTCAGCAGAACTTCAGTGATCAGCTGAAAGCCTTCAAAGATCAAGTTCTAAGTCACTGGGACAAGAAAGAAATTCTTCTGCTGGAAAATGCTCCCTGGAAAGAGCACCAACCTTCAGAAGCCACTGAACCAGATTCTGATAGTCACCCTCTGAATACTTCTCCAGAAAAGGAAATTGCAATCGAAGAAGTTGTTCAATCAGAAGAGGCTGCAGAGTATTCTGAACGACATGCAACCCCTGAAGATACACCAACTTCGTCTCTAGTCATGCAAACTCTGGAAGAGTTGAAAAAGGAGAATGCTTTAATCTATGCCAGACTGGATAAGCAAGAAGACACAAACAAAGAGATCATGGATATATTGGACAGGCAAGAAGATACAACAAAATAAATCAAAGACATTCTGGGAAAGCCGGAAGAATCAAGCACTCAGATTAAGAGCTTGCTGGAAGCGTTGTTCACATGACTTCCCCCTCCTTCTTAGATTTTCTTTAACTTATTATCTGTATTCTTTATCTTACCCTCTTTGTTTCTGAAAAATGTCATTGCATTCTGTTTTCAATACAAATCATCTTTTTGACTCTGATTATATTGCTTTTTGATACCTGACAAAAAGGGGGAGAACGTAAGATATTTTTAATAACAGTATACCAGAACAAAGTCTCAAACATTCTGAATATCTTAACCTCTATTTTTTTTCTGAAAGCTTGAACATGAACATATTCTGATAAGGACAGAAGGAGATGCACCAAAAGCTCTAACGAGAAGGAACTTCAGGGAATTAACTCATCTATATCTGAGTAATCAACTCAGGGGGAGACTCTCTTAAGTTTTTTGTACTATATTTTTATTGAAAATCTGAGTTTTTGTCATCATCAAAAAGGGGGAGATTGTTAGAACATAGTTTGATTCTACAACCCTTAATTAGAGTTTTGATGATTACAAACACAAAGAACAAATATGCACTCTAAATTTGTGTTATTTTTTATACAGAAGTTCTGACTGAAACAACATTAGAAGTTAAGCTACAAAAGCTTTCAAGCTGAGCTAATCAGAATATTCTGAAGAACGATGATCAGAATCTTCGTTGAAGTAAAAGATACTTTGACTCTGAACAGAAGTCTAATACGCCAACAGATCCTCATATCTCTGAGTCATCAAAGTTCTGAAGTAAAAGCACCATGCAAGATCCTATTGTTCTGAAGCGTTACTTTTCAATTAAGACAATATCATATGCAACGACTTCATTCAGACAAGAATCTTCTCAGTATGGAAAGTGAATTGAGTGTCCATTATCACGCTTTATTTTGGACAAGATTTCCACGCTATATAAACAAGCTTAAAGGACAAATAGTTTACGATTTTCGCCTACGACTGCTCATACATCTTAAACGCTGCAAATATTCATATTCTCTTATACTCTCAAATTGTGTAATACATCACAGTAGTAATACAGTTTTTGTAACGAAAAATAATAACACACGGTAAATCATTTTCTTTTGATTAAGCTATTTTCGTTGAGATAAACTGGGTTGTGGTTGTACTCAAGAAGACTTTGGCAAATGTCAAAGTAGATTTGTAATCAGTTTTGATTAGTGAATTAAGTCCTCGTTGGAGAGAGGCGAAATCACCTTGGAGGGTAGACTGGAGTAGTTTGAGATCAAACGAACCACGATAAAAATATCGTATCTACTGCTTTTGTTTTTAAGTTTCAATTCAACCCCCCCCCCCTTCTTGTGTTTTTCACTTCTTCAAAAACACCACTGGGGATGTAGCAAAATAAAGAAACAAGAGAGTAACTCAGAGAGGAAGGTAAAAAGCCAAAGGATACACCGACTTCTACTGAAGGCGAAGCTACCAACGTTCACTGAAGGTAGAAAGAGGAAAGAAATGGCAACATCGACGTTTACTGAAAGTGAGCTACCAATGTTCAATGAAGGTAGAGGGAAAAGAAATATCATAGCATCACCATTCACTGACGATGAACTACCAACATTAACTGAAGGTAGCAAAAAGATAATAATCACTAACTTTCACTGAAGGTGGCCTACCAACTTTCACTGAAGGTAGAAAGAAAAGAAAATATATAACACTGCCGTTCACTGACAGTGAACTACCAACATTCACTGAAGGTAGCAAAAAGATAACAATCACCAACTTTCACTGAAGGTGACCTACCAATTTTCACTGAAGGTAGAAAGAGAATATAATATCATAACACTGTCGTTCACTGACAGTGAACTACCAACATTCACTGAAGGTAGAAAAAAGATAACAATCACCAACTTTCACTGAAGGTGACCTACCAACTTTCACTGAAGGTAGAAAGAGTATATCATAACACCGTCATTCACTGACGATGAACTACCAACATTCATTGAGGGTAGCAAAAAGATAACAATCACCAACTTTCACTGAAGGTGACCTACCAACTTTCACTAAAGGTATAAAGAGAATATCAAAGCACCTCTGTTCACTGATGATAAACTACCAATGTTCACTGAAGGTAGCAAAAAGATAACAATCACCAACTTTCACTGAAGGTGACCTACCAACTTTCACTGAAGGTAGAAAGAGAATATCATAGCACCGCCATTCACTGACGATGAACTGCCAACATTCACTGAAGGTAGCAAAAAGATAATAATCACTAACTTTCACTGAAGGTGACCTACCAACTTTCACTGAAGGTAGAAAGAAGATATCATAACACCTCCGTTCACTAACGATGAATTACCAACGTTCAATGAGGGTAGGAAAAAGATAATAATCACCAACTTTCACTGAAGGTGACCTACCAACTTTCACTGAAGGTAGAAAGAGAATATTAAAGCACCGCCGTTCATTGACGATGAACTACCAACGTTCACTGAAGGTAGCAAAAAGATAACAATCACCAACTTTCATTGAAGGTGACCTACCAACCTTCACTGAAGATAGAAAGAGAATATCAAAGCACCGCTGTTCACTAACGATGAAATACCAACATTCACTGAGGGTAGAAAAAAGATAACAAGTTTCCCCAAAATTATGGCATTTCACCTAGAACGGGTCTCAACTTCTTCTTTAACCAAGGAATTCTGCCGTGAAAGGATAATATATAATCTGTCTCAAATAAAGAGACCAACACTTGCAAAGATTTCTCAATGAACTGTCTCTGCGATATTGAAATACTTGCCATCCACTGGAGTGATTTGGCAACGAACGGAAAACTATCCATTCATAGAGAAGATAGCAAAAAAGTAACGTCGATTTTTACGGGGAAGTACAAGTTGCTCAAATAAAGAGACCTGCTACTTGTTGTTATGGAGGATTGTAAGATGAATTTCTGGGGAATGAGGAATGACTTCTTGGGGAATGAAGAACATATTCTCGCTGAGGCGATAAAAGTCTTCTCGTGCCAAAATAAATGCACATTTTCCAAACCAATGCTCGAAGCTTGCAGAAATCCAAAGCAATAATAATGCTGGGAAACAAAGATTCAAACCAGAAATAAACTGGAGTGAAGAAGTCAACCAAAATGCATCCCTTGAGAAGTAAACTCAAGAGGGAAACCCAGTCTATCCATAAAAAGAGCTGTACAGGAAGGCTAAAGAAAAAAATCTTCCACGAGGGATAACTCAGTGGGGAAATTGATAGAATATACATTTTCTGCTTAAGGCCAACACTCTATTGCAGAGAGGACAACATAACTCTGCAAAACAGGGTAGTATGTCAACAAAATATTAATGAACATGAATGAGCAATGATCTGCCAAATTTAACTATGCATGATGTATGTATGAATGCATGAGTGTTATCATGTATATGCTGACAAAACAGACATATAACACTGGGAGTAACCAGAAAGAATTAACTCGGGCACATTCAACACTCGGCTAAATCACATCCAAGATGAACATCCTAGAAGAAAAATAAGCACCAACTGAGGAAACAAAGTCCTATTGCATAGCTTAACTTTACTGGGGAGAAATGTAATCTGGAAGCAAACAAATCAAAGCGACAAAACAGTACAGATACAGGGATATAACATCCTTCTCCAGGATTTACCAGGGTATAGCACTCAAACTTCAACGAGAAACAAATGTTTTCAAATGTAACACTTCTACTAGGGATTGCAAAATCAATTTCTAGTAAAGCAGATGGACACCAAATCTCCAAAACATTCACTGGGGAATTCAGGCCCATTTTGAAAGAGGAAAGCACACAAACTTTGTTAAGGCAAATAATGTCCCATCATTAAGACATTAAACAGGGATTTCATGCTGACTTTATTGGGGAGATTAACACCACATTCTCAAAGGGAAAACCAAAATACGTTCTTCACCGGAGAAACCGGAGACCCGTGTTCTTCGAGAGTAATTATTGTACCAACTTCTCGGGGATACTGGAGCCACAAACCCAATACAGCGAAAACATCTTGAGAAAAACTCCCCCAGGAAATAAAACTTCTTAAAACAACTGCAGTTCTTCCATTCTTGGGATCACCACTTTTGTTGTTTTTTTCACTTGCGTCACAAATTTTAAAGTAAAAACAAATTGTAAATTCTTTTTGAAAATCACTTTTGTTTTTTAATCTTTTCGCTTTAAAAGTTATTATCAATAATAAATGGAGTCTTTGTAAGCTAAATAAAATAAAAAATACAAAGAATTGGGTAAAACCTTAAATTTCATTAATAGAATGGTAGTCTACGAATGGCGAGACTCCATGGATGATTACAAAGTTAGGAAAATGGTAATGTATAATGGAAAAGATACATTGAGATAGAATGACCATTATCCCCTCTAACAACTTTTGAAATCCTGAGCAGCAACTTTTGCTGAAGTATGATGAGGATCTGAGAAGATTGTTGCTTCAACGATCAAGTCTTGTCTGATGTAGTTACTTGCCAAGAAAGTCCCTAACTTTTGCCTAAGCTACCCTTGCGTGTTTTCAACTTAGCGGGAAATTTATTCTGTTTAGGTCTCTAATTTTTGCCTAGAGCGCCCTTTCGGGTTTTCGGCCTACTGAGACGCTCTTTTTTTGCCTAAGCCTCCCTTTCGGGTTTTCAACTTAGCGAGCTGTTCTTTTATTTATTTAGGAGAAGTATTTCTTGACTGCATCAAGATTCACGGGACGTGGGAACTTCTCACCATCCATAGTTTCAAGAATTAATGCACCACCAGAGAAAGATTTCTTGACAACATATGGGCCTTCAAAATTGGGAGTTCACTTGCCCCTAAAATCAACGTTAAAAGACATGATCTTCCTGAGCACGAGGTCGCCTTCTCTGAATTCACGAGGTTTGACCTTCTTATCAAAAGCTTTCTTCATCCTTTTCTGATATAACTGTCCATGCTTGGGTAAACTTCTGATGATTTTCTTGACGTGATCAGCAGTGGAGTAACCTTTGTCCAGAACCTTGAGACCAGCTACCAGAATCTGGAATCTTGAGAACATTGTTTCAATGGATTCACTTTCTTCCATTTTGAACGCCTCATACTTCTGAATGAGCGCCAGAGCTTTAGTTTCTTTGACCTGAACGTTGCCCTCATGCGTCATTCTGAGTGAGTCAAACATGTTCTTTGTTGTGTCTCTGTTGGAGATCTTTTCATATTCAGCATACGAGATGGCGCTGAGAAGGATGGTTCTGGACTTGTGGTGATTCTTGAAGTCACGCTTTTGTTGGTCAGTCATTGTTTTTCTATCAATCTTCTGACCACTTGCATTCACAGGGTGCGTGTATCCATCTGTCACCATATCCCACAGATCAACATCATGTGCCAGAAAGAAGCTTTCAATTCTGTCTTTCCAGTAATCAAAGTTTTCTCCATCAAAGACTGGAGGTTTCCCGCTGAATCTATCTCTGTCCTCATGGTTGTCATTGCTGGTGTGAGAGTAATTTCCTGCCATTGTGTTTTTCTGACGCTGGATCTTGTACTGACACAGTTAAGTGTTTTAGCTCAGAACCAGGCGTTCTGATACCAATTGAAGAAGTGAAAAACACAAGAAGGGGGGGGGGGGGGGTGAATTATAAAACTGAAAATCAATTGCAATGAACACGATATTTTTATCCTGGTTCGTTTGATCTCAAACTACTCCAGTCCACCCGTCAAGGTGATTTCGCCTCTCTCCAACGAGGTCTTAATCCACTATATTCAACTGAATATTACAAACTGCTTTAACAACTGCTAAAGCCTTCTTAATGCAAACCACAACTCGGTTTGTCAAGGAAACACTTTCTTACAAAGAAGATAAATCTAGGTGTGTGAATGTTTTCTACAAAACTGTATCACAACTGTGATGTTACACAACTTAAGCTTATGAAACTAGATTGCTAAATAATGATTGAGTAAGGAGATATGTAGCGTTTAGAAAATTGAGAGAAGGAAGATTATGATTAGCTTTTAGGCGTGTAATATGTTGGAGAGCATTAGCCAATTCAATCTTCATAGTCTTGTTTATATAGCACTGAGATTGTTGAACGTTGGAGCAATAATCTTGATTCAATGCCAATAACAAACTTTCCTTATTGAGCAGATCTTGTCTGGAATGATGCCGTTGGTAATAATACGCTTTCAATGCACAGTACCGTTGCTACTTAAAGCATGTTCTGGCTTGGCCTCATTCTGATTCTGCTTAAGTTCTGATGAACTGTTGTTGTCTTTATCAGAGTGTTGAGCGCAGTTCTGTTCATCAAGCTTCAGCATTCGCGTGAGTTATTCTTCTGATTCTGGTATTCTGATATAGCAGCTTCTGATGCTGACGTTAAGAACCAATATTCTGATGCTGATTAGGTGTGCTCTTGCTGATACCTATCAGAGTTTCTGCAAAACAGAAAGTAATATTTTAGGTAGCAAGTGGTTCTTACATGAATCACATAAATAGTATATCTTTTCAATTTGTTATCATCAAAACTTAAACATAGGGTAGTAGATTCAAACTTTGTTCTAACAATCTCCCCCTTTTTGATGATGACAAAAACTAGATATTTTTAATTGAAAATAACGTGAAAAAGTATCAGAGATAACTAAATGATAAGATGTATCAGAGTAAGAGGTTATCAAAGATAAGGGATAAAGAGATATAAGAGTTGAGAGACCCCTGAATTTATTACTTCCCTTTTTAATTCCAAGAGTTCTTCAGGATCAGATCTTTATTGCCTTTCTTTGAGCATCAGAATATCAGAGTCTTTGACTATCAGAAGCTTTAGATCAGCATATCAGAGCAGAGCTTCAGATTAGCGTATCAGAGCTTTTCTATCAGAGCTTTGCTTTGGGTCAGAATATCAGAGCTTTAGTCTTCAGAATATCAGAGAGCATTCTTGTACCTGTTAGACTTAAGCAAGAACAGAAAACATATTCAAGTATATCAGAGTTAGAATGTTTGAGATTTTCTGTCTTAGTAATCCGTTATTGGAAAAATATCATTCTTGTTCTCCCCCTTTTTGTCAGCAATCAAAAAGTGTAAGTGATGTGCTAAAACATTTAGAGCAGAAAAACTTGTCATATTAAAATATTCAGAATCAAACAGATCAGTACAGCAGATAAGCAAAGAAAACATGAAAATGTCATGAATGAAAATCTAAGGTTGGGGAGGAAGGCGTGTGAACAGGTTCTCCAGCATGGCTTTGATCTGATCAGCAGTCTCATTCTGCTTGTGCACCATGCTGATAACTGTGTCTATCTTGCTATCCTGCACATCCATCCTTTCTTTCATCTTCTGGTCATTTTCATCCATCCTTTGCTGCAGACGCATGTCATTCAGCTTCAGCTCTTCCAGAGTCTTCCTGTCCAAGGCAGCTTGAGAAACATCAGAAGCAGGGAGCTTCTGAGAGCTTTCTGCAACATCTTCAGCTTGACTGGCTTCATCTTGAATAGTCTTGTCTTCTTCTGGTTGCACGATTAGCGCTGGACGCTTCTCAGACCATGGCTCACTATCTAGAAGGAGCACGTCTTCCTGTGGCAGCTGACTTTCAACTTCCTTCAGCAGTTTGCTGAAGTTCTGTTGTGCCTGCTCATAGTTGATATCCTGCAACTTGAGGGCTTCAGCACGTACCCAAATTCTGAATTGTGACCAGAGCTGGTCAGAGGCAGCTGGGTCAATCATTCCAGGACAGACTTGCTTCAGAGAAGCAATCCACTGCTGCAAACCTGTTTCAAAATTCATAATACCAGAGCCAACATCTGGCTGTTTTGGTTTTGGAATGGCTATTTTATTTTTCAGATCAGCAAGACGGTCAAGGATTGTTAAATCTATGAAGGTCCTGGTGGGGTTTTCGGTGGTTTGCTTGGGAGCTGTTTGTTTTGGAGATGGAGTGGGAGAATTAGAAATAATGATTGGACTGTTTGGGGTTTTGGGAGTATTTGGTGGTGTAGATTCTGGCGAGGATGGAAGCTGGGGCATGGTTACTGTTGTTCCACATGGCAGCTGGATTGCCAGAGGTTGTAGTTCAGAGGATTAAGGAGAGTGAGGTTCAGAAGGTGGAGGAGTTGGAGTTTCAAAGTGATGAAACTCAGGTTGAGGTGATGGTTGAGGTGATGGTGGATGAATTTCTGGTTGAGGAGAGGGAGAAGGGATTGCTGGTTGTGGAGAAGGAGGAGGAATTTCTGGTTGTTCAGGGATATGTTGTTCTTCTAGAATGGGTGAGAGAGGTTGTTCTGGTTGTGGAGAGTGGACAATTTGTGGTTCAGAGTTTGGATTATTGGAGGGGTGATCAGAGGTGTGTTGATCAATGTCAGATAACACTTTGTCAATTGCTAATGTTGTTGAGATTGTTGGTTTGGGATGTTTGGTTCGGGGTCTTCTGAGTTGTAGTGCCTCAGAAGGGTCATCTTCTGGTTCGGTTTCATCTATTGTTGGAATGGGGATTGGGATTCTATGAGAAGTTGGAGATGGGATTGATGCTGGAATAGTAGAAGAATTTAAAACAGAAGCAGCAGATAAATTACCTCTTTTCTTGGGTGTCTGCTGGGATGTTCCTTCTGAAGGGGCCTTCCTTTTCTTCGTCTTCTTCAGTGTAACTTCTGGTTAAGGTTGGTGCAGATCTTTGATATTCAGATTTGGATCTGTACCATCAGCTTTGCACGCATCCAGATATCTGAGAACCACCACTGGCTTGGATTCTATCTCAGAAAATAAAAGAAAGTCACTCAGTGGGACTCTTCTGCTGGTGATATCAGCAATAGGAGTAGCGCTGGGTTCCTTTTTGATATTCTCAATTAACTTCATTTTCTTCAGATTCTTCGCGTTCAGAGGCTTCCCAACCGTTAGTTCAATGGTGCTTAACTCTTGAGCTTCTATCAGGTGCTCTATCAGCCTATTCTCAGTCAGAATATCTGATATCAACCTTCCAAAGGGTATCCAATCCCTCTTTGTTCTTTCTTCTTCCCTGGTTTCCTTCACGCTTGTTCTGAGGTGATTAAACAGAAGATGAGCCAAGTTGATTTTTACCTTCTGATTGATAAAATAGATCAGAAATTGCTGATCTATATTTATGTAATCAGGGGAACTAGTTGGCTTCCTATGATTAAAACACCCCAGAATTATCTTCGCCAAAACTCTGTGGTGATCCTTCAGATCTCTGATCTTGCTGCTGGGCACCCCATGGGTGAAAATCCTTTCTGCTATGACGCCCACGTCAGCACATCTCTCAGCCATATCAATACAGCGGATGCCACCGCCACTGTAACTAATTAACCTTGCTATGTGATCCTCAGTGATCACAATCTTCTTCCCCATTATGTAGGAGGTGACTTGATGCGTTGAAGCAGTTCTATGAATCCAGAACTCCTTGACTAACATTGGGAATGTTGGTCCAACCAACCTGTCAAAATACCTTTCCCATTTCTGTGCCCTAACTTCTTCTGTTAAATCAAAGCCATTCTCCTTCAGACTACCAAAATCAATAATCAATTCAGATAACACTTCAAGATTCTTCACTGGAGTGAGGAGTGTTCTGAATGGAACTTGATACTGTTCAGATGATGCTTTCTTATGAGAACCTGCAGAAGCACTGCTGGAGGTTGCCATGTTCACACTTAGGGATTTTGAGAAAAACTGAGAAAATGGGTTTGAGAGAGATGAACACAGAAAAGTGCAGAGAATACTTGAGAAATAATGAGAAACTGTAAAAGATTAAAGTGAGAGGTTAACGTGCTTAAATAGGCTTCAGAATATTTTGAAAGTATAAACGTTTTCAAGAAAGAGAAATAAAATCATGATTACGTTTTAAAAACATGATTACTTTCATTTAATGCTTGCTGATTTTGGGGGATTTGAGAAAGATACTTAAAACGGTTACCAGACATGTGTCTCAATGCACCCAATCAGCGTTTTGCCTTCTCAGAAGCATGCACGCGTTCTGCTTCAGAGATATGCTGATGATTGGATGACACTTGTTTGATGTAGTGATCATCACGTCTATCTTTGAGCTTAGACTCTCAGATCTTTAAGACTAGCATCTGATGCAATCTGCATGTTCTATCTTTCTGAAAGGAGATTGATCATAAGTTCACAGAAAAAACAAATACATTCTGAAGATAAATATATGGAATTAAAACATTTTCACTCTGGGCAGATTTTCATGCTGAGATGTTTCAGAATGAAATTGAACCTATCTTCAGAAAGGGGTTTAGTGAAGATATCAGCCCATTGATGGTATGTATCTATAAATTTTAAATTCAAAATTCCTTTCTGAATATAGTCCCTAATGAAGTGATGTTTTATTTCTATATGCTTAGCTCTAGAATGTAAAATAGGATTCTTACTTAAGCAAATAGCAGAAGTATTATCACAGAGTATAGGAATGTTACTCTCAAAAATCTGGAAGTCTTCAAGCTGACTTTTCATCCAGAGCATTTGTGTGCTACATCCTGCTGTTGCTATGTACTCAGCTTCTGCTGTTGATAGCACAATTGTTGATTGCCTTTTGCTGGACCAAGAGATCAGATTTTCTCCTAGAAACTGGCAGCTTCCAGAAGTACTTTTACGCTCCACTCTGTCTCCAGCAAAGTCAGCATCGCAGTAGCCTACTAAACTGTAATCACTAGATTTTCTATAAAACAAACCCAGACTAGTAGTACCTTTCAGATACTTGAAAATTCTCTTAACAGCTGTTAAGTGAGATTCTCTAGGATCTGATTGGAATCTAGCACAAATACATACGCTGAATAATATATCAGGTCTTGAAGCTGTCAGATAAAGGAGAGAACCAATCATACCTCTGTAGACTTTCTGTTCTACATTTTTGCTTACCTCTTCTCTTTCCAGAATGCACGTGGGATGCATTGGAATCTTTGATGGCTTACATTCTGAGAGGTCAAATTTCTTCAGAAGATCTCTGATGTATTTGCTCTGATGAATGTAAGTTCCCTCTGGAGTTTGATTGATCTGAATTCCTAGAAAGAATTTCAGTTCCCCCATGAGGCTCATCTCAAATTCTGCCTGCATACACTTAGCAAATTTTCTTCCAAGAGAAGGATTAGTAGAACCAAAGATAATATCATCAACATAAATTTGACAGACTAAGATGTCATTCTTAACTGATTTACAGAATAAGGTAGTGTCCACCTTCCCTCTGGTGAATTCATTTTCTAACAGAAAGTTACTTAGCCTTTCATACCAAGCGCTGGGAGCTTGTTTCAGACCATATAGTGACTTCTTTAGTTTGAAAACATGTTCTGGATGTTTTGTATTTTCAAAACCAGGGGGTTGGTGCACATAAACCTCTTCTTCTATATAACCATTTAAGAATGCACTCTTGACATCCATCTGATACAAAGTGATGCCTCTATTGACAGCAAATGAAATTAAAAGTCTGATAGATTCTAACCTGGCGACTGGAGCAAAGGTTTCTGTATAGTCTATCCCCTCTTGCTGACTATAACCTTGTGCAACCAGTCGTGCTTTGTTTCTGATGACTTCGCCTTGTTCATTTAGCTTGTTTCTGAAGACCCATCTCGTTCCAATGACGTTGAATCCTTTTGGTCTGGGAACAAGATCTCATACGTCATTTCTGGTGAATTGATTCAGCTCTTCTTGCATTGCCAGAATCCAGTCATTATCCAGAAGTGCTTCATCAATAGAAGAAGGTTCAATCAGAGACACAAGTCCCATGAGGGTTTCTTCAGAGTTTCTGAAGCTTGCTCTTGTTCTGATTGGATCTTCCTTTCTTCCTAAGATAGTCTCTTCTGGGTGATCCAAGCTGCTTCTGGGTAATCTCTTCTGAGGTTGATCAACAGCTGTTGTAGGATTTCTAGCAGTGCTCCTTTCAGACGTTGAAGGAGTGTCTGTGTTGAGAGCTTCTGATGACTTGTCTTCAGAACCTGTAAATTCAATTTCCATACCTGCAAAAACTTCATTCTGCTTTGACTTTTCAGAGTCAAGCTTGTCATCAAAACGAACACTGATTGATTCTTCCACAATCTGTGTTTCTGTATTGTATACTCTGTACCCTCTTGAGCGTTCAGAGTATCCTAACATAATACACTTCTGTGCTTTAGAGTCAAACTTGTTCAAATAATTCTTTGTATTTAACATAAAACAGGTACATCCAAATGGATGAAAATATGAAATGTTGGGCTTTCTGTTCTTCCACAATTCATATGGAGTCTTTTCCAGAATAGGTCTTATTGAGATTCTATTCTGAATGTAGTACGCTGTGTTTATTGCCTCTGCCCAGAAGATCTTAGCAATGTTTGTCTCATTGATCATGGTTCTGGCCATTTCTTGCAATGTTCTATTCTTTCGTTCTACAACTCCATTTTGTTGGGGAGTTCTAGGACAAGAGAAATTATGCAGAATGCCTCTGTCATTAAAGAATGACTCAAAGTCTTTGTTTTCAAATTCTCCACTATGATCACTTCTGACTTTAACGATTCTAAGATCCTTTTCATTCTGAACTTGGTTACAGAAGGTAACAAACACAGAGTGTGACTCGTCCTTGTGTCTTAAGAACTTTACCCATGTCCATCTGCTATAGTCATCTACGATTACTAACCCATACTTCTTGCCACTGACTGAAGCAGTTTTAACTGGTCCAAATAAGTCAATGTGCAGAAGTTCTAATGGCTTAGAGGTAGAAACAACATTTTTAGATTTAAAAGAAGGTTTTGCAAACTTGCCTTTCTGACATGCTTCACACAGAGCATCTAAATTGAACTTCAAATTAGGAAGTCCTCTGACCAGATTGAGTTTGTTAATCTGAGATATTCTTCTCATACTAACATGCCCCAATCTTCTGTGCCAGATCCACTGCTCGTTGTTAACAGACAGAAGGCACTTTACATTCTGACTTTTCAGTTCAGAAAGTTTGATTTTGTAAATGTTGTTTTTCCTCTTTCCATTAAACAGGATAGTCCCATCTTTCTGACTGACAGCTTTACATGATTTTTGATTAAAGATTATATCATAACTGTTATCACTTAATTGACTTATGGATAACAGATTATGCATTAATCCATCTACTAGCAGAACATTATTAATAGAGGGAAGATTTCCATTACCTACAGTTCCAGAGCCAATTATCTTTCCCCTCTGATTGCCTCCAAAGCCAACGTGGCCTCCAGGCTTAAGTTCCAGGCTTTGGAACATATGCCTTCTTCCCGTCATGTGTCGCGAGCAGCCAGAGTCCAGGTACCATGACTGGTGTTTCTGACTTGCTGCTAAAGATATCTGCAACATGTATTATTTTATCCTTAGGTACCCAGATTTTCTTGGGTCCTGATTTGTTAGATTTACCAAAACTCTGGTTGAATTTTGGTTTCACAGAGTACTTACTGTTAGTGTATTTAATATCATGTGTGTGACCATACACGAAATGTGAATTCAGAGGAGTGTGTTTAATGGTTAAGTCCATGACATTCTTTGGTGTAGGAACCTTACCTTGGTATCCTATTCCCTTCCTGCCGTTTCTGCTAACTCCATAGATCATTGAAGCCATTTTGCTTCTATCTATGCTTTTAGCAAGGAACTTCTGGAAACTGTGATCATACTCCTTGATGATCTCATCAGCGTTGCTGGGAGTTTCAGAAATTGGTTCCTTCTGAGAGTTTTGTAAAGTATTTTCTAATTTTGAAATTTTAATTCTCAGCTCAAAATTCTCCAATTTAAGACTCTCAGTCTTATTAGAGTCAGATTCAAGATTCCTTTTCAGGTCTCTGAATTTAACTCTAATCTGCTGATACCTTTCCAGGATTTCATTAAGGCTTTCAGCAAGTTCAGCCTTGGTAAAATTAACAGCAAAGTTAGGAAATACCTCTTCAGTATCTGATTCTGAGTCTGATTCAGAAGCTTCACTATCTTCTGAAATGTTAGCCATGAGAGCTATGTTTGCCCTCTCATCATCTGATTCTGATTCAGCTTCAGACGAGTCAGAGTCATCCCATGTAGCCATGAGACTTTTCTTCTTTTCTCTTCCAAACTTCTTTTTGGGCTTTTCCCTCTGAAGCTTTGGGCAATCACTCTTGTAGTGTCCCTGCTCATTGCACTCATAGCAGATGATGTCCTTGGTGTTTGGCTTTCTGCTTCCTGAGGAGCCTTCAGATCTTCTGTATCCAGAGGAAGAATCTGTCCTTCTGTATCTGGAAGAAGACTCGTTCTGATCAGATCTTCTAGGATTCCTGAACTTCTTTTGCCTCTGCTTCCACAGTTGATTCACTCTTCTGGAGAGGAGGGAGCGTTCGTCTTTTTCTGATGAGGATCCATCAGATGTTTCTTCAACTGCCTGCAAAACTTTAGACTCAGATTTTTTGTTAGATTTTAATGCTAAAGGCTTACCTTGCTTTTGGGGTTCATCAGCTTCTACCTCTATCTCATGACTTCTGAGGGAGCTGATAAGTTCCTCCAGAGAAATTTTGTTGAGATCTTTTGATAGCTTCAGAGCTGTAACCATTGGCCTCCACTGCTTGGGTAAACTTCTGATGATTTTCTTGACGTGATCAGCAGTGGAGTAACCTTTTTCCAGAACCTTGAGACCAGCTACCAGAATCTGGAATCTTGAGAACATTGTTTCAATGGATTCACTTTCTTCCATTTTGAACGCCTCATACTTCTGAATGAGCGCCAGAGCTTTAGTTTCTTTGACCTGAACGTTGCCCTCATGCGTCATTCTGAGTGAGTCAAACATGTTCTTTGCTGTGTCTCTGTTGGAGATCTTTTCATATTCAGCATACGAGATGGCGCTGAGAAGGATGGTTCTGGCCTTGTGGTGATTCTTGAAGTCACGCTTTTGTTGGTCAGTCATTGTTTTTCTATCAATCTTCTGACCACTTGCATTCACAGGGTGCGTGTATCCATCTGTCACCATATCCCACAGAACAGCATCATGTGCCAGAAAGAAGCTTTCAATTCTGTCTTTCCAGTAATCAAAGTTTTCTCCATCAAAGACTGGAGGTTTCCCGCTGAATCTGTCTTTGTCCTCATGGTTGTCATTGCTGGTGTGAGAGTAATTTCCTGCCATTGTGTTTTTCTGACGCTGGATCTTGTACTGACACAGTTAAGTGTTTTAGCTCAGAACCAGGCGCTCTGATGCCAATTGAAGAAGTGAAAAACACAAGAAGGGGGGGGGGGGTTGAATTGTAAAACTAATAATCAATTGCAATGAACACGATATTTTTATCCTGGTTCGTTTGATCTCAAACTACTCCAGTCCACCCGTCAAGGTGATTTCGCCTCTCTCCAACGAGGTCTTAATCCACTATATTCAACTGAATATTACAAACTGCTTTAACAAATGCTAAAGCCTTCTTGATGCAAACCACAACCCGGTTTGTCAAGGAAACACTTTCTTACAAAGAAGATAAATCTAGGTGTGTGAATGTTTTCTATAAAACTGTATCACAACTGTGATGTTACACAACTTAAGCTTATGAAACTAGATTGCTAAACAATGATTGAGTAAGGAGATATGTAGCATTTAGCAAACTGAGAGAAGGAAGATTATGATTAGCTTTTAGGCGTGTAATATGTTGGAGAGCATTAGCCAATTCAATCTTTATAGTCTTGTTTATATAGAACTGAGATTGTTGAACGTTGGAGCAATAATCTTGATTCAATGCCAATAACAAACTTTCCTTATTGAGCAGATCTTGTTTGGAATGATGCCGTTGGTAATAATACGCTTTCAATGCACAGTACCGTTGCTACTTAAAGCATGTTCTGGCTTGGCCTCATTCTGATTCTGCTTAAGTGCTGATGAACTGTTGTTGTCTTTATCAGAGTGTTGAGCGCAGTTCTGTTCATCAAGCTTCAGCATTCGCGTGAGTTATTCTTCTGATTCTGGTATTCTGATATAGCATCTTCTGATGCTGACGTTAAGAACCAATATTCGGATGCTGATTAGGTGTGCTCTTGCTGATACCTATCAGAGTTTCTACAAAACAGAAAGTAATATTTTAGGTAGCAAGTGGTTCTTACATGAATCACATAAATAGTATATCTTTTCAATTTGTTATCATCAAAACTTAAACATAGGGTAGTAGATTCAAACTTTGTTCTAACACATGACACAAAGCTGTCATTCTCTTCTCTTCGATCAAATTCAATTGGTCAAACCTGTTCTAGATCCATTCAGCCTCTGACAACTTAGTTTCCATTATTACATGCAAAGAGGGAATCTCAACCTCGATTGGGAGCACAACTTCCATTCCATACACAAGGGAAAATGGGGTTTCTCCTGTTGAAGTGCGGACATATGTTCGATATCGATGCAAAGCAAAAGGGAGGATTTCATGCCAATCCTTATAAGTAAAAATCATCTTCTAGATAATCTTCTTGATATTCTTATTAGCAACTTCAACAGCCCCATTCATCTTTGGCCTGTATGAAGATGAATTATGATGGACAATCTTGAATTCTTCACACAGTTCGGTCATCATCTTATTGTTCAGATTCAAGTCATTGTCAGTGATAATTCTGCTCGACACACCATATCGACATATGAGATTATTCTTAATGAAGCGCACAACCACCTGCTTAGTAACATTAACATATGAAGCAACCTCCACCCACTTGGTGAAGTAATCAACTGCTACCAAGATAAAATGGTGTCCATTCGAAGCTTTGGGTTCTATCATCCCAATCATGTCAATACCCCACATAGAGAAAGGCCACGGGGAAGAAATAACATTGAGAAGTGTTGGAGGCACATGAACCTTGTCCGCATAAATCTGGCATTTATGACACTTCTTTGCAAATTTGTAACAATCAGATTCCATTGTTAGCCAATAATAACTTTCCCTTAGCATCTTTTTAGCCATTGAGTGTCCGTTGGCATGAGTGCCAAATGAACCTTCATGAATCTCATGCATCAACATCTCTGCTTCGTGTCTATCCACGCATCTGAGCAGGACCATGTCATAATTTCTCTTGTATAACACATTTTCATTGAGGAAGAAACTGCCAACCAATCTTCTTAATGTCTTTCTATCTTTCTTCGAAGCACCAATCGGGTATTCCTGAGTCAGAATAAAATGCTTGATATCATAATACCAAGTGTTGTACCACAAAATTTGCCTTCCCATATTCCTCAAGGTTTGTCAAGAATCATCTTCAAATTGCTCAAGGTGGCTCAAAGGTTGTACAGTCAAACCACCTCCTAAGGCAGCTGAAATTAGGGTTTTGGTTCTTTCAAGGAATTGGAGGTTTTCAATGGTTCAAACAAGTCTCATGGGCCTATATACATTCTCAAGAACCTACATGCCAAGTTTCAAGACTCACAGTGCCAATTTGCACAGTCAAAAGCCCCATTTGCTCCGCAGTCAACTACAAGGACAAAATGGTCATTTTGCAGTCAAAAGTCAGAATTTTTGGTCAACATCTTATTTTGAGTCCACAATCATCATTTTATCAAGTCTTGATCATGATTCCACAAGGATAGCTCAAAAATCATCAAGGATGCAAAAGTTACTATTTTTGGACAGCAGAAAAGTCAACTGTATCTTGACCAAGGCATAACTTTTTCATGGTTCATCAGAAAAATCCCATTCAATGCTCATTTTGAAGGGGATTCCATTTTCTACAAACCATCTTCACATTCCAAGTCCAAGAAATGCTCTCACAAAAAGTTATCAATTTCTACATTATAGGTCAAATTCAAAAGTCAACAAAAGTACACTTTAAGTCAAAGACCATAACTTGAGATTGGTAAATCCAAATGACATGGTACCAAAGGCATTAGTTAGAGGACTTCAAGACCTTTCCAAAATGTCCAAGAACATGTTCATATGATCACAATTGAGCAAGATATGCATTGGAGAAGTTGGGAAATTTTCATGAATTTGCAAAAGTCAACTTTGCTCAAAACACCTTATTTTTGCTAATGGGCCTCAAATCTCTTCTTGAAACTTCATCCATGGCCTATGCACGACCCATCAAGCTTAATTGAATTTATTTTCTTATTTTTATTAATTAATTGGATTTTTAATTGATATTAATTCATTTAATTAATTTAAATTGTAGGAAAATACAAAGATTTGGTTTTTCAATCTTTTTGTAAAGCAAATATGACCTAAAAAGGCTGGCAATTTCGTGCACCAAGTCAAAGATGCAAAATCTCCAAAATTGGCAACTTTGTTCAATCATGAAAATGCAAAAAGATTTGATTTTCAATCAAATATTCAATCATCATTGAAATGGATTCTTGCTCAAGATTTTGACCTAATTCCATTCCTCTATATATATGCAAGTAAACCCTAACTCATGGACGTGCAAGAAAGCTGCAGAAAAGCCATAGCATATTGAAAAATTTCCAAGAAAACTCAAAACTGACTTTGGCATTCTAGAACGATTCAAAGGTTTTATTGATTCTAATACCTTGCAGGAGTTCTCAGGAACGATTTACAATCAAATTCCAATACCAAAGCTCAAGGAATCATCCATTACAGAACCACGGTTTTCACATTTTATCCATAATCGTAACTCTTAATTCATGAGCATTTAACATGATTTCTTGATTGTTTTGCATTGCTAGTAATCATATGAAGCTAATGGTATAACTTAATTGAACTGAAACGCCATAAATCACAAGATGCCATAGTTGAATTTTTAGGGTTCATAAGCTTTGAATTGGGGCTTTGCAATCCAGGAAAAATTAGGACTCCTAAGGCATATGACTGAATTCGTGAGGACCAGACGAACATGATTCAACCCTCGCGAAATATTTATGTGAACCACAACGCTAATCGCTATTTTTTGTCGCCATAGTTTGTGGGGGTTAAAAACCCCCGCTATCTGTTTATCTTTTGCAGGAACAAATGAAGAAGACGATGACGCGTTGATACCTTATTGGCCCTTTTAAAATCCGTGCGCTTTTTATTCTTTTCAGGCACCTTTATTTGTTTATTAATATATTGATTACTTATTATCCTAACAACAACTAAAGCAGGTGGTTGGAGTGGTTAGCGTGCTGGCTTGGAAGCATTGGGACCTGGGTTCGAATCCCAGGTCCCCCCAAAACGCTTATATTATTTTTCTTTACATATTTACATGCAGGATTCCAAAAGAGATCCACCACATACCTCAATCATCAACGCGCCATGTGGCGTCAGGCACAGATCCAAGGGTCATGGGTGAATGATCATCATACTCCCAGTCAACACGCGCCCTGGACGATCCAAAAAGTCAAACAGGCTTGAGCAATTGGGCTTCAAAATTCCAGAAAACACCTCCTAACCTGGCCCATCACCCCCCTGGTTTCATTATTTCTTTTCTTCTTTTATATTTTTTCCTTTAATTATTTCACCATTAATTATTATTATTATCACTTAATTAACCAAATTAACTTTTTTATATAATAAATTTCAGAAAACTAAAAATGTAATATTTTTATTATTATTATTATTTATTAATTTCACCCTTCATTATTTTTGTAAATAAATACTAACAAATTAATTTAGTCTTTTTTAATTAGGTTAATTTCAATATTTTTTTTGCAATAAATAAAATAAATTAGAATTAGGGTTTTTACTAACTTTTGACTATTTTTTATTTACTTCCTTGAGAAATTATAGATTAAAAAATTTCTTTTTATTAATTAGTTTTAGGTTTAATATTAATTAAATGCCAAATAACAAAAAACTCATTCTTTCTCAAAAAAGGGTCAAAACCCTAAGGACAACAATTGCTGAAGGTGAAACTGATCACACTAAAGGATCCTCCTCAAAATCCTGATACTTCCTCTTCCAAGTACAACCCGAGTGTGAGATGTGCCTACCATTCTGACAGTCCTGGGCATGACATCGACGACTATTGGAGTTTGAAGAACAAGATCCAAGACTTGATTGATGCCAAGGAGATTAAGTTTGATCACTGATCCTACACAAAATCATTAAGAATGTCTTTTGTTCATTAGAATTTTCAATTTGTAATTTTCTTTTGATTGTTCAAACATTTATTCATGTCAAACTTTGTTACTTTATCAATACATTGCATATGTCTGTTTTGAATCAATCCATTTGTATTCACTATATTCAAATTGCTTTCATTTCTTGTGATGTTCAACTCTCGATTAAAAATGCTAAGCCTTTTGAGGGAGGATGACAAAAACGATACCACGATCTTTACAGTATGCTTTTGAACAGACCCCGCTGATGAAGTACATGCATTGTTTCAAATCCTAAACAGTGGAGTTATAAGGAAGATAATCCCTAGTCAACCCCTTTGAGCCAAAGAAGTTGGAGTTTTTTTCTTTTCAAAAATTAAAACCCTTAATCATAACCTGGGGCAGGGTAGTTCTCTCAGTTGATCCAGGTGCACAAGGAATGGTATCAAAGGAGTCCTTCCGAGACAAAAAGACAGTGTTGGTTCTGTATAATCGTAAGGACATGCAGTCATTATCTCTCAAAATAAAAGCCCAATAAGTCAAAACCTATGAAGGAGACTTACAAAAAACTGGGGCATCCCGCTGGCTGTAATCACAAAAGAAACAGTTCAGGCAAAAAGACAGGGATAATAAAATCAAAAATAAAGAGGTCCTACAGACTCTCAACAAAAAAAGAATTGACTTCCTGTTCAAAATAAACTTTCAGTATCCGAACCATCACCGGAATATCAGAGCAAAGACTCAAACAAGAGATAATGCACGATTAGCTAAGTTTAGGATCGAAGAACATCACGAAGAACGAGTGGGTATAAATAAAATTTGAGCCTTTATCCTTTGTTTCTTAAACCGTGAACCAGGCCACGTTACAACCCTTCAAAAGTCCTAACTGAAGCATGGGTTAGTTCGAAAGCATACTGTTACAAAAGGTATCCTGACTCCTGTAGGGCTTGCTGTAAAATCCTGAGTTGACATCACATTTTACAAAAATTCACTTGTTTTATCGAAAACTGCATTTTCAAAAAACTTCAAGACAGACATAAGCTTTGCATTCTTAAAATAACATTGTTTTCATATGACTATTTGTTCAAACAGCAGAGAAATTCGCACGACGAATATCTAGTGAACAAAAACCTTCTCAATAAAAAGAGTCACCTCAAGTGGAAAAAACACTTTCAACCAAGGGGCAGACATGATCATTCTCCATCATCTGGGGCAGTTAAGTCAAGATTCAAGGAATCTCTCAAAATGCCAAATAGCCAGGGGCAATTCTCCGCCTGAGTCACTTGTGGCATTGGACATGAATTCCAGCCACGAATCCTGCACGATCAAACAAGGATCTTCTGGTAGTATGGCAACACGACACTACCAACAGTGGCACCTCCCTACATCCTGAGAGCATGGACATAGTCGAAAAAATACTACGCATAATTAAAGACCCGCTAGGATGACTTACCTAGGCAAAATAAGGGCTTCTCGGCGAACCAAAAGGGTTCGGGCAAAAATAAGGGACGAAAATGAAAAAATCTGTACACCCGGCAAGTCGAAAACCTGAAAAGGCGACTTGGGCAAAAAGGGGTATCCCGATGGACTGAAGACCCGAAAGGGCAGTCCACGCAAAAGTTAGGGATCAAAGCGTACGACTATGTCCCGTCATCTTGTCACTTACCTACCAGAAGAAGATTTGTCAATCGGCAGTTATCAAGCACCTCATAGGCTTTCTTCTCCCACAGAAGCTGGGGCAATAAGAATTGTCCGAACTGTACAAGCTGCTCTGTCCACCAGGTACAAAGGTAGATTCAGCTGAAGAATTTGACCAAGATACCTTCACTCCCCGCAGAGTAAGACAAGATTCAGCAATACTCTCCCCAAGCAGAGTTGGCCTCCCATCAGCCCTAAAAAGGCACGGTATCCCCAGCAAGTCATCAATACTCTCCCCAAGCAGAGTTAGTCTACCATCAGTCCTGAGAGGTTGGGTATCCCTAGTAGATCTTAATATTCCCCAGCGGAGTATACAGATATTCCTCAGCAAGCATCCCCGACAGTCTTAATATTCCTCGACAGAGTATAAGCTTGTCCCCGGCGGAATACAAGGTACCCCCAGTGGAGCCATTTCCCAGCACAGTCTAAAAAAGGCTTCCCCGCCAGAGTTGAATCATCCTCCCCAGTAGATTCTGGAAGCTTGTCCCCTGCAGAGTACAAATATCTCTCCCCAACCATATTCAGAGGTTATCCCTCACCAGAGTCTAACTGGGTTATCCTCAGCAACTTGTGACTGAAAGATCATCCCCCAACGAAGTTCTTTCTATCCCCCCAGCGGAGTTCATCATCAAAATCCCTAACAGAGCTTATCAACGGAATCCCCATCGGAGTTATCGTTAAAATCTCAGTGAAGCATCTCCTCCCCACAGAGTATTCCCCGCAGAGTAATCTCTTCAGCAAGTTTATTCCCCAACGGAGTCATCATCTCCTACCGGTTTATTCATGCAATCAGCTTCGTGCATCATCCCTAGTGGAAACGAAGAACTCAACGTCATACTCCAGCAGCTATCCGGGATTTATTTTTCCCAGCTAAAATATCACATTTTCATACATCATGATACATGCATATACGCATCATATCATACAATCTCATTTATGTTGAGAACATCATTGCTCGATCCATATCATGCATTGCATACGACTGACCTTTACCTTTCAGGAAAGATGCGGTTAAATTCTCAGCCATATCAAAAGGCCTTCTCTGGTCCAGTTAAGTCGATTCCTAAAGACTTTTCTGATGTCGATCCAGTTGAAGATATTCCAAGACCTTGTCTGGCCCAGTTAAATCAATTCCTAAAGATTTTTCTGATACCGAGTCAGTCAAAGGCCTTCTCTGGTCCAGTTAAGTCGATTCCTAAAGATTTTTCTGATGCCGATCCAGTTGAAGATATTCTAAGATTCCTTCTAGAGATGGTTCAGATGTGACCCAGGCATGGCGACATTCTGATACTTATTCCAGATTCCTTCTAGAGATGGTTCAAATGTGACCCAGATATGGCGACATTCTGATACTTATTCCAGATTCCTTCTAGAGACGGTTCGGATGTGACCCAGACACGGCGACATTCCGATACTTATTCCAAATTTCCTTTCAGAGACAACTTAGAGATGCTCCAGACCCGGATGCTATTCTATTGCTTATTCAAATTTCCTTTCAGAGACAGCTTAGAGATGCTCCAGACCCGGATGCTATTCTATTGCTTATTCAGATTTCCTTTCAGAGACAGCTTAGAGATGCTCCAGACCCGGATGCTATTCTATTGCTTATTCCGGATTCCTTCCAGAAACAGTTCAGATGCGACCCAGACATGGCGACATTCTGATACTTATTCCAGATTCAATCAAAAGATGATTACCATCAACCTTTCTTAAGTTCCAGATCAACACCTGTAACTAGCCAGGAAATATCTGTGGACGACTGATTGTAGATCTATACCTGAAACCAGACAGGAAAGTTATCTACATGAAGAGATTGAAGATTAATACCTAAAACCAGACATGAAACTGTCTTTCTTTCTCAGGTCAGAGATTAATACCTGAAACCAGACAGGAAAACTATCTCATCGGCCAACCTTCTTAAGTTCCAGATTAATACCTGTAACTAGCCAGGAAATATCTGTGGACGACTGGTTGTAGATCTATACCTGAAACCAGACAGGAAAGTTATCTACATGAAGAGATTGAAGATTAATACCTGAAACCAGACAGGAAACTGTCTTTCTTTCTCAGGTCAGAGATTAATACCTGAAACCAGACAGGAAAACTATCTCATCGGCCAGCCTTCTTAAGTTCCGGATTAACACCTGTAACTAGCCAGGAAATATCTGTGGACGACTGATTGTAGATCTATACCTGAAACCAGACAGGAAAGTTATCTACATGAAGAGATTGAAGATTAATACCTGAAACCAGACAGGAAAACTATCTTTCTTTCTCAAGCCAGAGATTAATACCTGAAACCAGACAGGAAAACTATCTCATCGGCCAGCCTTCTTAAGTTCCAGATTAACACCTGTAACTAGCCAGGAAATATCTGTGGACGACTGATTGTAGATCTATACCTGAAACCAGACAGGAAAGTTATCTACATGAAGAGATTGAAGATTAATACCTGAAACCAGACAGGAAAACTATCTTTCTTTCTCAAAGTCAGAGATTAATACCTGAAACCAGACAGGACAACTATCTACTTTACCATCATGAAACAATCCTACACAGGTTCCTTCTTTCAACTTACCAAGTTACAATTCAACAAACATTTCCAGATGGCATCTATAAGCCCATGCCCGACAAGATTCTGTCACATCTCCAGATGGCATCAATAAGCCTATCCTCCTATCCATCATCTCTCCAAATGGCATCTGTAAGCCCATTCCCGACATCACATTGCTGATACTACACCATGCGAGTGCAAATTTCTGGGCACTTTAGTGTTCAATCATCTTCCACCTTCGGATCACGAAAGGCCCGAAAGCCAATCTACATCCTCAGGTCTAAGAAGATTGAACAGGGGCAACTGTTGTACCCCAAAATTTTCCCTCCCATATTCCTCAAGGTTTGTCAAGAATCATCTTCAAATTGCTCAAGGTGGCTCAAAGGTTGTACAGTCAAACCACCTCCTAAGGTAGCTGAAATTATGGTTTTGGTTCTTTCAAGGAATTGGAGGTTTTCAATGGTTCAATCAAGTCTCATGTGCCTATATACATTCTCAAGCACCTACATGCCAAGTTTCAAGACTCACAGTGCCAATTTGCACAGTCAAAAGCCCCATTTGCTCCACAGTCAACTGCAAGGGCAAAATGGTCATTTTGCAGTCAAAAGTCAGAATTTTTGGTCAACATCTTATTTTGAGTCCACAATCATCATTTGATCAAGTCTTGATCATGATTCCACAAGGATAGCTCAAAAATCATCAAGGATGCAAAAGTTACTATTTTTGGACAGCAGAAAAGTCAACTGTATCTTGACCAGGGCATAACTTTTTCATGGTTCATCAGAAAAATCCCATCCAATGCTCATTTTGAAGGGGATTCCATTTTATACAAACCATCTTCACATTCCAAGTCCAAGAAATGCTCTCACAAAAAGTTATCAATTTCTACATTATAGGTCAAATTCAAAAGTCAACAAAAGTACACTTTAAGTCAAAGACCATAACTTGAGATTGGTAAATCCAAATGACATGGGACCAAAGGCATTAGTTATAGGACTTCAAGACCTTTCCAAAATGTCCAATAACATGTTCATATGATCAAAATTGAGCAATATATGCATTGGAGAAGTTGAAAATTTTTCATGAATTTGCAAAAGTCAACTTTGCTCAAAACACCTTATTTTTGCTAATGGGCCTCAAATCTCTTCTTGAAACTTCATCCATGGCCTATGCACGACCCATCAAGTTTAATTGAAATTATTTTCTTATTTTTATTAATTAATTGGATTTTTAATTGATATTAATTCATTTAATTAATTTAAATTGTAGGAAAATACAAAGATTTGGTTTTTCAATCTTTTTGTGAAGCAAATATGACCTAAAAAGGCTGGCAATTTCGTGCACCAAGTCAAAGATGCAAAATCTCCAAAATTGGAAACTTTGTTCAATCATGAAAATGCAAAAAGATTTGATTTTCAATCAAATATTCAATCATCATTGCAATGGATTCTTGCTCAAGATTTTGACCTAATTCCATTCCTCTATATATATGCAAGTAAACCCTAACTCATGGACGTGCAAGAAAGCTGCATAAAAGCCATAGCAAATTGAAAAATTTCAAAGAAAACTCAAAACTGACTTTGGCATTCTAGAACGATTCAAAGGTTTTTATTGATTCTAATACCTTGAAGGAGTTCTCAGGAACGATTTACAATCAAATTCCAATACCAAAGCTCAAGGAATCATCCATTACAGAACCACGGTTTGCACATTTTATCCATAATCGTAACTCTTAATTCATGAGCATTTAACATGATTTCTTGATTGTTTTGCATTGCTAGTAATCATATGAAGCTAATGGTATAACTTAATTGAACTGAAATGCCATAAATCACAAGATGCCATAGTTGAATTTTTAGGGTTCATAAGCTTTGAATTGGGGCTTTGCAATCCAGGAAAAATTAGGACTCCTAAGGCATATGACTGAATTCGTGAGGACCAGCCGAACATGATTCAACCCTCGCGAAATATTTATGTGAACCACAGCGCTAATCGCTATTTTTCGTCGCCATAGTTTGTGGGGGTTAAAAACCCCCGCTATCTGTTTATGTTTTGCAGGAACAAATGAAGAAGACGATGACGCGTTGATACCTTATTGGCCCTTTTAAAATCCGCGCGCTTTTTATTCTTTTCAGGCACCTTTATTTGTTTATTAATATATTGATTACTTATTATCCTAACAACAACTAAAGCAGGTGGTTGGAGTGGTTAGCGTGTTGGCTTGGAAGCATTGGGACCTGGGTTCGAATCCCAGGTCCCCCCAAAACGCTTATATTATTTTTCTTTACATATTTACATGCAGGCTTCCAAAAGTGATCCACCATATACCTCAATCATCAACGCGCCATGTGGCGTCAGGCACAGATCCAAGGGTCATGGGTGAATGATCATCATACTCCGAGTCAACACGCGCCCTGGACGATCCAAAAAGTCAAACAGGCTTGAGCAATTGGGCTTCAAAATTCTAGAAAACACCTCCTAACCTGGCCCATCACCCCCCTGGTTTCATTATTTCTTTTCTTCTTTTATATTTTTTCCTTTAATTATTTCACCATTAATTATTATTATTATCACTTATTTAACCAAATTAACTTTTTATATAATAAAATTCAGAAAACTAAAAATGTAATATTTTTATTATTATTATTATTTACTAATTTCACCCTTCATTATTTTTGTAAATAAATACTAACAAATTAATTTAGTCTTTTTTAATTAGGTTAATTTCAATATTTTTTTGCAATAAATAAAATAAATTAGAATTAGGGTTTTTACTAACTTTTGACTATTTTTTATTTACTTCCTTGAGACATTAAAGATTAAAAAATATTTATTTTTATTAATTAGTTTTAGGTTTAATATTAATTAAATGCCAAATAACAAAAAACTCATTCTTTCTCAAAAAAGGGTCAAAACCCTAAGGACTTCTCCGATTCAATTCTTTCTCGCGCATGTGATTATATATATTTTTTTATTAATTTTGATCCATATTTATGTAATTGCTCCGAGGATGTAATAGCTTTAATTAGGACTTTTTATCGCTTTCCTTTAATTTCTCGCATTTACTTCTCAAGGGTTTGTTTTTGGCGATGTAAATACCCGACGCCTTGTAATAGCGTAGATTTACTTTCCGCACAACATTTAACTGTTAGATGTATGTTAAATAGGCTATGCATGACAAGACTTATCTGAAAATAAAATCAACTCGTAGCTCACCATAACATGTGCAAACATAACTTAACTGAATCCTGACACACTCGCACATGCCACTTCTAGGGTATGCCTCACTTGGTTGCCTCGACGTGGTCATTGAGTATAGGGTGTTTTAGAGGTCGCCCTCCTGTCTAAAGATCCAAGTTGCCTCGAAACGGTTGCCTCGGATAAAAAAAAGATCTAAGACATTAGGGTTACCGCTAAGGCGTCCTACTATTGCTTTGGTGACCACATGTCCCTATAATCGAATTGACCCGAAAACTCCAACGATGGTGCTACCTACTTCTCAATAGTGGGATAGTACTATCTAAAGGACATTTACACAGCTTAATTTCTTTTGAGTAGGTAGAGGTTCTCAGTTACTTACTCTTTCAAAACAAAAAAAATACTTTTCGCACCTACACTTTTCTGACAAAAGTTTTCAAACAAACACTTCATACACTCTTGAGGACAGATACAAGAGTTAAATCGAAGTTTTCAAACAAACTTTTTCAAAACCCACAAACACAAGAAAAGAATTTTTTGAAAACATAGTGAGCAAGTACCTAAGAGCCCGTGGATAACCACGGATAGAAAGGGTGCTAACACCTTCCCTTTCTATAATCTACCTCCCGAACCGAGAAACATCTCGAAAAGGAATTTTGTTGTGCTTTTGTCCTTTCCTTGTTGGAGAAAATAAAAGACGGTGGCGACTCTTGCTTACCGCGACATTTCGCGAACCAGCATTTCAAAACAGTCAGTTCTATTTCCACCGATCACACCAAGGTTTCTCATCTGCCACTTCTTCTGTTGTAAACACATGAGCGGGCCTATCCAGTCACCGAACCATAATTTGAGGTATATAATTCCAAGTATTCATTGATACATAAGAAGCCAGAGTTGCCAGAACATCCGCCATTTGATTTTCATCTATAGTAATGTGATGGAATTCAACTTTATTAAAGAAGGGTAACAACGTTCTAGCATAATCTTTATTAGGGATCAAGCCGGGGTGACGAGTATCCCACTCTACTTTAATCTGATTTATTACCAAAGCTGAATCACCATACACATCTAGAATTTTAATTCTAAGATCAATAGCTTCCTCGAGACCCATGATGCAAGCCTCATATTCTGCCATATTATTAGTATAATCAAATGTCAACCTTGCAGTAAAAGGAATGTGTGATCCATGTGGAGTGACAATCACAACACCAATTCCTTTGCCATAAGCATTCACAGCTCCATCAAATATCATACTCCAGCGAGATTCAGGATCAGGACCTTCCTATGGCAATGGTTCATCACAATCCTTCACTTTCAGAAACATCACATCCTCATCGGGAAATTCATACTTCAAAGACTGATGATCCTCAACTGGTTGGTAAGCAAGATAATATGCCAACACGCTGCTTTTAATAGCTTTTTGAGTGCGGTATTTGATGTCATATTCAGATAACAGCATCTGCCTACGGACAATTCTCCCAGTAAGGACAGGCTTTTCAAAAATGTACTTGATTGGATCCATTTTGGAGATCAACCAAGTGGTGTGATTCAACATATATTGCGAAAAACGTTTGGCCGCCCAGGCCAGAGCACAACATGTCTTTTCCATCATGGAATACTGTGACTCACAATCAATAAACTTTTTACTGAGATAATAAATGGCATACTCTTTCTTCCCCATTTCATCTTGTTGTCCTAGAATACAACCCATGGAATTATCTAACACTGTCAGATACATAATCAATGGTCTTCCTTCAACAGGAGGGCGCAAGATAGGAGGTTCAAGCAGATATTATTTAATACTTCCAAATGCCCTTTGGAAGTCATCTTTCCATACACAACCTTGATATTTATTTAACAACTTAAAGATCAATTCACACGTTGCAGCCATGTGGGAAATGAATATGGAAATATAATTCAAACGCCCGAGGAACCCTCTAACTTGCTTTTCAGTTCTCGGCGCTGGAATTTCTTGAATTGCTTTGACTTTATCAGGGTCAACTTCAATTCCTTTCTGACTAACAATGAAACCCAATAATTTCCCTGATCGAACACCGAAGGTACATTTATTTGGATTCAAGCGGAGACAATACTTCCTCAAACGCTGAAACAACTTCAACAAATCTTATACATGCCCTTCTTTAGTCTGGGATTTAGCAATCATATCATCAAAATATACTTCAATTTCCTTGTGCATTAGATCATGTAATAGGGTTGTCATAGCCCTCTGGTACGTTGCACCAGCGTTCTTCAACCCGAAAGGCATCACTCTGTAACAGAATATTCCCTAGGGTGTAATAAAAGTTGTTTTTCCATGTCCTCAGGCGCCATTCTTATTTGATTATAATCGGAAAATTCGTCCATGAACGAGAATACTTTGAATTTTTCTGTGCTATCCACTAACATATCAATGTGTGGTAATGGAAAATCATCTTTTCGACTAGCTTTATTTAGATCTCTATAATCTACGCACATGCAGACTTTTCCGTCTTTTTTCGGTACTGGGATAATATTGGCAATCCATTGAGGATACACTGTCTTCACAAGAAAACCAACATTAATCTTCTTTAGAACCTCCTCTTTGATCTTTACTGCCATATCTGGGTGAGTTCTTCTCAACTTCTGTTTGATTGGCGGACACTCTGGCTTCAACGGAAAACGGTGCTCTACAATATATGTATCTAGACCAGGCATATCTTGATAAGCCCAAGAGAAAATATCCACATACTCTTTCAACAGCTTAATCAACCTGCTCTTCACATCAGGATGCAACAATGCTCTAATCTTGACTTCTTTCGGATCTTCTTCTGAACCCAAATTGATCACTTCCAGTGGCTATTTATATGGCTGAAGGGAATCTTCCTTGAGCTCAAGAAACCGTGAGACCTTTTCTAGAATCTCATCATAGTCTTCTTCTTCGGCCACATACACAGGACATTCAAAATTGGGAGAGGGTGCAGAGTCATTGTATTCAACGGGTTTTTTAATTAATCTGCACATACGATTTATGATTGCATTTAGAAACTGACACATATAAAAAGTGATCATGCATATTGTATTTCAGTTATTATTTATTTTGAAAGGTTTTTTCTGATTACCATTTTCCAAGAAAAAGCAGAAAATAAAGACACAATTTGGGAAACAAAGACAACTTTTATTATTGATTTTAAAAGTCACAACAAACAAATAAGCCCTACATCATTAATACTTCCACCTTGGGAAGAGTGAAAGCTTTTCAAAAATATTAACAAAACAAATTACTTTGAAACTTGTATACAAGAGGGAACATCAATGGTGATCCAGTTATGAAACCTAACTCCATGCGTCATGTAATTTGAAATTTTCGGCTCTGCTTCATCTTCCACAATGGCATTAATCCCGAAAATAGTAGGATGAAGATAACCCCCGCTATGAAAGATGTCTTGATACTTGCCTGCAGTATACTTCAGCTTCATGCTCTTACCTTTTTCATCCTTTAAAGAGAACCCCAAGCCGGCTCTGGTCTTGTTTACAGGCGGATCCATAATCCGTCCCCAAACTTCACTATGACACTTATGCACAACCTGCTGCGCATCCTTAAGCGAAACCATATAATTATCATTTCCTCTTATGTTGTCAATGGATAAAGCTTGGAACTGGGTTCCAACAGCAGATTCATCCGCCTCCACAATGCTGAAAGAGGACAAATGAGATGTCAATAATTCATGTTCTCCATTTATGATTACCACTTTTCCTTCACGTACAAACTTCAACTTCTGGTGTAAAATTGAAGTGACATCCCCTACCTCATGTATCCACGGCCGTCCCAACAAACAACTATAAGCGGGTACAATATCCATGACCTAGAAAGTAATATGAAACAAATGTGGGCCTATATGAATAGGCAAGTCCACTTCACCAATAACAAATTTTCTTGATCCATCAAACACTTTCACAATAAGGACACTCGAGCGCATGGGCGTTCCCTGATATTTCAACTTCATAAGTGTGCTCCTCGGTATAATGTTCAAAGTCGATCCATTATCAATCAGCACATTGGATAGTGAATCATTCTTGCAATTCATGGAGATGTGGAGGGCCAGGTTGTGATTCCTTCCTTCATTGGGCAGTTCATCATCGCAGAAGCTCAGGTTATTACATAACGTAATGTTCCCTACTACACTACTGAATTGGTCTATAGGCATGTCACTTTCCATAAAATCTTGGTCCAATACCCTCATCAAAGATTCCCTGTGAGCAGAGGAGTTCATCAATAAAGCCAAGATAAATATTTTTGAAGGAGTCTGCAGTAGCTGATCTATGATTCTGTAGTCGCTCATCTTGATTATCTTCAAAATATCATCCACTTCCTTCTCTAACGTAGCTCCACTGGATTCACCCGTAGCCTTCTTGTGTTGAAGATTCTCAATAATTTTCTTTCCAGCACTATCTCCTCGAACAACTGGTGCAAACATATGACGGCTACGGGTCACTCTGCCAGTCTCAACAATATTTCCAACATCAGGCATTGGATGAATGGGAACTTCCACACCATCCTCTAAGATTGTAGTGTTATATTTGTATGGTACAGCCTTATCTGACTTGTAGGGGACATGACCCGGTAAACTAATCACCAATAGAGTAATAACCGGCTTGCTATGTACTCGACTTCAAAATGGGCAGGTGCACCAAAACAAGGCACAATAATGTTTACTCCTTCTTCAACATAATCAGTCATTATTGAGTCATCTATGGGAAACAAATCCTCATCTGAGGAGAAATACTCATTTGTAGAGGCATACTCATCATCCGACTCTTCTTCAGCCAAACAAAAATCAATCATATCAACTTCATGGTAATCATCCCTTTGACCTGTAACCTTGATAGTTCCATTGTCTAACAACAACTGAATACCTTTCTTCATGATTGAACATCCTCGGGAGTCTCGACATCAAATTCGCAAGATTCATACTGATGCTCCACCTGACCAGCCAAGTGGTAGAAAGTAGCATGAAATTGCACAAGGTCTTCATTCATATACTCCACATAAAAAAATTTGAACTCTCCAGGACATCCAGAAACCATATTCACCTCCTCTTCATATTCTTCCCTAGGCATGATTATGTGGATGAGGCCCTCATCCATCATCTCCTACAAATAAACCTTTATCTTGTCGTGACCCTGTATGTCTATACTGCAAATAACACAACCGGCATGGTCATGCGTATAGTAGCTAAATTCATAGAGGTCTGTATGCATTTTCACTAAATCTCCTCTAACCAGATGAATATAAAAAATCCGGAAGTCTCCTGGACAATCGGCCACCATATTCACAACATTTTCTCCTCCATGCTTGGGCAGAGGATTGTCTTTCACATTAGGGCCCATATCTTTGAAAGATAGAATACCAGACTTCACCAATTTTTGTACTTCAGTCTTCAAAGGATAGCAGTTCTCAACATTATGCCTTGGTGCTCCCTGATGAAAAGCACATGTTTGGTCTACCTTGTAATACCAAGGCAAAGGTGATGGTACATCGGGAGGTGGTCGGGTCTGAACCAACTTCTTATGAATTAATGCCGGTAGTAACTCCATATAACTCATAAGAATAGGATCATAACTCTCTCTTCTCTGATTATACCCTTGATTCCCCTGCTGGGATGGTCTCTGATAAGCAACGGTGGTTGGAGCTACACCAACAACTGGAGTAACTGAGGCAACTTGCTGATGACGCTGATAACTTCTTCTAGGAGGATTAACCCTCCTCTCTTGGATAACATCATTTTCATATCCTTCCTTCTTCTTGGTAAATCCATAAGATGGCTTCTTCACACCTCCAGATCCTTCACTCTTTGTTAAATGGCCCTCTCTTACAGCCTCCTCTAAACGGATACCCATGCCTACCATTTCAGTAAAGTCACTTGGCGCACTTGCTACCATCATTTCATAGTAGAAAGCACCCAGAGTCTTCAATAAAATCTTATTCATCTCCTTCTCTTCCATGGGAGGAATCACTTGGGCGGCTACCTCACGCCATCTTTATGCATATTCTTTGAATGATTCCCTGTCTTTCTGAACCATGGCCCTGAGTTGATCACGGTCAGGCGCCATATCAATGTTGTACTTGTATTGCCTGATAAACGTTTCTCCCAAGTCATTAAAAGTACAGATATTGATGCTGTCATACCACTTCAGCGCATCACCGGTCAAACTATCCTAAAAAAGGTGAATCAACAGACGCTGATCATCAGTGTGGGTAGACATTCTCCTTACATACATTACCAGATGAGCATGAGGGAAAGTGTTGCCCTTGTACTTTTCAAACTCCAGGACCTTAAACTTTGCAGGTATCTTAACATTCGGGACCAAGCATAATTCATTCACATTTTGCCTGAATAACTCTTTTCCCCTGAGGACCTTCATCTCCCTCTGCATCTTGTCAAAATTCTCTTGAAAATCATCCATTCTATCATAGAGACCCAAGTCTTCACTTGGTGGAGGAAAAGGATGACACACATCATCATTAACAAACAAAACCATATTCACTGAAGGAGGTGCAGCAGGAGCAGTATGCACCATATGAGGTGCATGAGTAACAATAGTCTAAATAACTAGAGTATCTTGAGGACCAAGATTGAAATATTCAGGCGCAAAGTTCTCTGGAATTCCCCATGTATAACCTTAAGGCATGGGACTCTGAACAACAGTTGGAGTAGCAGACACAGGAACATTCGAAGCTCCAGCAGTAGCCCTTGTTGGTTGAGGTTGAACACTCGGTGGCTGATTCTGAGCATCCACCAGAGATTCTATTAGATCAGCAAGATTGGCCATGACAGCCTTCAAAGTAGAAACTTCCTCGCGCAGCTCGCGATTCTCTTGTTCTAAGTTGTCCATATTTCTCCTGAAATTAGCCAGAGTGTTGTAGTGGTGAGTCAGCTTGCTTAACGAGGTAAAGAAGCTTGGTAAGACACCTGGATATGCATAACAAATGCAAGAAATATGTGCAATATGATATATGATATGCAATGCACGTGATTTTATTTTATTATTTAATATTTCAATGGATTTAAAGTTTATGGACATATTGCAAATATCAATGTAATAACGCTTTTGAAAATACTGAATTTTTTTATTATAATAGCTTCAAAATAGGTTACAAGTCTTAATGATACCAAGCACAAGATGAAAATAAAGTCTAAAACCCAAGTGAAGCTGATGGAGATCACTCTATACGCTGGCGCTTCCTTGTAAGCCTGGCAACCTGAGCCTTCAACCTCTGATTTTCTTCTGCATATCTGGTAGCAACCCCCTTCCAATCACCTGAATCGGGAAGTTAGCAAATATCATCTGAATGAGGCTTAGGAGAAAATAAATCCCCCCTTCCTTTCCATGTTCTCTACATCTCTACTCTCAAGAATCTCAATTAAGTCGTCTTTCTCCTTCAAGTCTGCTCTATAGGAAATCTCTAAAGTTTGGCACTTATTCTTCCAAGCATCCCTTTCCCGCTGCATTCTGACTAAAGAAATCTGCAGCCCTTCTAGATCATTCAATAAGGGAGGAGTAGTCTCCACAAATAAATCAGACATAGGTGTCTCCCGGGAATAAGACATCTTCAACTGAATAGCTCTCATTTGGACCCACTGAAGATATGGCTCCAAAGAAACAGGTCCCCTAGGTCCCAAGTGTTTCCTACTCGTCTTATGAATGTGACGCCAGGCCTTTGCAATCTGCTCCCTAGATTACCTATAGTCTTCTCCCTCCTTTAGAAAGAAACTACTCAAATGAATACTATTTGGTTTATCCCTCATTGGATAACCAAGTGTCATCGTGCAAAAACAGGGTTATAGTTAATTCCTCCTTTTGTACCAAGAAGAGGTACATTGGGGAAACTACTGCAACTGTCAACAATCTTTATATCCTGATAAGTTTGATGATACCAATAAATATTCGAATGAGTAAGTGCCATGATCTTAGGGGCCCAACGGGGTTCCTTCCTGACATCCCAGAAAGCATCAGACTGAGGCATATGAGAGATAAACCACCGGTACAACAAAGGCGTGCAACAGATAATCATCCCCCATGATAAGAATTCCGAAGGTGAATAGAGTAATAAGCATCACCCAACAATGTAGGAATTAGGTTTCCAGTCATGAAGGTCCTGATAGCATTAATGTCAACAAACTTGTCTACATTAGGAAATAAGAACAACCCGTAAGCAAGTAGAGAAAAGATGGCCTCAAAAGCGACTGTACTCTTCATCCTAGAAAAGTAACGAGCTTTCCCCAATAAGAACTGAGTTGGTAATCCTCTAATATCTCCTTTAGTAGTCATATGGGATTCAACCTCAGACTTCCCCAGATGGATCAAAGCAACAATCTCATGTGATTTTGGCTCACCCTCCAAACCAGTGAAAGGAACACAACCAGTAATGGGTAAATCCAACAGATAAGAATACTCCTCCAGTGTAGGAATCAACCGATAGTCGGGAAAAGTAAAGCAATTATACATCGGATCATAGAACTGGACCAAGGTCGAGAGAATACCCTCCTTCAAGCTAATATTCATGAGAGGAATGATGGATCCATACTTCTTCCAAAAATCTGTAGAACACTCAATCTCAGGAATTAGACTGATCAACTCATCTATCTTGGGATGCTTGAAGTTGTACTTCCCGGTCTTTATTTTTCCAGAATCCATGGTTAAAAGCACCTGAGATATTCACAAATGGTCAACTTTTAAGTCCCTTGAAATAAGATTTCTTCAAAATATGCTTATGAGTGCATGGATGCATGATGCAACAATCACACACAAGATCACACATATAGGGTTCATAAGTTCAACGTCACGAGCATGAGGTCAAAGGTACTACCCATAAGTTATGGTCTAAAAGTTATCACTTTCCGAACAAGGTTCTAGAGGTTCCCAGAGTCTACATCCTTCCTTCGAATATTACCATCTTTCCGATTAACTCGGTAATTAGTAATAATCTAAAGAAAAACTCGTCCGAGCATTGTATCGCGTGACAACTATTTCTGGATTACTCCGCCGTAGCTTCCGCACTACACCTAAAAGGCCAAGATGGGTTAGGTATTCTACGTTCCTTAGCTTCAGCAGGCTCCCAGGTCGAAAGCAGTACGTCTTCCCGATTACTCGGTAAACGACACTACAGTCAAAGAGGCCTCCACTGAGTGGGGGATCTCATGCCTCCTTTTTTGGGATTACTCCCTCAAAGTTAACATGACTATGCCGCCCATCCTATCTTAAAGTTTTCCCAAGTCCGGGTATAGGACTTATAAGTAATCACCAAGCACCCTGAAAACCAGGAAAATCCAGATAAACATATATACAACATATAACACATACGCAACAATAACACATATACAGATAAAAACAAAGATAGGCTCAACCCACATAGGGATGGACCAGCAAGAGGTCAATCTTTCCCCAGTGAAGTCGCCATTTTTTCTATAGCGGTAGAAATGTTTAAGACTAAGCCATTCGATTGACTTGACTTATACAGATCAAAATAAAAATCGCCACCGCGCTTATTGTTTCCAAAGGAATGGGAAAAGAGCGAATAACCCAAAAAGAGGGGGAAAGATTCAAGGTAAGGGGGTTGGTTATGTAAAGGGAAGGTATTAGAATCCTAAACATCTACGGTACTCTGCGGGAACCTCTTTGTAAAAATCTGTATATTTTGGCTATAAAATGTGGTATGTAAAATAGATGGTGGAGTTGAGAAAAGAAACATATTTTTTACAATTTTTGCACCTAACGCGGTTGAGAACCTTTAGTGACTACGTACCATCTTTCGTGCAATAGAGGATCAGCTACACGTAGTTCCTCTTTGAAAATTTTAAAACACAAGTGTGTTGGCTGATTTTATGAGATAAGACATCATCATCATTGTCCGTGTGGAAAACATACTTACTACCCACAATTATGAGAAAGGAGAATTTTCATCATCTCAAAGTGGAAGATATAGCTTGGATTTTAAAATCAACAATGCCTCACTCAACACCCAAGTGGAAAATATATCTCTTCACTACACATTGTAGAAGTATAGTTGTTCGCATCACTACAAGGATTGACAAGAGTCTAATCTTTTGAGAAATTTTTAAAGGTAAAAGCCAAAGTGGCAAAATGGTTTGAAATAAGATTGATTGACTTTTAGTCTTCTCTCAAAAAAGGTTAATGTATTATTAAATTGATTAGGGTTTATTCATGAAAATGTTTTGAAAATGCATGGACCTAAGTCCAAGTTTATTATGAAAGTAATTTAAGTTTAAAGAACAAAGAAGAGTTTTCAAAAAAAGGAAGAAGATTTTTGAAATTGAAAAAGATGGGAGGAGAAGAAGAGACTATCCTAAGGCATAAGGTAAAATCCAGGGATAAGAACTATCTAACCAACAAGAAGCCAATACTTGACATTATGAGCCAAGATAGAATTCTCATTCTTTGGATTAAGACCAAGCAAGCAAAGATACTAGACCTCTTGTGAGAACCAAACTTCAAGCATATGAAGTCTTAACAAAAATTAGGTAGAGTAACGGCTGTATACGGGTGAATTCCAGATTACAGGCAAAGTATGTAATCACAATAACCTGCACATGAAGCAAACAAACAACCCAATGTCTTGAGGTAAACCTCAAGAACTCTAGAAAAAATATCAATTAAGGTCACAAGGTCTCCATCATAGGCCAAGGTCTCTAATCCTAAGTCCAAAAAGTCCAACACTCCATAATGCCAAGGATAATAACCAAATAGTCCAAGTATCATTAAAGGTTTCTTTAGGGTTTATGTTGATTATTAAGTGTCTTCAAAAAGGAAATAAGAGCTCAAATGAGCAAAAAATAAAAAAGACAAGAAAGTAAATGCCCAAATGAGCAAAGATGAAAATAACATGAAATGTAAATGCTAAAAGTAAATGGTGCATAAAGCATAAAAGGGAATAAAGTAAAAACAAATTAATAATTAGTGGTTAGTTGGATGACCATCTTGAAACTTGCATTTGGAACTCATTAGAGGATTTGTAGAACCAAAGCCTCCACACAACAAGTTGCATTTGCTTTTTGTCAAGTATATCATCCATTTGGAATCCTCACAAATACCATTTAATGATCAATGATGTTTAAGTGATCTGCGTTGACCAAAAGTGTTGTAGATCCATTAGAGGATTGGTAGAACCAAAGCCTCCACACAATGAATCTCAAATTTATTGGATCAAAGAGATCAAATTAACATACTTAGGCTTGCAAACATAGGTTTGGGCCACGAATGATCATTTATTCGAATCGGAATAAAATTTAGCGCTATGTTAAGCAATCGTAAATGGACTTATATAGAAGTTGCACCTATTTTGAGGCCGATCAATAGCAATCTATGCACCATTTATTTTGAGACATGATATAGAGACCATACTCCAATAACACTTAGTGCAATAAGAAGGGGATGAGATGAAGAGGGGTGGGAGAGAATATACAAACACTTTTGAATTAAATTCAAATGAAACTATTATTAAAATTATTCATCCATTTTTGTGGAGTTAGACTCAACACCATGGATCCAATGATGTTAATAAAGCTCATGATCAAAAAATTTAACCCAAGATCAGCCATAAAATAATCACAAAATAATATTGCATTTAATGTATACATTAAAAAGGTTTTTTAAAATGGAAATAAAAGAGAAAATTATCAACTATATTCAAATTAATCAAGAAATATAAAGTGAGACCATAGAAAAATCAGAAAAGGGCTCAAATATTTTTACAAAATTTTTGGTAATTTTTTAAATTCAGAAACTATTTTTTTAAATTAAATGAGATGAGTAAAATAAATAAAAAATGATAAAAAATAACAAAATCAGAAACAAAAATAAAATAAGGTCACCAATATTTGTTACAATATCATTGGATCAAATAAAGTGAAATTTTATAAAAAATACCAAAACACAAAATTAAATTGTGAAAAAATAAAAATCAGAAAGAGAATAATCAAAAATATTTTTCATAATTGTTTTAAATTTTTTGGACTAAAAATGAATTTTCTATGATTTTTTGAAGTTTAAAACAATTAAATATAAAAATTAGAAAATAAAATAAAAATCAGAAAACAAAATAAAAACCAAAAAATGTGGACCAATGGATGAGAGTCAAAACGCGTTAGTAATCAAATCCAAGGGATCTCGGGCGCTGTGTATATCATGGTCATTAGTGAATAAAGTATAAGATCATTAATTAAATCAGATTTAAAAAAAACAGATGGCACGCCTTCATTGGTTGGAAGATGACACGTTGGTCGTCTTCAACCTCCAGCTAACGTGAATTGCAGGTCTCTCAAATTGTAAAATCAGAAGTTCAGACCTATGCTATTCGCATCGTCTCTTCAAGACGAAGACAACGACACCCTCGCAACAAATTTATATAAATTGTAGCTCAAGTAATTTGGAAGGAAAGTTTTGAAAAGGGATTCAAAATTTCTTGGTCAAAACATGTTTCCAGATAGAGGTAAGTGTTGCGACTAGAACCAGGGCAATGAGAGCATCACAATGATATCAAAGTTTTGAAGAATTGATGAAGGAATCTACCTATTGAAATTGAGTTGCAGAGCTCTGAAACTGGACTTCTATGGAGCAATATTGGGCATGATTCTTGAATGTAATTATATGGTTAGCTTCAGGGAATATCAAGGAAGGTGAATTGATGGACAAACTGGATTAAAAAAGGCTTGAAAATAGATTTCAAAGTTGCAGAATTTTGAGTTATGAAACAAGTTTGGCAGGATGATTCTGGCTATCCAAGCTTTAGGAAATGAATGGGAGATGACCATATATCTATAGGGAATCAAATGGAATGTCCAAGCGTGTGAAATGATGAAGTTTGGATGGAAATCGTATGAAGTTGCAAACAAGAAAAGTGTGACTTCTAATTTGATTAAAAATCATCCAAAACGCGCGTTTTGTTGTGCTAATCAATTCTGGAAGTTCACTAAAATGTTTAGAGGCAAAGTCGCGTGGAAAACTTGTGATTAGAAGCCAAAACAAAGATTTCAAATTCTGACTTATGGAGAAACTTCAGTTCCAAGTTACCAAGTTCAATCCAATGGCATTCTCAGCTCAAGGGGTATTAAGGCATGATTCTTGATGCTTTAGAAAGATGAGGTTACAAGCTTTGCAATGGAAAAAGAATGGAATAAAATGGATTCTTGAGATGAAAGTTGCATTGAGTCAAAGTTGGGAAAAAGAAGTTGACTTTTCATACTTAGAAATATTTCAATTTTCCTTCAAAAGTGACCTATAATGTTTTGCATCCAAACATGGCCTTCCCTTTGGAATTTGCTATTGACCAAAAAATATGTCACGAAATAGACCTCTTGAATGACATTTTGAAACTTGAACCATTCGAAATCTCCAAAAATTGAGAGAGTTATGAGTTGTTGAAGTTGGCAAAAAATCATGAAATGACCTATAATCTTTTGTATCCTTAGGTCACCTTCCATCCATTTTATAACTTTGCATATAAAAGAAGGCATAAAGTTCACATCCCCAAGATCATTATGGAAAAATAATGGGCTCAAGGTGATAAACATTAACCAAGTTATGATCACTTGAAGTCACACATGAGAAATTGGGGGTTCATCAGGAAGACTTGTAATCTTTCTTCATCATCAAGATTCTTACACATGAAAACTCCTTGAAACTTTTGAAGTGACTTGTTGACAACCCAGGTTCTGATGCTCTTAGGTTACCCTTTAATTGGTGCATACAAGTTGTATTCACCAATCGAGGGTGAACTAATAATCAGTAAAGATGGCCTTGTAAATGAAAGAAACAAGGAGGTGAGCAACACAAACCTTTGACATAGTCACCATAATCAAAACTGTGTTTCGAAGGAGGTGAGCAGCACAAACCTCTGACACAGTCACAACTGTCAAAATTGTGTTTGAAGGAGGTGAATAGAATGAAACCACAAGAAACGAAAATCGAAAGGAATAAGAATGGAGTTCAACTAGGCTGTTTGAATATGAGAATTTCCAAGTCAAACAACCAATGTAGATGGACTCAATCGAAGAAGTCATGGGGATGAAACTGTGAGCAAATCGAATTGAAGCCCGGAGCCATCGAAAGGAGAAATTCAGAGCCAATCAAAGAATAAGGTTTGAGAGCATTCGAAAGAGTCAAGATGGGAAACCTATCCAGGTTCACTCAAAACCCAAAATGGTAGAAAATCATCAAAAATGGAAACTTTTTAAAGACCTTCGATTCTTCCTTCAAAGCCATTGTTAATGGATGATTCTTGCCATTATCATTCATTATCCCGCCCCTATAAATAAAGAGCTAAAGCGCAAGAAAAAGGACACGCATTAGCCAGACGAAAACATTGCCTCCAAAGACGCACACATTGCCTGAAGAAGCCCTCTCAAAATCATCATTTTTTCAAAGAATTGCAAAAATTTGCAACTCACATCCCAACCCATAGTCATCAAGTCTAAGCCTTGTGTTGTGCCCCTGAGACCTCCAGGAGTCTATTCCAGTCCATACCCACGCCTGAGGTGCCATGAAATAAGCCAACCGGATGGCTCCACTTTGGTAAAATTTTCATGATTTGAATCTCTTTATACATGCAGTTTAAGAAAATCTAATGCATACATCTTTGTTTATACCCTTATGTTAATTTGTTCTAACGTAACACATGAGAGATTGGATGCAGAATTAAGGTTTTGTTGTGTTTAGGGAAAAATCTGGATCGTGTTTCAAACTGGATGATATAGCCACTATATGTAGAATCTAAGGCCATATTCGAACTCAGGGTTGAATTTTATGTGGAATAAGCTTTATTTATGGATTTAAAACTTTCAAAATGCAGGTTTGGTGATGGACATGGCCGGAGAAGACGACCGGAGCTCTGCTCTGGCGTCTTTGACCGGTTGACTCTGTTTGGGAGCAGACGTGGTAACATCGAACATTATGATTGGCCTATTTGAATTTTATGACACGCGCGTTTGGCTGACTAGGATTCAACGCTGGTTTCCTTTATTTTGTTTTTGTTTTGATATAATAATGATTAAACAGCTAGCTCAGATGGTAAAGGAACGCGTGCATTTGAGAGAGGACCTGGATTCGAGTCCCAGGTCATGCAGATCGCAGTTGATCCAGATCCAATGTAACTAAACGCATAGACCACCATGCACTCTCCAAGGCATTCCACACTGGATTCACAGGAAACATGTGCTTCAATAACTTGGTTCTAGCGTTTTTTTTCACACCCTCCAGTTTTTGTTTTTACTACTCAGGTCCATTTATTTTTTTCTATTTTTGTGTTATCTTTTATTGCTTTTCTTAATTTGTTTAATTAGTATAAAATAAATAAAATCAAAAAAACATTAGGTTAGTATTTTTATTAATTAAGATAATTTTGTAAAATAAATTAATTAATTACTTTAACATTTTGTTTAATTTAAAATCAATAGACTTAAGATTCTAATCAATTTTAGTTCTATTTCTCAAACAATTACCAAAAATATTAGGTTGTATTAGAATTAGTTTTTCTAATTAATAATTTTATTTTAGTTTTATTTTAATCTAATAATTAGACTTAATTTAGTTTAATAAATAAAAAACAACAAAAAGATTTCATTTTTCTTAGATTTTTAGACGTCTTTACTAAATTCGCGCGCATTTATTATTTTAGAATTCTTATTTTTATCATTAATGTATCATCTTATGGGTTGTAATAGAATAACTAGGACATTTATTATTTTCCCCCAAGTTTGGACTTGTAATAATCCCCCTCCTCGAAGCCTTGTAATAGCTAGATTTACATTTCCGCACTTTTCTTACTTTGAATTATTAACTGTCTAGATGCATGGCTAACTAGGGTTGTATGGCAAGAATAAAACAAAACGCTAACTAACCTAAATGCAAAGATAAATAACTGAATACAACACACTTTCACATATGCACCTCTAGGGTACCCCACTTCGGTTTCCTTCGGAAAATAGTCACAACTCTCGAAACGTGAGAGATTTTAGTGGCTACCCTCCGGTTTAAAAGATCATAAGTCCCTCGATGACCCTCTCGATGTTGTCTCGATAAAAATGATCTTAAAAACCTAGGGTAGTTATTAAGGTTTATTACCCAGTTGCCTTTGTGACTATAAAACGTCCCTTCAAATATCCCTCAAACATCCAACGATAGGGCTACCTACTCACTAATAGTAGGATAGCACTGTCTAAAGGAAAAGAGGAAAAGAACAACCTTTCGAGTAAAAGTCGATAGTTCCTAGATGCTATACTCAAAACAAATTTACACATACATAAAACACTTTCAAAAACATTTTCAAAACGCTTTATCAACACTCTTGAGGACTGATACAAGATTTATCATAAAGCAAGCTTCCTTACTATTGGAATTTCAAAAATACTCTTTCAAAACACACAAAGCACAAAGCATTTTAAATGAGCTAAGCGTCTAAGAGCCCATAGATAACTACAGATGGAAAGGGTGCTAACACCTTCCCTTTCTGTAATCTACCCCCTTACTCAGAAAACTCTCAAAAGGTATTTTTTTTGTTCTTTTCACCCTTTCCTTTTATGGATAAACTAAAAGTAGGTGGCGACTCTTGCTTACCGCAACATTTGCAAATACAAAATGCAAAACCAGTATAACAGTTGGTTCTGCCACTGTATTATAGAACTGGCGACTTCACTGGGGAAATAAATAAAAAAGTGGGGTTACCTTAGAGATAAGTCATTTTAAAATTGCTTTCCTTGTATGCTTTGCTTGCTTTACTTTAAGGGTTTTGTTTGGGTTTACTTGTAAAGATCCTACACCCGAATCTGGGGCACCTTTTAGGTAAGTAGCAATAGATCGTGGGGATTGTGCGGGGTATACCGACACGGTTGAAATGATAGCTACGTTGGTGTGACACATTTGTTGGTACCGATAGCTCTTGAGTAGTCAAGGAGAATACAGGGCCGTTGTGTGGTGTCATGAAGCACCAACTGACCATTGAACCTTTAATTGAACAACTTGGCCATTAGGAAGTAGTGAGATAGATGACTTTGGTGCAATTTGAAGTTGGTTGATACTCGATAATACCCTCATTGAGATCAGACTTCCGGGATATTTCAGTCGCCAATAAAGAGGCTTGCGTTGAAACAATGCCCGGTGAAGAAAGATCAGTGATATTGAGATTCCCTAGAACCCAGTTACTTTCTAGGACAGGTTGAACCAACTATACTTCAAGAGGGTACTTACCTATGGAATCCATGTAAGCCAAAACCTAAGGACTTGTTTGTATACTTGTATACATTTGTTTGTACATAACATCATAACATCATAACATGGCATATCACACTAACCATTTCAAGTACTTTTAGGACTTATCTTTGTGTCTGTTTTGTAGGACATGACTCCCACTCGCAGAAATGCTATCCAAGTCAACCTCGTAAGAGTGCCTCCTCAACTCAAAGAGTTGGCATCAAGGATCTTAATAATTCTCCATTCACCAAAAGACATGGTCAACTCCTCAATTTGGTCACCTCAAGCCCTGATGAAGACATGGTGAAAGTTCTCTTTCAGTTCTTTGACCCTTTATACCATTGCTTTACATTTACCGATTACTAATTGGTGCCTACCATGGAAGAGTTTTCTCAGTTATTGGTAGTGCCTATTCTCAATCAATTACCCTTCAACGGTATAGAAAGAGACCCAAAACCTGAGGAGATTGCTCAAGCTCTGTATTTACAGTGGTCCAACATTGTGGCAAATTGGGAAACAAGAAGCGGTGTCAAAGGGTTTCTAGCCTTGTTTGTGAAAGCTCACTATTTTTGGGATACTTTGGATTTACGAGCCTTTGAAGAGGTGTTGGCCCTTCTCATCCATGGGATGGTACTATTCCCTAATCCAGACCAACTCATAGATGTGAATGCGGTCAAAGTTTTTATGTCTCGTAACCCGATGCCTACTTTACTTGGAGACATTTTTCACTCTCTTCACACTCACACCATAAAGAGAAGAGGGAACCTTATGTGTTTCACTCCTTTGTTGGCTAGGCGGTTTATTTCGCACCTATCTCGATCTGTTTTGAAGAATGAGCAAGGCATGAGGTGGTCTAATAGGTTTATGTCCCTCACGCATTCAGATATTCACTGCTGCCCTCGATCTTTGAAAGATGTTACCATCATTGATCGTTGTGGGGAATTCCCTAATGTCCCTCTCCTAGGCATTAGGGGAGGAATCACTTATAACCCTTATTTGGCGCTGCGACAGTTTGGGTATGCTAGGAGGGATGGTCCTCATGATGCACTAGTTCAAGGAATTGCATTCGACTATGAGAACGATGTCCAAGGGTACCGTCAGAGGTTCATTCGAGCTTGGGGAATGGTGAACAAAGTGGATAGAAAGACATTGGGGCATAATAACTCCATCCCTTTGGAGCCTTACCTTAAGTGGGTGCGAGCACGCGCTCAAAATATCATGATGCCTTACCCCGTCATCCTACCTATCATCATGGAACCTATTGCCGAGAGAGATGTAACTCATACTATTCTCCATCCCGACATGCCGACTACTCTTGAGGAGTTGCAAAGATATTGGATTTAACTCAAAGAGGAACGAGACACCTTTGAAACCCAGTTCTACACAAGCGAGAAGAAGGTTTTGGAGCTTACAAGAAAACTGCATGAAGAATAGAGTTTGAATGCCTACATTACACCAAAGAGGATGCGCTCATGGGAAGCTTGAGTCCTGTTTGATTTAGGAGTTTTATTTTAGCTTTGTTTCTTCCATTGTAAGCCCAAGAGGCATCGTTGTAACCATTTAAACTTATGAATGCAATTAATGTTTTTTCTCTCTTTGTCTAAGAAAATTTAAATCTTAAAAGTCCTTGAAAACATTGCATAAACGTTATCATGCATATCATTACATTAAACAGGTATTTCAAGACAGGTTTCTTATCTTTTCGTTTTTTATTTCACCAAAAAGAAATGGCTCTTGAATAGACAGTTAAGGATCTTCAAGCTCAAAACGCTCAATTCCAACAAATGTTCCTAGCTCTGGATAAGGGACAAGAAGATCTGAAAGCTCTCATCATCAAAGAGAAGACAAAGAAGGAAAAGAAACCAGATGGTGTCTTGAATATGGGGAGAAGGTTCAGAGGACTGGCTAAGCGAGCTCTAGATTTCACAACCCCGTCAAATGAGGGAGACAATCAAGAAGAGAAGCCAACAAAAGAAAACAACAACCCCGAGACTGATGAGGAAGAGGAAGACTATGCTGAAAAACAATATCCTCCCGCTGATGACAAGTATAAATAACTGGAGGATCGCCTCAATGCTATGGAGATTCAGAGGGTACCCGGTCTGGATTTTGAAGAGTTAGGACTGGTCTCAGGGGTGGTCATCCTGCAGAAGTTCAAAATTTCCATATTTGCTAAGTATGACGGTGTCTCCTGTCCTAAGTTGCACTTAAGGTCATACGTCAAGAAGATTCAACCTCACTCTGCTGATAGGAATCTGTGGGTGCATTTCTTCCAGGAAAGTCTGTCAGGGACTCAATTAGAATGGTTCTATCAGCTGGAGGGAGCCAATGTCCACAATTGGGAATATCTGGCTGCTTCTTTCTACAGGCAGTACCAATGTAATGCTGACCTCACTCCAACCCGTACACAATTCCAAAGTATGTCTATGGATTCCAGCGAGGGTTTCAAATATTATGCCCAGAAGTGGAGAGATCTTGCGGGAAGAGTCCAGCCTCCTCTGTCTGATAGAGAGCTGGTAGACATGTTCTTGGGTACTTTGTCTGGTCCATTTTTCAACTATCTGATTGGAAGCTCTTCAGTTGGGTTTACTGAGTTGATATTGACTGGTGAGCAAGTAGAAGCTGGTATCAAGAGTGGTAAGATCCAGAGAGATGCATCCTCAAGTATAGTAAGGGAACCATTCCCTGGGAAGAAAGAAGTAAGTGCTGCCTACAGTCAGAGAAATCAAAGCAAGACTGAATGCCGTCTAACGGTAGGGGTTGTTATGATTTCCAATCCTGCATCAAACCAACAACAGAATAATCAGCACAGACCGGATGCGCCCAGAAGACAGTTCACCTGGATCAACATGACCTTATCTCAGGTTTTGCCACACCTGTTACAGTCTAATCTGGTTACTCTAAAGGAGGCTCCAAAGAATCCCAATATTGCATCTCCCCGCTACAACCCAAATGCTCGATGTGCCTACCACTCTGATAGTCCAGGGCATGATACAAATGATTATTGGGCTCTAAAGAACAAAGTGTAAGATTTCATTGAGGAAAAAGAGATTGAGTTTGATCCTCTAGAGACCCCCAACGTCATAACTACACCAATGCCTAAGCATGAACCGAGAGTCAGCTCTATTGATGTTGTTTCCGCTACAGAAGATGCTGACAGTGATTGCGACATAGACAAGTGGATCTTCCCAACTATCGACGGTGGACTCAACAATTGGGAGGCCAAGGATTTTGTTCCTATTACTTTTGTTCAAGAGTAATTGTTTTTTTGTTTTTTTTGGGATATGTAATATTTTAACAATTGAAACTCTAAAGCCTTGTGTCTTACTCGACGCACAACGGTCTATTTTGTGAGGGTTATTACTTCATCTTCATATGTCATTAATAAATCATTGGACGTTTTGCATACAAATTTTACGCTCTCTGTCTTTCTTTTATGCTTTTATTTTATCAAAATAGCTATGCTCTCTTACACACACCCACATATCAAAACTGCAGATCCATATCCACTTTGGATCCCATTGGTAACGGTTCTGCTATTGGCAATTATGACTTTGAAAATCCGATCTACCAAGCTGAGGAAGAAGGTGAGGAAGATTGTGAAATACCAGGAGAGCTTGCCAGACTATTACAACAGGAGGAAAGGGCAATACAGCCTCATGAAGAGCCGGTTCAGACAGTAAACTTGGGTACTGGGGAGGATAAGAAGGAAGTCAAGATAGGTGCTGTAATACGGTGGCAGAACCGACTGTTTTGAAATGCTGGTTTGCATTTTGCATTTTGTGTTTGCAAAATGTTGCGGTAAGCAAGAGTCGCCGCCGACTTTTATTTCATCCAATCGGAAAGGAAACAAGTACAAAAAAATCCTTTTTCGAGATATTCTGAGTACGGGGGGGGGGGGGGGGGGGGGGGGGGGGGTAGATTATAGAAAGGGAAGGTGTTAGCACGCTTTCTATCCATGGTTTTCCATGGGCTCTTAGGTACTTGCTCATCTTTTAAAATTTCTTGTGTATGTGCTTTGTTTTTGAAAAATGTTTTACTTCGTGATAACCCTTGTATCAGTCCTCAAAGGTGTGATGAAGTTGTTTTGAAAATTGTTTTGAAATGTGTAAGTGTGAAAAGTTTTGATTTGAGCAAGTACGTACTAGTGTCTACCTACTCGAAAAAAGATCGTTTCTATTCTTGTTTCCTTTAGACAGCGCTATCCTACTATTGAGAAATAGGTAGCACCATTGTTGGAGTTGTACGGGTCAATTCGAAAGGGACGTACAATTACAAAAGCGATGTTAGGACACCTTAGTAATAACCCTAGAGTCTTAAGATCATATTCGAGGCAACATTTCTGAGGCAACCTTTCTGAGGCAACATTCTGAGGCAACATCCGAACGGGACATTTAATCTTTTTTAGACAGAAGGGCAACCACTAAGACACCCTATACTTAATGATCGTTTACTAAAGGCAACCGAAGTGAGAGCATACCCTAAGAGTGATATGTGTGAGTGACTTATTTCAGTTATTTATCTTTGCATATTAGGGTTCTCTAACTGTTTTAATTTGTCATGCATTCTTGTCATACAATCCTATTAGCATACATCTAAACAATTAAATATTTGCGGGAATTTAAAAATGCGAGAAAATAAATCTATGCTATTACAAGGCTTCGGGGAGGGGGATTAATTACATAGCCAAAGACCCGGGAAGAAGCGATAAATAAAAACCCTAGATTAAACTATTACAAACTATGCACAGTTACAACAATATTGACAAAAAAATAAATAAAATGTGCGCGGTGAATCGAATACGAGATAATTAGGGTTTTGACCCTTGCCTAAAGGAAATGTTTTTGTTTTGTTTTGTTATTTAAGAAAATAATGAAAGAATTAAAAAGAAAAAGAAAATCCTAATTCAAATTAATTTTAATTTAAGAAAAAAAAATTAATTATTCTAAAAAAACCTATTTTTTTGTGTTTTTATTTATTTGAGAAAAAGAGAAAATAAAATTAACTCAAGAGTTTTAACCTAATTTCTATTTGATTTTTATCTACGAAAATAAATTACAATTTCTCTAAATTAGACTAAATTAAATTAAATTAATAAAATTAATTTTGATAAAAAAAAGTCTAATTCTATTTTTTTGTGAACTATTGATTTTATTAATTTAATTTAATTTAGTCTAATTTAGGGATATTGTAATTTATTTTCGTAGATAAAAATCAAATAGAAATTAGGTTAAAACTCTTGAGTTAATTTTTTCTTCTCTTTTTCTCAAATAAATAAAAACACAAAAAATAGGTTTTTTTAGAATAATTAATTTATTTTTTTCTTAAATTAAAATTAATTAGAATTAGGATTTTCTTTTTCTTTTTCATTGTTTCATTATTTTCTTATATAACAAAACAAAACAAAAACGTTTCCTTTAGGCAAGGGTCAAAACCCTAATTATCTCGTATTCGATTCACCATGCACATTTTATTTATTTTTTTGTCAATATTGTTGTAACTGTGCATATTTTGTAATAGTTTAATCTTGGGTTTTTATTTATCGCTTCTTCCCGGGTTTTTGGCTATGTAATTAATCCCCCTCCCCGAAGCCTTGTAACAGCGTAGATTTATTTTCTCGCATTTTTAAATTCCCACAAATATTTAACTGTTTAGATGTATGCTAATAGGATTGTATGACAAGAATGCATGACAAATTAAAACAGTTAGAAAACCCTAATATGCAAAGATAAATAACTGAAACAAGTCACTCGCACATATCACTCTTAGGGTAGGGGTGTTCAAATCCAAACCAATCCAAATACAAAACTGAAAATCGATCCAAAAAACCGAAATTTATTGAATGTGTTTGGATGTTATTTTGTGAAAACCGATCAGTTCGGATCAGATTTCGGATTAATTTTTCAAAACCGATCCAAACCAAACCAAACCGCATACATATATTTTTATACTTATTTACTTTTTATTAGCATGATATGCTATGTGAAATTATTATTAGATGATAATAATTTTTTTAATAATAGTTATTAGCTTGGTATAATTTATTTATTTTTATTATTTCAATCATAATCAACCACTCTCATTTTGTAATATTAACTTTTAATATACTATATGTTATATATTATATCAAATTTATGATTTATTAGTAGTTTTATAATATTAATAAAAATATAATGTGTAATTTGGATATCCAAAAACCGATCCAAATTAAACCGCATAAAATTAGATCGGATCAGATTGGATTTTTTTAATATATCATCCAAAACCGAACCGAACTGCAAGTAAATTTATCTTTGGATCAGATGATTTTTTATCTTAAAACCGATCCAAACCGAACCGCGAACACCTCTATCTTAGGGTATGCTCTTACTTTGGTTGCCTTCAGTAAATGATCATTAAGTGTAGGGTGTCTTAGTGGTTGCCCTTCTGTCTAAAAAATATCAAATGTCCCGTTCGGATGTTGCCTCGGAATGTTGCCTCAGAAATGTTGCCTTGAATATGATCTTAAGACTCTAGGGTTATTACTAAGGTGTCCTAACATTGCTTTAGTGATCGTACGTCCCTTTCGAATTGACCCTTACAACTCCAACAACAGTGCTACCTATTTCTCAATAGTAGGATAGCGCTGTCTAAAGGAAACAAGAATTGAAACGATCTTTTTTCGAGTAGGTAGACGCTAGTAGGTACTTGCTCAAATCAAAACTTTTCACACTTACACATTTCAAAACAATTTTCAAAACAACTTCGTCACACCTTTGAGGACTGATACAAGGGTTATCAAGAAGTAAAACATTTTTCAAAAACAAAGCACATACCTAAGCAATTTTAAAAGATGAGCAAGTACCTAAGAGCCCATGGAAAACCATGGATAGAAAGGGTGCTAACACCTTCCCTTTCTATAATCTACCCCCCATACTCAGAATATCTCAAAAAAGGATTTTTTCTGTACTTTTTTCCTTTTCGATTGGGTAAAATAAAAGTTGGTGGCGACTCTTGCTTACCGCGACATTTTGTAAACACAAAACGCAAAATGCAAACCAGCATTTCAAAACAGTCAGTTCTACCACCGTATTATAGAACTGGCGACTCTGCTGGTAATGAATTTCTGTTGCTGGTGATAAACAAACTCTGCTTGGGGAAAATTTTTCCGACTCACTCACGATTGTGAACCTCGGCTGGGGAGAGTTATGTCCTGTTCGGGAAAGCTAACACCATTATTTTTGGCTTCTTTTACTCTGTGGGGAGTGTATGTATCACTGCTCATATTCTCAAGCTGGCTCTATCCCGATACCTGATGGGCAGAGCAACTGTAAGGTTTTGAACACTTCTTGTTTGTCCCTGTTCCTGGAATTACGAGTAATCGTCTTTCGTTTCTCATGTAAATATTTATGAGCAGCAATTATTTTCAAATGCATATATCAAAAATGAATCATTGGACGTTCTTGCAAAACAAAATAGAAAAAGATAAAAAATTTGACATTTCTTGTGAAAATGAATTGTATTGATTTTGAAAGTGGCCCGTAATAGGCGTTTTGTACAACGAGGCTGACGTCCTAGTAAGAGAACGCCACCGGAAGAAATTACAATTTGTAAAAGAAATAAAAACAGCTATGTGAAACGACCCCATTGGGTTCCAACTCTGCTATTTCCCTTATATCTTCAAGCGTCTCATCACTTTGCTGCTTGGCCGAAGGTGGATCAGATTGATTAGCGTCGTCTGAGCTTGATAGTCAATACCGAAGTCTGGTTGCGAGATGATCCAATGAGACATAGTGTTACGTTTTGATTCCTAATTTTTCCTGGACTGCCCTTTCGAGTTTTCAGTCTACTGGGATAACCTTTTTTGACCAAGCCACCTTTTCAGGTTTTCGACTTGCCGGGTGTACAGTTTTTTTCATTTTCATCCCTTACTTTTGCTCGAACCCTTTTGGTTCATCGGGAAGCCCTTATTTTTTCCTAGGTCAGTCAACCTAGCGGGTTGTGATACGGTGGGAAGAACTGACTGTTTTTTGGAATGTTGGTTTGTGTTTTGGGTTTGTTTTCGCAAAATGTCGCGGTAAGCAAGAGTCTCCACCGACTTTTATTTTATCCAACAAGGAAAGGAAAAAAAGCATAGAAAAATTCCTTTTTCGAGATATTTCTCGGGTTCGGGGGGTAGATTATAGAAAGGGAAGGTGTTAGCACCCTTTCTATCCGTGGTTATCCACGGGCTCTTAGGTACTTGCTCAATTGTTTTCAAAATTGCTTTCTTTGTGCTTGTGGGTTTTAAAAAGCTTTTCGTTTGAAAGGTGTAAGTGTGAAAAGTTTTGTTTTATTTTGGAAAGAGCAAGTACTTAAGAACCATCTACCTACTCGAAAAAAGGAATCGTTCTATGCAATTTTCCTTTAGACAATGCTATCCTACTATTAGTGAGTAGGTAGCACCATCGTTGGAGTTTTAAGGGTCAATTCGAATTTAGGGACGTGCAGTCACTAAAGCAATGTTAGGACGCCTTAGCGGTAACCCTAATGTCTTAGATCATTTGTTTTTTAGGCAACAATATCTGAGGCAACCGTTTCGAGGCAACTATGATCTTTGGACAAGAGGGCGACCTCTAAAACTACCTATACTCAATGATCGCGCACGAAGGCAACCAAGTGGGGTGTACCCTAAGAGTGCGCATGTGCGAGTGTGTTGTTTTCAGTTATTTTTGTCTTTGTACATGTTAATGGTTATCTAAGTTGATTTTAGGTTAAAATATTCAATCTTGTCATGCATTCCCTATTATCAAACATCTAGCAGTTATATTTTGCGGAAAATAAATTGCGGAAATTTAACTAACTATTACAAGGCGTCGGGTATTTACATCGCCAAAAGCAACCCTTTGAAAATAAAGTAAAAGCGGAAAAATAAATATCCTAATTAATTATTACAAACCGGGAGCAGATACATTAATAAACGAATAAAGAAAAATAAATCGCGCGAGTGAATTTGATCGAATGCGAAATTAGGGTTTTGACCCTTCTAACCTAATTAAAAAGAAAATTGTTTTTTTTGTTGTTTTTAATATTTTTTAAAGAAAATAATTTAGGTTTTAAAATTAAATGCTAAATTAATTAGTGATTAAATAATGAAAATAATTAAAAGACCTATTTTTTGGTTTTTGGTTATTTTAGGAAAAAATAAAATACAATTAAGTTGGTAATAAAACCTATTTATTCTAATTAATTTTTAATTATTTACAAAATAAATGAAAGTTATCTAAAATTAACCTAATTAAATTAATTAATATTTATTGATAAAAAATAAAATTCTAAACTTATTTGGACATAAATTTTTTTTTGTGATTTTTGATAAAAAAGAAAATTAATTAATTGTTAGTAAAAATAATAAATAAATTACTTAAAGAAAAATATAGAAAAAGGAAATAAAGGGTGAGAAATGGACCTGATTTTAGGGTGCAGCAGTTGTTGGTGTCATGTGTAAGCTATTCTGTTTTGGCCATTTGTGTTTTGGCTTTTGGCCATTTGTGTTCTGGCCTCAACGTTCCTTAATGAACCTGCATGAGATCCTGTCTAAATCTACAGTGTTGAATCTCATGAACACATTAAATAAATTACTATATATCATGAAATACAAATAAAGCCAATATATGAAGAAATTTAATGTTTAAGCCAATATGGCATGTATGAATGATTATACCCTTTTGATCATGGAGATCAAATCAGCCTTACCCTTACTGGAGAAGTAGTGATATGAATGCTTTTATGCCCTTTTGATCATGGAGATCAAGTCAGCCTTACCCTTACAGGAGAAGTAGTGAGATGTTGGTTTGTAACCGGGATGACTTGTTTGTAGTGAGATGTTGGTTTGTAACTGGGATGGCTTGTTTGTAGTGAGAGGGGGATTTGTAATAAGGATTTCAAGGTTTTAGGGTTCTTGAAAGAATTTGATATTCTGACAGCGTTGTGGCAAGGGTTTTTTTTATGAAGAAAAAAAATTTGATTGGTTGGTTAATAATTAAGAATAATAACGATAAATAATTAAAGGAAATAAATAATAAAAGAAAAAAGAAAGGGTTAGGAGGTTTGGGCCTGCTTAGGGGGTCTGATTAGCAGTTTTGTGGCCCAATTGAGTTGGCCTGGCTTGACTTTTTGGAATCCAGCGTGTGCATTTGACTAGGGAGTATGGTGGACGTCCCATCTGGGCCATCAGATTTAGCCTGGGGCCATCTGTCCCTTGATTGAATGAGGGAGTATGATGCATCATGCGCTGGCATCAGCACTGGAATACCTGAAGAGAAAAAATACAAAGCATATGGGGGAACCTGGGATTCGAACCCAGGTCCTGTTGGATTTTTAACACACGCCACTACCACTCAACCAACGCGCTTCAACTGTTAGTGTAATGGATAATAATGATTATAAGGGAAAACACGTTCATATGCCAGAATTAAAAAAAAGCGCGAATATTTGAAATGGCCAACCAGGGGGAGACACGTTTGTCGTCCCTGTCCTCGGGTCTGCAAGGAAATTACCTGCGGATTTAGATTCGTAGCTAAAAGCGTATGTCATTTCAAAAACCCATCTCAGGCCATATAAACTCCATCCAAGGCCATGGTTGTGCTTGTCTTTCTTCTCCGGTCATGTCCATGGCCATTAATAGGTCTAATTTTACCTGTAACAAAAAACCCTAAAAAAAACCTAGGAAACCCTACAATGGCGTTTTGCACCACAGAGTAGATAAACACAATCAAATAATATGGAATGCTTGGAAAATATCTAGTGATTTCAAATATACCATTGGTTTCTTGTAATGATGCATAGATTTTGAAACACGGAATCAAAATTCAGAAGGGGGCCGCGTATCACTTACAGTGCGTTTGAGAGCGCGTGAGAGCTTGCTTTGGATTGATTCTGACTTAGTGATTGTCCAGCAATCGAATTGTGTTGAGTTTTGCCTTTGTAAACGCCTCTAAATGGGATTTCAGTTTTTCACTTTTTTCAAGTTTTGTTCTTGGTGTTCTTGCAGCCTCTAGGTCTGGATTTCGTGCCTTTGCCTTGTATATGTATGATGGAGTGTATTAGGTCAACTTTTGTGGACTGAATCCTTGCACATTGATGCCTTGAGATTGGATTTGATTCTCCATTGATAACTTGCCTAATTTTCCAAAAATCCAATCTTTTTGCACATAGAATGCTTGATACGAATTTGATCATGACATTGATGATGATTAGGTCTTGAAAATAGAAAAAGATCTCATGTAATCAAGTTTTGGGATTTTATTTGATTTAAATTGATTTAAAATGAAATAATTCAATAAAAAATCAAATAATATAATAAATTTGATAAATGGACACAAGGTTGAATCTAGGACACGTGTGGAATGTGGCAAGCCCAAATCAAGTGGAAAAGAATTGGCCCATTTGACAAAATTTGAAGTTTTGGGGATAGTTGACTTTTGGCAATTTTTGCAAAAATGCCCCACTTCAACAATGCATAACTTATTCAATTTTGAACTTTTGGAAGTGTTCTTTGACTTTTTATAAATCTTGAGATGTCCTATAACCAACCCTTTTGGTCTCATCTCATTTTGATATTCCATTCTCAAGTTATAAGCTTTGGCAAAAAAGGTGTTTTTGTTGACTTTCAAAAATAACCTATAATGTCCAAATTTTTAACTTCTTGTGAGTGCATTTTTTGATCTTGGGGTATGAATATGGATTGTAGAAAATTTTATCCTCTTAAAAATGAGCTTTGGATGGGTCATTTCTCATAAAGTATGAGAAAGTTATGCTTGGTCAAAGTTGAGCTGACTTTTCCTACAAAACCCTAATTTAGCAACTTTTGAGTCTTCATGAATTTTGAGCAATCCTTGATGAATCATGATAAACCCTTGATAAAATGATGAAATATCCTTCAAAATGAGAATGTTGACAAAAATCTTGAAGTTTGACTGTTTATAGGTCATAGTTTAGTTTTGCTCTAGCATTGTCGATTTTTGGACCTTTTGAGCATTTGACTGAGCAAACTTCCTCTGCAAGGCTTGAAATTTTACATGGATGATCTTGAGAACATATTAGGATATTGGGGAGAACTTGAGGTCATTTGGATTCAAGGATCTTGATGCAACACAAAACCCTAATTTGGGGTTGACTGCCTTAGGAGATGATTTGTCTGACCCGCTCTTGAGAAATCTTTGAGCCACTTGGAGATTATTCTTGCAATGTTTTGAGAAATATTGAAGGGCAAATTTTGGGGTGCAACAGCTGCCCCTGTTGAATTTTCTTAAACCTGAGGATGTAGATTGGCTTTCGTGCCTTTCGTGATCCGAAGGTGGAAGAAGATTGAACACTAGAGTGCCCAGAAATTTGCACTCGCATGAAGTGGTATCAGCCTTGTGATATCGGGAATGGGCTTACAGATGCCATTTGGAGACTGTTGATAAGTGGTCTAGAATTCGACTGGAATAGGAATCAGGGAGATCTTAGCGTCGATCTAACTGAACCAGAGAAGGTCTTGGATTACCTTTGACTGGATAAGAATCAGAAAAATCTTAGGATCGATTTAACAGAACCAGACAAAAGTATTGGAATATCTTGAACTGGAATACGAATCAGGGAGATCTTAGGGTCGATCTGACTGAACCAGAGAAGGTCTTGGATTAACTTTGACAGGATAAGAATCAGAAAAATCTTAGGGTCGATTTAACTGAACCAGACGAAAGTCTTGGAATATCTTCAACTGGAATACGAATTAGAGAGATCTTAGGGTCGATCTGACTGAACCAGAGAAGGTCTTGGATTACCTTTGACTGGATAAGAATTAGAAAAATCTTAGGGTCGATTTAACTGAACCAGACAAAAGTCTTGGAATATCTTCAACTGGAATACGAATCAGGGAGATCTTAGGGTCGATCTGACTGAACCAGAGAAGGTCTTGGATTAACTTTGACTGGATAAGAATCAGAAAAATCTTAGGGTCGATTTAACTGAACCAGACGAAAGTCTTGGAATATCTTCAACTGGAATACGAATCAGGGAGATCTTAGCGTCGATCTGACTGAACCAGAGAAGGTCTTGGATTAACTTTGACTGGATAAGAATCATAAAAATCTTAGGGTCGATTTAACTGAACCAGACGAAAGTCTTGGAATATCTTCAACTGGAATACGAATCAGGGAGATCTTAGGGTCGATCTGACTGAACCAGAGAAGGTCTTGGATTAACTTTGACTGGATAAGAATCAGAAAAATCTTAGGGTCAATTTGACTGAACCAGACGAAAGTCTTGGAATATCTTCAACTGGAATACGAATCAGGGAGATCTTAGGGTCGATCTGACTGAACCAGAGAAGGTCTTGGATTATCTTTGACTGGATAAGAATCAGAAAAATCTTAGGATCAATTTAACTAAACCAGACAAAAGTCTTGGAATATCTTCAACTGGAATACGAATCAGGGAGATCTTAGGGTCGATCTGACTGAACCAGAGAAGGTCTTGGATTAACTTTGACTGGATAAGAATCAGAAAAATCATAGGATCGATTTAACTGAACCAGACGAAAGTCTTGGACTATCTTCAACTGGAATACGAATCAGGGAGATCTTAGGGTCGATCTGACTGAACCAGAGAAGGTCTTGGATTAACTTTGACTGGATAAGAATCAGAAAAATCTTAGGATCGATTTAACTGAACCAGAAAAAAGTCTTGGAATATCTTCAACTGGAATACGAATCAGGGAGATCTTAGGGTCGATCTGACTGAACCAGAGAAGGTCTTGGATTAACTTTGACTGGATAAGAATCAGAAAAATCTTAGGGTCAATTTGACTGAACCAGACGAAAGTCTTGGAATATCTTCAACTGGAATACGAATCAGGGAGATCTTAGGGTCGATCTGACTGAACCAGAGAAGGTCTTGGATTAACTTTGATTGGATAAGAATCATAAAAATCTTAGGATCGATTTAACTGAACCAGACAAAAGTCTTGGAATATCTTCAACTGGAATACGAATCAGGTTGATCTTAGGGTCGATCTGACTGAACCAGAGAAGGTCTTGGATTAACTTTGACTGGATAAGAATCAGAAAAATCTTAGGATCGATTTAACTGAACCAGACGGAAGTCTTGGAATATCTTCAACTGGAATACGAATCAGGGAGATCTTAGGGTCGATCTGACTGAACCAGAGAAGGTCTTGGATTAACTTTGACTGGATAAGAATCAGAAAAATCTTAGGATCGATTTAACTGAACCAGACAAAAGTCTTGCGATATCTTTCTGAGGAATCCACTGAAACAACCCTCAATAGATGTAGTTTTTGAGGGGACTACCAGGTCTTATAAGCAGTCAACGGTGTTTATTGATTCGTCTTTCCCTGAAAAAGTAAAGAGTTAGTCATATGCAATGTCATGATGTATGAAATGCATAATATATATCAAGCAATGATGCTCTCAAAATAAATGAGATTGTATGGTATGATGCGTATATGCATGTATCATGATGTATGAGAATGTAATGCTTTAGCTGGGGAAAATAAATCCCGGATAGCTGCTGGAGAATGGAGTTGAATTTTTCATTTCCGCTGGGGATAGCGAACGACGATGATTGATGAGAATAAACCTGCAAGGGAGTATAACTCCGTTGGAGGATAAACTGATGAGGAGATTACTCTGTGGGGAAGAGATGTTCTGCTGAAGATTCCACTGATAAATTCTGTTGGGATGAATTATCGTTGCTGGTGATATTGAATCTGTTGGGGATTGAATTCCTGTTTGCGAAAGGAAAGAACTCTGCTGGGGATGATCTTTCAGTGGCGACGTTACTGGGGATAACCTGTTATACTTTTGTGGGGATAATCCTCTGAATTCTGCTGGGAATGATCCTTTGAACTCGGCTGGGGAGATTTATCTTGTACTCCGCTAGGGATAAACTTCCAGAGTCTACTGGGGATGATGCTTCAACTCTGTTGGGGAAGCCTTTTCAGACTGTGCTGGGAAAATTTTAACTTCACTCGGGGGTATCTTGTTTTCGGTCGGGGAACATTCTCATACTCCGCTAGGGAATATTAAGACTGCCGGGGATATCAAGCCTTTTTAGTATTGATGGTAGATCAACTCTACCTTGGGAGAGCATTGCTGATTCGTTCATAGTTGCAAGTCCCAGCTGGGGGAGAGCTACCATTACTGCCTTACTCTGCGGGGAGTGAAGGTATCTTAGCCATATTCTTCAGATGAATTTACCCGGTACCTGGTGGACAAAGCAACTATGCAGTTTGGAAAAATTTTATTGCCCCTGTTTCTGATATTACCCGTAATCGTCTTTTGTTTTGCATGTAAATACTCATGAGCAGCAATTAATGTCAAATGCATATATCAAAAATGAACATTAGACGTTCTTTGCAAAACAAAACAGATAAAGGAAAAAATAGTTTGAAACTCCTTTGAAAATGAATTGTATTGATTTTGAAGTTTGGCTTGTAAATAGGCGTTTTTGTACAAGAGGCTGACGTCCTAGTAAGAGAACACCGCCGAGCAAATAGAATTTACACAAATTATGAAAAACAAAACAACTATGTGAATAATCCCACTGGGTTCCAACTTTGCTATTTCATTTATGTCCTCGAGCATCTCATCACTTTGCTACTTCATTAAAGGTAGATCATATTGATTAGTGTCGTCCGAGCTTGATAGATGATACCGAAGTCTGGTTGCAAGGTGATCCAATGAGACATAGTGTTACGCTTTGATCCCTAATTTTTTCCTGGACCGCCCTTTCGGGTTTTCAGTCCACCGGGATACCCTTTTTCGCCTAAGTCGCCTTTTCAGGTTTTCGACTTGCCGGGTGTACAATTTTTTTCATTTTCATCCCTTATTTTTGCCCGAACCCTTTTGGTTCGTTGGGAAGCCCTTATTTTTGCCTAGGCCAGTCAACCTAGCGGGTCTTTGATTATGCGTAGTATCTTTTCACTATGTCTGCATTGACGGGGTGAGGAAGGCCGTCACCATCCATGGTGGTTAGAATCATAGCTCCTCCCGAGAAAATGTTCTTAACCACAAATGGCCCTTCGTAAGTAGGGGTCCATTTGCCCCTGGGATCACCTTGAGGTAAGATAATGCGCTTGATCACCAGATCCCCAACTTGATACTCTTGTCGTCTAACCTTCTTGTTAAATGCCTTGATCATCCCTTTTTGGTACGTCTGACCATGACAAATAGCAGTAAGTCTCTTTTCATCGATTAGGTTCAGCTGATCAAGCCGGGTCTAAATCCAGTCATCTTCACTCAAACCTGCATCCTTCATAATCCTAAGAGAGGGTATCTGCACCTCAATGGGCAAGACTGCCTCCATGCCATACACCAATGAATAGGGTGTTGCCCCTGTTGACGTCCGTCCTGAGGTACGGTACCCATGAAGAGAAAATGGTAACATCTCATGCCAATCCTTGTATGTCACTGTCATCTTCTGCACAATCTTCTTAATATTCTTATTAGCCGCTTCAACAGCCCCATTCATCTTCGGCCGGTAAGGAGAAGAGTTGTACCATTGTCCGTAATGATCCTTTCTGGTACACCGTATCGACAGATCAAATTGTGCCAAATGAACCGTGCCACGATGTTCTTGGTTACAGTAGCAAAAGAAGCTGCTTCAACCCACTTTGTAAAGAAATCAATAGCTACCAGGATGAAACGATGTCCGTTAGATGCCGTAGGTCTGATCTCGCCGATCATATCAATGCCCCACATTGCAAAAGGCCACAGAGCTGTCAATATGTTCAGAGGAACTGGAGGTATGTGCACCTTATCAGCATAGACTTGGCACTTGTGACATGTCCGAGAATGCTGATAACAGTCGGCTTCCATTGTGGACCAATAATATCCTGCCCGTAGGATTTTCTTTGCCATGGTGTGTCCACTGGAATGAGTCTCGAAAGTACCTTCATGTAAATCTGCCATGATCCTTTCTTCCTCGTTCTTATCCACACATCGCAGTAAGGTTAAATCATGGTTAAGCTTGTAAAGAATGCCATTGCTGATGAAGAACTTTGCTGCGAACCTCCTCAGAAACTTCTTGTCGTTAACAGATGCACCCTCGGGGTATTCCTGAGCTTCAAGATACCTCTTCACCTCATGAAACCAGGGTTTATCCGCTACCTCTTCAGTCTCAATATCATAGTAATGTGCAGGTTCGTCTAGTTTTTCAATGATGATCCGGGGAGCTTCGTTGTCCCAATTGACCTTGAACATAGAATACATTGTAACTAGCGCGTCCGCCAACTGATTCTCCTCTCTAGGGAAGTGTTCAAAGGTTATCTCCTCGAAATGGGGAAGTAACGTCAATACATACTCCTTGTAAGGAATAAGATTTGGGTGTTTCGTATCCCACTCGCCTTTGATCTGACTGATCACGAGAGTGGAATCTCCGAAAACACTCAAGAACTTAATCCTTAGGTCAATTGCTGCTTGAAGACCCATAATGCACGCCTCATACTCCGCCATATTGTTGGTGCAGTTGAAACATAGTCGGGCGATGAATGGAGTATGAGAGCCTTTAGGAGATATGATCATGGCGCCAATGCCATTACCCAAAGCATTTGAAGCTCCATCGAAGTACATAGACCATCGGGATCCTTCCTCAGGTCCTTCATCCGGTCCAGGTGTCTCACAATCAGTTACCAATATGATATTCTCGTCCGGGAATTCAAAAATATTAGACTGGTAATCATCCACTGCCTGATGTGCCAAATGGTCGGCTAACACACTTCCTTTGATTGCTTTTTGAGTCGTGTATTGGATGTCGTATTCGGTCAAGATCATCTGCCATCTTGCTATTCTTCCGGACAAGGCAGGCTTTTCGAAGATATACTTGATTGGATCCATCTTTGATATTAATAGAGTAGTGTGAGTCAACATATACTGTCTCAGCCGGCGAGCAGCCCATGCCAAAGCCCAGCAAGTTTTCTCGAGCAGTGAGTATCGGGTCTCACAGTCGGTAAACTTTTTGCTAAGGTAGTAAATAGCATGCTCTTTTCGGCCAGACTCGTCATGCTGACCCAGCACACACCCCATTGAATCATCGAGTACCGTCAAGTATAAGATCAAAGGTCTCCCCTCAACTGGTGGCATCAGAATAGGCGGCTCTTGGAGATGCTCTTTGATCCTTTCGAACGCGGCCTGGCATTCATCATTCCAACGTACTACTTGATCTTTCTTCAGTAGCTTGAAGATTGGCTCACAAGTAACAGTCAGGTGCGAGATGAATCAGGCAATGTAGTTCAGACGTCCCAGAAAGCCTCTGACTTCTTTCTCTGTTTGGGGAGCTGGCATCTCCTGTATATCTTTCACCTTTGCAGGATCCACCTGAATACCCTTATTGCTTACAACGAAACCCAGCAGCTTACCAGATCTCACCCCGAAGGTGCACTTGTTCGGGTTTAACCTCAGCTTGTACAACTTTAACCTGTCAAACAACTTCTGAAGGTGGTCCAGATATTCTTCCTCAGTCTGGGACCTTGCAATCATGTCGTCGATGTATACCTCAATTTTATGATGGATCATGTCATGAAATAAAGCAACCATGGCATGCTGATACGTTGCCCCATCATTTTTCAATCCAAAAGGCATGACCTTGTAGAAAAAGGTACCCCACTGAGTAACAAAGGTTGTCTTCTCCATGTCTTCGGGAGCCATTTTAATCTGATTATAACCGAAGAAACCATCCATAAAGGAGAAGACTTTATGCTGAGCGGTGTTGTCAAACAAAACGTCGATATAACGTAGAGGGAAATCATCCTTGGGGCTTGCCCTGTTCAGATCCCTATAGTCGACACACATTCGAACCTTACCATCCTTCTTCGGCACAGGAACCACATTGGCAACCCACTGCGGGTAAGAAGTTACTGCTAGAAAACCAGCGTCAAATTGTTTCATTACTTCAGCCTTGATTTTCTCAGACATCTCTGGGCGCATTCGGAGGACCTTCTGTTTCACGGGAGGACAGTCTTCCTTGGTAGGTAATCGGTGAACCACAATATCGGTATCCAACCCAGGCATATCTTCATAAGACCAGGCAAAGATCTCAACGTAGTCACGCAGCATTTGAATCAACCATTTCTTCACACTAGGCTCCAAATTTGCACCAATCTTGACATCTTTCTTGTCTTCCTCTGTACCCAAATTTACCGATTCCACTGGCTCTTCGTGCGGCTGAATGGCCCTCTCTTCTTGGAGTAGCAGTCTTGCAAGTTCACCAGGCACTTCGCAATCATCTTCACCTTCGTCTTCGGCTAAGTTGATCGGATTTTCGAAGTAATAACTGGCAGTAGCAGAGTTGTTACCAGTGAGATCCAGAGTGGATGTAGACCTGTATATGTGAGTGTGTGTAAAATAGCCGTTTTGCAATATGTAATAAAAGAAAAACAAGGAGCGCAAAATTTGAAATGCAAGAAAACGTCCAATGCTTTTATTAATGACATATGTAAATGGCACACATAAAGCCCTCACAAATGAAGCCACAGTGCACTGGGTAAGACACTGGGCCATAGAGTTTAAAACATTGTTGTTGTATCCCAAAATTTGCCCTCCCATATTTCTCAAAATATTTCAAGAAAAATTCACAAGTCCAACCCGGCGCGTCATATTCAGGTATTCTTTCGCCAAGATATCTCTGATAACGTATTCTCAAATTCAGGTTCGGCTCAAGAGTCAATTCTTTAAAGAAGGTATCCGAATGTGTGAGTTTTCTCGAAGAAATATGGTGAAAAAGTGTGCAGAAAGTGCAGTTTTTACGCGCTAAAAAATTCATAACTTGAAGATCGTGACTCTTTTTGAACCCGTTCCTATGGCCAAAATTCCGTCTTGACATTATCTATGTTTTCATCTCTCACGGCTGGAAGCCAATTTCGATCAGAAGGTCTTCAAAAATGTGGATTTATCAAGTATTTTTCGTACAGAAAATTTGTGATAGAAGTTTATTTGCGTCATGTTCAGAAAATCATAACTTGGTCGATTTTCATCATATCGAGCTGGTTCCGGCGCCAAAATTTCACAAATTTAGTTGGCTACATTTTCACAGGAGGTATCGAGTTCGAACGGTGTTCAAAAGGCCTTCATTTTTTGCTCAGAGTGCGTGACACGCTGAAAATCATGAATGCTGAATATTATTTCATCTGGGCCGAAACTTCGAAAATTCATAACTCGGTCAATTTTTATCGGATTGGGCTCATATTTTTACACAAGGTCCCTGACTCATAGATCTACAACTTTGCTTCAAAAGTCGAGACCAAATTATGCACCGATCAATACCAGTTTTTTATTGAAGAACGTGTCAGAGTCAACACTGGAGCCCAAAATAAGTTTGTCTGAGCTGAAACTTCAAAAATTCATAACTAATTCACCGTTTATCCGATTGAGCCGATTTTCGGACAGGAGTTAGTTATCGATGTCAGCTACATTTTGTTTTCACATTTCAACTTCAAAAAATGCACTTAAGTCCCTGCGATTTAGCCTGGAAAGTGACGAATTCAAGTGAATATTGGAGGCCCAATTGCACATTCAAAGCCCATTTGCTTTACCCTAATTTCCATTATATAATCACCTTCTTTTCACACAAACCAGAAAGAGAAGAAAAGAAGAGAGAAAAAAAACCTTGCCACAACACTGTTAGAATATCAAACTCTTTCAAGAACCCTAAAACCTTGAAATGCTTATTACAAATCCCTCTCTCAATACAAACAAGCCATCACAGTTACAAACCAACACCTCACTACTTCTTCAGTAAGGATAAGGCTGGCTTGATCTCCATGATCCTAATTTTCCAGTAAGGCATAAAAGCATTCAGGTCACTAATTTTCCAGTAAGGGTAAGATTGATTTGATCTCCATGATCAAAAGGGTATAATCATTCATACATGTCATATTGTGCCTAAACATTAAATTTCTTCATATATTGGCTTTATTTGCATTTTATGATTTTATTTAATGTGTTCGTGAGATTCAACACTGCAGATTTAGACAGGATCCCATGCAGGTTCATTAAGGAACGTTGAGGCCAAAAGCCAAAAGGCCAAAAGCCAAAAGCCAAAAGTCAAATGGCCAAAGTAGAAAAACTTATGCATGACACCAATACATGGCGAGACAGACATCCTAGAAGATTGAGAAACGTTGAGGCCAGAACACAAATGGCCAACAGCCAGAACACAAATGGCCATGAAACCCAATCCAATGGCCAAAGAATGCAGACCACGGTACTCAGGAGTCAATGAATACGCACGTGATGCCAGAAAGTCAAACAAGGCTTTTTGTCTAATGGGCCAGATTTCTCGCAAAAAACCTCCCTTTGGGTCTGAATACCCCCATGGTTTGCACATTTTTATTTTTTTGATTTTCCTTTTTATTCTTTTAATTGTTTTCAATTGTTTTCTTTAATTTCATAAATTAATTTTCATAAGATAAAAAATCAGAAACTAAAATATATTTAATTATTATTATTTCACTATTAATTTATTTTGTAAATAAACTTTAATAATTAGTTTAGTAAATTAGGTTTTAAAACTTTAATCTTTTTCTCAATAAATTAAAATATGTAGAAATTAGGTTTTTTAACTTTTTATTACTTTTCTTAATAAATAATTTTTTCTTATTATCATTATTATTAATTACTAATTTATTTTGTAAATAAACATGTACATTATATATTTAGTAAATTAGGTTAAACTTTAATATTTTTCTTTAATAATTAAAAACAACTTAGAATTGAGGTTTCTCTTGAATTTTAATTTTCTTTATTTCATAAATACAAAAACCATCAAAAAAACATTTATTTTCTTTAATTTAATAATTAATTAACTTTTCATTCAATTTAATTCCAAAAGGGTCCAACGCCCTCGAACGTTCTATTTTCTATTCTTTTCGCGCATTTATTCTTATTTTTCTTGTAAATATTATGTAACTGTTCAAGCCATGTAATAGTAACTAGGTTTTACTTTCCGCATTTTATTAAAAACGGGTCTTTGTAATTTGGCGATGTATAGACCTGCGCCTTGTAATAGCGTAGGATTTATCTTTCCGCATTTAAATTTCCGCACTTTTAAATTATAATTGCATGAAAGAATGAATGTCTAAATAAAAACAAAAGCGTAGATCAACCATAACATGACAAGACAAAAATAAATGAACATGACACACAAATCACACACCACCCCTAGGTTACGCCTCACTGTTGCCTTGCCCTTCGAAAGGTGATCGTCGAGTAGAGGATGTCTTAGTAAGTCCTCATGATCTGAGAACCTGGCACGAGGGTAGCTTCTAAAGTGTCTTCCTATTGCTCCGGTGATCACCATGTCCCGAACCTCGAATTGACCCGAACACCTCCAACGGTGGTGCTACCTACCTCTCAATGGTGGGATGGCACTACTTTAAAGGACATCTACACAGACGAATTCCTTAGGGTAGGTAGACGACTCTAGATACTTGCTCTAATTTCAAAAACAAATCAAAAAATACTTTTCACACCGACACCTTTTCAAAAAGCTTTCGAAAGCAATTTTTCAAACACTCTTGAGGACCGATACAAGAGTCGAACTGGAATTTTCAAAGAAACTTTTTAAAACCCACAGTTGAAAAGCAAACAAACTATTTTGAAAACACAAATGAGCAAGTATCTAAGAGCCCATGGATAACCATGGATAGAAAGGGTGCTAACACCTTCCCTTTCTATAACCTACCTCCCGAACCGAGAGCAATCTCTTTAAGGAATTTTTCTATGCTTTTGTCCTTTCCATTGGGAGAAAATAAAAGACGGTGGCGACTCTTGCTTCCGCGACATTTCGCGAACCAGCGTTAAACAGTCAGTTCCAGATCCACCGATCACAGAACTGGAGACTCTGCTAGGGAATATTTTTAAAGTGAGGTGTACCTTAGGGATAGTTCATAACTGTGTTTTCAATTGCTTTCTTTGCTTGCTTTAAATTGTGGGACTGTCTTGGGAGTTCTATAGATCCTGACCCGGATCTGGGGATACCTTCTTAGAAAGTAGCAACAAGGCTGTGAGGGAACTGTGCGGGGTATACCGACATGGTTGAAATAGTCTGCTACGTTGATGTGGCACTTTGGTGTGTACCGGTAACCCTTGAGTTCAGTCAAGGAGAGTACGGGGCCTCCGCGTGGTGTCGTGAAGCATCAACAGACCTTAGGAACCTTAATTGAACTATCTTGGCCTCCTTAGGGTAGTGAGATAACTGACTTTGGTGCAGTCCGAGGTTGGTTGATACTCGATACTACACTCAATTGAGGGTTGCTCTCCTGGAATATTTCGGTCGCCAGTTCAGTGGCTAAATCGAAACGATGAACAATGAAAGCAATCCCGTGATATTGGGACCCTTAGAACCCGGTTACTTCTGATAGGACAGGTTGAGCCCACCAACTTCAAGAGGGTAATACCGCGACCCCATGCTGGCCTTAAACTCTAAAGGCTTTCTCTTGTGTGACTTGTGTGCCTTCCAACTTGACTACTTGCATGCTTGTTATCTGACACATGAGTTACTTGCAGGTTTTGTTTATAGTCCTTAATAGGGATTCATAACAGGGTTACTAAGTTCTTGCAGGTTTTGTTTGTAGTCCTTAATTGGGACTCATAACAGGGTTACTAAGTTCTTGCAGGTTTTGTTTGTGGTCCTTAATGGGGACTCATAACAGGGTTACTTACATTACCCCATGCATAGCATAACATCATACCATTGCATACATCTTAACCCATTTCAAGGATCTCAAGGGCTTGTGATGCAGGTCATGATGAATCAACTATCCAGCAAGGGGCAAAGAGGATTTATTTTCCTCTAGCCAAAGTTGTCAGAGGCTATGACCCACTGGATATGGTGAGCTTTGACACTTGAAGAAGGTTCCCCGAGCCGAGATTGTCCGGGGCTATGACCCACTCGATATGGTGAGCCTTGACCCTTGAAGAAGGATTCTCAGCAACATAGGGCTCCTCCAATCAAGCTAACAAATTCAAATGCTAACAGTCTTCTTGTTTATCCCGCGAGGTCCTGGAAAACATTGCATGCATACATACACATCATAACAGGTATCCTTGTTGCAGGTCACTTACCTCTCTCGCTGTTTATTTCAGCAATGGCTTCCCAACAAGATAACCAGGACCTTCTTACTCAAGAAACTCGGTTCGGGGAAATCCTCCTGAATCTATCCAAGGGGCAGGAGGAGCTAAGGACACTTCTCATGGAGACTTTGGTCAGGAACAACGCTGAGGACGAACGACTGAAACACCTGCAAGCTGAGATGGATGCAATGAAAGCCCAGATGCTGGGACAGGTGATTACCATTCAAGGTTTAGCTCAAAGACAAGAAGAGCTCGGAGTTCTCATCAACCAACTGCTTCGGGGTAACCAACTGGGGCAAACGTCTAAGGGTGAAGGGCCAGTCATCATTCAACCACCTTTGAGACAAGGAGATAAGGGGAGGACTCCTCAAATGGCTCCAGTATCACAAACTCAGCAGCAACTTCACCAACTTCAGACAGACAAGCCCAGGAGGCAGTTCACCCCGCTCAATATGTCGTTGTTTCAAGCTTTACAACACCTGTTGGGATTGAACCTGATCACATTAAGGGCTCATCCCCAGAATCCCAACACAGCACATCCTACTTATGATCCCAATAAAAGGTGTGCCTACCACTCTGCCAGTCCTGGACATGATACAAATGAGTGTTGGGCTCTGAAGAACACGATCTAGGACCTGATTGATGAAGGGGCATTGGAGTTCACCCAAGATGGTCAGGCTGAGTTTTTCTACCATCCCTCCAAGGCTCACCATTCGAAGTAACAAGCTCTGAGATTAAAAGACTTTTGTTCATTCGAATGTTCAAGTTGTAATTTTCTTTTGTTCAAACATTTACTCATGTTAGAACGTTGTTATTTCATTAATGCATCGCATATGTCTGTTTTGAAGCAATATATTCGTATTCACTATATGCAAATTGTTTTCATATTTTTTCTGATGATCAACTCTTGATTAAGAAATTCTAAGCCTCTTGAGGGAGGATGACGAAAACGATATCGCGATCATTACAGTATGCTTTTGAACAGATCTCGCTGATGAGGTACAGGCATTGTTTCAATCCCTAAACACTGGAGTTATAAGGATGATAATCCCTCGTCAACCCATCTGAGCCAAAGAAGTAGGAGTTTTTCTTTTCGAAATTTAAAACCCTTAATCATAACCTGGGGCAGGGTAGTCTCTCAGTTGATCCAAGTGCATAACGAATGGCACCAAAGAGGTCCTTACAAAGCAAAGAAAAACAGTGATGGTTCCAAATAATCAATAAAGAAAGGCAGTCATTATCTCAAAAAATGAAAAACCCATTAAGTCAAAACCCACGAAGGAGACTTACAAAACTGGGGCATCCCGCTGACTGTAATTCCAAAAAGGAAACAGCTCAGGCAAAAAATAGGGATAACGAAATCAAAAAGAAAGAGGTCCTACAAACCCTCAACAAAAAAGGAAATGACTGCCTAATCAAAATATACTGTCAATATCCGAACCATCGCTGGTATATCAAAGCAAAGACTCAACCAAGGTCTAATGCACGATTAGCTGAGTTTAGGATCGAAGAACATCACGAAGAACGGGTGGGTACAAATAATTTGAGCCTTTATCCTTTATTTCTTAAACCGTGAACCAGGCCACGTTATAACCCTTAAAAGTCATAGCTGAAGCATGGGTTAGTTCGAAAGCATACTGTGACGAAAGGTATCCTGACTCCTTAAGGCTTACTATAAAGAAGGAGTTGACATCACGTTTTACAAACATTCATTTGTTTTATGAAAAAAAGAATGCATTTTCAAAATCTTCAAGACAGACATAAGCTTTGCATTTTTAACATAACTTTGTTTGCATATGACTTTTTGTTTGAACAGTATAGAAATTCGCACGACGAATGCCTAATGAACAGAAGTACTTCCAATCAAGGGGCAGACATGACCATGGTCCACTATCTGGGGCAGTCCAATCAAGATTCGGAGAATCTCTCAAAGGCCAAATAGCCTGGTGACAAATCTCCGCCTGAGTCACTTGGGGCATTCCAACGACGAATCTGACCTGATCAAATACCTTCTGGTGGCATGACAAAACACTTCTAACAGGGGCAACTCCCTACTTTCTGAGAACGGACATAGTCGAAAAATACTACGCATAATCAAAGACCCGCTAGGTTGACACACCTAGGCAAAAATAAGGGCTTCCCGGCGAACCAAAAGGGTTCGGGCAAAATGAAGGGATGAAATGAAAAAATATGTACACCCGGCAAGTCGAAAACCTGAAAAGGCGGCTTGGGCAAAAATGGGTATCCCGATGGACCGAAAACCCGAAAGGGCGGTCCAGGCAAAAGTTAGGGATCAAAGCGTACGACTATGTCCTATCATCTTGTCACCTGTCTACCAGAAGAAGGTTTGTACATCAACAACTATCAGCACCTCATAGGTCTTCCTCTCTCACTGAAACAGGGGCAATAAAGAGTTGTCTAAACAATCTAATTGTTTTGTCCTCCAAAGTACCAAGGTAGGTTCAGCTGAAGAACATAACTAGTATATCTTAATTCCCCAGAGAGTGAGCCAGCAAGTCAGTACACTCTCCTCAAGCGAAGTTATTATCAAGCCTTAAGGAAGTTGGGTATCCTCCCGCAGATCTCAGCATTCCCCAGCGCAATATACAGACATTCCTAACAAGCATCCCCGGCAGTCTTGGTCTAAAGATTGTTCCCCGGCGGTATATCAAACATTCAGTGGAGTCACTTACCCCAATACAGTTCAAACTTCCCCAGGAGAGTCCAATCCAGTTCCCCAGGAAAGTTGGAATCCGTCTCCCCAAGCAGTAAGCTTATCCCCAGTAGATTCTGGAAGCTTATCCCCGTAGCGCACTAACGCGTCTCTCGGCTTTATTCAAAGAGTTATTTCCTTACCAGGATATAACTGGGTTATCCTCAGCCAATAGCCACGGAAAGAGCGTCCTCGACGAATTCTTCTTATCCCCAGCGAAGTCTATTAACACTTCCAACATAACAATGGTATCCCCAGCGAAGTTACCATCAACATTTCAGCAGAGTACCTCTCTCCCCACAAAGTATTGCTCCCTAGCAAGATCATTAGAGTACTTTTCTCCCTGCAGAGTAATCCATTCGCCAAGTTTATTCCCTAACGGAGTTATCTTCTCCTACCGGTATTCTTGAAGCTATCATCCCCAGCGGAGGCAAAAATCTATTCTTCAATATCAGCCCAGGATATGACTTCCCGGCACCCGTCAAGGATTTATTTTCCTAAGACGAAAACATACATTCATAAACATCGCACTCCCATACATATATGCATCATATCTTACAAATCTCATTATGTTGAGAACATCACTGCTTGATCCATGTCATGCTATGACTGACCTTTACCTTTCAGGAAAGATTCAGTTAAGTTCTCAGCTATTTCAAGACCTAGACTGGTTCAGTTAAGTCGACCTTAAGATTTTTCTGTTTGTTATCCAGTGCAAGGCCTTCTCTGGTTCAGTCAGATCGACCCTAAGATCTCCCTGTTTCTTATCCAGTTGAAGATTTCAAGACCTAGACCGGTTCAGTTAATCGACCCTAAGATTTTCTGTTTCTTATCCAGTCAAAGGCCTTCTCTAGTCTAGATAAATCGACCCCTAACAGATTTTCCTGATAAAGACTCAGTAGAAGATATCCAAGATTCTCTCAATGATTACTGTTGAGGTTGTAGTCGCCTGTGGTTCTCTCCCCGTTACTGTGGAGGTAGTAATCGCCCCAAGATTCTCTCAGCGTTACTGTTGAAGTAGAAGTTATCCAAGATTGTCTCAATGATTACTGTTGAGGTTGTAGTCACCTGTGGTTCTCTCCCCGTTACTGCGGAGGTAGTAATCGCCCCAAGATTCTCTCAGCGTTACTGTTGAAGTAGAAGTTATCCAAGATTCTCTCAATGATTACTGTTGAGGTTGAAGTCGCCCAAGATTCTCTCAATGATTACTGTTGAGGTTGAAGTCGCCCAAGATTCTCTCAATGATTACTGTTGAGGTTGAAGTCGCCCAAGATTCTCTCAATGATTACTGTTGAGGTTGAAGTCGCCCAAGATTCTCTCAATGATTACTGTTGAGGTTGAAGTCGCCCAAGATTCTCTCAATGATTACTGTTGAGGTTGAAGTCGCCCAAGACTTTCTCAATGATTACTGTTGAGGTTGAAGTCGCCCAAGATTCTCTCAATGATTACTGTTGAGGTTGAAGTCGCCTAAGATTCGCTCAATGATTACTGTTGAGGTTGAAGTCGCCCAAGATTCTCTCAGCGTTCCTGTTGAGGTAGTAATCGTCCAAGATTCTCTCAGCGTTCCTGTTGAGGTAGTAATCGTCCAAGGTTCTCTCACCGTTCCTGTTGAGGTAGTAACCATCCCTGGTTCATTCATCGCCGTTTGAAGCTCCAGATTCGATTCCTGTAACCAATCAGGGCACATCTATACAAAGAGTTTGAAGACCAGCTCCTGTAAACAGGCCAGGTAATTATTTTTCTTTCTTAGGTACACAAGTTCTCACTAAGGAATCTCTTACGCGATCGACACCTAGATGGCATCTATAAGCCCATCCACATACCAACAGTCTCCAAATGGCATCTATAAGCCCATTCCCGACAAGGCTCTGTCACAACTCCAAATGGCATCTATAAGCCCATCCTCCTATCCGTCATCTCTCCAAATGGCATCTGTAAACCCATTCCCCCTACATCACATTGCTGATACTACACCATGCGAGTGCAAATTTCTGGGTACTTTAGTGTTCAATCATCTTCCACCTTCGGATCACGAAAGGAACGCAAGCCAATCTACATCCTCAGGTTTAAGAAGATTGAACAGGGGCAACTGTTGTACCCCAAAATTTGCCCTCCCATATTTCTCAAAATATTTCAAGAAAAATTCACAAGTCCAACCCGGCGCGTCATATTCAGGTATTCTTTCGCCAAGATATCTCTGATAACGTATTCTCAAATTCAGGTTCGGCTCAAGAGTCAATTCTTTAAAGAAGGTATCTGAATGTGTGAGTTTTCTCGAAGAAATATGGTGAAAAAGTGTGCAGAAAGTGCAGTTTTTACGCGCTAAACAATTCATAACTTGAAGATCGTGACTCGTTTTGAACCCGTTCCGGTGGCCAAAATTCCGTCTTGACATTATCTACGTTTTCATCTCTCACGACTGGAAGCCAATTTCGATCAGAAGGTCTTCAAAAATGTGGATTTATCAAGTATTTTTCGTACAGAAAATTTGTGACAGAAGTTTATTTCTGTCATGTTCAGAAAATCATAACTTGGTCGATTTTCATCGTATCGAGCTGGTTCCGGCGCCAAAATTTCAAAAATTTAGTTGGCTACATTTTCACAGGAGGTATCGAGTTCGAACGGTGTTCAAAAGGCCTTCATTTTTTGCTCAGAGTGCGTGACACGCTGAAAATCCTGAATGCTGAATATTATTTCATCTGGGCCGAAACTTCGAAAATTCATAACTCGGTCAATTTTTATCGGACTGGGCTCATATTTTTACACAAGGTCCCTGACTCATAGGTCTACAACTTTGCTTCAAAAGTCGAGACCAAATTATGCACCGATCAATACCAGTTTTTTATTGAAGAACGTGTCAGAGTCGACACTGGAGCCCAAAATAAGTTTGTCTGAGCTGAAACTTCAAAAATTCATAACTAATTCACCGTTTATCCGATTGAGCCGATTTTCGGACAGGAGTTAGTTATCGATGTCAGCTACATTTTGTTTTCACATTTCAACTTCAAAAAATGCACTTAAGTCCCTGCGATTTAGCCTGGAAAGTGACGAATTCAAGTGAATATTGGAGGCCCAATTGCACATTCAAAGCCCATTTGCTTTACCCTAATTTCCATTATATAATCACCTTCTTTTCACACAAACCAGAAAGAGGAGAAAAGAAGAGAGAAAAAAAACCTTGCCACAACACTGTTAGAATATCAAACTCTTTCAAGAACCCTAAAACCTTGAAATCCTTATTACAAATCTCTCTCTCACTACAAACAAGCCATCACAGTTACAAACCAACACCTCACTACTTCTTCAGTAAGGATAAGGCTGGCTTGATCTCCATGATCCTAATTTTCCAGTAAGGCATAAAAGCATTCATGTCACTAATTTTCCAGTAAGGGTAAGATTGATTTAATCTCCATGATTAAAAGGGTATAATCATTCATACATGCCATATTATGCCTAAACATTAAATTTCTTCATATATTGGCTTTATTTGCATTTTATGATTTTATTTAATGTGTTCGTGAGATTCAACACTGCAGATTTAGACAGGATCCCATGCAGGTTCATTAAGGAACGTTGAGGCCAAAAGCCAAATGGCCAAAAGCCAAATGGCCAAAAGCCAAAAGCCAAATGGCCAAAGTAGAAAAACTTATGCATGACACCAATACATGGCGAGACAGACATCCTAGAAGATTAAGAAACGTTGAGGCCAGAACACAAATGGCCAACAGCCAGAACACAAATAGCCATGAAACCCAATCCAATGGCCAAAGAATGCAGACCACGGTACTCAGGAGTCAATGAACACGCACGTGATGCCAGAAAGTCAAACAAGTCTTTTTGTCTAATGGGCCAGATTTCTCGCAAAAAACCTCCCTTTGGGTCTGAATACCCCCATGATTTGCACATTTTTATTTTTTTGATTTTCCTTTTTATTCTTTTAATTGTTTTCAATTGTTTTCTTTAATTTCATAAATTAATTTTCATAAGATAAAAAATCAGAAACTAAAATATATTTAATTATTATTATTTCACTATTAATTTATTTTGTAAATAAACTTTAATAATTAGTTTAGTAAATTAGGTTTTAAAACTTTAATCTTTTTCTCAATAAATTAAAATATGTAGAAATTAGGTTTTTTTAAATTTTTATCACTTTTCTTAATAAATAATTTTTTCTTATTATCATTATTATTAATTACTAATTTATTTTGTAAATAAACATGTACATTAAATATTTAGTAAATTAGGTTAAACTTTAATATTTTTCTTTAATAATTAAAAACAACTTAGAATTGAGGTTTCTCTTGAATTTTAATTTTCTTTATTTCATAAATACAAAAACCATCAAAAAAACATTTATTTTCTTTAATTTAATAATTAATTAACTTTTCATTCAATTTAATTCCAAAAGGGTCCAACGCCCTCGAACGTTCTATTTTCTATTCTTTTCGCGCATTTATTCTTATTTTTCTTGTAAATATTATGTAACTGTTCAAGCCATGTAATAGTAACTAGGTTTTACTTTCCGCATTTTATTAAAAATGGGTCTTTGTAATTTGGCGATGTATAGACCCGCGCCTTGTAATAGCGTATGATTTATCTTTCCGCATTTAAATTTCCGCACTTTTAAATTATAATTGCATGAAAGAATGAATGTCTAAATAAAAACAAAAGCGTAGATCACCCATAACATGACAAGACAAAAATAAATGAACATGACACACAAATCACACACCACCCCTAGGGTACGCCTCACTGTTGCCTTGCCCTTCGAAAGGTGATCGTCGAGTAGAGGATGTCTTAGTAAGTCCTCATGATCCGAGAACCTGGCATGAGGGTAGCTTCTAAGGTGTCTTCCTATTGCTCCGGTGATCACCATGTCCCGAACCTCGAATTGACCCGAACACCTCCAACGGTGGTGCTACCTACCTCTCAATGGTGGGATGGCACTACTTTAAAGGACATCTACACAAACGAATTCCTTAGGGTAGGTAGACGACTCTAGATACTTGCTCTAATTTCAAAAACAAATCAAAAAATACTTTTCACACCGACACCTTTTCAAAAAGCTTTCGAAAGCAATTTTTCAAACACTCTTGAGGACCGATACAAGAGTCGAACTGGAATTTTCAAAGAAACTTTTTAAAACCCACAGTTGAAAAGCAAACAAACTATTTTGAAAACACAAATGAGCAAGTATCTAAGAGCCCATGGATAACCATGGATAGAAAGGGTGCTAACACCTTCCCTTTCTATAACCTACCTCCCGAATCGAGAGCAATCTCTTTAAGGAATTTTTCTGTGCTTTTGTCCTTTCCATTGAGAGAAAATAAAAGACGGTGGCGACTCTTGCTTCCGCGACATTTCGCGAACCAACGTTAAACAGTCAGTTCCAGATCCACCGATCACAGAACTGGAGACTCTGCTGGGGAATATTTTTAAAGTGAGGTGTACCTTAGGGATAGTTCATAACTGTGTTTTCAATTGCTTTCTTTGCTTGCTTTAAATTGTGGTACTGTCTTGGGAGTTCTATAGATCCTGACCCGGATCTGGGGATACCTTCTTAGAAAGTAGCAACAAGGCTGTGAGGGAACTGTGCGGGGTATACCGACATGGTTGAAATAGTCTGCTACGTTGATGTGGCACTTTGGTGTGTACCGGTAACCCTTGAGTTCAGTCAAGGAGAGTACGGGGCCTCCGCGTGGTGTCGTGAAGCATCAACAGACCTTAGGAACCTTAATTGAACTATCTTGGCCTCCTTAGGGTAGTGAGATAACTGACTTTGGTGCAGTCCGAGGTTGGTTGATACTCGATACTACACTCAATTGAGGGTTGCTCTCCTGGAATATTTCGGTCGCCAGTTCAGTGGCTAAATCGAAACGATGAACAATGAAAGCAATCCCGTGATATTGGGACCCTTAGAACCCGGTTACTTCTGATAGGACAGGTTGAGCCCACCAACTTCAAGAGGGTAATACCCCGACCCCATGCTGGCCTTAAACTCTAAAGGCTTTCTCTTGTGTGACTTGTGTGCCTTCCAACTTGACTACTTGCATGCTTGTTATCTGACACATGAGTTACTTGCAGGTTTTGTTTATAGTCCTTAATAGGGATTCATAACAGGGTTACTAAGTTCTTGCAGGTTTTGTTTGTAGTCCTTAATTGGGACTCATAACAGGGTTACTAAGTTCTTGCAGGTTTTGTTTGTGGTCCTTAATGGGGACTCATAACAGGGTTACTTACATTACCCCATGCATAGCATAACATCATACCATTGCATACATCTTAACCCATTTCAAGGATCTCAAGGGCTTGTGATGTAGGTCATGATGAATCAACTATCCAGCAAGGGGCAAAGAGGATTTATTTTCCTCTAGCCAAAGTTGTCAGAGGCTATGACCCACTGGATATGGTGAGCTTTGACACTTGAAGAAGGTTCCCCGAGCCGAGATTGTCCGGGGCTATGACCCACTCGATATGGTGAGCCTTGACCCTTGAAGAAGGATTCTCAGCAACATAGGGCTCCTCCAATCAAGCTAACAAATTCAAATGCTAACAGTCTTCTTGTTTATCCTGCGAGGTCCTGGAAAACATTGCATGCATACATACACATCATAACAGGTATCCTTGTTGCAGGTCACTTACCTCTCTCGCTGTTTATTTCAGCAATGGCTTCCCAACAAGATAACCAGGACCTTCTTACTCAAGAAACTCGGTTCGGGGAAATCCTCCTGAATCTATCCAAGGGGCAGGAGGAGCTAAGGACACTTCTCATGGAGACTTTGGTCAGGAACAGCGCTGAGGACGAACGGCTGAAACACCTGCAAGCTGAGATGGATGCAATGAAAGCCCAGATGCTGGGGCAGGTGATTACCATTCAAGGTTTAGCTCAAAGACAAGAAGAGCTCGGAGTTCTCATCAACCAATTGCTTCGGGGTAACCAACTGGGGCAAACGTCTAAGGGTGAAGGGCCAGTCATCATTCAACCACCTTTGAGACAAGGAGATAAGGGGAGGACTCCTCAAATGGCTCCAGTATTACAAACTCAGCAAAAACTTCACCAACTTCAGACAGACAAGCCCAGGAGGCAGTTCACCCCGCTCAATATGTCTTTGTTTCAATCTTTACAACGCCTGTTGGGATTGAACCTGATCACATTAAGGGCTCATCCCCAGAATCCCAACACAGCACATCCTACTTATGATCCCAATAAAAGGTGTGCCTACCACTCTGCCAGTCCTGGACATGATACAAATGAGTGTTGGGCTCTGAAGAACAAGATCCAGGACCTGATTGATGAAGGGGCATTGGAGTTCACCCAAGATGGTCAGGCTGAGTTTTTCTACCATCCCTCCAAGGCTCACCATTCGAAGTAACAAGCCCTGAGATGAAAAGACTTTTGTTCATTCGAATGTTCAAGTTGTAATTTTCTTTTGTTCAAACATTTACTCATGTTAGAACGTTGTTATTTCATTAATGCATCGCATATGTCTGTTTTGAAGCAATATATTCGTATTCACTATATGCAAATTGTTTTCATATTTTTTCTGATGATCAACTCTTGATTAAGAAATTCTAAGCCTCTTGAGGGAGGATGACGAAAACGATACCGCGATCATTACAGTATGCTTTTGAACAGATCTCGCTGATGAGGTACAAGCATTGTTTCAATCCCTAAACACTGGAGTTATAAGGATGATAATCCCTCGTCAACCCATCTGAGCCAAAGAAGTAGGAGTTTTTCTTTTCGAAATTTAAAACCCTTAATCATAACCTGGGGCAGGGTAGTCTCTCAGTTGATCCAAGTGCATAACGAATGGCACCAAAGAGGTCCTTACAAAGCAAAGAAAAACAGTGATGGTTCCAAATAATCAATAAAGAAAGGCAGTCATTATCTCAAAAAATGAAAAACCCATTAAGTCAAAACCCACGAAGGAGACTTACAAAACAGGGGCATCCCGCTGACTGTAATTCCAAAAAGGAAACATCTCAGGCAAAAAATAGGGATAACGAAATCAAAAAGAAAGAGGTCCTACAAACCCTCAACAAAAAAGGAAATGACTGCCTAATCAAAATATACTGTCAATATCCGAACCATCGCTGGTATATCAAAGCAAAGACTCAACCAAGGTCTAATGCACGATTAGCTGAGTTTAGGATCGAAGAACATCACGAAGAACGGGTGGGTACAAATAATTTGAGCCTTTATCCTTTATTTCTTAAACCGTGAACCAGGCCACGTTATAACCCTTAAAAGTCCTAGCTGAAGCATGGGTTAGTTCGAAAGCATACTGTGACGAAAGGTATCCTGACTCCTTAAGGCTTACTATAAAGAAGGAGTTGACATCACGTTTTACAAACATTCATTTGTTTTATGAAAAAAAGAATGCATTTTCAAAATCTTCAAGACAGACATAGGCTTTGCATTTTTAACATAACTTTGTTTGCATATGACTTTTTGTTGAAACAGCATAGAAATTCGCACGACGAATGCCTAATGAACAGAAGTACTTCCAATCAAGGGGAAGACATGACCATGGTCCACTATCTGGGGCAGTCCAATCAAGATTCGGAGAATCTCTCAAAGGCCAAATATCCTGGGGACAAATCTCTGCCTGAGTCACTTGGGGCATTCCAACGAGGAATCTGACCTGATCAAATACCTTCTGGTGGCATGACAAAACACTTCTAACAGGGGCAACTCCCTACTTTCTGAGAACGGACATAGTCGAAAAATACTACGCATAATCAAAGACCCGCTAGGTTGACACACCTAGGCAAAAATAAGGGCTTCCCGGCGAACCAAAAGGGTTCGGGCAAAATGAAGGGATGAAATGAAAAAATCTGTACACCCGGCAAGTCGAAAACCTGAAAAGGCGGCTTGGGCAAAAATGGGTATCCCGGTGGACCGAAAACCCGAAAGGGCGGTCCAGGCAAAAGTTAGGGATCAAAGCGTACGACTATGTCCTATCATCTTGTCACCTGTCTACCAGAAGAAGGTTTGTCCATCAACAACTATCAGCACCTCATAGGTCTTCCTCTCCCACTGAAACAGGGGCAATAAAGAGTTGTCTAAACAATCTAATTGTTTTGTCCTCCAAAGTACCAAGGTAGGTTCAGCTGAAGAACATAACCAGTATATCTTAATTCCCCAGAGAGTGAGCCAGCAAGTCAGTACACTCTCCTCAAGCGAAGCTATTATCAAGCCTTAAGGAAGTTGGGTATCCTCCCGCAGATCTCAGCATTCCCCAGCGCAATATACAAACATTCCTAACAAGCATCCCCGACAGTCTTGGTCTAAAGATTGTTCCCCGGCGGTATATCAAACATTCAGTGGAGACACTTACCCCAATACAGTTCAAACTTCCCCAGGAGAGTCCAATCCAGTTCCCCAGGAAAGTTGGAATCCGTCTCCCCAAGCAGTAAGCTTATCCCCAGTATATTCTGGAAGCTTATCCCCGTAGCGCACTAACGCGTCTCCCGACTTTATTCAAAGAGTTATTTCCTTACCAGGATATAACTGGGTTATCCTCAGCCAATAGCCACGGAAAGAGCGTCCTCGACGAATTCTTCTTATCCCCAGCGAAGTCTATTAACACTTCCAACATAACAATGGTATCCCCAACGAAGTTACCATCAACATTTCAGCAGAGTACCTCTCTCCCCACAGAGTATTGCTCTCCAGCAAGATCATTAGAGTACTTTTCTCCCCGCAGAGTAATCCATTCGCCAAGTTTATTCCCCAACAGAGTTATCTTCTCCTACCGGTATTCTTGCAGCTATCATCCCCAGCGGAGGCAAAAATCTATTCTTCAATATCAGCCCAGGATATGACTTCCCGGCACCCGTCAAGGATTTATTTTCCTAAGACGAAAACATACATTCATAAACATCGCACTCCCATACATATATGCATCGCATCTTACAAATCTCATTATGTTGAGAACATCACTGCTTGATCCATGTCATGCATTGCATATGACTGACCTTTACCTTTCAGGAAAGATTCAGTTAAGTTCTCAGCTATTTCAAGACCTAGACCGGTTCAGTTAAGTCGACCCTAAGATTTTTCTGTTTCTTATCCAGTCCAAGGCCTTCTCTGGTTCATTCAGATCGACCCTAAGATCTCCCTGTTGCTTATCCAGTTGAAGATTTCAAGACCTAGACCGGTTCAGTTAATCGACCCTAAGATTTTCTGTTTCTTATCCAGTCAAAGGCCTTCTCTAGTCTAGATAAATCGACCCCTAACAGATTTTCCTGATAAAGACTCAGTAGAAGATATCCAAGATTCTCTCAATGATTACTGTTGAGGTTGTAGTCGCCTGTGGTTCTCTCCCCGTTACTGCGGAGGTAGTAATCGCCCCAAGATTCTCTCAACGTTACTGTTGAAGTAGAAGTTATCCAAGATTCTCTCAATGATTACTGTTGAGGTTGTAGTCGCCTGTGGTTCTCTCCCCGTTACTACGGAGGTAGTAATCGCCCCAAGATTCTCTCAGCGTTACTGTTGAAGTAGAAGTTATCCAAGATTCTCTCAATGATTACTGTTGAGGTTGAAGTCGCCCAAGATTCTCTCAATGATTACTGTTGAGGTTGAAGTCGCCCAAGATTCTCTCAATGATTACTGTTGAAGTTGAAGTCGCCCAAGATTCTCTCAATGATTAGTGTTGAGGTTGAAGTCGCCCAAGATTCTCTCAATGATTACTGTTGAGGTTGAAGTCGCCCAAGATTCTCTCAATGATTACTGTTGAGGTTGAAGTCGCCCAAGACTTTCTCAATGATTACTGTTGAGGTTGAAGTCGCCCAAGATTCTCTCAATGATTACTGTTGAGGTTGAAGTCGCCCAAGATTCGCTCAATGATTACTGTTGAGGTTGAAGTCGCCCAAGATTCTCTCAGCATTCCTGTTGAGGTAGTAATCGTCCAAGATTCTCTCAGCGTTCCTGTTGAGGTAGTAATCGTCCAAGGTTCTCTCACCGTTCCTGTTGAGGTAGTAACCATCCCTGGTTCATTCATCGCCGTTTGAAGCTCCAGATTCAATTCCTGTAACCAATCAGAGCACATCTATAAAAAGAGTTTGAAGACCAGCTCCTGTAAACAGGCCAGGTAATTATTTTTCTTTCTCAGGTACACAAGTTCTCACTAAGGAATCTCTTACGCGATCGACACCTAGATGGCATCTATAAGCCCATCCACATACCAACAGTCTCCAAATGGCATCTATAAGCCCATTCCCGACAAGGCTCTGTCACAACTCCAAATGGCATCTATAAGCGCATCCTCCTATCCGTCATCTCTCCAAATGGTATCTGTAAACCCATTCCCCCTACATCACATTGCTGATACTACACCATGCGAGTGCAAATTTCTGGGCACTTTAGTGTTCAATCATCTTCCACCTTCGGATCACGAAAGGCACGCAAGCCAATCTACATCCTCAGGTTTAAGAAGATTGAACAGGGGCAACTGTTGTACCCCAAAATTTGCCCTCCCATATTTCTCAAAATATTTCAAGAAAAATTCACAAGTCCAACCCGGCGCGTCATATTCAGGTATTCTTTCGCCAAGATATCTCTGATAACGTATTCTCAAATTCAGGTTCGGCTCAAGAGTCAATTCTTTAAAGAAGGTATCTGAATGTGTGAGTTTTCTCGAAGAAATATGGTGAAAAAGTGTGCAGAAAGTGCAGTTTTTACGCGCTAAACAATTCATAACTTGAAGATCATGACTCGTTTTGAACCCGTTCCGGTGGCCAAAATTCCGTCTTGACATTATCTACGTTTTCATCTCTCACGACTGGAAGCCAATTTCGATCAGAAGGTCTTCAAAAATGTGGATTTATCAAGTATTTTTCGTACAGAAAATTTGTGACAGAAGTTTATTTCCGTCATGTTCAGAAAATCATAACTTGGTCGATTTTCATCGTATCGAGCTGGTTCCGGCGCCAAAATTTCAAAAATTTAGTTGGCTACATTTTCACAGGTGGTATCGAGTTCGAACGGTGTTCAAAAGGCCTTCATTTTTTGCTCAGAGTGCGTGACACGCTGAAAATCCTGAATGCTGAATATTATTTCATCTGGGCCGAAACTTCGAAAATTCATAACTCGGTCAATTTTTATCGGACTGGGCTCATATTTTTACACAAGGTCCCTGACTCATAGGTCTACAACTTTGCTTCAAAAGTCGAGACCAAATTATGCACCGATCAATACCAGTTTTTTATTGAAGAACGTGTCAGAGTCGACACTGGAGCCCAAAATAAGTTTGTCTGAGCTGAAACTTCAAAAATTCATAACTAATTCACCGTTTATCCGATTGAGCCGATTTTCGGACAGGAGTTAGTTATCGATGTCAGCTACATTTTGTTTTCACATTTCAACTTCAAAAAATGCACTTAAGTCCCTGCGATTTAGCCTGGAAAGTGACGAATTCAAGTGAATATTGGAGGCCCAATTGCACATTCAAAGCCCATTTGCTTTACCCTAATTTCCATTATATAATCACCTTCTTTTCACACAAACCAGAAAGAGGAGAAAAGAAGAGAGAAAAAAAACCTTGCCACAACACTGTTAGAATATCAAACTCTTTCAAGAACCCTAAAACCTTGAAATCCTTATTACAAATCTCTCTCTCACTACAAACAAGCCATCACAGTTACAAACCAACACCTCACTACTTCTTCAGTAAGGATAAGGCTGGCTTGATCTCCATGATCCTAATTTTCCAGTAAGGCATAAAAGCATTCATGTCACTAATTTTCCAGTAAGGGTAAGATTGATTTAATCTCCATGATTAAAAGGGTATAATCATTCATACATGCCATATTGTGCCTAAACATTAAATTTCTTCATATATTGGCTTTATTTGCATTTTATGATTTTATTTAATGTGTTCGTGAGATTCAACACTGCAGATTTAGACAGGATCCCATGCAGGTTCATTAAGGAACGTTGAGGCCAAAAGCCAAATGGCCAAAAGCCAAAAGGCCAAAAGCCAAAAGCCAAAAGTCAAATGGCCAAAGTAGAAAAACTTATGCATGACACCAATACATGGCGAGACAGACATCCTAGAATATTAAGAAACGTTGAGGCCAGAACACAAATGGCCAACAGCCAGAATACAAATGGCCATGAAACCCAATCCAATGGCCAAAGAATGCAGACCACGGTACTCAGGAGTCAATGAACACGCACGTGATGCCAGAAAGTCAAACAAGGCTTTTTGTCTAATGGGCCAGATTTCTCGCAAAAAACCTCCCTTTGGGTCTGAATACCCCCATGGTTTGCACATTTTTATTTTTTTGATTTTCCTTTTTATTCTTTTAATTGTTTTCAATTGTTTTCTTTAATCTCATAAATTAATTTTCATAAGATAAAAAATCAGAAACTAAAATATATTTAATTATTATTATTTCACTATTAATTTATTTTGTAAATAAACTTTAATAATTAGTTTAATAAATTAGGTTTTAAAACTTTAATCTTTTTCTCAATAAATTAAAATATGTAGAAATTAGGTTTTTTAACTTTTTATCACTTTTCTTAATAAATAATTTTTTCTTATTATCATTATTATTAATTACTAATTTATTTTGTAAATAAACATGTACATTAAATATTTAGTAAATTAGGTTAAACTTTAATATTTTTCTTTAATAATTAAAAACAACTTAGAATTGAGGTTTCTCTTGAATTTTAATTTTCTTTATTTCATAAATACAAAAACCATCAAAAAAACATTTCTTTTCTTTTAATTTAATAATTAATTAACTTTTCATTCAATTTAATTCCAAAAGGGTCCAACACCCTCGAACGTTCTATTTTCTATTCTTTTCGCGCATTTATTCTTATTTTTCTTGTAAATATTATGTAACTGTTCAAGCCATGTAATAGTAACTAGGTTTTACTTTCCGCATTTTATTAAAAACGGGTCTTTGTAATTTGGCGATGTATAGACCCGCGCCTTGTAATAGCGTAGGATTTATCTTTCCGCATTTAAATTTCCGCACTTTTAAATTATAATTGCATGAAAGAATGAATGTCTAAATAAAAACAAAAGCGTAGATCACCCATAACATGACAAGACAAAAATAAATGAACATGACACACAAATCACACACCACCCCTAGGGTACGCCTCACTGTTGCCTTGCCCTTCGAAAGGTGATCGTCGAGTAGAGGATGTCTTAGTAAGTCCTCATGATCCGAGAACCTGGCATGAGGGTAGCTTCTAAGGTGTCTTCCTATTGCTCTGGTGATCACCATGTCCCGAACCTCGAATTGACCCGAACACCTCCAACGGTGGTGCTACCTACCTCTCAATGGTGGGATGGCACTACTTTAAAGGACATCTACACAGACGAATTCCTTAGGGTAGGTAGACGACTCTAGATACTTGCTCTAATTTCAAAAACAAATCAAAAAATACTTTTCACACCGACACCTTTTCAAAAAGCTTTCGAAAGCAATTTTTCAAACACTCTTGAGGACCGATACAAGAGTCGAACTGGAATTTTCAAAGAAACTTTTTAAAACCCACAGTTGAAAAGCAAACAAACTATTTTGAAAACACAAATGAGCAAGTATCTAAGAGCCCATGGATAACCATGGATAGAAAGGGTGCTAACACCTTCCCTTTCTATAACCTACCTCCCGAACCGAGAGCAATCTCTTTAAGTAATTTTTCTGTGCTTTTGTCCTTTCCATTGGGAGAAAATAAAAGACGGTGGCGACTCTTGCTTCCGCGACATTTCGCGAACCAGCGTTAAACAGTCAGTTCCAGATCCACCGATCACAATTGTCTATTACAAATTCAAAACAAAAGTCTCATTACTGGGTAACAAAAGTAATTGGGATGAAGTCCTTTGCTGTCCAGTTGCTTGGTCCTCCATCAGTAGTAGGATAGATCCAACTATCGAACTCAGACTCTTCAACGTCGTCTTCAATGGCATTCACTCCCGAATTGTTGATGAACACGGGAGGTCTTCCGATCCATGCATTCCGAACAGCCCCTTGAGCTTCTGCAGTGAAACCCAAACCAAACTTGTTAGTCTTGTGTGCAAAATCAGGGAGTTGGCCCCAATTTGCACACCCACCTTTCTCGACAACAGCCCGGGCATCCCTAAAAGAAGCCATCTTTATAGGAGAATCTTCAACAACAGTCTCAGTTATTGCCAGCGTCTGGGGAACCTCTTCAAAATGTTGAAATGGGGTCTCAATGAACTCCCTATCCATTTCTACGTATCGGAAAGAGTTAAGGTGGCTCACCATGTACTCCTCCTCTCCTTGCACTATCACAATTTTCCCTTTGGCCGAATACTTCAGCTTCTGGTGGAGCGTTGAGGTTACGGCCCCAACTTTGTGGATCCATGGGAGACCCAACAAATAAGAATAAGACGACCGAATGTCCATCACGTAGAATGTAGAGTTGAAAAATCTGAAAACCAACCTTAATCGGGATATCAACTTCTCCGTGCACCATCCTCTTAGACCCATCAAAGGCCCTAACGATGATGTTGCTTGGTTTCAGCTCTAACCCTTCACAATTCAACCGGTCTAGAGCTTTCTTAGGCAAAACGTTCAATGAGGAACCAGTATCCACTAATACATGAGCAAGAGTAGTGCCCCTGCATTCAATGGAGACATGCAGGGCATCATTGTGATTCTTCCCTTTAATAGTCAAGTCAGTGTCAGAGAAACCCAACCCATTATCGGCAGTCAAACTAGCCACTCAATCTTTAAACTGATCAGCTGACGTCTCTTGTGGTACGTGTGCAGTCTTCAGGAATGCAATCAGAGCCTTGGCATGGGCCTCTGAGCATAGCAACAGTGACAGCATAGAGATTTTGGACGGGGTTTGCCCCAGCTGCTCGACTACATTGTAGTCGCTCTTTTTGATAATCTTCAGAATCTCTTCCATCTCTTGTCTAGAAGCTTCAACAGTGATCGTATTTGGTGCCTCTGTCTGGGCAGGCTCATTAGTGGTCCCTTTGCCCCGAGTATTAGATGACTCAGAGACAGAGGTGAGAATGGGAACTTGAATAGGAATAGCAGCAGGTACACTGGCAGGTGTAATAACAACAGGTTTTCGGGCAGTTGGTGGAGAGATATCAGGTGAGAAAAGTCTTCCGTCGCGGGTGACTTTAGTAGGACCAACAATGTTGCTGACGTCAGTATTAGCATCCAAATCTTGTTTAACTCCATGAAAGTAAACATCGGCCCCGTAATGCCAAGGGACAACTTTATCAGAGGTGTAGGGGATAGGCCCAGGAACAGTGATGATCAATGGTGCAATTCTTGGAACAGATGTAATTCTAACAGGCTTTCTCGAGGAAGCCTTGGAAGAATTGTCAAGAATGGTGATAATAGCAACTTCTTCAGTATGAACTAAGGGAATAACAGTCTTCTCAAATAGAATTTCTTTACTATCCGTCATGCGTTGGACACCCGACTTCAAAAGATGGCAACTGATAGGTAGGACAGAACACATACGGCAACCTTCGTCACAACCCATAAATAAACCAGCTAGTAAAATGTTCTTTTTCACAGTCATTAAAGGGGTAACAATGTCGTTCACAGAAACCACAAACGAGTCTTCATCTATAGCATTTACTCCATGCTTGGGCATAGGAGCAGTCACAACATTAGGTCTTTCGGGCGCCTTGAACTCAATCTCCTTAGCATCAATTAAGTCCTATATTTTGTTCTTCAAAACCCAACAATCATATGTATTATGTCCCGGGCTATCGGAGTGAAAAGCACAACGGCGTTAGGTTGTACTTAGGTGATGCAATGTTGGGATTCTGCGGAGCCTCCCTTGGAGTTACTAGATTGGTCTTTAATAATTACGGCAGAATCTGAGACAGAGTCATGTTGAGATGGGTGAATTGCCTTCGAGGTCTCTCTCCTTTTTGTTGATTGTTGCGCTGAGTGGCACCAGCAGGTCTTGAAATAACAACTGCATTAACATCTTGGCGGTGTTCAGGTCTATTTTTGCTTTTCGAACTGTAGACAGCACTTGTCTCTTTCTTAAAAGGCTTCTTCTCGGTGCTTGATGAAATACCCTTTTGTATCTTACCATCCTTAATACCAGCCTCAATCCTCTCACCGGTCATAATTAGCTCTGTAAACCCAGACGAAGAGCTTCCAATCAGGTGGTTGAAAAATGGACCAGACAAGGTCCCCAAAAACATATCCACAAGCTCCTGATCAGCCAAGGGTGGTTGCACTCTTCCGGCGAGGTCCCTCCACTTCTGAGCATAATCTTTGAAACCTTCGCCTGTTCCCATTGCCATACCCTGAAGTTGGGTATGCGTGGGAGCGAGGTCGGAATTGTATTGGTACTTCCTATAGAAAGCAGTAGCCAAATCTTCCCAACTGCGGATACTGGCCCCGTCCAACTAGTAAAACCATTCAAGCTGAGTCCCTGAGAGACTGTCTTGAAAGAAGTGGATCCATATATTCTTATCAGCCGTGTACGGCTGAATCTTCCTTACATATGACCGGAGGTACAGCTTTGGACAAGAAACTCTGTCATACTTAGCAAAGGTTGGTGCTTTGAGTTTGTGGGGAATCACCACCCCAGATGATAGACCCAGATCACCAAAGTCCAGACCATGCACTTTCTGAACTTCCATCGCACTCAACCGGTCTTCCAGTTGTTTGTATCTATCCTCAGCAGGAGGATACTGGTCTTCGTCGAAGTTCATCTCGTTGTCTGAGACCACAGAGCTAGGAGCCCTTCTTTCCTCTTGACTATCTTTCCCTCCATATGAGGTGGTCAAATCAACTTCATCCCCTAGCCTGTTTCCAAACCTATGACCTGTGTTAAACAGGACTGTCCTCTTCTTCTTCTTCTTCTTCTCTTTCAGAATCAGGGTCTTCAGATCTTGCTGACCCTTAGCTAGATTCACGAACAGCTCTTGGAATTGGGCATTTTGAGCCTGTAGGGCCTTGATTGCTTGCTCAGTTGATGGTTCAGCAGAAATGATGAGTGCTGAAATAAACAACGAAGAAGATAAGAGACCTGTAATGGGTACCTGTTATGAAGTGCATGGAATGAAATGTGTATGACATGATTTCAAAGACATCGAGAGATTCAAATTCGTAAACAAGAAATGAAACACCCTTTTATTAGGTAAACTTGAAATTCAAATTGTTCAACAAATTGCCCTTAAGGCGTTACAAGAAAGGAAATACTGAAAAGGAAATAAAACCTGGAAAGGAAATAATCAAAGGACCATCAGTGCTCCCATTGTCGCTTCTTTTCAGTGCGGTCATAGTCATTGAGAATACGCTCGTTCTCCAGCTGCCTAGTCAACTTCTGGATCTTCTGCTCTTGCTCGTTAAACTTTTCTCGGTAAGCATCCCTCTCTTCTCTCAACTGCATCCAAGATCTTTTTAGTGCCCCAATGTCAGTGGGCATGTAAGGGTGGAGAATGGTAGGAAGAACCCCCTCTTCATTAGCAACTTCAACAATGATAGGCAGGACGGCTTCATACGGCATTCCCAGCTTCTGGGCACGGATACAGACCCATCTAAGATATGGCTCCATCGGAAGAAAAGTCTTTGGACCCAGTTCATGTGGATCAGATCTGTGAACTCTATCCCAAGCCCTTATGAACCTGCGGCATTGCTCGTCGCTATCCCCTTGAAAATCAAAGATGATACTAGGCATTAGCAATTCATGAGGTCCTTCTCTTCTGGCTCTCCCAAACTGACGTAAGGCCAAGCATGGATTATAAGAAATTCCTCTATGGGTTCCTATCAATGGAACATTGGGATACTCCCCACAACGATCAATAATAGCCACCTCGTCCATACCCTTGATAGTTCAGATGATGTCATTATGAGAGAGAGACATAACCCTATAAGCCCAGCCCATGCCTTCTTTGTTCTTTAGCACTGATTTGGGGAGGTGTGAAATAAACCACCTCGCCAATAATGGAGCACAACACATTAAGGATCCCCGTTTACGAGCAGTACATGCATAAAGCTGATGAAGAATGTCACCCAAGAGAGTGGGTACAGGATTACGAGAGATGAAGATTTTCACCGCATTCACATCAACAAAGGAGTCAGGGTTCGGAAACAATACCAAGCCATATATCAGAAGAGTCAGAATATCTTCGAATGCCTTGAAGTCTAGACTATCCCATAAATAATTAGCCTTACCAACCAAGAACTTAGTCAAAAATCCCCTTGCTCCACTTCTAGTCTCCCAATTAGCCATTACCTCATCCTTTGTCATATGAAGGGCTGAAGCAATCTCTTATGGCCTAAGGATCTTCTCCCAACCAGTAAACGGGGTCTGCTCCAGAATAGAGATACCGAGCAGATCAGAGAACTCTTCCAAGGTAGGAACCAATTGGTAGTCCTGAAAAGTAAAGCAATGGTACAGTGGATCATAGAACTGGACTAGGACACTCATCATCTGTTCGTCCAATTTGGAGGTGACCAAACTGAGAAGATACCCATGTCTTCTGATGAAGGAGGTAGTATCAGGCATCTTTGAAATTAATTCTTTAAGCATGGTGGGAACCTGGACAAAGTTGATCCGGATGGTATTCCTACGCATGGGCATCATGACCTACAAAACAGAACAAAGATGAATCCTTCTTGTCTTTGAAATAGGTTAGTCCAATGCAAGATGTATGCAATGTTATGATGTCATGATGTCATGATAGAAAGCACATCACAAGTATCCACAAATAGAAAACATGGTAAAGGCACGCAAGTCACACAGAGAGCCCTTAGATTTCAGGCTGGCAAGGAGATTAGGTACTACCCTCTTTCAGTTCAGTTGGTTTAAACCTGTCCTAAAAATAGTAATCGGGTTCTAGAGGATCTCAATATCACTGACTACCCTCGATCGGTCATAATTCCAGTTTAGAAACCTTTTCTTGCGGCCGGAATCATCGCGAGAGTTTAGTCTCAATGAGTGTAGCATACTGCTACTGTTCTATGGCCAAGTTGGTCAATTTAAAGGTTCTAAGGTCAGTTGGTGCTTAATGACCCCTTAGATGACCCATATTCTCCTCGTTCCAACACAAGGGATATCAGTACAATCTAAAGTGCCACACCAATGTAGCTACTGCTTCAACTGTATCGGTCTATGCCGTACAGTTCCCTCACAGTTTATTGCTACTTACCTAAAGGGTATCCCCCAGATCCGGGTTAGGATCTATAGTAACTTCGATACAAGCCCACAAATATAAATCATACAAGCCAAGCAATTGAAAACATTATGAACTATTCCTAAGGTACACCCCACTTATTAAGCATCCCCAACAAAGTCGCCAGTTCTGTGATACGGTGGGAAGAACTGACTGTTTTTTAGAATGCTGGTTTGCGTTTTGCGTTTGTTTTCGCAAAATTTCGCGGTAAGCAAGAGTCACCACCGACTTTTATTTTATCCAACAAGGAAAGGAAAAAAAGCACAGAAAAATTCCTTTTTCAAGATATTTCTCGAGTTCGGGGGGTAGATTATAGAAAGGGAAGGTTTTAGCACCCTTTCTATCCGTGGTTATCCACGGGCTCTTAGGTACTTGCTCAATTTTTTTTCAGAATTTCTTTCTTTGTGCTTGTAGGTTTGAAAAAGCTTTTCGTTTGAAAGCTGTAAGTGTGAAAAGTTTTGTTTTGTTTTGGAAAGAGCAAGTACTTAAGAACCATCTACCTACTCGAAAAAAGGAATCGTTCTATGCAATTTTCCTTTAGACAATGCTATCCTACTATTAGTGAGTAGGTAGCACCATCGTTGGAGTTTTAAGGGTCAATTCGAATTTAGAGACGTGCGGTCACTAAAGCAATGTTAGGACGCCTTAGCGGTAACCCTAATGTCTTAGATCATTTGTTTTTGAGGCAACAATATCCGAGGCAATCATTTTGAGGCAACTATGATCTTTGGACAAGAGGGCGACCTCTAAAACTACCTATACTCAATGACTGCGCACAAAGGCAACCAAGTGGGGTGTACCCTAAGAGTGCGCATGTGCGAGTGTGTTGTTTTTAGTTATTTTTGTCTTTGTACATGTCAATGGTTATCTAAGTTGATTTTAAGTTAAAACATTCAATCTTGTCATGCATTCCCTATTATCAAACATCTAGCAGTTATATTTTGCAGAAAATAAATTTCGGAAATTTAACTAACTATTACAAGGCGTCGGGTATTTACATCGTCAAAAGCAACCCTTTGAAAATAAAGTAAAAGCGGAAAAATAAATATCCTAATTAATTATTAAAAACCGGGAGCAGATACATTAATAATTGAATAAGGAAAAATAAATCGCGCGAGTGAATTGGATCGAATGCGAAATTAGGGTTTTGACCCTTCTAACCTAATTTAAAAGAAAATTGTTTTTTTTTGTTGTTTTTAATATTTTTTAAAGAAAAGAATTTAGGTTTTAAAATTAAATGCTAAATTAATTAGTCATTAAATAATGAAAATAATTACAAGACCTATTTTTGGTTTTTGATTATTTTAGGAAAAAAATAAAATACAATTAAGTTAGTAATAAAACCTATTTATTCTAATTAATTTTTAATTATTTACAAAATAAATGAAAGTTATCTAAAATTAACCTAATTAAATTAATTAATATTTATTGATAAAAAATAAAATTCTAAACTTATTTGGACATAAAAATATTTTTGTGATTTTTGATAAAAAAGAAAATTAATTAATTGTTAGTAAAAATAATAAATTAATTAATTAAAGAAAAATATAGAAAAAGGAAATAAAGAGTGAGAAATGGACCTGATTTTAGGGTGCAGCAGCTGTTGGTGTCATGTGTAAGCTATTCTGTTTTGGCCATTTGTGTTTTGGCTTTTGGCCATTTGTGTTTTGGCCTCAACGTTCCTTAATGAACCTGCATGGGATCCTGTCTAAATCTGCAGTGTTGAATCTTATGTACACATTAAATAAATTACTATATATCATGAAATACAAATAAAACCAATATATGAAGAAATTTAATGTTTAAGCCAATATGGCATGTATGAATGATTATACCCTTTTGATCATGGAGATCAAATCAGCCTTACCCTTACTGGAGAAGTAGTGATATGAATGCTTTTATGCCCTTTTGATCATGGAGATCAAGCCAGCCTTAGCCTTACTGGAGAAGTAGTGAGATGTTGGTTTGTAACCGGGATGACTTGTTTGTAGTGAGATGTTGGTTTGTAACCGGGATGGCTTATTTGTAGTGAGAGGGGGATTTGTAATAAGGATTTCAAGGTTTTAGGGTTCTTGAAAGAATTTGATATTCTGACAGTGTTGTGGCAAGGGTTTTTTTTTATGAAGAAAAAAGATTAGATTGGTTGGTTAATAATTAAGAATAATAACGATAAATAATTAAAGGAAATAAATAATAAAATAAAAAAGAAAGGGTTAGGAGGTTTGGGCCTGCTTAGGGGGTCTGATTAGCAGTTTTGTGGCCCAATTGAGTTGGCTTGGCTTGACTTTTTGGAATCCAGCGTGTGCATTTGACTAGGGAGTATGGTGGACGTCCCATCTGGGCCATCAAATTTGTCATGGGGCCATCTGTCCCTTGATTGAATGAGGGAGTATGATGCATCATGCGCTGGCATCAACACTGGAATACCTGAAGAGAAAAAATACAAAGCATATGGGGGGACCTGAGATTCGAACCCGGGTCCTGTTGGATTTTTAACACATGCCACTACCACTCAACCAATGCGCTTCAACTGTTAGTGTAATGGACAATAATGATTATAAGGGAAAACACGTTCATATGCCAGAATTAAAAAAATGCGCGAATATTTGAAATGGCTAACCAGGGGGAGACACGTTTGTCGTCTCTGTCCTTAGGTCTGCAAGGAAATTACCTGCGGATTTAGATTCGCAGCTAAAAGCGTATGTCATTTCAAAAACCCATCTCAGGCCATATAAACTCCATCCAAGGCCATGGTTGTGCTTGTCTTTCTCCTCCGGTCATGTCCATGGCCATTAATAGGTCTAATTTTACCTGTAACAAAAAACCCTAAAAAAAACCTAGGAAACCCTACAATGGCGTTTTGCACCACAGAGCAGATAAACACAATCAAATAATATGGAAAGCTTGGAAATTATCTTGTGATTGCAAATATACCCTTGGTTTCTTGTAATGATGCATAGATTTTGAAACACGAAATCAAATTCAGAGGGGGGACGCGTATCACTTACAGTGCATTTGAGAGCGTGTGAGAGCTTGCTTTGGGTTGATTCCGACTCAGTGATTGTCCAGCAAGCGATTGGTGTTGAGTTTTGCCTTTGTAAACGCCTCTAAATGGGATTTCCGTTTTGCACTTTTTTCACTTTTTTCAAGTTTTGTTCTTGGTGTTCTTGCAGCCTCTAGGTCTGGATTTCGTGCCTTTGCCTTGTATATGTATGATGGAGTGTATTAGGTCAACTTTTGTGGACTGAATCCTTGCACATTGATGCCTTGAGATTTGATTTGATTCACCATTGATAACTTGCCTAGTTTGCCAAAAATCCAATCTTCTTGCACATGGAATGCTTGATACGAATTTGATCATGACATTGATGATGATTAGGTCCTGAAAATAGAAAAAGATCTCATGTAATCAAGTTTTGGGATTTTATTTGATTTAAATTGATTTAAAATGAAATAATTAAATAAAAATCAAATAAAATAATAAATTTGATAAATGGACACAAGGATGAATCTAGGACACGTATGGAATGTGGAAAGCCCAAATCAAGTGGAAAAGAATTGGCCCATTTGACAAAATTTGAAGTTTTGGGGATAGTTAACTTTTGGCAATTTTGCAAAAATGCCCAACTTCAACAATGCATAACTTCTTCAATTTTGAACTTTTGGAAGTGTTCTTGGACTTTTTAGGAAGCTTGAGATGTCCTATAACCAACCCTTTTGGTGTCATCTCATTTTGATATTCCATTCTCAAGTTATAAGCTTTGGAAAAAAATGTGTTTTTGTTGACTTTCAAAAATTACCTATAATGTCCAAATTTGTAACTTCTTATGAATGCATTTTTTGATCTTGGGGAATGAAGATGGATTGAAGGAAATTTCATCCTCTTAAAAATTAGCTTTTGATGGGTCATTTATCATAAAGTATGAGAAAGTTATGCTTAGTCAAAGTTGAGTTGACTTTTCCTATAAAACCCTAATTTAACAACTTTTGAGTCTTGATGAATTTTGAGCAATCCTTGATGAATCATGATCAACCCTTTATAAAATTATGAAATATCCTTCAAAATGAGAATGTTGACAAAAAATCTTGAAGTTTGACTGTTTAAAGGTCATAGTTGACTTTTGCCCTAGCACAGTCGATTTTTGGACCTTTTGAGCATTTGACTGAGCAAACTTCCTCTGCAAGGCTTGAAATTTGACATGGATGATCTTGAGAACATATTAGGATATTGGGGAGAACTTTAGGTCATTTGGAATCAAGGATCTTGATGCAACACAAAACCCTAATTTGGGGTTGACTGCCTTAGGAGATGACTTGTCTGACCCGTTCTTGAGCAATCTTTGAGCCACTTGGAGATTATTCTTGCAATGTTTTGAGAAATATGGGAGAGAAAATTTTGGGGTGCAACACGGGTCTTTGATTATGCGTAGTATCTCTTCACTATGTCTGCATTGACGGGGCGAGGAAGGTCGTCACCATCCATGGTGGTTAAAATCATAGCTTCTCCCGAGAAAATGCTCTTAACCACAAATGGCCCTTCATATGTGGGGTCTATTTTCCCCTGGGATCACCTTGCGGCAGTATGATGCGATTGATAAATAGATCCCCGACTTGATATTCTTGATGTCTGACTTTCTTGTTAAAAGCCTTGATCATCCCCCTTTGATATGTCTGACCATGACAGATAGCAGTAAGTCTCTTTTCATCGATTAGATTCAGCTGATCAAGTCGGGTTTGGATCCAGTCGTCTTTGTTCAAACCCGCATCCTTCATAATCCTGAGAGAGGGTATCTGGACTTCGATGGGTAGGACTGCCTCCATGTCGTACACCAAAGAGTAGGGTGTTGCCCCTATCGACGTCTGTGCTGAGGTACGGTATCCATGAAGAGCGAATGGTAACATCTCGTGCCAGTCTTTGTATGTCACTGTCATCTTCTGCACAATCTTCTTGATGTTCTTGTTAGCTGCTTCAACAGCCCCATTCATCTTCGGCCGGTAGGGAGAAGAGTTATGATGTTGTACCTGAACTGTTTGCAGAGCTTGTTGATCATCGTGTTATTGAGATTTGTACCATTGTCAGTAATAATCCTCTCTGGTACACCATATCGACAGATCAGATTGTGTCGGATGAACTGCGCCACGACGTTCTTGGTTACTGTAGCAAAGGAAGTTGCCTCGACCCACTTCGTAAAGTAATCAATTGCTACCAGAATGAAGCGATGCTCGTTAGACGCAGTAGGTCTGATCTCGCTGATCATGTTAATGCTCCACATTGCAAAAGGCCAAGGAGCTGTCAAAACATTCAGGGGAACTAGAGGCGCATGCACCTTATCAACGTATACTTGGCACTTATGGCAAGTTCAAGAGTGTTGATAACAATCGGCTTCCATAGTGGACCAGTAATATCCTTCCCGTAGGATTTTCTTTGCCATGGTATGTCAGCTGGAATGAGTTCCGAAGGTACCTTCATGTAATTTTTCCATGATTCTTTCTGCCTCGCTCTTGTCTACGCACCGTAGTAAGGTTGAATAATGGTTACGCTTATAGAGGATTCCATTACTGATGAAGAACTTCGCAGCAAACCTTCTCAGAAACTTCTTGTCGTTAACAGATGCCCCCTCGGGGTACTCTTGTGCCTCAAGATACCTCTTTACCTCGTGAAACCAGGGTTTAACTGCTACCTCTTTAGTCTCAATGTCATAGCAATGTGAGGGTTCATCCAGCCTCTCAATGGTAATCTGGGGAGCTTCATTGTCCCATCTAACTTTGAACATATAAGACATGGTAGCTAGCGCGTCCGCCAACTGGTTCTCTTTTCGTGGGAAATGTTTAAAGGTTATCTCCTCAAAGTGTGGGAGCAATGTTAGTACATACTCTTTATAAGGAATAAGATTCGGGTGCTTCATATCCCACTCGCCTTTGATCTGACTTATCACCAGAGCGGAATCTCCGAATACACTTAAGAACTTAATCCTCAGGTCAATAGCAGCTCGAAGACCCATGATACATGCTTCATACTCTGCCATATTGTTGGTGGAGTTAAAACATGATTGGGCGGTGAACGGAGTATGACAACCCTCAGGAGATATAATTATAGTGCCAATGCCATTACCCAATGCGTTCGAGGCTCCATCAAAATATATAGACCATCGGGATCCCTCCTCAGGTCCTTCATCCGGCCCGGGTTCTTCGCAGTCGGTTACCAACATGATATTCTCATCCGGGAACTCGAAATTCATGGACTGGTAGTCATCCACGGCCTGATGCGCTAAATGATCTGCAAATACACTCCCCTTGATTTCTTTTTGGGTTGTGTATTGGATTTCGTATTCGGTCAAGATCATCTTCCATCTTGCTATCCTTCCGGAGAGAGCTGGCTTGTCGAAGATATACTTGATCGGATCCATCTTTGATATCAACAAGGTAGTGTGAGTCAGCATATACTGTCTCAGCCGGTGAGCAGCCCATGCCAAAGCGCAGTAAGTTTTTCGAGCAATGAGTATCGGGTCTCACAGTCGGTAAACTTTTTGCTAAGGTAATAAATGGCATGATCTTTTTGTCCAGACTCATCATGCTGCCCCAACACACACCCCATAGAGTTATCCAGTACTGTCAAGTATAATATCAAAGGTCTTCCTTCAACTGGAGGCATCATAATTGGTGGTTCTTGAAGGTATTCCTTGATTCTTTCGAAAGCGGTCTGGAATTCATCATTCCACTTTACCACTTGATCTTTCTTCAACAGCTTGAAGATTGACTCACAAGTAGCAGTCAGATGTGAAATGAACCGGGCGATGTAATTTAGACGTCCCAAGAAGCCTCTAACTTCCTTTTCTATGCGGGGAGCCGGCATCTCCTGTATGGCTTTTACCTTTGTAGGGTCCACCTTAATACCTTTATCAATGATGACGAAACCCAGAAGCTTACCAGACCTTACCCCGAAGGTACACTTGTTCGAATTCAACCTCAGCTTGTACGTCTTCAACCTGTCAAACAGTTTCTGGAGATGATCAAAGTGGTTTTCCTCAGTCTGTGACCTAGCTATCATGTCATCAACATAAACCTCGATCTCGTGGTGAACCATATCATGGAACAAAGCGACCATGGCATGCTGATAAGTTGCCCCAGCATTCTTCAACCCAAAAGGCATTACATTGTAACAGAAGGTTCCCCACTGTGTAACGAAGGTTGTCTTCTCCATGTCTTCAGGAGCCATCTTGATCTGGTTGTAGCCAGAAAAACCATCCACGAAGGAGAAAATCTTGTGTTGTGCGGTATTGTCGACTAGAACATCAATGTGAGGAAGTGGGGAGTCATCCTTGGGGCTTGCCCTGTTCAGATCTCTGTAGTCCACACACATCTGTACCTTATCGTCCTTCTTAGGTACCGGAACGACGTTGGCAACCCACTGCGGATAGGAAGTGACAACTAGGAACCCCACGTCAAACTGTTTCATGACCTCTGCTTTGATTTTCTCTGACATTTCAGGGCACATACAGCGGAACTTCTGCTTTACTGGAGGGCAGTCTTCCTTAGTCAGCAGGCGATGTACCACAATATCAGTGTCCAAACCAAGCATATCTTCATAGGACCAGGCGAAGATCTCGATGTAGTCGTGTAGCATCTGTACTAACCGTTGTTTGACACTAGGCTCCAGATTCGCACCTATCTTGACCTCTTTCTTTTCTTCCTCTGTACCCAAATTCACTGACTCAAATGGCTCTTCATGAGGCTGTTTGGCCCTCTCTTTCTGCTGCAATAGTCTAGCAATTTCTCCAGGCACCTCACAATCATCCTCACCTTCGTCCTCGGCTTGGTTGATCGGATTTTTGAAGTCATAGCTGGCAATAGCAGAGCTGTTATCAATGGGATCCAGAGTGGATATGGATCTGCAGTATGATACGTGAGTGTGTGTAAGAGGATAGCTGTTTTGATAAAGTGAGAGACAGAAAAGAGAAAACAAGGAGCGAAAAATTTGTAATGCAAGAAACTTCCAATGCTTTATTAATGATATATGAAAATGACAAATAATAAGCCCTCACAAGAAAAGCCAAGGTGCCTCGGGCAAGGCACCGAGCCATAAATTTTTAAACTGTTTATTACAAATCATAAAACAAAAGTCAATTACTGCGGAATAAAAGAAACAGGTATGAAGTACTTCATCGTCCAGTTGTTCAGTCCATCGTTGGTTGTTGGGTAGATCCAACTGTCGATGTTTGAATCCTCTTCACTGTCCTCAATTGCATTAACTCCCCGACTGTTGATGTGTAGAGGAGGTCTTCCAATCCGTGCACGCCTAACAGCCCTCTGAGCCCCTATAGTAAAGCCCAAACCAAATTTGTCAGTTTTGTGAGTAAAATCAGGAAGCCGACCCCAATTGGTACACCCACCTTCTTCAATTACAGCCCTGGCATCCTTGAGAGAAGCCATCTTCAGCGGAAGTTTGTTGGTAGTGACTTCAGTTGACGCTAGAATCTGAGGGACCTCTTCGAAATTCTGACAAGGAGTTTCTATGAATTCTCCATCCATTTCCACGTAGCGGAAGGAATTGAGATGACTCACCATGTACTCCTCTTCACCTCGCACTGTGACAATCTTTCCCTTCACCGGATACTTCAGCATTTGATGGAATGTGGAAGTCACTGCCCCTGCCTCATGGATCCAAGGACGACCCAGCAAGCAAGAATACGACGGCCTGATATCCATCACGTAGAAGGTTGACCCAAAGGTATGAGAACCCACCTTGACAGGGATGTCCACCTCTCTGTGCACCATTCTTTTTGACCCATCAAAAACCCTTACCACAATATTACTCGGCTTTAGAATCAAACCTTCACAATCCAGATGGTCTAGCGCTTTCTTCGGTAGAACATTCAGTGAGGACCCGGTGTCTACTAGCACATGGGCCATAGTGGTGCCCCTGCACTCGATCGAGACATGCAAAGCATCATTATTATTTCTCCCCTTAGCAGTCATATTCACATCTGAAAACCCTAACCCATTGTCAGTAGTTAGGATAGCCACACAATCTTTGAACTGATCTGCAGAAGTTTCCTGCGGCACATGCGCAGTCTTGAGAAACGCAATCAAAGCCTTCACATGGGCTTCAGAACATAACAACAAGGACAACATGGAGATCTTTGAAGGGGTCTGCCTCAGCTGCTCGACTACATTGTAGTCGCTCTTCTTGATAATTTTCAAATTTTCCTCTATTTCTTGTTTCGAGGTTTCTACAATGATCTTCTTAGGTGCCTCCGTCCGGGCAGGCTTACCTATGATATCTTTACCCCGAGTCCTAGATGACTCAACGACAGGGGTGATAACTGGAATAGGAACTGGGACAGTAGTTGATGCACTAGCAAACAGAATGACAATAAGTTTATGGACAGTCGGAGGGGAGATCTCGGGAGAAAAGATTCTTCCACTTCTGGTGACCTTGTTAGCCCCAACAATATTACTGATATCCGTATCGGCTTCTTCAGCCCTCAGATCTTGTTTAAAACCATGGTAATATACATCAGCATTGTAATGCCATGGGATAGCCTTATTTGAGGTATATGGGATGGGGCCAGGAGCGGTGATTATTAACGGAGCAATTCTTGGAACAGGGGTAACCCTAACAGGTTTTCTCAAGGAAACCTTGGAAGTATTGGCGGAAATGGTGATAATGGCAACATCTTCAAACGGAATCATAGCCTTCTCAAACAAAATTTCTTTATTATCCATCAGGCGCTGAACACCTGACTTCAATAAACAGTAACCAGAAGGCAGAATTGAACACATGTGGCAACCTTCACCACAGCCCGGAAATAAACCGTCCAACAACAAATTCTTCTTAACCGTCATCAAAGGAGTAGAAATTTCTTCCATAAAGGTCACAAACGAATCGGTGTCCACAACATTGACTCCTCGACCATGTTTGGGCATGGGAGTAGTTATAACATTTGGCTTTTCCGGAGCATCAAAATCTATCTCTTTAGCTTCCAGAAAATCTTGCACTTTATTCCTCAGAGCTCAACAATCGTTTGTATCATGGCCTGGGCTCTCCGAATGGTAGGCGCATCGCGCGTTGGGATTGTATCTGGGAGAAGCAGTATTTGGATTCTTGGGAGCCTCTTTCAAGGTTTCCAAGTTGGACTTTAACAGATGAGGCAGGACTTCAGCCAAAGTCATATTGTTGCGGGTAAACTGCCATTGTGGTCTTTCCACCCTTTGTTGATTGTTGCACTGTGGGGGAACCGCGGGTCTTGGTATCACTACATCATTTACCATTTGACGATGTTCAGACCTGTTTTATCCCCTTGGGCCATAGAGTGCATTAGCTTCCTTCTTACTGGTGAAAGGCTTCTTTACCGAACTTGAAGAGGTGTCCTTCTGTATTTTACCACTTCGAATTCCAGCTTCTACTCTCTCTCCAGTCAAAATCAACTCAGTAAACCCAGATGAAGAACTGTTGATTGAAAAATGGACCAGACAGCGTCCCTAGAAACATGTCAACCAACTCCCTATCAGACAAAGGGGGTTGGACTCTTCCAGCCAAGTCTCTCCACTTTTGAGCATAGTCCTTAAAAACTTCACTTGCAACCATAGACAAACCCTGGAGCTGAGTACGAGTGGGAGCAAGGTCGGAGTTATACTGATACTGCCTATAAAATGCAGCAGCAAGGTCTTCCCAGTTTCGGACACTGGCTCCTTCCAACTTATAAAACCATTCAAGTTGAGTCCCTGACAGACTATCTTGAAATAAGTGTACCCACAAATTTCTATCAGCAATGTGGGGTTGGATTTTTCTGACGTAAGAGCGGAGATGGAGTTTTGGACAGGATACTCCATCGTACTTGGCAAAAACTGGAGCTTTGAACTTATGAGGGATGACCACTCCTGATACCAGTCCCATCTCTCCGAAGTCTAAACCAGGGATTTTCTGAATTTCCATAGCACTCAGACGGTCTTCCAGCTGCTTGTACCTATCCTCGGCAGGAGGGTATTGATCATCGTCGTAATCTGTATCGTTATCAGAAACTGATGGACTAGGGTCCTTTACCCTCTCTTGGTTCTCCCCATCCTTGGATGAGGAGGTCAGATCAGCTGGTTGTCTCAACCTTTCTCTGAATCTTCTATCCATCTTCAGAATATCGACCTTCTTCTTCTTCTTCTTCTCTTTCAGAATAAGAGTCTTCAAATCCTCTTGCCCTTTAGCCAGACTTATGAACATCTGTTGGAATTGTGCGTTCTGTGCCTGAAGATCTTTAATGGCTTGATCGGAAGACATTTTTGCTGAAATAAACAGCGAAGAAGATGAGAAACCTGTAAGGGTACATGTGATGATGTGCATGATAATGGGATGCGCATTAATGGTTTCAAAGACTTTGGGAGATTTAAATTTGTAAACCAAAAATAAACAAAACTTTATTAGCTTAACTTTGAAAGGTTCACTTTAAGGCGTTACAAAGAAGTAAATAAAACAAAATCTAAAACTAGAAAAAGTAAAATCAAAAGTCCCACGGACGCTTCCTCTTTGTGCCGATGTAGTCATTGATCACTCTTTCTTCCTCGAGCTGCCTGGTGAGCTTCAAAATCTTCCTTTCTTGCTCATGATACTTTTCCCGATAAGTATCCCACTCATTTTTCAGCTGAATCCAAGACCTCTACAACTCCCCATGATCAGTGGGCATGTAGGGATAGAGAATCGTGTAAGGAATGTCGTCTTCATTAGTGGGCTCCACAATTACTGGTAATATGGCCTCATAGGGCATCCCAAGCTGCTGGGAACGAGCTCGGACCTATTGGAGGTAAGGATGCATAGGAAGGGAAGTCTTTGGTCCCAACTCTTAGGGGTCAGATCTGTTCACCATTCCCCAAGCTTGTATAAACCTCCGACGATGCTCCTTAATATCCTCCTTATAGTCAAATACAATGTCCTCAAGAAGTAACTCATGGGGACCATCTCTCTGAGCATGACCAAATTTCCGCAAAGCTAGACAAGGATTGTAAGTTATACCTCCTCTAATTCCAAGCAATGGGAAATTAGGGTATCCCCCACAACGGTCAATAACAGTAGTGTCTTCCATAGCCCGGGAACACCAAAGAATATCTGTATGGGCAAGTGACATTATTCTGTAGGACCAACCCAAACCTTCTTCGTTCTTCAGCACAAACTTAGGGAGGTGAGAAATAAACCACCTCGACAACAGCGGCATGAAACACATAAGAGTCCCTCTTCTCCTCACGGTACGAGTATAGAGGGCATGCAAGATATCACCCAGTAGGGCAGGCACAAGATTGCAAGAAAGGAAAATCTTGACAACATTCACATCTACAAAGGAACTTGGATTCGAGAAGAGAACAAAACCATACATGAGGAGAGCCAAGATATCTTCAAAAGCCTGAAAATCCAAATTATCCCAGAATAGCTGAGCATGGTCTATCAGAAATTTGGCTAGAAAACCTTCGACCCCGCTTCGTGTTTCCCAACTGGAAACTACATCAGACTGTTTCAAATGCAGAGTTGAGGCAATGTCTTCTGGTCTAGGAACTTCTTCCATACCTATGAAGGGTACCTTTTCAAGAATGGATACGCCCAATAGATGAGAGAACTCTTCCAAGGTGGGTACCAGCTGGTAATCTGGAAATGTGAAGCAATGATGCACGGGATCGAAGAACTGGAAAAGTACACTCATCATCTGCTCATCAAGATTTGAAGTAACCAGGCTGAGAAGTTGACTGTGTCTCTTAATGAACATAGAAGTCTCAGAAACTCTTGAGGCTAGCTCTTTAAGTTGGGAAGGTATTTGCACAAAGTTGACTTGGATGGTATTTCTGTGTACGAAAGCCATAATCTGTAAAACAGAACAAAGATAAATTCCCTTGGTCTTTGAAATGGTTAGTGTAATGAAGCATGAATGTCATGTTATGATGCATGATGTCATGATAAACCACAGGTATAGCAAACTATAGGTATTGCAAACACAGTCAAATCACACAAAACCCTTAGGTTTAAGGCTTGCATGAGGTCAAAGGTAGTACCCTCTTGAATTTAAGTTGGTTCCAACCTATCCTAGAAAAAGTAATCGGGTTCTAGAGGATCTCAATATCACTGACCATCCTCCATCGGTCATGGTTTTAGCTCACGCAATCTTTTCTTGCGGCCGAAACTATCTCGAGAGTATGGTCTCAATGAGTGTAGCATCGAGTATCAACCAGTTCCCAGCTTTACACCGAGGCCGGCTATCTCACTACTTTTTAATGGCCAAGTTGGTCGATTAAAGGTTCTAAGGTCAGTTGATGCTTAACGACCACGTAGCGGCCCCGTATTCTCCTCTTTTCTCCACAAGGGATACCGGTACCAACCAATGTGTCACATCAACGTAGCTAATGCTTCAACCGTATCGGTCTATGCCGTATAGTTCCCTCACAGTTTATTGCTACTTACCTAAAAGGTGTCCCCAGATTCGGGTTAGGATCTATAGTGACCCCAAACAAAACCCTTAAAAGTAAAGCAAACAAAGCATTCAAGAGAAGCAAATATGATGACCTAGATCCTAAGGTATACCCCACTTAATGTCTCCCCAGCAGAGTCGCCAATTCTGTAATACGGTGGCAGAACCGACTGTTTTGAAATGCTGGTTTGTGTTTTGTGTTTTGTGTTTTGTGTTTGCAAAATGTCGCAGTAAGCAAGAGTCGCCACCGACTTTTATTTCATCCAATCGGAAAGGAAAAAAGTACAGAAAAAATCCTTTTTCGAAATATTCTGAGTACGGGGGATAGATTATAGAAAGGAAAGGTGTTAGCACCCTTTCTATCCATGGTTTTCCATGGGCTCTTAGGTACTTGCTCATCTTTTAAAATTGCTTGTGTATGTGCTTTGTCTTTGAAAAATGTTTTACTTCGTGATAACCCTTATATCAGTCCTCAAAGGTGTGACGAAGTTGTTTTGAAATTTTTTTTGAAATGTGTAAGTGTGAAAAGTTTTGATTTGAGCAAGTAGTTACTAGCGTCTGCCTACTCGAAAAAAGACCGTTTCTATTCTTGTTTCCTTTAGACAGCGCTATCCTACTATTGATAAATAGGTAGCACCGTTGTTGGAGTTGTAAGGGTCAATTTGAAAGGGACGTCCGATCACTAAAGCGATGTTAGGACACCTTAGTAATAACCCTAGAGTCTTAAGATCATATTTGAGGCAACATTCTGAGGCAACATCCGAACAAGACATTTGATCTTTTTTAGACAGAAGGGCAACCACTAAGACACTCTATACTTAATGATCGTTTACTGAAGGCAACCAAAGTGAGAGCATACCCTAAGAGTGATATGTGCGAGTGACTTGTTTCAGTTATTTATCTTTGCATATTAGGGTTTTCTAACTATTTTAATTTGTCATGCATTCTTGTCATACAATCCTATTAGCATACATCTAAACAGTTAAATATTTGCGAGAATTTAAAAATGCGAGAAAATAAATCTACGCTATTACAAGGCTTCGAGGAGGGGGATTAATTACATATCCAAAAACCCGGGAAGAAGCGATAAATAAAAACCCTAGATTAAACTATTACAAACTATGCACAGTTACAACAATATTGACAAAAAAATAAATAAAATGCGCATGATGAATCGAATACGAGATAATTAGGGTTTTGACCCTTGCCTAAAGGAAATGTTTTTGTTTTGTTTTGTTATTTAAGAAAATAATGAAACAATTAAAAAGAAAAAGAAAATCCTAATTCAAATTAATTTTAATTTAAGAAAAAAAAATTAATTATTCTAAAAAAACCTATTTTTTGTGTTTTTATTTATTTGAGAAAAAGAGAAAATAAAATTAACTCAAGAGTTTTAACCTAATTTCTATTTGATTTTTATCTACGAAACTAAATTACAATTTCCCTAAATTAGACTAAATTAAATTAAATTAATAAAATTAATTTTGATAAAAAAAGTCTAATTCTATTTTTTTTGTGAACTATTGATTTTATGATTTTACGAAAAAGATTGATTAGTGAATTAAAAATAATTAAAGAAAGTATTAAAAGAATTAAAAATAAATAAATAAAGAAGGGTGAGATGGGCCTGTATTTAGCAAAAAGGGGGTTGGAATATAAATTCCTAGGCCCAAATGGACAGAGGCATGTTTGACTTCGCCCCAATCCAGTGTGCATGCTTGACTGAGGCACATGGTAGGCTCTTCACTACGTGACGTTGGATCCACATGGCTGATGGATCTGATGGTGGAGCACAAGGGCATTTGGTAGACGTGCGCTACTGCAATGCATGAGATCTTCCTGGAATAATCAAGAAAATAACAAAATGCACACGACTGGGATCAAACCTAGGACTTATGCATCAAAGGCCTTCGCCCCAACCATCTGAGCCATGGTGTTAACTTGTAAGTTATATAAACATAGAATATAATATGCAAAAACAAACATGTGGGGCCAACCAACGTGCGAAACAGGAAAATTAAGGAGTGCCACGCATTGTCGTCTTCCTCCCAACCATCGTTTTAGGTAACAACACCTTTACATACAGTTGACCTGCTGTAACTACAAGCCTGTGTTTTTCAAAAACTCTCCACAAGCAATGTAAACGAACATGGATGGTACCAATCAACTCGTCTCATCCTCACGAATCTCATGGTACCAGAATCAACATCCAATTTCACTTATCTTGCAAAGCCCTAAAACTCAACACGAAACCCTAGCCATGGCAGTTCGTCATACGATCACCAAAAATACAATTGAATATGATGATTAGCTTGCAAACATGTTAAAGAACAAGAATATGCAGGCAAAATGTGCAAATGGCATATAAATTGATGAAAACAAAAACGAGTTTGGAAGCCAATTGTGATACTTGTATCTTACAATTTTAGGCGTGAAAAGGCTTGAATTTGATTGGAATATGCTCCTGGAACGTCCAACAACCTCTTAGCAATGTGAGAAGAGTATGATCCGGTCTCTAATATGGAAATTGGATTACCACTTTATTTGAAATTTTTTGAGTTTTGTTTCACCTTTGCACGACTGCTTCTAACCTCTCTATGCCTTGGTCTCCTTCTGTATATGTAATACAAGATATTAGGTCAACAAAAACGACCTTAATCTTGCTCATCATGGAGATTTGATTTGATCTTTTAATGCATATGATTCCTTTCCAATTTTTCTAAAATCCAATATTTTTCAAACCAAATTGACTTTGCACGAGTTGATCTTCAATTGACAGTATATGAGATCTTTTTTCAATGCAAAAATCATCCCTAAAATACAATATATGACTTATTTGATTTTATTTGAATTTTAAATGAATAAAAATCAAAATAAATTGAATAAATAAATCATGGAGGGCCCCATAGGTCGTGGACTATGTTAGGAATGAGATGCAAGCATAAAAAGTTGGGCCCATTTAGCAAAAGATGCAAATTTGAGCATATTTGACTTTTGGCAATTTGGCAAAAAAGGTCAACATGGTCAATGCATAACTCTCTCAATTTTGACCCTAGAGAGGTTTTATTGGACTTTTTAGAAATATTAGGATGTCCTCTAAGCAACCCTTTTAGTCTCATCTCAATTGATTCAAAAGGTGTTTTTATTGACTTTTCAAAATGACCTATAATGTCCAAATTCATATCTTCTTGTGAGTGCATATTTTTAACTTGGGAGCTAAAGATGAATTGTAGGTGATTGCATCCTCTTCAAAATGAGCTTTGGATGGGTCATTTTTGATAAAGTATGAGAAAGTTATGCTTGGTCAATGTTGAGTTGACTTTTCCTACAAAACCCTAATTTAGCAACTTTTGGGTTTTGATGAGTTATGGTAAATCCTTGATGAATCATGATCAACCCTTGATAAAATTATGAATGATACTTCAAAATGAGGATGTTGACCAAAAATCTTGAAGTTTGACTGTATGTGGGCCACAATTGACTTTTGACCTAGCACAATCAATTTCCAGGTATTTGAGCAATTGCCTGAGCAAACTTCCTCTGCAAGGCTTGAAACTTGACATGGATGATCATGAGAACATATTAGGACAATGGTGAGCATTTGGAATCCTTTGGACTCAAACATATTGATGCAAAATGAAACCCTAATTTAAGGTAGACTGGCTTAGGAGAGAGTTTGTCTGGTAAGCTCTTGGACTTCCTTGAGCAATTTGAAGAACTCATTTGACATGTATTGAGAAATATGGGAAGGCAAATTTTGGGGTACAACAGGTGTCGATCTGGAGCATAGTGTCAAGGAGCGATTAATACAGATGTTACATGATTATGTGGAGATCTTTCCCTGGTCATACGAAGACATTCCAGGGTTGGACACTGATATTATTGTTCATCGTTTTCCGACAAAAGAAGAATGCCCTCTAGTGAAACAGAAGGTTCGTCGTATGTGGCCAGAGATGTCATAAAAGGTCAAGGTTGAAGTCATGAAACAGTTCAACACCGATTTTTAGCTGTTACTTCTTATCCATAATGGGTTGCTAATGTTATTCCGGTACCTAAGAAGGACGGAAAAGTATGTATATGTATGGATTACAGAGACCTAAATAGGGCAAGCCCCAAGGATGACTTTCCGCTTCCCCATATTGATGTTTTTGTTGACAACACCGTACAACATAAAGTGTTCTTCTTCATGGATGGTTTCTCTAGGTACAATCAGATCAAAATGGCGCCTGAGGATATGGAGAAAACAACCTTTATCACGCAGTGAAGCACTTTCTACTACAAAGTTATGCCATTTGGGTTATAGAACACCGACGTAACTTATCAGCGTGCCATGGTATCTTTGTTTCATGATATGATCCATCACGAGATAAAGGTTTATGTCGACGATATGATATCCAGGTCTCAAACTGAAGAGGAGCACCTTGATCATCTGCAGAAGCTGTTTGAAAGACTGAAAAAGTACAAACTGAGGCTAAACCCGAATAAGTGCACTTTTGGGGTAAGATCTGGTAAGCTCTTAAGCTTCATTGTCAGCGGAAAAGGTATTGAAGTAGACCCCGTAAAGGTTAAATCCATACAAGAAATGCCAACTCCTCACACTGAGAAGGAGGTTATGGGATTCTTGGGATGTCTAAACTATATTATCAGATTCATTTCCCATCTAACCGCTACTTGTGAGCCAATCTTCAAATTACTGAAGAAAGATCAAGTAGTGAAATGGAATGACGATTGTCAGGCCGCCTTTGACAAAATCAAGGAATATCTTCAAGAGCCTCCAATTTTGATATCGTCGGTTGAAGGAAGATCTCTGATCATGTGCTTAACAGTGTTAGAGAACTCAATGGGGTGTGTGTTGGGGCAGCATGACGAGTCTGGTCGAAAAGAGCATGCAATATACTACCTTAGCAAACATTTTACCGACTGTGAGACCAGATACTCACTTCTCGAGAAAACTTACTGCACTTTGGCATGGGCTGCTCGCCGACTGAGATAGTATATGTTGACCCATACTACCTTGTTGATATCTAAAATGGATCCTATCAAATACATCTTTGAGAAGCCCGCTCTCTCCGAAAGAATAGCAAGATGGCAAATGATTCTAACCGAATATGATATTGAATACACGACCCAGAAATCAATCAAGGGTAGTGTATTAGCTGATCATTTGGCTCAACAGGATGTGGACGACTACCAATCCATGAATTTTGAGTTCCCAGATGAGAACATCATGTTAGTTACTGATTATGAAGAACCTAGACCGGATGAAGGACCTGAAAAAGGATCCCGATGGACTATGGTTTTTGATGGAGCTTCCAACGCACTCGGTAATAGCATCGGGGTTGTGATTATATCTCCTGAAGGATGTCATACTCCTTTCACTGCCAGGCTATGTTTCAATTGTACCAACAACATGGCAGAATATGAAGCATGCATTATGGATCTCAAGGCTTCTATCGACCTGAGGATAAAATTCTTGAGTGCATTTGGAGACTCGGCCCTAGTAATCAGTCAAATCAAGGGAGAATATGACACGAAGCATCCTAATCTCATCCCTTATCGAGAGCATGTGTTGACACTAACTCCACACTTTGAAGAAGTTACCTTTGAGCATTTTCCACGAGTTGAAAATCAACTAGCGGGTGCGCTAGCTACTATGTCATCCATGTTCAAGGTTAGGTGGGATAATGAAGCACCTCAGATCACTATTGAGAGAATGGACGAACCAGCATACTGTCATGAGATTGATATTGAAGAAGTGGTGGACAAACCTTGGTTCCATGAAGTGAAAATATATCTCGAAGCCCGAGAGTATCCCGAGGGAGATTAAGTCAATGATAAGAAGTTCCTAAGAAGGTTCTCTGCCAAGTTTTTCCTCAGTAATGGAATCCTCTATAAGCGCAAACACGACTCTACTTTGCTTTATTGTGTAGGAAAGAGTGAAGCAAAGAAGATTATGGCAGATTTGTATGAAGGTACCTTTGGCACCCATTCTAGCGGGCACACAATAGCTAAAAAGATCCTACGGGCAGGATACTACTGGTCCACTATGGAGGCAGATTGTTATTAGCATTCACGAACTTATCACAAGTGTCAGATCTATGCTGATAAAGTACATGTGCCCCTGGTTCCCTTGAACGTCTTGGCTGCTCCTGGCCATTTGTAATGTGGGGCATCGATATGATTGGAGAGATTAGACCTACAGCTTCTAATGGGCACCTCTTCATCCTTGTCACTATTAATTACTTCACAAAATGGGTCGAGGTGACTTCGTTTTCTTCTGTTAAAAAGAATGTTGTGGCCCGATTCATCAGACATAACCTTATCTATCAGTATGGTATTCCAAAAAGAATCATTACAGATAATGGTACCAATCTCAATAATACTATGATCACTGAGCTCTGCGTGTAATTAAAAATCCAGCACCATAACTCTTCGACTTACCGGTCGAAGATGAATGGCATTGTAGAGGTGGCTATCAAAAACATCAAGAAGATCATACAGAAGATGATGGTGACATATAAAGACTGGCATGAGATGTTACCATTTGATCTTCATGGTTACCGTACCTCAGTACGTACGTCAACAGGGGAAACTCCTTTCTCTTTGGTATACGGTATGGAAGTTGTCCTACCCATTGAAGTCCAGATCCCTTCCTTGAGAATCATGAAGGATGGAGGTTTGAATGAAGACGAATGGGTTAAGACTCGACTTGACCAATTAAACTTGATCAATGAAAAAAGGCCCGCGGCTGTCTGCCATGGTCAGATGTACCAAAAACGAATGATTAAAGCTTTTAACAAGAAGGTCAGGTGTCAGGTATATCAGTATGGTGACCTAGTAATCAAGCGCATTATCCTGCCGCAAGGTGATCCCAGGGGAAAATGGACCCCCATATACAAAGAGCCATTTGTGATCAAGAACATGTTTTCCAGTGGATCCATGATCTTAACCACTATGGATGGTGACGACCTTCCGCATCCTGTAAACGCGAACATAGTTAAAAGATACTACGCATGATCAAAGACCCGCTAGGTTGACTGGCCTAGGAAAAAATAAGGGCAACCCAGCGAACCAAAAGGGTTCGGGCAAAAATTAGGGATATACATATGGAAAAAATATATACACCCAGCAAGTTGAAAACCTGAAAAGGCAGCTTGGGCAAAAAAGGGTATCTCGGTGGATTGAAAACTTGAAAGAGATGAGACGCTCAAAGACATAAAGGCAATAGATATGAGACGCTCAAATACATAAAGGCAATAGCAGAATGGGAAACCAATGGGATTATTCCACATAGTTGTTTTTCTTTGTATACTATTTTGTATAGTTTTCATTCTTACAACGGCATTCTCTTACTAGGATATTCGTCTCCTTGTACAAAAAACGCTTATTCAAATTAATACAAAACTATCTCTTTGAAAGTGCAAAACCATTTGTTTTTGTTTTGTTTGCGAAAACGTCCAGTGATTATTTTTGAACATATGCATTTGAATGTGATTACCATTTACAAATAAACGCATAAAAAACAAAAATACAGTTACTAATGGCTTTAAGAAACAGGACAATGTCTAAAGGCCATCTGCAAGTCCCCGCGGATACTTCCTCCAGCAGGTACAGAGGCAGAGATATCTTACCACAAAGTCGCTGCCATATCTTCAGTTCATAGCCCAATGATGTCAAAGTTTTTGATATCCCCAATAGAGCAAGAATCTCTGGTTATTCCCAGGCATCTTAAAGAATTTCCTAGTCTGGTTCACAAGCTTTTCGGATTCCCCCGCATGATTTCATAAAAATCCCCAAGCGGATTACGGAGTTTCCCTTCCTCAACAGGGTTTATTTCTCTAACAACGGAAATCCATCTCCCAGCATTTCAACTTCAATAAAATTTGAAGACTTACACTCTTCATCCCCAGCAACAATCAAGGATTTATTTTCCCTAGTTCAACAATACTGCAGTAGAACAACTGATAAGTTCATATATTGCATTCATACATCATTTTTCAAGCGTCATAGCATATGCAGCACAAATGCATATATCACAATTTCATTTATTTTAAGAGCATCATTACCCAATGCACTTCATGCATCATGATATTACATACAACTAATTCTTTACCTTTTCAGGAAAGATCGACAGATGAATATCATCAACAATTTTCAAAAGTTTCAGATTAATACCTGAAACAAGATAAGATGATTATCTTTGAGCGACTGATTGTAGATTAATACCTGAAACCAAACAAGACAACTATCTACATGAGCAGATTGAAGATTAACTCTTGAAACAAGACGGGAAAACTATCTTTCTGTCTCTTAGGTCAGAGATTAATTGTTGAAACAAGATATGGCAACCATCTCAACGACCGACAAAAACAAATTACAGATTAATACCTGAAACAAGACAAAACAACTATTTGTGAGCGACTGTTAATATCTGAAACTAGTCAGGATAATTATCCACATGAGCAGATTGAAGATTAACTCCCGAAACAAGACAAGGAAACTATCTTCCTTTCTCTTAGGTCAGAGGTTAACTCCTGAAACAAGCCAGGGTAACTATATCAATGACCAACAAAAACAAGTTCCAGATTAATACCTGAAACAAGATAGGACAACTATTTGTGAGCGACTGATTATAGATTAATACCTGAAACTAGATAGGACAATTATCTACATGAACAGGTTGAAGATTAACTCCAAAAACAAGACGGGGAAACTATCTTTCTTTCTCTTAGGTCAAACATTAATTCCTGAAACAAGCCAGGGCAACTATCTCAACGACCAACAAAAACAAGTTCCGGATTAATACCTGAAACAAGACATGACAACTATCTGTGAACGATTGATTATAGATTAATACCTGGAACCAGACAGGACAACTATCTACATGAGAAGATTGAGGATTAACTCCTGAAACAATATGGGGAAACTATCTTTCTTTCTCTAAGGTCAGAGATTAATTCCTGAAACAAGCCAGGGCAACTATCTCAATGACCAACAAAAGAAAGTTCTAGATTAATTCCTGAAACTAGACAGGGCAGTTATATGTGAACAACTGACTGTGGATCGATTCCCGAAACAAGACGGGGTGACTATCTACATGACCAAAGGAAGCAATCTTACACGGGTTTCTTCTTACAATCTCCGGATACAGCTTTACACGGGCTCATCCTGAAGCAATCTTACATGGATTCCTTCTCCTCCTGAAGTGCAGCTTTACACGGGCTCATCCTGAAGTAAGCTTACACAGACTCCTTCTCGCAATTTTCAAATGCAGTCTAACATGGACCCATCCTGAAGCGGCCCTACACAGGCTCCTTCTCATATATCTCCAGATGAAGTTTAACACTGGCTCATCCTGAAGCATCCCTACACAAGCTCCTTCTAATACGTTTCCAGATAATAGTTAATTTCATTCTCCCCATCAAGTTACTGTGAAGCCTGGATTTCAACCAGAAAATAGCTAAATTTCATCTCTCCAGTCCCAGGATAACTCCTCAATAGATCCATGGACAGCTAAAGCTCCTAGACTCTATTCCCCACAGAGTTTTCCTCAAGCGGGAGAACAACAGAAATCAACATTCCCCAGTGGACCCCTCCTCAGACAACAGTAACAGGAATCCCCACAAAAAGACCTCTTATGAAGTCAACATCTACTTTGGATGGCATCTTTAAGCCCATCTCTGACAACTCTCAGGCATCTTCTCCAAATGGAATTTGTAAGCCCATTCCTGATATCATCAACCAATGGAGTTACTTCTATACGAGTGCATATTTCTGGGCGCTCTAGTGTTCAATCATCTTCCACCTTCAGACCATTAAAGGAAGACAAGCCAATCTACATCTTCGGGTTTAAGAAGATTGAACAGGGGAAGCTATTGTACCCCAAAATTTTCCCTCCCATTTTATTCATGGCATGCTCATTAAGGTCCCCAATTGCTCAAGGTTGACTAAGAATTGATCAGATAAATTCTCCTCATAAGCAATGGCCTTTCAATTGATTTCACTTTTCACCAAGATGTATGAGTTCCAAAGCTTCAATTGATTTCCATGACACCCTACATGCCTCAACATAATGGCATAACTGAAATAAATAAAAGAAGTATGCATGACAAAGTGTAGGTCGAAGGCTGAAAATAGTCCTAAGGTCTTTTGGGTCGAAGCAGCTTCGACAACAATATGTGGGCTAATTTGAAGGATCGAAGGAAGGCTAATTCAAAGGAAAATTTGAGGAGGCTTTTAAGAAGTCTTCAATTGGAAGAGCTAATAAGGAGCTTCGAAGGGTCATTTTCGAACCACTGAAATATAAGTTGTTCGAAACATCTAAGGAAGGATAGATCGAAAGAAAGCGTGAGGAGAATTTTTCTAAAGCCTTCGATTGGAAAAGCTGGTATAAGCGACATCGAAAGGTTCATTTTTGAACCACTGAAATGGAATTCATTTGAAGCATTGCAAGGAAGACACCTTTCAATTGACATGTTACCTGAAGGGGCACTTTGAAAAGAGAGATATTTTGGAATCGAAAGGCTTTATATTTTATCCAAAGAAAACATGTGGAAGACTCATGATTCGAAGGACATGCCATCTTCAAGCATGGCATGATCGAAGGACAATTTGAGATGAATCAGCAAAGTATAAGTCACCTCAGAACTTTTGGCATGTACCTGAACATGTGTTGGATGTTTGAAGAGAGGTTCTGATGCTCTTAGGTTACCCTTCATTTGGTGCATACAAGTTGTATTCACCAATCGAGGGTGAAATAATAATCAATAAAGATGGCCTTGTAAACGAAAACAAAAAGGAGGTGAGCAGCATACACCTTCGACACAGTCACAACACTCAAAACAGTGTTCGAAGGAGGAGAACAGAATGAAACCTCAAGAAAAGGAAATTGAAAGGAATAAGAATGGAGTTCAACTAGGCTGTTTGAATATGAGAATTTTCCAGGTCAAACAACCAATGCAGATGGACTCAATCGAAGAAGCCATGGGGATGAAAATGTGAGAAAATCGAATTGAATCCCAGAGCCATCGAAAGGAGAAATTTAGAGCCAATCGAAGAATAAGGTTTGAGAGCATTCGAAAGAGTCAAGATGGGAAACTTGTCCAGGTTCACTCAAAACCCAAAATAGTAGAAAATTATCAAAAATGGCAACTTTTTAAAGGCCTTCGATTCTACCTTCAAAGCCATGGTTAATGTATGATTCTTTCCATTCTCGTTCACCACTATTCCCCTATAAATACATAGCTAAAGCGCAAGCAAAAGGACATGCATTAGCCAGACGAAAACATTTCCTCGAGAGACGCACACATTGCTTGAAGAAGCCCTCTCAAAATCATCATTTTTTCAAAGAATTGCAAAAATTCGCAACTCACATACCAACCCACATTCATCAAGTCTAAGCCTTATTTTGTGCTCCCGAGACCTCCAGGAGTCTATTCCAGTCCATACCCACGCGTGAGGTGCCCTGAAATCAGCCAACCGGATCGCTCTACTTTGGTAAAATTTCCATGATTTGAATCTCTTTATACGTGCAGTTTAAGCAAATCAAATGCATACATCTTTGTTTATACCCTTATGTTGATTTGTTCTAACATAACACATGAGAGATTGGATACAGAATTAATGTTTTTCTGTGTTTAGGGAATAATCTGGATTGTGTTTCAAACTGGATGATATAGACACGATATGTAGAATCTAAAGCCATATTCAAAGTCAGGGTTGAATTTTGTGCGGAATAGGCTTTATTTCTGGATTTAAAACATTCAAAAATGAAGGTTTGGTAATGGACATGGCCGGAGAAGACGACCGGAGCTCTGCTCCGGTGTTTTTGACCGATTGACTCTATTTGGGAGCAGGCGTGGTAATATCGCGCGTTATGATTGGCCTATTTGAATTTTATGATGCGTGCGTTTGGCTGACTAGGATTCAACGCTGATTTCCTTTATTTTGTTTTTGTTTTGATATAATAACGATTGAACAATGTAACACAGTGGGAGAACTGACTTGGGTGTTTTGCATTTGATCACAGTTATTGTAGATAGCAAGAGTCTCCATTGACTTTTCTTTTATCCAATAAGTAAAGGCTTAAAAGAACAGGAAATACCTTTCGAGATTATTTCTTGAGTTAGGGGGGTAGGTTATGAAAAGGGAAGGTATTAGCATCATTTTCATCAGTAGTTATCTACGGGCTCTTAGTTGCTTGCTAGATCACTTGCTTTTGTTTGAAAATGTGCTTGTGGTGTGGGTTTAGAAAGTATTTTGAAAAAACGTCTTTGTAATGGCTCTCATTTCTATAAGAACACGTACAAAGTGTTGGTTTTGAAAATAGTTCAAAGAGGTGTTTGTGGAATGTTTTTTTGAAAGTGATTTTGAAAAGTGTCTTTGTAATGGTTCTCGTTTCTATAAGAACACGTACAAAGTGTTTTAACTTTTGAAAAAAAATTCAAATGAAAGTGTTGGTGTATGAAATGTTTTTGTTATGAGAAAGCGAGCAACTAGGAACATCCTACCTACTCAAAAGGTCTTAATGTTATTTTCCTCCTCCTTTAGATTTTGCTATCTTACCATTGATTTGGTAAGAAGCCCCATCATTGGATGTGAAGGGACAGGCATGGGACGTTTTGTATAGTCATAGCAGGAAACCTATGAGACGTTTTAGCAATGTCGTTTAGGGACTAGATCGTTTATCGAAGGCAAAATTAAGGGTCTTCAAGGGACTACGATCTTTTATCAAGGATCTTTGCTAAAACGCCCATATTCGAGGGACATGACTATTTTTCCGAGACAAAAAATGTGAGATTACCCTAGGGGTGCATGTGTGTGAATAGTGTGTTTGATTGCGAGCATTTTTTCTTTGAATTTTTAGGTTGTCTACTTGTTGTTTTTATCTTGCCATACATCCTAATTACTAGCATTTATACATAAGTAATAAAAATGTAGAAAATATATTCTACACTAGTACAACCATATTGAATAGCAGGAAAATGTAAAGTCAATATAAAACAAAGGAAAGAAAAAGGCATCTTTTGATTTAGGCAGAAGCATCCTTCGATTTTGATTCTCTGGATCCCTTCGATCTGGCTTGGAAGTAGTGAAGGCGTGCCTTTCAATTGGGTCTGGAAGTCAGTGTGGGCGTGCCTTTCGATCTGGGCTTAGCCTGAGGCATGAGATACAACCTTCGATTCTACCTTTCTGCCTCCTTCGACTGGGGTCTAGAAGTCAGTGTGGGCGTGCCTTTCAACTGGGTATGGAATCAGTGTGGGCGTTGATTTGGCTTCCTCTTTCGTTTGGACCTGGAAGTTAGTGTGGGCGTTCTTCTGGCTGCCTCTTTCGTTTCTACTTGGAAGTTAGTGTGGAAGCCTAAGGCTTCGTTTCATACTTCCTTCCTCCTATTTCTTTTATTTGAGATTTTAAATAGCAACATGGCCTGAGACCATGCTAGCATTATCTTATAGCCAGGTTAATTCTTAAAGCATATTTAATAACTCAAGAAACAAACACAAAAGGATTAGCCATGAAAACAAATTAAAAGGGTGGAAACGAAAAGAAGAACAATGGTATTTACATGTTTGAAACGAAAAGAAAGTCTATTCACATGGTATGCTAGAAACGTAAGGTTCAAGGTTAAGAGTGACTTGCCTTATTTGAAGCTGGAACGTTTGCTGGACTTTGTGTGACTGCCTTGGATGTCCCTGGATTTGATGGAAAGAAATAAGGGTGACACCTTTAGTGCCAGATTCGAAGGTCAGGAGATGTGAAGGATGGTTTCAGATTCGAAAGAGAAAAAGAAAACAAGGGTTGTATTTCTTTAGATTCGAAGGACCAAGGAAACAAGTGTAGTGTTTCTTCTGGATTCAAAGGGTCAAGAAAAAACAAGTGTTGTGTTTCTTCTGGATTCTGGGTTTAAAATGTGTTTAAGTGGTCGAGAGTGTTTGATTTTGTTTGAGAGTGTTTGATGATTTTGAAGATTTGTTCCTCCAGCAAAAAAAAGTCCCCCTCTAGCTTGTAAATGCTTCTCTATTTATAGAGAAAAAGTGGAAGGTGTTTGAAGTAACCAGGTTTGTAGGATAACAAACCATGGTTTGGTTGAAAATCAAACAAGTTTTGTCCCTTTTCATTGACCCCGAGATTCCAGTACAAGTGGGGGCCTGCTGGTGGGAGATTGGGCTTGTGCTTCTAGCACTGCTTTTCGTTCAGACATGAATCAGGTTGGAAGCTGATTCTGTGATAAAAGTACTCTTTATGAAAAAAGGGTACGTAGCCTTTTATATTTTAACCAAGAATGGTATTATCCAGTAGACAAAGTTTCAAACCTTTATGTAAGCCTCTGATCATGTAAATATTTGGAAGCAACATAGCCTGACAAGTAGGGTAAGGCTATGATATTTGCTCAAAGTTCTTTAAACAAACTTGCTTCGAAGGGTCCAGAGTTGGGTTCGAAAGATGCTGATTTGAAAGGAATCAAAGTTCCAATCGAAGCTTTGTGTGAAGGTGGTATTTTTCCAGTAGAAGGCTTTCCTGCCAGAGGTTACATGGCCAAACGAAATGGTGCATGCAGGAGGTCCCTGCTTTGGGGCGCTAGCACAAAGGGGAAATTTTTCCTTGAGAGTTTGGAAAACATGCAAAACCAAAGGCTTCTGATTCGAAGGGGAATTGCAGGAGGCCCTTGCTTTGTGACTTCAAACAAAACATGCAAGAGGCCTTTGCTCAAACGAAATTTTGCCTGCCAAAGGTCCATATGGCCAAATGAACTTGCATTTGAAGGGAACCACAAGCCCAAACGAAGAATGTAAACCCAAGCTTGTCTTGAAGAAAGTCACACGCCCAAATGAAGAAAGCATGCAAGAAGTAAAGGGCACAAATGAAGCTTGCAACAAAGGGGGCCACATACCCAAACGAAAGATGCATGCTAGGCTTGCATCAAACGAGGACCATATGCCCAAACGAAAGAGGCATACTAGGCTTGCAAAGATGCCCAGATGAAAGAGGCACGCAGGAAGCAAATTATGCAATCGAAGAATGCCAAAAGGAAGCTTTTAGCCTTGTGTTGTGCCCTAAATTTTCCCCCTAACTTTTTCAGTCGCACCTTCATACCATATTTTGTCATTTGGTCACAACCATTAATAAATAGCTTCATTCATCACATTTGCATCTTATCTTTAAGTTTTTTCTTGTGTTGTTGACTAACTTCTAATCAAAATACAAAAAATATTTGTCTTTGTCTTTGCATATTTGTGTTTTGTAGGTACCGGGTCGAAGCATATGGCAAATAAGGTTTTATGATATTATTTCCCTAAAATCTCTATTTGCAAAGAAAAAGAATTAAAAAATTTCATTTTTTTCACTGTACAATCGATTGCCCCTAGAGTGCAATCGATTGCACAAAGTGAATTTTGCGCAATTTTTGGAAAAATACACTGTGCAAATCGATTTGCACAACGTGAAATTTAAAAAAAAGCAGCATTTCAAGCTTGTCAAATTTTTGGCTCCAATTTTCCTTCATTTTTAAAAGATGTATCATTAATTCAAATTTTAGTGCCAATCTTTCATTTTTAAAAAGAATTATCATTAATTCAAATTTTAACTCTAATATTTGAAAGAATTGTCATTAATTCAAATTTTTGCTCTAATATTTGAAAGAATTCATCAATTCAAATTTTGGCTCCAAGAATCAATTACCAAATTACCACTAATCCCAATCCTAAAACTCTATAAATAGAGCCCTCATTTCATTCAAATTTCAAGCTTTTGATAGCCAAATCCACCTTGCTAAAAAATCTCTCAATTCTCTCCATCTACCAAATTCACTCAAAGCTCCATTTTCAAAAAGTTAGTAAGCTTTACATTGAAGCTTACTAATCTTTGAAATAAACCTTCATCCGAACACTTTTTCTCCATCAATTCTCTACATCTAAGCTTGGTCAATTGATTCTTGTGGTTGAATTGAAGCAAATTCTTGAAGTTGTTTTGATAATTCTCTAGATCTACCTTTGGTAAGTTGGATAATTCATCTTTCACAATGTGATCTCTTGGTGATATTTGGGATTGATTCTTTGAGAATTATTTTGTGATTTCAATGGTGTTATTTTCTCATAATTTGTTGGAATTTTCGTGCTAAAGTGGATCCATGATCATAAGGTGTTTGATGGAAAGTTTGAACAAGAAATTACCGTTTTAAAATGTTGTTTTTGCTACTGTTACTGTGTGCAATCGATTTGCACTGTAGAGCAATCGATTGCACAGAAGCAATTTTGCATAATTTTTAGAAAACTGTACTGTGTAAATCGATTTACACAATAGTGCAATCGATTTACACAAGGACAGAATGCATTTTCTTGCCTTGTTTTGGGGCAGCTTTGATCCAAAATTATTTTTCTACTCACTCCTTTTGATTGTTGGTTTGGATTGCAATTTTAAATGTCCAATTTGTCTTTAAACTCAATGGACTTTGTGATGTAGATGAAGTTGGATAAATGTTCATTAATTCAAATCTACCTAAGAGTGAATTATTTAATTCATTTTTGGTGCTTTGGATTAATGATATGTTTAGTGCTTTAATCCATCTAGAGGAGTGGTTGAATTTAAAGATGAAAGAATTTTGAAATGGTGATCCAAATTAGCTTATCATTTCCCTCCCTCTTCATCTTATCCCTTTATTTTTTAATTGTGCTACATGTTAAGGGATGGTGATCTCTATATCATTTATCCAAACATGAAGTACATAGATTGCTATTGACCGGCCTCAAAATAGGTGCGACTTCTACATAAGTCCACTTACGGTTGCTTAACATAGCGCTAAATTTTGTCCCGATTCGAATAAATGATCATTCGTGTCCCAAACTTATGATTGCAAGCCCAAGTATGTTAATTTGATCTATTTGATCCAATAACCTTGAGATTCATTGTGTGGAGGCTTTGGTTCTACCAATCCTCTAATGGATCTACAACACCTTTGGTCAACGCGGATCACTTAAACATCGTTGATCATTACATGTTGCCTTGTGAGAATTCCAAAATGGATGATATACTTGACAAAAAGCAAATGCAATTTGTTGTGTGGAGGCTTTGGTTCTACCAATCCTCTAATAAGTTCCAAATGCAAGTTTCAAGATGGTCATCCAACTAACCACTAATTACTAACAATTAACTTTACTTTACGCTTTTATTTCCATGCTTTATGTACCATTTACTTTTAGCATTTTACATTTCATGCTATTTTAATCTTTGCTCACTTGAGCATTTACTTTTATGTAATTTTTATTTTGCTCATTTGAGCTTTTCTTTCTTTTTAAAGACACCTAATAATCAACATGAACCATAAAAATCTTTAATGATACGTGGACTACATGGTTACTATCCTTTGCATTATGGAGTGATGGACTTCTTGGAGTTAGGATTAGAGACCTTGGCCTATCTTGGAGACTTTGTGACTTTATTTGATATTTTGTCTGGAGTTCTTGAGGTTTACCTCAAGACATTGGGTTGTTTGTTTGTTTTGTGTGCAGGTTATTGAGATTACGATCTTTGTTTGTAATCTGGAATTCACCTGTATACAGCCGTTACTCTGCCCAATTTTTCAAAGACTTGATACACTTAAAGCATGGTTCTCTCAAGAGGTCTAGTATCTTTTCTTGCTTTATTTCACTCCAAAGAATGGGAATTCTACATTTGGCTCATAATGTCAAGTATCGGCTTCTTCTTGGTTAGAGGGTTCTCTTCCTTAGCTTTTACCTTATGCTTTAGGATAGTCCCTTCATCTCCTCCCATCTTCTTTAATTTTCAAAACCTTCTCATCTTCTTTCAAAATCTTCTTTGTTTTTAAACTAAAACCTCTTTCATAATAAACCTCGACCTTATTGAGTGCCTTTTCTTTTAAAAATTTATTTTCTTTAAACAAACCTCAATACACTTAATCATACTTTGACATTTTTTCTTCAAAATTAATAAACCACTTCAACTCATTCAAACTCTTTTGTGCGCCCAAGCACCTTTTCCATTCAAAAGTTTTTTTTAAGATGAGACATGATTCATTGATAGTCGAGCAACATTCTCCTATCCCTATGGTTATAAAGGTGTCGACTTTTCCACTTAAGTACTAGAGGCATTCTCAAACCCTCACTCTTGTTGACGCAGGGTCCATCTTTCTTACACCTTGTGGGCGTTTGTCGAGATTTCTCTCCTAACAATGACGAATTGTCTCCTTGTTTAAAAATAATCAACAAACAAGTCTTTTCTAGATGAACTACGTGTACCCTGATCCCCTATTGCATGAAAGGTGGTACGTAGGCACTAAAGGTTCGCAACCGCGGCGGGTGCAAAAAAAATCATAAAAATATTTCTTTTCTCACCTCCACCATCCATTTTATATACAACACATTTTTATAGCCAAAATATACATATTTTTCAAAGAGGTTCCTGTGAAGTACCGTAGATGTTTAGGGTGCTAATACCTTCCCTTTGCATAACCAACCCCCTTACCTTGAATCTTTCCCCCTCTTTTTGGGTTACTCGCTATTTTCCCATTCCTTTGGAAACAATAAAGCGCGGTGGAGATTTCTATTTTGATTTGTATAAAGTCTAGTCAATCCAATGGCTTAGTCTTGAACATTTCTACCGCTACAGAAAAAAATGGCGACTTCACTGGGGAAAGATTGACCTCTTGCTGGTCCATCCCTAAGTGGGTTAAACCTATCTTTGTTTATATCTTTATATGTGCTATTGTTGTTTATGTGTTATATTTTGTATATATGTTTGTCTGGATTTTCCTGGTTTACAGGATGCTTGGTGATTACTCATAAGTCCTATACCTGGACTTGGGCAAACTTTAAGATAGGACGGGCGGTATAGTCATGTTAACTTTGAGGGAGTAATCCCAAAAAAGGAGGCATGAGATCCCCCACTCAGTGGAGGCCCCTTTGACTGTAGTATCGTTTACCGAGTAATCGGGAAGACGTACTGCTTTCGACCTGGGAGTCTGCTGAAGTTGAGGACCGTAGATTACCTAACCCATATTGGCCTTTTAGGTGTAGTGCGGAAGCTATAACGGAGTAATCCGGAAATAGTTGTCACGTGATACTACACTTAGACGAGTTTTTCTTGAGAATGTTACTAATTACCGAGTTAATTGGGACGTTGGTAATATCCGAAGGAAGGATGTAGACTCTAGGAACCTTTTAGAACCTTGTTCGGAAGGTGATAACCATTAGTCCATACCTTATGGGTTTTACCTTTGACTCCAGGCTCGTGACTCTGAACCATGTGATCCTGTTACTGTACAGTGCATTGCATAACATTTCATATCATTTGCATCCTCTGCATCATTCTGCATACATCCAGGTTGTTCAGGATCTTATTCCTAGTTGCTTCTTTCTTCCATTTAGTTGTCTACTGTTAAGCTGATTCCTCAACACAACTACGGGACTAAAGTTGATGTCAGATTGAGAATGGAAAACCAAGAACAACACAACATGGAAGTCAGAATGGAAATCGATGAGTTGAAGTCAGGCATGGCCAAGCTTACTAAGATGATGCAAATCCTGATTACCAGAGGAGAGCCACCTCAAAGGACTGTGATATCTTAAATCCCAACTGCTGCTGTTGACACTCAACCTATCCAACATACATCTACTACATGGCCAGAGTTTGGGTTACCTCAAAATTACTCTCCACCTGTTGCCACTACTTTAATGGTTGGCCAGTCTTCCCGACCAGTCTTTTAAGCTCCAGTTTTCACTGAACCTTAGCCAATTGTTCATACTGCCTCTCACCAACCTGCTGCACAAGCTGCTTTTGGGAACCCTCTCTTTGAGTACCATGCTGCCAGTCCTCGAAGTATGAGTCAGGGATACTTTGGTGAGTTTGAAGAGTTCAAAGAACAGTATCAGACTTTGGAGAAGAGACTCGGAGCTATGTAAGGAAATGAGTTCTTCAGTGTTGATGCTAACAACATGTGCCTAGTTTCTGATCTGGTCATGCCTGCAAAGTTCAAGACTCCTGAGTTTGAGAAATATAAGGGGCATACTTGTCCAAGAAGTCATTTGGTGATGTACTTTCGAAAGATGTCTGCTTACACCAAGAATGATAAGCTGCTTATCCATTGTTTCCAAGACAGTCTGAGTGGAGCTTCATTGAAATGGTATATGGGACTTGAGAAAGGTCGTATCCAATGCTTCCAAGATCTTGTTGATGCCTTCATAAAGCAATACAAATACAACCTTAACATGGCACCTGATCATCGCCAACTACAAAATATGTCTCAGAATGAGAAAGAATCTTTCAAGGAGTATGCTCAACGATGGAGAGAATTGGCATCTCAAGTTGAACCACCTCTGGAAGAGAAAGAGATAACTGCTTTGTTCATGGATACTTTATCCCCCTTCTTTTGGGAGAAGATGATTGGTAGTGTGTCTTCCAGCTTCACAGACCTGGTGACTATTGGCCAGATATTAGAAGAAGGAATCAAGAATGGTAAAGTGTATAAAGCTGCTGAATCTTCTAATGGTGCAAAGAAATACCTTGGGAACTTTCAGAAGAAGAAAGAGGTAGAAGTCAATGCTGTCTCGACTGAGAGAAGTGGACCTCGATGTAGGCCTCAATACACTGATCAACCACAAGTAGCGGTTGTTACTCCTGCGGTCAATGCTCAACCAGTTCATGTCCCTCAACGACAGAATATTATGCAGAATCAGAATTGGAATAGGGCTCAGTTTGATCCCATCCCTATGACATACACTGAATTGTATCCTGCATTGGTGCAGAAGGGCTTAATTACGACTAGGCCTCTGATTCCTCGAAATCCTCCTCCAGCCGGGTTTAGATCTGACCTTCACTGTGAGTTTCATCAGGGAGCTGTCGGTCATGATTTAGAGAGCTGTTATGCTTTGAAAAACAAAGTGCAAGAATTGGTGAAAGCAAATATTCTCACTTTCAAGGAGGCAGGTCCTAATGCCATCAACAATCCTTTGCCAAAACAAAGTGGCTAAAGACTGAATCGGGGTACCCTCAAGTCACTTCCTAAAGCCGATGTTTCAGATAGGACAGCTCATCCTTGTTACTGATTAGTCACTAGGCCATCTTTATTTCTGTTTGCATTTTTCCCTTGTTTATGTTAAAAATGTTGCTTTCAAATATTGTTTATACTTTCATGTTAAGTTTAATGAAATGAGCATTGCAATGTTTTGATTCATATCATTTTCATTTACTGCTTTCAAATATATTTCTCTTGTTTACTCCTTTTATCAACCTTTTGTTTATGCAAAGATTTGAGGGAGGATGATGAAAACGAAATACCCATAATTGTTGCTGGTATGCTTTCGAATAAAACTTTGCTGAGGATATACATGCATTGTTTCAACTCCCAAACATTGGAGAAATAAGGAAGTTAATCCCTCGTTCACCCCTTTGAGCCTAGAAGTTGGAGTTTCTTTCTATACAGAAAAAACTGCAATCTTAACCCGGGGATGGGTAGTTCTCAGTTAATTTGGTTGTGCATTCAATTACAAGAGAAATCGTGTGAGACGCCTTTCAACAAAGGCCGCGATCAAGATTTCCTTTGCACACAACAAGAAGTGTCAAAGATGCTCTCAAACAAAAAAATGACAAAGATGGTTCCCCGTAATCATTTAGCAAGGCAGTCATTATCTTTCAGAAAAGAAAATGAAATGAAAAGAAAAATCAAAGTAAAAGTCCCGCTAAGTCAAAACCTTTGAAGGAGACTTAGGCAAAAAACTGGGGCATCCCGCTGACTGTAATTTCAAATGAAACAGTTCAGGAAAAAACTGGGGCATCCCGCTGACTGTAATCTCAAATGAAACAATTCAGGAAAAAGTTGGGAATAATAAATCCAATCAGAAGAGGTCTTCAAATCCTCAAAATTCTCCACCAGAGTTGACAAAAGTCCTCAAAACAACAAAAAGATGTAAGAAGAAATGATTGTCATTCTCAAGAATCCTTTAGCTTCTGAGCCATCGTTATTGTTACCATCAGTGCAATTCCAAACTCTCTTGGAACCTGAATGCACAGTCTGAATTAACTGAACGTAGGACTGAAGAACATCACGATGATTGGGTTGGGTACAAATAAACTTTGAGCCTTTATCCTTTATTTCTTAAACCGTGAACCAGACCACGTTACAACCCTTAAAAGACCTAATTGAAGCCAGGTTTCTTTTGAAAGCATACTACAACAAGGTTGCGTAAACTGACTCCTATGATCTTTTGCGAATCATTTTTTTGGGTTTCATACCTTTGTTTTCACTTTAAAAGTATAAACCATTATGTTTTAACCAGTGATGCATTTTCTATACACCAATAACATCATTTCAAAAATGATTTTGGATTCAAAACTTTTGCATGAACTTTGCATTAAAATTACCATGTTTGGGTAAAAAAAATTTCTTGCAAACAAGCTTTCCTTGTCAAGGAATTTCAAACAGTTGAGAAACTTGGTCAGTGACCCTATCAGGGGCAAGTATCTTCCAGATCCAGTTGCGAATCAGTCCAAGATTTACTGCTCAGTGCAAGTTTTCCCAGATTTGGTTTGCCAGAAGATCATTTTCAAGACTCATGCTGGGGCATTCCATTCCAACAAACATTTCAAGAACTGAAGCCATGATCAGTTTATCTCCAATAGTCACTTCAGAGCTGAAGCCGTGATCAACTTATTTCCAGCAACTTTCGATTGAAGCCATGATCAGTTTATCTTCAACAGTCATCTAATTTGAGACAAATCCCCAAGCAGCTCTCCATATCCTTCTTCAGAAGATCATCAGTTCAACACAGTTTTCAAGTTTGACAAATTTGGGTTCAAGACATTTTTCTTTCCAAGCAAATTTAGCATAGTTCTCCGTGTTGAGGAATCAAACTTCCAATCTTACCTCCACAAAAGAGTCAAACTTCATTGTCGTAAACGTCAGCATTACATGCATAGATCATTCACATATCATGCATAAAAAATTCACATATAATGCATAACAAGAGTGTTTCATCCTCATTTGCATTTCCCGGGGTCTTGTTGCAGTCGACATGTCATCTTGAGATCAAAGTCCAACTTACTTGGCACCTATCAAAGCAAATGTCAGTTCATCTATCTCTCTTTCTTCCAATGCTAATCTTGGATGAGATGTTTCTCTCTTTCGTCCAATGCTAATCTTGGACATGTGGTCTCTTTTATTTCCATCCAAAGCCAAAATTGGATGTTGTTACCTTTTCCTTCATTCAAAGCCAATATTGAATGTCAAGATCCATTTCACTCATTCAAAGCCAGTATTGGATGTTGTGATCTTTTCTCTCGTCTAAAGCCAGTATTAGACGTTAAGCTTTTTCTTCATTCAAATCCAGTATTGAATGTCAAGATCCATTTCACTCATTCAAAGCCAGTATTGGATGTTGTGATCTTTTCTCTCGTCTAAAGCCAGTATTAGACGTTGAGCTTTTCTTTCATTCAAAGCCAGTATTGAATGTCAAGATCTCTTTCACTCATTCAAAGCCAGTATTGGATGTTGTGATCTTTTCTCTCGTCTAAAGCTAGTATTAGACGTTGAGTTTTCCCTTCATTCAAAGCCAGTATTGAATGTCAAGATCTCTTTCACTCATTCAAAGCCAGTATTAGATGTTGTGATCTTTTCTCTCGTCTAAAGCCAGTATTAGATGTTGATTTTTCCCTTCATTCAAATCCAGTATTGGATGTCGTGTTTCTTTTCTGTCCAACGTCTTTCCTGAACGACTCTGACGTAGCTTCAGATTTGGTCTCATCCCACATCTATTGTTCTTCTAGATGTTTCTGATTGTCTTTTCAAGAGATTTGCTCGCCTCACTCAATGTCATTCTTGGGTTTCGCTGCTTGCCTTCTCGATTTTTATCTCTTTTTTCCAAGTATCGTTGGTTACTCTTTGTCGCCCTGATAGATATCCAGATGTATCTTGTTGTTCCCCGGCGTGTCTTTCCACGTCATTTCATCTGAACTACCATAAGTTTCCAGTTTCGAGTATTTCCATATTTCCACAGAGTCTGTCTCATCTCATACATCATTCAAAAAATATGTGTCAAAAAAAGTCCTTGCATTCATTCATAACATATGTTATCATCTCATCGTATCAGGGACAAAATTCAGGTCTGTTTGTATTTAATTACTTTTCGCCTATCTGGCTAAAAGATAATTAAATAGGGGAAGTTGTTGTGCCCTAAATTTTGCCCCTAACTTTTTCAGTCGCACCTTCATACCATATTTTGTCATTTGGTCACAACCATTAATAAATAACTTCATTCATCACCTTTGCATCCTATCTTTAAGTTTGTTCTTGTGTTGTTGACTAACTTCTAATCAAAATACAAAAAATATTTGTCTTTGTCTTTGCATATTTGTGTTTTGTAGGTACCGAGTCGAAGCATATGGCAAATAAGGTTTTCTGGTATTATTTCCCTAAAATCTCTATTTGCAAAGAAAAAGAATTAAAAATTTTCATTTTTTTTCACTGTACAATCGATTGCTCCTAGAGTGCAATCGATTGCACAAAGTGAATTTTGTGCAATTTTTGGAAAAATACACTGTGCAAATCGATTTGCACTATAGTGCAATCGATTGCACAACGTGAAATTTAAAAAAAAACAGTATTTCAAGCTTGTCAAATTTTTGGCTCCAATTTTCCTTCATTTTTAAAAGATGTATCATTAATTCAAATTTTAGTGCCAATCTTTCATTTTTAAAAAGAATTATCATTAATTCAAATTTTGGCTCTAATATTTGAAAGAATTGTCATTAATTCAAATTTTTGCTCTAATATTTGAAAGAATTCATTAATTCAAATTTTGGCTCCAAGAATCAATTACCAAATTACCACTAATCCCAATCCTAAAACTCTATAAATAGAGCCCTAATTTCATTCAAATTTCAAGCTTTTGATAGCCAAATCCACCTTGCTAAAAAATCTCTCAATTCTCTCCATCTACCAAATTCACTCAAAGCTCCATTTTCAAAAAGTTAGTAAGCTTTGCATTGAAGCTTACTAATCTTTGAGCTAAACCTTCATCCAAACACTTTTTCTTCATCAATTATCTACATTCAAGCTTGGTCAATTGATTCTTGTGGTTGAATTGAAGCAAATTCTTGAAGTTGTTTTGATAATTCTCTAGATCTACCTTTGGTAAGTTGGATAATTCATCTTTCACAATGTGATCTCTTGGTGATCTTTGGGATTGATTCTTTGAGCATTATTTTGTGATTTCAATGGTGTTATTTTCTCATAATTTGTTGGAATTTTCGTGCTAAAGTGGATCCATGATCATAAGGTGTTTGATGGAAAGTTTGAACAAGAAATTACCCTTTTAAAATGTTGTTTTTGCTACTGTTACTGTGTGCAATCGATTTGCACTGTAGTGCAATCGATTGCACAGAAGCAATTTTGCACAATTTTTAGAAAACTGTACTGTGTAAATCGATTTACACAATAGTGCAATCGATTTACACAAGGACAGAATGCATTTTTTTTCCTTGTTTTGGGGCAGCTTTGATCCAAAATGATTTTTCTACTCACTCCTTTTGATTGTTGGTTTGGATTTCAATTTTAAATGTCCAATTTGTCTTTAAACTCAATGGACTTTGTGATGTAGATGAAGTTGGATAAATGTTCATCAATTCAAATCTACCTAAGAGTTAATTATTTAATTCATTTTTGGTGCTTTGGATTAATGATATGTTTAGTGCTTAAATCCATCAAGAGGAGTGGTTGAATTTAAAGATGAAAGAATTTTGAAATGGTGATCCAAATTAGCTTATCATTTCCCTCCCTCTTCATCTTATCCCTTTATTTTTTAATTGTGCTAAATGTTAATGGATGATGATCTCTATATCATTTATCCAAACATGAAGTACATAGATTTCTATTGACCGGCCTCAAAATAGGTGCGACTTCTACATAAGTCCACTTACGATTGCTTAACATAGCGCTAAATTTTGTCCCGATTCGAATAAATGATTATTCGTGGCCCAAACTTATGATTGCAAGCCCAAGTATTTTAATTTGATCTCTTTGATCCAATAACCTTGAGATTCATTGTATGGAGGCTTTGGTTCTAACAATCCTCTAATGGATCTACAACACCTTTGGTCAACGCGGATCACTTAAACATTGTTGATCATTACATGTTGCCTTGTGAGAATTCCAAAATGGATGATATACTTGACAAAAAGAAAATGCAACTTATTGTGTGGAGGCTTTGGTTCTACCAATCCTCTAATGAGTTCCAAATGCAAGTTTCAAGATGGTCATCCAACTAACCACTAATTACTAACAATTAACTTTACTTTACGCTTTTATTTTCATGCTTTATGTACCATTTACTTTTAGCATTTTACATTTCATGCTATTTTCATCTTTGCTCACTTGAGCATTTACTTTTATGTCATTTTTATTTTGCTCACTTGAGTTTTTCTTTCTTTTTAAAGACACCTAATAATCAACATGAACCATAAAAATCTTTAATGATACTTGGACTACATGGTTACTATCCTTTGCATTATGGAGTGATGGACTTCTTGGAGTTAGGGTTAGAGACCTTGGCCTATCTTGGAGACTTTGTGACTTTATTTGATATTTTTTCTGGAGTTCTTGAGGTTTACCTCAAGACATTGGGTTGTTTGTTTGTTTTGTGTGCAGGTTATTGAGATTACGATCTTTGTTTGTAATCTGGAATTCACCCGTATACAGCCGTTACTCTGCCCAATTTTTCAAAGACTTGATACACTTAAAGCATGGTTCTCTCAAGAGGTATAGTATCTTTTCTTGCTTTATTTCACTCAAAAGAATGAGAATTCTACATTTGGCTCATAATGTCAAGTATCAGCTTCTTGTTGGTTAGACGGTTCTCTTCCTTAGCTTTTACCTTATGCTTTAGGATAGTCCCTTCATCTCCTCCCATCTTCTTTAATTTTCAAAACCTTCTCATCTTCTTTCAAAATCTTCTTTGTTTTTAAACTAAAACCTCTTTCATAATAAACCTCGACCTTGTTGAGTGCCTTTTCTTTTAAAAATTTCTTTTCTTTAAACAAACTTCAATACACTTAATCGTACTTTGACATTTTTTCTTCAAAATTAACAAACCACTTCAACTCATTCAAACTCTTTTGTGCGCCCAAGCACCTTTTCCATTCAAAACTTTTTTTAAAGATGAGACATGATTCATTGATAGTCGAGCAACATTCTTCTATCCCTATGGTTATAAAGGTGTCGACTTTTCCACTTAAGTACTAGAGGCGTTCTCAAACCCTCACTCTTGTTGACGCAGGGTCCATCTTTCTTACACCTTGTGGGCGTTAGTCGAGATTTCTCTCCTAACAATGACGACTTGTCTCCTTGTTTAAAAACAATCAACAAACAAGTCTTTTCTAGATGAACTACGTGTACCCTGATCCCCTATTGCATGAAAGGTGGTACGTAGGCACTAAAGGTTTGCAACCGCGGCGGGTGCAAAAAAAATCATAAAAATATTTCTTTTCTCACCTCCACCATCCATTTTATATACAACACATTTTTATAGCCATAATATACAGATTTTTCAAAGAGGTTCCTGCAGAGTACCGTAGATGTTTAGGGTGCTAATACCTTCCCTTTGCCTAACCAACCCCCTTACCTTGAATCTTTCCCCCTCTTTTTGGGTTACTCGCTCTTTTCCCATTCCTTTGGAAATAATAAAGCACGGTGGCGATTTCTATTTTGATTTGTATAAAGTCTAGTCAATCCAATGGCATAGTCTTGCACATTTCTACCGCTACACCTTGGAATCAAAGGAGGCTACATGAGGATTTTTTTTCCTTGTGCATGCTAGCATCGTGAGAGCCTCTTGCATGCAAAAAAGGAGTTATGACTCAATCGAAGGCTTGTATGCAGCCATCAATTTGTGAGTTAAAACAAACATTGAGGGGAATATTTGTCCAATTAACACAGGCATGCAAGCATCAAACATCCAATCGAAGCAGGCACATAGGCAGCCATTGTATTGTGAACCATGTGAGGCCAAAGATGCAGTTGAAGGATGCAAGCCAAGCTTGCATTGAAAGATGCCAGAAGTCCAATCGAAAGATGTGAATTGAAGGAAACTTGTTTCTCCTTCAATTTTGTCAAAAAGATTATTTTATCTGTTTTCCCCTTTTTTTAACAGCTTCCTCTTTAATTTGATGCTGAAAAATCCAATTGTAATTGTGGAAGCTTGAATTGTGAGAAATGCCTTAAGGAATGAGAGGGAAAATTTTAGGGTACAACAGCTGCCCCTGTTCAATCTTCTTAAACCTGAAGAGTTAGATTGGCGAGTCTGCCATTCGTGACTTGAAGGTGGAAGATGATTGAACACTAGAGTGCCCAGAAATTTGCATTTGATGATGTGGTGGTTGATAGTGTAGGGAATGGTCTTAAAGGTGCCATTTGGAGAGATGATAGAGAGTTGTCGGAGATGGGCTTACAGATGCCATCCAAAGGTGATTGTTGATAGAAATTAGACTAAGTATAAATTTGATTGTAACTGGGAGGAGTATCAGAATAAACCTTTGGTTGATTCAACTCAGAAGGGTATGTTAGAACGAGCCCGTGTTAAGTCGTGTCTGGAAATGTATTAGAAGAAATCTATGTAAGATTGCTTTATGGTGTGCCTGTGTAGGGTTGCCTTAGGAGATATATGAGAGGGAAACTTGGGTAAGGCTGCTTCAGGATGAATCCATGTGAAACTGTATCTGGAATTTAAGAGAAGGAACCTGGGTAGGGTTGCTTCATGATGAGTTCGTGTAAAACTGCATCCGGAAATGAGAAGGAACCTGGGTAGGGTTGCTTCATGATGAGTCCGTGTAAAACTGCATCTGGAAATTTCTGAGAAGAAACCTAGGTAGGGTTACTTCATGACGAGTCCGTGTAAAACTGCATCTGGAAATTATGAGAAGGAATCTAGGTAGGGTTGCTTCATGATGAGTCTGTGTTAAACTTCATATGGAAATGTCTGAGAAGGAACCTGGGTAGGGTTACTTCATGATGACACCGTGTAAAACTGCATCTGGAAATTATGAGAATGAACATGGGTAGGGTTGCTTCATGATGAGTCTGTGTTAAACTTCATCTGGAAATGTCTGAGAAGGAACCTGGGTAGGGTTACTTCATGATGAGTCCGTGTAAAACTGCATCTAGAAATTTTGAGAAGGAACCTGGGTAGGGTTACTTCATGATGATTCTGTGTTAAATTCCATTTGGAATTATATGAGAAGGAACATGGGTAGGGTTGCTTCATGATGAGTCCGTGTAAAACTACATCTGCAAATGTCTGAGAAGGAACCTGGGTAGGGTTACTTCATGATGAGTTCGTGTAAAACTACATCTGGAAATTATGAGAAGGAACCTGGGTAGGGTTGCTTCATGATGAGTCCATGTTAAACTTCATCTGGAAATGTCTGAGAAGGAACCTGGGTAGGGTTACTTCATTATGAGTCCGTGTAAAACTGCATCTGGAAATTATGAGAAGGAACCTGGGTAGGGTTGCTTCATGATGAGTCCATGTTAAACTTCATCTGGAATTGTATGAGAAGGAACCTGGGTAGGGTTGCTTCATGATGGTCGTGTAGATAGTTGCCCTGGCTTGTTTTAGGTATTGATCTTTGACCTTAGAAAGAAAGATAGTTTTCCTGGATTATTACAAGTATTAATCTTCAATCTTCTCATGTAGATAGCTTTCTTGGCTTGTTACAGGTATTTATCTATAATTGGTCGTGTATGGATAGTTGTCCTGTCTTGTTACAGGTATTAATCTGGAACTGTTGAAAATTGCTGACGATAGTTATCTGTTGATTGATCTTTCCTGAAAAGGTAAAGAGTTAACTATATGCATTGTCATGATGTATGAAATGCATGGCGTAATTATGTTCTCAAAATAAATGAGATTATAATGTATCCATTTATCATGTATGTAAATATGATGCATGAAATGTTGTTGGAATGTAATTTTGTCTTTGGAAAATAAATCCTTGACAAGTGATGGGGAGTTTTGGGAAGTTGAATCTCGGACGGCTGTTGGGGGTGAAGAGTATGCACACCTTTCTAGACCTTGTTTTTAGAATGTTTCCGCTGGGGATTCCTGTTTTGTTGTTTGAGGAGAACTCCGCTGGGGAATGTTGATTTTTCTTAAGAAGAAAGTTCTATGGAGAGTGTTGACTTCTGCTTGGGGAAGAGAGCCCGGGAGTCTTAGTTGTCCGTTTCTCTATTGGAGAGTTATCTCTTGATGGAAGAGAAAGGAAATTAACAACTTGTTAGGGATAAAGAGGTTAACTGTTAATTGGCTTGGCTTCCAGGCTTTGCAGCAACTCACTGGGGGTTGTAGAAAAATTCACTGGGGAAGAGGAGTTGTGGTCCCTTGATTTATGATAGTTTGAGAGGAAAATTCAAGCTGGGAATCTTTCCATTTGTTGGGGAAATAAACCCTGTTTCCAATCTGTTGGAGAGGTATTTTATTTTGGCAGAACTCCTCGAGGGTTCTTGAGATCAACTTAGTTGGGGAGAAGTTTTCAGAGATTGAAACTCTGGATGGGGATCACCCTAATGAAAAGGACTTCATGGGGGATTTGTCACTGCCCCTAGTAGCAAGTGTTTGTAGTATTGTCGGGAAATGTTTGCCTAACCGTGCGTAACCCTTTGTTGGAATTCACGTTCAATGTCCCAAGTGATTCAGATACAGACCTGTCCCTGGTTATTCAGCATTTCTTGGGGAATTTCTTGGAATCTTGACTTGACTGCCCCCAGACGAATTGGATAGTGACATGTCATGCCCCCTTGTTTATAGGGGATTTTTCATTGGAAGTATCATCCCATTTGAAGTGGTTCTGTTCATTGAGAGAGTTCTTTGTTCACTGGATATTCGTCGTGTGAATTTCTTTGTTGTCAAACAATTAGCCGTATCCAAACAAAGATATTCAAATAATGCAAAGTTTATTCTTGTCTTGAAGTTTTGAAAATGTGTTTTAGCAAATAAAATAAATTTGTAAGAATGTGAATTCAACTCAGGATTTAGAGTAAGTCTTACAGGAGTCAGGATACCTTTTGTAACAATATGCTTTCGAACTAACCCATGCTTCAATTAGGACTTTAAAAGGTTGTATTATGGTCTGGTTCACAGTTTAAAAAACAAAGGATAAGGCTCAAACTGTATTTGTACCCTCCCATTCTTCGTGATGTTCTTCAATCCTAAACTCATTTAATTGTGTGTTTGAACTCCTATTGAATCTGGAATGATGGTTTAGATTTTTGGAAGTTTATTTGAGAAGGAAGTCATTTTTACAACACTTTTCATGTTGTCAAGGATTTGTAGTGATCTCTTCTTGATTTATCATCCTTGATTTTTGCCTGACTATTCTTGTTTTAAGATTACAGTCAGCGGGATGCCCCGGTTTTTCTTAAGTCACCTTCGTAGGTTTTGACTTAGTGGGCTTTTTCTTTCGAGAGATAGTGACTGCCTATGCGATAGGGAACCATCGTCGTCTTTTGATTCCAGAGGAATGTCTTTGATGTCATTCATTATGTATGAAGTGAAATTTTACGACTGAACACGCATTTGAATTAACTGAGAGACTGCCCTGCCCCAGGTTTTGATTAAAGGTTTCAATTTGTGTAAAAAGAAAAACTCCTACTTCTTTGTCCCAAAGGAGTTGACTAGTGTTGTACCCCAAAATTTGCCCTCTCATTTTTCAAGGAATTTCTCATAAGGATTCTCAAGGTTCAAGCTTGCACAAATACATTGGGATTTTCCAGTACCAAGATTAAAAGGAAACTGTCAAAAAGGGGGAAAACAGATAAAAATAATATTTTGAAAAATTTGGAGAAAATCAAGTGTTTTTCATTTCAGCTCCTTCGATTGGCCTTTTGGCCTTTTTCGATGCAGGCTTGGCTTGCATCCTTCGACTGGGCGTAGGCCTCGTGCACGCTAGCTTGGATTCACAAGGCACAAAGCCTCTTGTGGCCTCCTTCCATTCCAAGGCAAAAAAACTCCCTTTTGGCATCCTTCGATTGCTTAAAATTGCTTCATGCATGCCTCTTTCATTTGGGCATCTTTGCGATCCTAGCATGCCTCTTTCGTTTGGGTTGGCAGCCCCTTTGTTGAAAAGCTTCATTTGGGAATTTGACTCCCTTCATGCTTTTTTTTATTTGGGTGTATGAATCCTGCAGTAGAAGGTCTTGATCAAACCTTTCGTTTGGGCATGAGGTTACCTTCATGTTTGCATAAAGTAACAAAGCAGGGACCCTCTATATACACTCATTCGTTTGGTCACATGGACCTTTGGGTAGGCAAGCCTTTGACTGGAAAGAACCACATTCACAAGGTTTCGTTTGTAACTGTGTCCCCTTTGAATAAGCATCTTTTGAATCCAAGTCTGGGCATCTCATTCAAAGGACATGCTTTATGGTCCATTTGAAGGATTTATAAGCCCACTTTAAGGCATGTCTTTGGTGACCCATCCAAGGGTCACACTTTTGGCTCCTTTGAAGGATGCACAAAAGTGACTCAATCGAAAGGCACTTGTTGGAAGAAAATCAAATAGTATTGTTTGGGGAAGAGTCTGGTCGAAGAAGGGTCAAAATGAAAGGATGATATTCAAAGATGCTTGCTGCCAAGTTCAGGCCTGGTACACTGGCCAAAACTGCTGCGCAGCAGTCCTAAAGCACTGTCCCATTCTTGCACCAAAATAGCATACAAGGCATTGTCTCTCAAAAGCTACAAGGAGCAGGTTACTCAATTTGTTCAAACCTTTTATTTTCCTTCCAAAAGCTTCAGGCAACCTTTCCTATAAATAAGAGGCTCCAACACTTGTTTGAGGAGACTTTTTGGGCCAGAGGAACGAATCTTCAAATTTCTTAAACACCATAAAAGCTCTCAAACACTTAAACACTTGTGAAAAACAAAAACCCAGAATCTAACATTTACTTCTTTCAAACGTGAAAAGTCTCACACATTTTATCCCTTTTCGAATCCAGTAGAAAAGAAATCTCATTTGTTTTTCTCCTTCGAATCAAGCAGTAGAAACATTGCCTTCGCTCTTTCCCTTCGAATCCATGGACATTCAAGGTAACCACTTCAAGGTCCATCACACGCTCCAGCCTCCAGCAAGGTAAGTCATCCTTAACCTTTATTCCTTTGTTTACAGCACAACATGTAAATAAAATTCCTTTTTGTTTCAAACATACACATAGCATTTGTTCCCCTTTCATTTACACCCTTATAGTTTGTTTTTTATTGCCTTTACTTTTGGTTTTGTTCTTTGGTTTCTTACAAATGTTTTAAGAACTAACCTGGCCTTAAGGTAGTGCTAGCATGGCCTTAGGCCATGCTTCTATTTAACATCTCAAACGAAGGAAACAGGAAGTAGGGAACAAAGTCTTTGGATTCCTCACTAGCCTCCAGGTCAAACGAAAGAGGCCACCAGAGGGTACACCATGCTAACTTTCAGGCCCAGACGAAAGGCACGCCTGCATTAAGTCTAGGCCTAGACGAAAGGCACTCCCTCACTGCTTTCAACCCCCAGTCAAAGAAGGCAGAAAGGCAGGTTGCATCTTTCACTGGTTCCAGGCCCAATCGAAAGGCACAACATGCTGACTTCCAGGACTCAATCGAAAGTCATGCCTTCACCCTTTTCAGGCAAAATCGAAGAGAGCCAGAAAGTGCAGAATCGAAGGGTTTGCCGCCCTAAATTGAAAGACCCATTTTTCTTGCTTTTATTTTATTTTTGCCTTTATATTTTCATGCAATTCAATATGGTTGTAATAGTGTAGGATTTTATCTTTCTGTATTTTATTACTTTTGTTGATTGCTAGTAAAATAGGGAATGTATGGTAAGATAAAAACAACAAGTAGACAACCCCTAATCAAAGAATAAATGCATGCAAATCAAACACACTCCTCACACACATTCACCCCTAGGGTAATTCCACTTGTTGCCTCAGAAAAATAGTCATGTCCCTCGAACATGGGCATTTTAGCAAAGAGCCTCGATAAAAGATTATAGTCCCTCGATGACCATCAATGTTGCCTTCGATAAACGATCTAGTCCCTAAACGACATTGTTAAAATGTCCCATAGGTTTCTTTCTATAACTATATAAACGTCCCATGCCCGTCCCTTCACATCCAACGATGGGGCTTCTTACTTAAACAATGGTAAGATAGCAACATCTAAAGGAGGAGGAAAAGAACATTTAAGACCTTTTGAGTAGGTAGGACGCTCCTAGTTGATCGCTTGCTCATAACAAAAACATTTTATACACCAACACTTCCATTTTGAAATATTTTCAAAAGAAAAAAAATACTTTGTACGCGTTCTTATATAAACGAGAGCCATTACAAAGACACCTTTTCAAAATCACTTTCAAAAACACACTTCACAAACACTTCTTTGAACAATTTTCCAAACAACACTTTGTACGCGTTCTTATAGAAACGAGAACCATTACAAAGAAGTTTTCAAAATACTTTCAAAACCCCCAGCACAAGCACATTTTCAAACAAAAGCAAGTGATCTAGCAAGCAACTAAGAGCCCGTAGATAACTACGAATGAAAAGGGCGTTAACACCTTCCCTTTTCATAACTTACCCCCTGAACTCAAGAAAACATCTCTAAAGGTCTTTCCTGTTCTTTTCAACCTTTCCTTTTGGATAAAACAAAAGTCAGTGGAGACTCTTGCTATCTGCAACAATTGCTATCAAATGCAAAATACCCAAGTCAGTTCTCCCACCGTGTTACAGAACTGGCGACTCTGCTGGAAATTACTTAAAAGTGGGCTTACCTTAGGACTAGATCACCTTTACTCTCTTTTCATTGTTTGACTTACTTAATTTACATTACGGTTCCTTATTTGGGATTATTTTGATCCTCTACCCGGATCTGGGGCACCTTTTAGATAAGTAGCAATAAGTTGTGGAAACTGTATGGGGTATACCGACATGGTCTAAGCAATAGCTACATTAGTGTGACACATTTGTTGGTACCGGTAGCCCTTGAGTAGTCAAGGAGAATACGGGGCCGTTCTGTGGTGTCATAAAGCACTAACTGACTTTATAACCTTACTTGAACAACTTGGCCATTAGGAAGTAGTGAGATAGTCGGCTTTAGTGCAGTCTGAAGTTGGTTGATACTCGATGCTACGCTCATTGAGATTGGACTTTTGGGATATTTCGGTCGCCATTAAAGAGGCTTGCGCTGAAACAATGCCCGATGAAGAAAGATCAATGATATTGAGATCCCCTAGAACCCGGTTACTTTCTAGGACAGGTTGAGCCAACTAAACTTCAAGAGGGTACTTACCTATCAAACTCCATGCTAGCCTAAACATAAGGATTTGTCTGCTTTGTGTATATATGACTATTCGTACATAACAACTTGCTTACTTTGCATACTTGTACATAAAATCATACCATAGCATTTTCAATAATCATTTCAAGGATCTCGAGGGCCTTTGATGCAAGGACACGTTGAACCAGACGTCTATCAAGGGGCAAGAGGATTTATTTTCCTCTAACCAAATGCCGTCAGGACCAAAGCACGGTAACTTGAGTCAAGGGCTACGATCCATTTGACATGGTGAGCTTAATTCTCGTGGAAGGACATCCACCAATACGAAGTTCTCCAATCAAAGCTATAAGTAACTTCTAACATCTTCTTATGTTTACCCTGCGAGATCCTTGAAAACATGTGTGATCGGTGGATCTGGAACTGACTGTTTAACGTTGGTTCGCGAAATGTCGCGGAAGCAAGAGTCGCCACCGTCTTTTATTTTCTCCAAATGGAAAGGACAAAAGCACAGAAAAATTCCTTAAAGAGATTGCTCTCGGTTCGGGAGGTAGATTATAGAAAGGGAAGGTGTTAGCACCCTTTCTATCCATGGTCATCCATGGGCTCTTAGATACTTGCTCATTGTGTTTTCAAAAAGGGTTTGTTTGCTTTTCAACTGTGGGTTTTAAAAATTTTCTCTGAAAATTCCAGCTCGACTCTTGTATCGGTCCTCAAGAGTGTTTGAAAAATTGCTTTCGAAAGCTTTTTGAAAAGGTGTCGGTGTGAAAAGTATTTTTTGATTTTGTTTTGAAATTTAGAGCAAGTATCTAGAGTCGTCTACCTACCCTAAGGAATTCGTCTATGTAAATGTCCTTTAAAGTAGTGCCATCCCACCATTGAGAGGTAGGTAGCACCACCGTTGGAGGTGTTCGGGTCAATTCGAGTTTGTAGGGACATGGTGATCACCAGAGCAATGGGAAGACACCTTAGAAGCTACCCTCATTCCAGGTTCCCGGATCATGAGGATTTACTAAGACATCCTCTACTCGACGATCACCTTTCGAGGCAAGGCAACAGTGAGGCGTACCCTAGGGGTGGTGTGTGCGAATTGTGTGTCGTTTTCATTTGCATTTATCTTGTTATGTCATTGGTGTTCTACGCTTGTTTTTATTTTGTCCATACATTCTTTCAGGCCATTTATTTAACAGTTTAAAGGTTGCGAGAAAAGTAAATTCTAAGCTATTACAAAAGGCGCGGGTCCACATCGCCAAAATTAACCAGGACCCGATTTGACAGAAAAATAAAGAAATTAAAAGTGCGAGAAGTAATTTACATGGCTTCGGGAGAGATACATAAGTATTATAATGAAATAAAATAAATACGCGAATTAATGAGAATTAAACGGAACGAGGGCGTTGGACCCTTTTTGCAAAAATTGAATTAACGCTGAATTAATTAATTAAAAAGAAAGCAAGAATTTGTTTTTTTTGGTATTTTATGTTTTTTAAGATTTAATATGAAAAGGGAGAATTAATTAAAATCAAAATAAGATGCAAACCCTAATTCTAGTTATTTTTTAATTTATTAAGAAATATTGAAATTTTTAACCTAAATTAAACCTAATTTTTACATGCAAATTTGATTATAAAAAATAAATAAAATAAATACTTAATTATTTGAAAGAAAAAAAAATGAAAAGGATGAAAAATTCATTAAACCTAATTCTATGCCTATTTTAGATTTTTATTATGAAAACATTAACTTAAACCCTAATTTAAAGCTAAATAATTATTTGCATTTATTTACAAAAAGTATTAAAATAAAATATTTATTATATTTTTTATCTTTTATGATTTTTATGCATTTTTTTTATTTATGAAAATAAATAATTAATTTAAACAAATAATAATTAAAAGAAATAGAGTTAAATAAAAAATAAAGAAAGTGAAAAATATGCAAACCTAGGGGGGTGGTAGTCCCCAAAGTGGAGGTGAAATTATGGAAATTCTGGCCCAATAACCTTGGCCTGCTTGACTTTGGCCAGACACGTGCATGTGCGTTGACTCAACCTCATGGTGTTCCTCCAATCTGCACCCTTGGATTGCTCCAAACGTACGCGTGGCATGCTGGATTTGGGAGTGCATGGTGGACTTGAACGTTGGCGCTGCATGTGAAGATCAATGGAAAAATAATATTGAGAATATTGAAGACCTGGGGCTCGAACCCAGGTCATGTGCTTTGCCAATGACTTCGCTTGCCAAACGTGCCAGTTTACGCGTTTGATATATTAATAACGAATAAATAATATAAAAGAAAACAAAGGAGTTAGTGGACACTGCGCGCGAAATTCAAACGGCCCTATCACATCTTGCCACGAATTCATCTTCTTCATGTTCCTGAAACACAAATACATTAAGCCACGGTTTTTTATATGTTCTCTTAGGCATGTTTTGGGAAAATAGCGAATAGGTCCCCTTGGCATATAAATTCAGCGCGAGCATGCCATTATTTTCGTCCAAGCGAGCTGGTTTCGTTCATGGTACTGAGGACTCCTAATTTTACAGCATGTAAAAACGCCTAAATCGAAAGCTTGGTAACCCTAGAAAACAACAATGGTGGAATCGCGTGTGGTGTATAAAAATACAATTAAATATGTTGGTTAGCTTCAGAATCATTCAAGGAATAAGAATCAATAATTGAAATGCCATAAAAATGCATAGATTTCAAAGTACGATAATGAATTTTTCATGAAATATCTTGAATTCTGTATACCGATTCCTTGAGTTTTGATGGTTGTCTTTGATTGGAATATGTCCAGTGAACCTCCAGCAAGCTAATGGAATAAGAATTATGCCTTGAATCGCCCTAAAAAGTGGTTTTCAGATTTGAGTTTTTTGGCAAAATTTTCAAGTTGTGAATGGAGTTTTCTGAGCAGCCGCGTGTGTATGTTCATTAGGGTTGTGTTCCTGGCTTATGTATGAATCAATTAGGTCAAGAAAAGTAGAACAAATCCAATGCATTCATGGTTTTTGGAAATTTGATTTTTAAGGATCTTTTTCAATCTTTTCCATGTGTTCTTGTATCAATTATGATCAATTTACTCCAAATCTTTCCTTATTTGATTTCACACGAATTATTGAGTGGATTTTGTGCACAAAGAGATTATAAAACCTAGATTACATATTTTCATATATTTAATTTGATTTAAATGAATTATTATAAATAAAATTCAAATAAATAAATAAAAAATGAGAAAATACTTCCCTTTGGGCCAAGTGGTCGTGCACATGCCATGGATGATGATTTGTGGAAGAAAAATGGGCCCATTAGCAATTTTAGGTCATTTGCATCAATGTTGACTTTTCAAAATATCCAAAAATTTCCCAACTTCTACAAGGCATAACTTGCTCAATTTTTAAGCTTTTCTCATGTTCTTGGACATTTTGGAAAGGTCTTTGAGTCCTCTAACCAATGTCCTTGGTCCCATGTCATCTTGATTTACCAATCTCAAGTTATGGCCTTTGACTTAAAGTCCCTTTTTGTTGACTTTTGAAAATGACCTATAATGTTGAAATTGATAACTTTTTGTGAGAGCATTTCTTGGACTTGAAGTATGAAGATGAGTTGTAGGAAATTTCTTTCTCTTCAAAATGAGCTTTGGATGGAATTTTTCTGATAATCCATGTGAAAGTTATGCCCTGGTCAATTTACAGTTGACTTTTTCAACTGTCCAAATAAGGAAACTTTTGCATCTTGATGATTTTTGAGCCAAACTTTGAGAATCATGATCAAGCATTGATCAAATGATGTTTGTGGCTTCAAAATGATATGTTGACCAAAAATTTGAACTTTTGACTGTCAAATGACCATTTTGCCCCTACAGTTGACTGTAGTGCAATTTTGTGCTGAATGTCTTGAAACTTGATATGAGGATGCTTGACCATATTTGTAGGCATATGAGACTTGATTGGGCCCTTGAAAACTTCCTTTTCTTGATCAGAATCAAAACCCTAATTTTGACTGTATAGGAGACGTTTGCACTGTGCAACCCTTGGGGAACTTTTGCAGTTTGACTTGGCAATTTCCTGAAGAATATGGGAGGGCAAATTTTGGGGTACAACAGTTGCCCCTGTTCAATATTCTTAGACCTGAGGATGCAGATTGGCTGACGTGCCTTTCGTAATCCGAAGGTGGAAGATGATTGAACACTAGAGTGCCCAGAAATTTGCGCTCACATAGTAGCAGTGATGGTGGAATGGGCTTATAGATGCCATTTAGAGGTTGATGAATAGGATGATGGGCTTATATATGCCATCTGGATGTTGATCGCGTAAGAGATTCCTTAGCGAGAACCTGCATACCTGCAAAAGAAACATGAGTACCTGACACGTTGCAGGAGTTGATTTCAGATGCTTGGCATAGATATGTCCTGACTGGTTACAGGAGCTGGGTCTGGAGCTTCAAAAGATGATGAACGAACCAGGGATGGTTTCTACCTTAGCATGAATGGTAAGAGAACCTTGGGTGACTTTAACTTCAACAACGCTCGCTGAGAAAATCTTGGTGGGAATTACCATCTTCGCAAGATCGGGAAGAGAACCATAGGCAATTATAATTTGAAAGGGAATTATCGCCTCACTCACCGTCGGAGAGGGAACCATAGGGAATTATAATCTGAAAGGGAATTACATCTGAAAGGAATTATCACCTCACTCACCGTCGGAGAGGGAACCATAGGAAAAGGAATTATCACCTCACTCACCGTCGGAGAGGGAACCATAGGAAAAGGAATTATCACCTCACTCACCGTCGGAGAGGGAACCATCTGAAAAGGAATTATCACCTCACTCACCGTCGGAGAGGGAACCATCTGAAAAGGAATTATCACCTCACTCACCGTCGGAGAGGGAACCATGGGAAAAGGAATTATCACCTCACTCACCGTCGGAGAGGGAACCATCTGAAAAGGAATTATCACCTCACTCACCGTCGGAGAGGGAACCATAGGAAAAGGAATTATCACCTCACTCACCGTCGGAGAGGGAACCATCTGAAAAGGAATTATCACCTCACTCACCGTCGGAGAGGGAACCATCTGAAAAGGAATTATCACCTCACTCACCGTCGGAGAGGGAACCATCTGAAAAGGAATTATCACCTCACTCACCGTCGGAGAGGGAACCATAGGAAAAGGAATTATCACCTCACTCACCGTCGGAGAGGGAACCATAGGAAATGGAATTATCACCTCACTCACCGTCGGAGAGGGAGCCATCTGAAAAGGAATTATCACCTCACTCACCGTCGGAGAGGGAACCATCTGAAAAGGACTTATCACCTCACTCACCGTCGGAGAGGGAACCATCTAAAAAGGAATTATCACCTCACTCACCGTCGGAGAGGGAATCATAGGAAATTATAATCTTAAAGAAAACCCTAAAATGGAAATCTCATGCACCGTCGGAGAGAGAACCAATAGGAAATTATAATCTGAAAGAAAAACCTAAAATGGAAATCTCATGCACCGTCGGAGAGAGAACCAATAGGAAAATATAACCTGGGATAACTTCTACTGAGTCTTTATCAGAAAAATATGTTGGGAGTCGATTTAGTTGGACTAGAGAAGGCCTGGGACTGGATAAGAAATCTTTGGAGTCGATTAACCGAACCGGTCTAGGTCTTGAAATATGATTGAGAATTTCAACTGCATCTTTCCTGAAAGGTAAAGGTCAGTCATATGCAATGCATGATATGGATCAAGCAATGATGTTCTCAACATAAATGAGATTTGTAAGATATGATGCGTCTATGCATGCTATAATGATGTATGTGATGTTTTATGAATGCGCTTGTCTTAGGAAAGTAAATCCTTGACGGGTTCCGGGAAGTCATATCCTGGGCTGATGTTTGAAGAATAGATTTTGCTTCCGCTGGGGATGATAACTGCAAGAATACCGGTAGGAGAAGATGACTCCGTTGCGGAATAAACTTGGCAAATGGAAGATTCTGCGGGGAGAAAAGATACTCTAGTGACCATGCTGGGAAGCAATACTCTGTGGGAAGAGGGATGCCTTGCTGAGTGTTGATAATAATTTGCTGGGGATACCCTTGTTGTGTTGGAAGTGTTGATAGACTTCGCTGGGGGTAAGAAGACTATGTCAACGATGACCTTTCCGTGGCTTTTGGCTGAGGATAACCCAGTTATATCCTGTTAAGGAGATAACTCTTTGAATAAAGCCGGGAGACGCGTTCGTGCTCTGTGAGGGTAAGCTTCCAGAATTTACTGGGGATAAGCTTACTGCTTGGGGATATGGATTCCAATTTTCCGGGGGAATTAGATTGGACTCTCCTGGGGAAGTTTTGATATGCTGGGGAAGTGATTCCTTTGAGTGTTGATATGCCGCCGGGGAACAATCTTTAGACCAAGACTGCCGGGGATGCTTGTTAAGAATACTTGCTGACGCACTCTCTGGGGAATTAAGATACCTGGTTGTGTTCTTCAGCTGAACCTACCTTGATACCTTGGAGGAAAGAACAGTTAGATTGCTTAGACCACTCTTTATTGTCCCTGTTTCTGAGGTATGAGAGGAAGACCTGTGAGGTGCTGATAGTTGTTGATGGACAAACCTTCTTCTGGTAGGCAGATGATAAGATGACAGGACATAGTCGTACGCTTTGATCCCTAACTTTTTCCTGGACCGCCCTTTCGGGTTTTCAGTCCACCGGGATACCCATTTTTGCCCAAGCCGCCTTTTCAGGTTTTCGACTTGCCGGGTGTACAGATTTTTTTTCATTTCATCCCTTATTTTGCCCGGACCCTTTTGGTTCGCCGGGAAGCCCTTATTTTTGCCTAGGTATGTCGACCTAGCGGGTCTTTGATGATGCGTAGTATTTTTTCCGACTATGTCCATGCTTTCAGGATGTAGGGAGGTGCCCCTGTTAGAAGTGTTTTGCCATGCCACCAGAAGGTATTTGATCAGGCAAGATTTGTTGTTGGAATGTTTCAAGTGACTCAGACGGAGGTTTGCCCCAGGCTATTTGGCCCTTGAGAGATTCTCCGAATCTTGATTGGACTGCCCCAGATAATGGACCATGGTCATGTCTGCCCCTTGGTTGGAGGTACTTCTGTTCATTAGGCATTCGTCATGCGAACTTCTATGCTGTTCAAACAAAAGGTCATATGCAAACAAAGTTATGTTAAAAATGCAAAGCTTATGTCTGTCTTGAAGTTTTTTTGAAAAATGCATTTTTCAGTAAAACCAGCAAATTTTGTAAAATGTGATGTCAACTCCTTCTTTATAGTAAGCCTTAAGGAGTCAGGATACCTTTCGTAACAGTATGCTTTCGAACTAACCCATGCTTCAGCTAGGACTTTTAAGGGTTATAACGTGGCCTGGTTCACGGTTTAAGAAACAAAGGATAAAGGCTCAAATTATTTGTACCCACCCGCTCTTCGTGATGTTCTTCAAACCTAAGCTCAGTTGATCGTGCATTAGACCTTGTTTGAGTCTTTGTCCTGATATTCCGGTGATGGTTCAGATGTTGACAGTTTATTTTGAATAGGCAGTCATTTCTTTTTTTTTGTTGAGGGTTTGTAGGACCTCTTTCTTTTTGATTTCGTTATCCCTATTTATTTATTTTTTGCCTGAACTGTTTCTTTTTGTATTTACAGTCAGCGGGATGCCCCAGTTTCGTAAGTCTCCTTCATAGGTTTTGACTTATTGGGCTTTAGTTTTTTTTGTTTTGGTAATGACTGCATTTCTTTATTGATTATTCGGAACCATCACTGTCTTTCTTTGTTTTGTAAGGACCTTTTTGGTGCCATTCGTTGTGCACTCGGATCAACTGAGAGAACTACCCTGCCCCAGGTTATGATTAAGGGTTTTAAATTTCGAAAAGAAAAACTCCTACTTATTTGGCTCAGAGGGGTTGACGAGGGATTATCTTCCTTATAACTCCAGTGTTTAGGATTTGAAACAATGCCTGTACTTCATCAGCGGGGTCCGTTCAAAAGCATACTGTAGATTGTGGTATCGTTTTCGTCATCCTCCCTCAAGAGGCTTAGAATTATTAATTGAGCGTTGATCATCAGAAAAAATATGAAAATAATTTGCATATAGTGAATACGAATATATTGCTTCAAAACAGACATATGCGATGCATTAATGAAATAACAATGTTTAACATGAGTAAATGTTTGAACATAAGAAAATTACAACTTGAACATTCGAATGAACAAAAGTTTTCTAGTCTCAGGGCTTGTCACTTCAAATGGTGAGCCTTGGAGGGATGGTAGAAAAACTCAGCCTGACCATCTTGTGTGAATTCTAATGCCCCTTCATCAATCAGGTCCTGGATTTTGTTCTTCAGAGCCCAACATTCATTTGTATCATGTCCTGGGCTGGCAGAGTGGTAGGCACACCTCTTATTGGGATCATAGATAGGAGATGTTGTGTTGGGGTTCCGGGGATGAGCCCTTAATGTGATCAGGTTCAACCTCAACAGGCGTTGTAAAGCTTGAAACAACGACATGTTGAGCTGGGTGAATTGCCTCCTAGGCTTGTCTGGCTGAAGCTGGTGAAGCTGCTGCTGAGTTTGTGACCTTGAAGCTTTTTGAAGAGCTCTCCCCTTACCTCCTTGTCTCAAAGGTGGTTGAACAATGACTGGCTCTTTACCCTTAGATGTTTGCCCCAGTTTGCTACCCTGAAGCAGTTGGTTGACGAGAACCCCGAGCTCATCTTGTCTTTGAGCTAACCCTTGAATGGCAGTCACCTGCCCCAGCATCTGGACCTTCAATGCATCCACCTCAGCTTGTAGGTGTTTCAGCCTTTCATCCTCAGCACTGTTCCTGACAAAGGTCCCCATGAGAAGTGTCCTTAGATCCTCCTGCCCCTTGGATAGACTCAGGAGGATTTCCCCGAACCGAGTCTCTTGAGCAAGAAGGTCCTGGTTATCTGGTTGGGGAGCCATTGCTGAAATAAACAGCGAGAAAGGTAAGTGACCTGCAAAAAGGACATCTGTTATGCAATGATGAGTATGACATGCATGTAATGTTTTCAAGGACCTCGCGGGATAAACAAGAAAATTTGTTAGCATTGGAAACCGGTAGCTTGATTGAAGTAACTTCGTGTTGTAGGGAGCCCTTCTTCAAGGGTCAAAGGCTCACCATATCCAGTGGGTCATAGCCCCTGACTCAAGTCATCAACTTTATTTTTCTTTCCAAACAACCTTGGCTAGGGGAACCTTCTTCAGGAGTCAAAGCTCACCATATCAAGTGGGTCATAGCCCCTGACAACTTTGTCTAGAGGAAAATAAATCCTCTTTGCCCCTTGCTAGATGCTTGATTCATCATGACCTGCATCGCAAGCCCTTGAGATCCTTGAAATGGGTTAGGATGTATGCAATGGTATGATGTTATGGTATGCATGGGGTAATGTAAGTAACCATGTTATGAGTCCCACTTAAGGACTGCAAACCAAAACCTGCAAGAAACTCAAGTAAAACCTGTCATGAGTCCCAATTAAGGACTATAAACAAAATCTGCAAGAAACTTAGTAAACCCTGTTATGAGCCCCAATTAAGGACTATAAACAAAACCTGCAAGAAACTCGAGTGTCAGACAACAAGCATGCAAGTAGTCAAGTACGAAGGCACACAAGTCACACAAGAGAAACCTTTAGAGTTTAGGCCAGCATGGGGTCTGGGTATTACCCTCTTGAAGTTGGTGGGTTCAACCTGTCCTATCAAAGTAACCGGGTTCTTAGAGGATCCCAATATCATTGACTACCCTCAATCGGTCATAACTCCAGCATCGCAATCTTTTCTTGCGGCCAGAACCATCACGAGAGTTTAGCCTCAATGGGCGTAGCATACTGCTACTGTTCTAATGGCCAAGTTGTGTCATTTAAGGTTCTAAGGTTGTTGGTGCTTAATGACTCCTTAAAAGACCCATATTCTCCTCGTTGCAACACAAGGGATATCGGTACAGACCAAGGTGCCACACCAACGTAGCCACTGCTTCACCTGTGTCGGTCTACGCCGGACAGGTCCCTCACAGCTTATGCTACCTAAACAGGGTATCCCCAGATCCGGGTTAGGATCTATGTAACTCCGACGCAACCCACAATAGTAAAGCAAGCAAATCAATACAATTGAAAACACAGTTATGAACTAGCCCTAAGGTACACCTCACTTTAAGTTTGGTCCCCAGCAGAGTCGCCAGTTCTATGATCGGTGGATCTGGAACTGACTGTTTAACGCTGGTTCGCGAAATGTCGCGGAAGCAAGAGTCGCCACCGTCTTTTATTTTCTCCAAATGGAAAGGACAAAAGCACAGAAAAATTCCTTAAAGAGATTGCTCTCGGTTCGGGAGGTAGATTATAGAAAGGGAAGGTGTTAGCACCCTTTCTATCCATGGTCATCCATGGGCTCTTAGATACTTGCTCATTGTGTTTTCAAAAAGGGTTTGTTTGCTTTTCAACTGTGGGTTTTAAAAAGTTTCTCTGAAAATTCCAGCTCGACTCTTGTATCGGTCCTCAAGAGTGTTTGAAAAATTACTTTCGAAAGCTTTTTGAAAAGGTGTCGGTGTGAAAAGTATTTTTTGATTTTGTTTTGAAATTTAGAGCAAGTATCTAGAGTCGTCTACCTACCCTAAGGAATTCGTCTGTGTAAATGTCCTTTAAAGTAGTGCCATCCCACCATTGAGAGGTAGGTAGCACCACCGTTGGAGGTGTTCGGGTCAATTCGAGTTTGTAGGGACATGGTGATCACCAGAGCAATGGGAAGACACCTTAGAAGCTACCCTCATGCCAGGTTCCCGGATCATGAGGACTTACTAAGACATCCTCTACTCGACGATCACCTTTCGAGGCAAGGCAACAGTGAGGCGTACCCTAGGGGTGGTGTGTGCGAATTGTGTGTCGTTTTCATTTGCATTTATCTTGTTATGTCATTGGTGTTCTACGCTTGTTTTTATTTTGTCCATACATTCTTTCAGGCCATTTATTTAACAGTTTAAAGGTTGCGAGAAAAGTAAATTCTAAGCTATTACAAAAGGCGCGGGTCCACATCGCCAAAATTAACCAGGACCCGATTTGACAGAAAAATAAAGAAATTAAAAGTGCGAGAAGTAATTTACATGGCTTCGGGAGAGATACATAAGTATTATAATGAAATAAAATAAATACGCGAATTAATGAGAATTAAACGGAACGAGGGCGTTGGACCCTTTTTGCAAAAATTGAATTAACGCTGAATTAATTAATTAAAAAGAAAGCAAGAATTTGTTTTTTTTGGTATTTTATGTTTTTTAAGATTTAATATGAAAAGGGAGAATTAATTAAAATCAAAATAAGATGCAAACCCTAATTCTAGTTATTTTTTAATTTATTAAGAAATATTGAAATTTTTAACCTAAATTAAACCTAATTTTTACATGCAAATTTGATTATAAAAAATAAATAAAATAAATACTTAATTATTTGAAAGAAAAAAAAATGAAAAGGATGAAAAATTCATTAAACCTAATTCTATGCCTATTTTAGATTTTTATTATGAAAACATTAACGTAAACCCTAATTTAAAGCTAAATAATTATTTGCATTTATTTACAAAAAGTATTAAAATAAAATATTTATTATATTTTTTATCTTTTCTGATTTTTATGCATTTTTTTTATTTATGAAAATAAATAATTAATTTAAACAAATAATAATTAAAAGAAATAGAGTTAAATAAAAAATAAAGAAAGTGAAAAATATGCAAACCTAGGGGGGTGGTAGTCCCCAAAGTGGAGGTGAAATTATGGAAATTCTGGCCCAATAACCTTGGCCTGCTTGACTTTGGCCAGACACGTGCATGTGCGTTGACTCAACCTCATGGTGTTCCTCCAATCTGCACCCTTGGATTGCTCCAAACGTACGCGTGGCATGCTGGATTTGGGAGTGCATGGTGGACTTGAACGTTGGCGCTGCATGTGAAGATCAATGGAAAAATAATATTGAGAATATTGAAGACCTGGGGCTCGAACCCAGGTCATCTGCTTTGCCAATGACTTCGCTTGCCAACCGTGCCAGTTTACGCGTTTGATATATTAATAACGAATAAATAATATAAAAGAAAACAAAGGAGTTAGTGGACACTGTGCGCGAAATTCAAACGGCCCTATCACATCTTGCCACGAATTCATCTTCTTCATGTTCCTGAAACACAAATACATTAAGCCACGGTTTTTTATATGTTCTCTTAGGCATGTTTTGGGAAAATAGCGAATAGGTCCCCTTGGCATATAAATTCAGCGCGAGCATGCCATTATTTTCGTCCAAGCGAGCTGGTTTCGTTCATGGTACTGAGGACTCCTAATTTTACAGCATGTAAAAACGCCTAAGTCGAAAGCTTGGTAACCCTAGAAAACAACAATGGTGGAATCGCGTGTGGTGTATAAAAATACAATTAAATATGTTGGTTAGCTTCAGAATCATTCAAGGAATAAGAATCAATAATTGAAATGCCATAAAAATGCATAGATTTCAAAGTACGATAATGAATTTTTCATGAAATATCTTGAATTCTGTATACCGATTCCTTGAGTTTTGATGGTTGTCTTTGATTGGAATATGTCCAGTGAACCTTCAGCAAGCTAATGGAATAAGAATTATGCCTTGAATCGCCCTAAAAAGTGGTTTTTAGATTTGAGTTTTTTGGCAAAATTTTCAAGTTGTGAATGGAGTTTTCTGAGCAGCTGCGTGTGTATGTTCATTAGGGTTGTGTTCCTGGCTTATGTATGAATCAATTAGGTCAAGAAAAGTAGAACAGATCCAATGCATTCATGGTTTTTGGAAATTTGATTTTTAAGGATCTTTTTCAATCTTTTCCATGTGTTCTTGTATCAATTATGATCAATTTACTCCAAATCTTTCCTTATTTGATTTCACACGAATTATTGAGTGGATTTTGTGCACAAAGAGATTATAAAACCTAGATTACATATTTTTCATATATTTAATTTGATTTAAATGAATTATTATAAATAAAATTCAAATAAATAAATAAAAAATGAGAAAATACTTCCCTTTGGGCCAAGTGGTCGTGCACATGCCATGGATGATGATTTGTGGAAGAAAAATGGGCCCATTAGCAATTTTAGGTCATTTGCATTAATGTTGACTTTTCAAAATATCCAAAAATTTCCCAACTTCTACAAGGCATAACTTGCTCAATTTTTAAGCTTTTCTCATGTTCTTGGACATTTTGGAAAGGTCTTTGAGTCCTCTAACGAATGTCCTTGGTCCCATGTCATCTTGATTTACCAATCTCAAGTTATGGCCTTTGACTTAAAGTCCCTTTTTGTTGACTTTTGAAAATGACCTATAATGTTGAAATTGATAACTTTTTGTGAGAGCATTTCTTGGACTTGAAGTATGAAGATGAGTTGTAGGAAATGTCTTTCTCTTCAAAATGAGCTTTGGATGGAATTTTTCTGATAATCCATGTGAAAGTTATGCCCTGGTCAATTTACAGTTGACTTTTTCAACTGTCCAAATAAGGAAACTTTTGCATCTTGATGATTTTTGAGCCAAACTTTGAGAATCATGATCAAGCATTGATCAAATGATGTTTGTGGCTTCAAAATGATATGTTGACCAAAAATTTGAACTTTTGACTGTCAAATGACCATTTTGCCCCTACAGTTGACTGTAGTGCAATTTTGTGCTGAATGTCTTGAAACTTGATATGAGGATGCTTGACCATATTTGTAGGCATATGAGACTTGATTGGGCCCTTGAAAACTTCCTTTTCTTGATCAGAATCAAAACCCTAATTTTGACTGTATAGGAGACCTTTGCACTGTGCAACCCTTGGGGAACTTTTGCAGTTTGACTTGGCAATTTCCTGAAGAATATGGGAGGGCAAATTTTGGGGTACAACAACATGCATCCACGCATCAAGCATCATATCATGACAGGTTTCTCCCATACATGTATCCTTATCTTCCTACTGTTTATTTCAGTAAGATGGATATGGAACAACTGGTGAAGGATCTCCAAGCACAAAACACCCAATTCCAACAAATATTCCTAGCTATGCTAAGGGGCAAGAGGACCTGAAGACTCTTCTTCTGAAAGACAAGAAGAAAAAGTCAGAGAAGTCAGTAGGCGTCCTGAATTTGGGAAGAAGACTTAGAGGACCAGTCAAGAGAGCTCTAGATCTCTCAACTCCGTCAACCGAAGGGGACAATCAGACAAAAGAAGGAGATAACAACCCGGGGACTGATGAAGATAAAGCTGACTACTCTGAGGAACAATATCCTTCAGCTGATGATAGATACAAACAGTTGGAGGATCGCCTCAATGCTATGGATATTCAGTTATCTACTGAAAGTCCAAGCCAGGTATCTACTGAATCTCCATAGTATTGAGGCGATCCTCCAATTGTTTGTATTTATCATCAGTGGGAGGATATTGTTCCTCGGAGTAGTCAGCTTTATCTTCATCAATCCCCGGGTTGTTATCTCCTTCTTGAGTCTGATTGTCCCATTCGGTTGAAGGAGTTGAGAGATCTAGAGCTCTCTTGACTGGTCCTCTAAGTCTTCTTCCCAAATTCAGGATGCCTACTGACTTATTTGACTTTTTCTTCTTGTCTTTAAGAATGAGAGTCTTCAGGTCTTCCTGCCCTTTAGCCATAGCCAGGAACATTTGTTGGAATTGGGCGTTTTGTGATTAAGGATCCTTCCCCATTTGTTCCATATCAATCTTAATGAAATAAACAGTAGGAAGATAAGGAGGCCTGTATGGGAGAAACCTGTCATGATATGATGCATGGTATGTGGATGCATGTTTTCAAGGATCTCGTGGGGTAAACACAAGAAAATGTTAGAAGTTGAATTTTGATCAACAGCTTTGATTGGAGAACTCTTCGTATCGGTGGATATCCTTCCACGAGAGTCAAGCTCACCATGTCAAGCGGGTCATAGCCCTTGACTCAAGTTATTGTGTTTTGGTCTTGACAACATTTGACTAGAGAATGAATCCTTTTGCTCCTTTGATAGGCGTCTGGTTCAACATGTCCCTGCGTCATAGGCCCTTGAGATCCTTGAAAAATTCTATGGTATGATGTCATGATGTTATGTATAAATATGCAAAGCAAGCAAGTTGTTATGTATAAATAATCATATACACACAAAGCAGACAAGTCCTTAGGTTTAGGCTTGCATGGAGTTTGTAGGTGAGTACCCTCTTGAAGTTTAGTTGGCTCAACCTATTCTAGAAAGTAACCAGGTTCTAGGGGATCTCAATATCACTGATCTTTCTTCATCGGGCATTGTTTCAGCATAAGCCTCTTTAATGGCGACTGAAATATTCTGAAAGTCTGATCTCAATGAGCGTAGCATTGAGTATCAACCAACTTCGGACTGCACCAAACCGGCTATCTCACTCCTTCCTAATGGCCAAGTTGTTCAATTAAGGTTCTAAGATCATTTAGTGCTTCATGAAACCACACAGAGGCCTTGTATTCTCCTTGACTACTCAAAGGCTACTGGTACCAACAAATGTTTCACACTAACATAGCTATCGCTTCAACCATGTCAGTATACCCCGCACAATTTCCATAATCTATTGCTACTTACCTAAAAGGTGCCTCAGATCCGGGTAGAGGATCAAAATAAACCCAAACAAGGAACCATAATGTAAAGCAAGCAAGTCAAACAAAGAAAGCAAGTAAAGGTAATCTAGCCCTAAGATAACCCCACTTTTTATATTCCCTAGCAGAGTCTCCAGTTCTATAACACGGTGGGAGAACTAACTTGGATGTTTTGTGTTTGATCGCAATTTTGTGGATAGCAAGAGTTGCCACTGACTTTTCTTTTATCCAATAAGGAAAGGCTTAAAAGAACAGGAAAGACCTTTCGAGTTTATTTCTTGAGTTCAGGGGGTAGGTTATGAAAAGGGAAGGTATTAGCACCCTTTTCATCCATAGTTATCTACAGGCTCTTAGTTGCTTGCTATATCACTTGCTTTTATTTTAAAATGTTCTTGTGGTGTGGGTTTTGAAAGTATTTTGAAAAAACGTCTTTGTAATGGCTCTCGTTTCTATAAGAACGCGTACAAAGTGTTGGTTTTGAAAATAGGACAAAGAGGTGTTTATGGAATGTGTTTTTGAAAGTGATTTTGAATAGTGTCTTTGTAATGGTTCTCGTTTCTATAAGAACGCATACAAAGTGTTTTAACTTTTGAAAAATGTTTCAAATGAAAGTGTTGGTGTATCAAATGTTTTTGTTATGAGCAAGCGAGCTACTAGGAGCATCCTACCTACTCAAAAGGTCTTAATGTTCCTTTCCTCGTCCTTTATATGTTGATATCTTACCATTGATTTGATAAGAAGCCCCATCATTGGATGTGAAAGGACGGGCGTGAGACATTTTGTATAGTCATAGAAGGCAACCTATGGGACGTTTTAGCAATTTTGTTTAGGGACTAGATCATTTACTGAAGGCAACATTAAGGCTCATCGAGGGACTACAATCTTTTATCGAGGGTCTTTGCTAAAACGCCCATATTCGAGGGACATGACTATTTTTCCGAGCCAACAAGTGAGATTACCCTAGGGGTGCATGTGTGTGAATAGTGTGTTTGATTGCATGCATTTTGTCTTTGAATTTTTAGGTTGTCTACTTGTTTTTTTTATCTTGCCATACATCCTAATTACTAGCATTTATACAAAAGTAATAAAAATGTAGAAAATAAAATCCTACATTATTACAACCATATTGAATAGCATGAAAATGTAAAGGCAAAATAAAATAAAGGAAAGAAAAAGGGCTCTTTCGATTTAGGCAGAAGCATCCTTCGATTTTGCTTCTCTGACTCCCTTCGATCTGACCTAGAAGTAGTGAAGGTGTGCCTTTCGATTGGGTCTAGAAGTCATTGTGGGCGTGCCTTTCGATCTGGGCGTAGCCTGAGGTATGAGATACAACCTTTAATTATGCCTTCCTGCCTCCTTCGATTGGGGTCTAGAAGTCAGTGTGGGCGTGCCTTTCGACAGGGTCTGGAATCAGCGTGGGCGTTCTTCTGGCTTCCTCTTTTGTTTGGACCTGGAAGTTAGTGTGGGTGTTCTTCTGGCTGCCTCTTTAGTTTGGATCTGGAAGTTAGTATGGAAGCCTAAGGCTTAGTTTCATACTTTTTTTCCTCCTATTTCTTTTATTTGAGATTTTAAATAGCAACATGGTCTGAGACCATGCTAGCATTGTCTTATGGCCAAGTTAATTATTAAAGCATATTTAATAACTCAAGAAACAAACACAAAAGGATTAGCCATGAAAACAAATTAAAAGGGTGGAAACGAAAAGAAGAACAATGGTATGTACATGTTTGAAACAATAAGAAAGTCTATTCACATGCTATGCTAGAAACGAAAGGTTCAAGGTTAAGAGTGACTTACCTTGTTTGAAGCCGGAATGTTTGCTGGACTTTAAGTGAATGCCTTGGATGTCCCTGGATTTGATGGGAAGAAACAAGGGTGACGCCTTTAGTGCTGGATTTGAAGGTCAGGAGATGTGAAGAATGGTTTCAGATTCGAAAGACAAAAAGAAAATAAGGGTTGTATTTCTTTATATTCGAAGGACCAAGGAAACAGGTGTAGTGTTTCTTATGGATTCGAAGGGTCGAGAAAAAACAAGTGTTGTGTTTCTTCTGGATTCTGGGTTTAAATATATGTTTAAGTGGTTGAGAGTGTTTGAGTTTATTTGAGAGTGTTTGATGATTTCCAGCCAAAAAAAAGTCCCCCTCTAGCTTGCAAATGCTTCTCTATTTATAGAGAACAATTTGAAGGTGTTTGAAGTAACCAGGTTTATAGGATAATAAACCATGGTTTGGTTAAAAATGAAACAAGTTTTGTCCCTTTTTGCTGACCCCCGTGTTTCCAGTACAAGTGGGGGCCTGCTGGCAGGAGATTGGACTTGTGCTTCTGGCACTGCTTTTCGTTCAGACATGAATCGGGTTGAAAGTTGATTTTGTGATAAAAGTAATCTTTATGAAAAAAGGGTACTAAGCCTTTTGCTATTTTAACCAAGAATGGTATTATCCAGTAGACAAAGTTTCAAACCTTTGTGTAAGCCTCTGATCATGTAAAGATTTGGAATCAACATAGCCTGACAAGTAAGGTAAGGCTATGAGATTTGCTCAAAGTTCTTTAAACAGACTTGCTTCGAAGGGTCCAGAGTTGGATTTGAAAGATGTTGTTTCGAAGGGAATCAAAGTTTCAATCGAAGCCTTGTGTGAAAGTGGTATTTGTCCAGTTGAAGGCTTGCCTGCCAGAGGTTACATGGCCAAACGAAAGGGGGCATGCAGGAGGTCCCTGCTTTGAGGCGCTAGCACAAAGGGGAAATTCTGCCTTGAGAGTTTGGCAAACATGCAAAACCAAAGGCTTCTAATTCAAAGGGGAATGCTTTGTGACTTCAAATAAAACATGCAAGAGGCCTTTTCTCAAACGAGAGTTTTCCTGCCAAAGGTCCATATGGCCAAACGAACTTGCATTTAAAGGGAACCAAAAGCCCAAATGAAGAATGTAAGCCCAAGCTTGTCTTGAAGAAAGTCACACGCACGAACAAAGAAAGCATGCAGGAAGTAAAGGGCACAAATGAAGCTTGCAACAAAGGGGGCCACATACCCAAACGAAAGAGGCATGCTAGGCTTGCATCAAAGGAGGGCCCTATGCCCAAACAAAAGAGGCATACTAGGCTTGCAAAGATGCCCAGACGAAAGAGGCACGCAGGAAGCAAATTATGCAATCGAAGGATGCCAAAAGGAGGCTTTTTGCCTTGGAATCAAAGGAGGCTACATGAGGCTTTTTGCCTTGTGCATGCTAGCATGGTGAGAGCCCCTTACGCGCAAAATCAATAGACTTAAGATTCTAATCAATTTTAGTTCTATTTCTCAAACAAATACCAAAAAAATTAGGTTTTATTAGAATTAATTTTTCTAATTAATAATTTTCTTTTAGTTTTATTTTAATCTAATTAGACTTAATTTTGTTTAATAAACAAAAAACAACAAAAAGATTTCATTTTTCTTAGGATTTTTAGACATCTTTTCTAAATTCGCACGCATTTATCATTTTAGCATTGTTATTTTTATCATTAATGTATCTGCTTATGGGTTGTAATAGAATAACTAGGACATTTACTATTTTTCCCCAAGTTTGGACTGGTAATAATCCCCCTCCCCGAAGCCTTATAATAGCTAGATTTACATTTTCGCACTTTTATTACTGTGAATTATTAACTGTCTAGATGCATGGCTAACTACGGTTGTATGGCAAGAATAAAACAAAACGCTAGTAAACCTAAATGAAAAGATAAATAACTGAATACAACACTGTTGTACCCCAAAATTTTCCCTCTCACTTATCAAGAATTTGCTCATAAGATCTCCTTAGATTCAAGACTACACTAGGGTTTGATCAGCTCAGGACACCTCCTTAAACACTGATGACCAAAATTAGGGTTTAAGATTGCACAAGGATTTTTGAACTTCCAATACCCCATATGACTTTCATGGATCATTATGGACCCCCAAGATAACTCATGTCAAGTTTCAAGCTTTGGACCACACTGTTGCTCAGTCAACTTAGCAGTTGACCTAAAAATCAACTGTATTGGGGAAAAAGTCAACCATGGCCAATTTATAGCCAAAATTCATAATTTTTTATCCACATCAACATTTTAGACTCATATGTATCATTTGATCAAGTTTGGACCATAATTCCCCAAGAAATTTGATCAAATCTCCAAAAGGGCAAAATAGTCAAAATTAGGGTTTTGACTGGGAAAGGGCAATTTCTGATTTTTGACCTAGCAAATGATCAATTGGTTCAGGGAATGATCTCAAGAGTCCAATTGCATAATTTTGACCTAATGACATGGCTCAAAACATTACTCAAGTTCAAAGGATTGACAAATGAATTTTCAGTCAACTGATCAAAAGTCAACTGTATACTGAAAAGACAAACTTATACTTTTTGGTGAAAATCAAATGTCAAAGATCACAATTAATCAAAAATGTCAAAAAATTAAACTTATTCATCGAGAAATCAAAGATTCAAGATTTCATTTTGAAAAGTTAAAATTTCTAAACTTCGAAATTTTTCTAAGTGTTGGAAATTTCTTATTTTTTCATAACTTTGAGCAAAATATTCACCATGATGCAAGACGATTTAAGAGAAACTTCCAACATGAAAGTTGTAGATATCCATGAAATCTAAAACTTTTCTTCACACAAATTCTTACAAAAGTTCTTGGATCTCAAGTTATAATTTTAAGAACATGTGGCCATGAAACAAAACACTTAGTAAAATTTTGCCCTAATTTGGTCAGGATTTTGACCCAGCTTCATGGAACTTTTTCATATAGTTCCAAGGGGAATATTCAAAATCAATTCAAATATGGGTTTTAGAGAACATTGAAATATTTTCAAAATTTCCAAGAACTCCTTGAGATCATTTTTGAGTAGGGAGAATCGAAGAGATGAAGTTAGGGTTTTATCACTTGATTTACAAGTCATTTTGTGATGAACCAATTTTAAAATTCAAACTATGTTGCATAAACTCTACTTTTCAGGCCTCAAACTTGTTAGGCAATCCATAATTAATGACTTTCACTTCTGTTAGAGGTCTCATTTCAAGCATTCAATGCATGGACATGCTTTATATCCATTTTTGGAAGAAAGTGCACATTGCCATTTTGATAAAGTGACTTTTTGCACAAAACTTGTTCTTGAGCCTTGAACTTGTTCTCTTCTGATCACACAAGTCTTATAACTCATGAGAAATGTTTTAGACACTTACAATCACCCAGCCCATGCTTGTACCTCACATTGAAACTTGGTTTCCCTCTTTTCTTGAAAATCAATTAACCTAGCCAAAAGCTTGTAACTTGTACTTCTGACTTGCCAATGCACTCTAATCCTTTTGCTTATACATACACAAACTATTGACATCAAACACACGAATGTTCATGCCCTGAAAATAGCTAGAACTCAGAATCATATTCCATACCTCCATTTTCACATAAACTGACCAAAAACTTGAAACTCATAACTCCCTCGTGCATTTTCAAACCTTTTGGTTTCTAAAGCTTCTAAACATCATTTAGAGTTGATCCCACACCCTGTTAGAGAACTGTAACACCATTAACACCATCCTCAATTTTCAAAAACAGAGCTTTGCACTTGGACTTCTCCAGAACTCCTCAAGCCCTTTCAGCTCAAGCTAAGCATTCCATTAGCTTCCTGGGAACTTGAGGAAGCTAACCCAACCATTGGAACTCCTTGAAAGTTGTTCAAACTTCAAACCCGATACCCCCTTGCAAGGTAAGTTTTCTAACTTTGGAAATTCTCATACAGGCATCATCAATGATTTATTTATGAACAAAACATGTAGATATCATTGCCCTAAAGCTAACCATGTCCATAGTTTCCATTAATTTTGCTTGAGCTTAGAGAATTTTAAGATTGAAATTTATGAGATTTTTAGGGTTCAGTTTAGGGCCAATAAAATTCATGCTTATCTTTGATCTATAGTTTTAATGCTTCACATTTCTGAAACTGTGAGGAAATTTGCTACAAGTTTCATGTTTATAGTTTTCATTTTTGTTGAGAAATGAACAAGTTACAGTTGGTCTGGCTGGAGGTTGAAGATGAAGTGTAACTCAGGGCGTGTTTTGTATCATATATTTATTGTTTTTCTTATGTTAACGGATGTATAGCCACCCCAGTGGTAGAAGCGCGTGCCTGTAACCTTTGGGACTTGGGTTCGAGCCCCAGTGGTACCTTTTTTATTTTTTCATATTTTTGTAACGCTGACTTCATTTTTGCAGGGAGTTGGGCCTCCTTGGGCTTGCCTTTTTTTTTTGCTAGCTAACCCCCTGTAGACTATTTGCGCCCCTGGCCTAATTTTATTTTATTTTCTTATTTTTATTTCATTTATTTTCTTAAATATTTTTCCTAATATTAAAAAAAAAATACAAAAATATTAGATTTTTATTTTGACATAGTTTATTTATTTTTCTCATAAAATTATTTTTATTTAATAAATACTTTATCCATTTCACTAAATATCTTATAAATTTAATCAAAATATAGGTTTTTTATTTATTTTCTTTTACACCAATTTAAATATATTATTTTAACATTAAAAAGGTTAAAAATATTTTATAACATTATAATTATTTTCAAGACAAAAATACCAAAAATACTTTTCTTACAAACTTATTTTCTTTTAATCAATTAATGGATTTAGGGTTTTATTTAAAATATTTTCTTATTAAATATATGTTTAATTAATTATTTTCTTTTAATTAATTAGGTTAAAACAAATCCCTTTTCTCTAAAAAATCCAAATAAAAATATTCATTTTCTTCACATTTACATTCTTGCATATTTATCCATCTTGTACATTATTTATTTCAATTCTTGTACAAATTCAATTTGTTTGTAATAGATTAATTAGGTTTATATTCTTGCAATCCCCATTCACAATTTGTATACCCCCCCTCCCACAAATGTTGTAATAGCGTAGTAACTTTAAATTCCGCAATTTATCACTTTATATACAAATGCTAGTAATTAGGGTTTGTATGGAAAGACTAAAACCAATACTTAGAAAACCCTAATTCAAGACAAAATCAAGCATGAAAACAAAACACTTGCACACAAGCACCCCCTAGGGTAAATCCACTTGGTTGCCTTTACAAAATGGCCATATTACGCATGTGAGGTGTGTTAGTGAAAACAAACAAATACAAGATCATAGTCCCTCGATGACGCTATCTAAGTTGCCTTTCAAATGATCTTAGTCCCTAAAAGAAAATGCTAAGATATCTTGCAACATTGTTAATTATGGTTATAGGATGACCCACACCTGTCCTGTTTACATCCAAAGATAGGGTTACTTATCAATTCAATGGTAAGATAACAATGTCAAAGGAAAAGAAAATAAACAAGAAAGACTTTTTGAGTAGGTAGAATGCTCCTAATTGCTTGCTCAATTTCAAATAAAATATCCTTGATATTTTCAAAAAAAACACCTACACTTTCAAAACCTCTTGCAAAACTTGAAAACATTTTCAAAAGATCAATATCTTTGTATACATTCTTACGAAGGAGAATCATTACAAAAATTGCCTAAACAATGGCCTCTTTACAAAATACTTTCAAAAACTACACAAATCACAATTTCAAACAAAAGCAAGTGATCTAGAAAGTAACTAAGAGCCCATGGAAAACCATAGATGAAAAGGGTGTTAATACCTTCCCTTTTCATAATCTACCCCTCAAACTCAAGAAACAATCTCAAAGGTCTTTTCTGTGCTTTTTCACCTTTCCTTTTGGATAAAAGAAAAGTCGGTGGCGACTCTTGCTAACCGCAACATTTGCGATCAAACACAAAACCTTCAAGTCAGTTCTCCCACCGTATCACAGAACTGGCGACTCTGCTGGGGAAAATTCTAAAAGTGGGGTTACCTTAGGGCTAGATCATATTTACTTGCTTTCTTTGTTTGACTTGTATGCTTTACATTATGATTCTTTGTTTGGGTTTGAAATCCTCTACCCAGATTTGGGATACCTTATAGGTAAGTAGCAATATGTTGTGGAAATTGTTTGGGTTATACCGACATGGTCTAAGCAATAGCTATGTTAGTGCGACATATTTGTGGGTACCGGTAGCCCTTGAGTTAATCAAGGAGAATATGGGGCCGCTGAGTGATGTCATGAAGAACTAATGAACTTTTAGAACCTCTACTTGACCATCTTGGCCTTTAGGACGTAGTGAGATGACCGACTTTGGTGCAGTCTGAAGTTGGTAGATACTCGATACTACACTCATTGCGGTTTGGCTTCTTGGGATATTTTAGTCCCCATTAAAGAGGCTTGTACTGAAACAATGACCAAGGAAACAAACCAATGATATTGAGCTCCTTAGAACCCGATTACTATTACTAGGACAGGTTTGAGCCAACTAAACTTCAAGAGGGTACTTACCTATGAGACTCCATGCAAGCCTAAACCTAAGGATTTGTTTGCTTTGTTTGTACATACATACTTGTACATAACATCATGAACATCATAACATCATACTCATTCACTAACCATTTCAAGGATCTTGGGATTTATCTTTGTTCTGTTTTGTAGGACATGGATTCTCTTCGTAGGAAAACTATTCAAGTCAATCTTGTAAGGATCCCTCCACAACTTAAGGAGTTAGCTTCAAGGATTCTAGAAAATTCTCCATTCACCGAAAGACATGGTCGCCTACTCAACTTGGTCACCTCTAACACATATGAGGACATGATGAAGGTGCTCTTTCAGTTCTTTGATCCTTTACACCATTGCTTCACATTTCCCAATTATCAACTTGTGCCAACTTTGGAAGAATTCTCCTGACTCTTGAGGATTCCCATTCTCAATCAACTACCTTTCAACGGTATGGAAAGAGACCCAAAGCTAGAAGATATTGCTCAAGCTCTACACTTTCAACCATCTGAGTCATAACTCATTGGGAAACAAGGAGTGGTGTCAAAGGTTTCCTAGCAAAGTTCTTGTTCAAGAAAGCCCAAAACTGTTTGAACTCTTTGGATTTGCAAGCCTTTGAGGAAATTGTGGCTCTCCTCATCTATGGGATGGTTTTGTTTCCAAATCATGACCAACTTATAGATGTGAACACCTTCAAAATATTCATATCCCGCAACCCGGTGCCTACTTTGCTAGGGGACATTCTACATTCTTCACACTCGCACAATGAGGAAAAGAGGTGTCCTTATGTGTTGCACTCCTCTCTTGGCAAGATGGTTTTTTTCGCATCTTCCGCAATTTGTATTAAAGAATGAGCAATGTTCAAGGTGGTCACAAAGGTTGATGACGCTCAAGAATTCAGACATTCATTGGTGTTCCCGATCCCTAGAGAATGTTACTATTGTCGACCGTTGTGGAGAATTCCCTAATATACCTTTACTTGGCATTAGGGGAGGTATCACCTACAACCCCTACTTGGCCTTAAGACAGTTTGATTACGCCCGAAGGGATGGCCCACATGAAATGCTTATTCAAGGTTTGGTATTTGACTACGAGAACGACGATCAAGGTCTTCGCCAGAGATTTATCCGAGCTTGAAGGATGTTGAACAAGGTAGATAGCAAGACATTGGGGCATAAGAATTCCGTCCCCCTTGAGCCTTACCTTAAATGGGTACGAACTCGTGCTCAGAGTCTTATGATGCCTTATCCTTCCATTCTCCCGGTAATCATTGAGCCTGTCATGGAAGGAGATGTTCCATACACTACCCAACACCCTAACATGCCCACCTCTCTTAAAGACCTACAAAGAGATTGGATACAACTAAGGGGGAGCAAGATACTTTCGAAGCCCAATTCTATGCAAGCGATAAGAAGGTTTTGGAACTCACTAAGCAACTTCATGAGGAGAGGAACTTGAATGCCTACATCGCACCAAAGAGGATGCGTACAACCTTTCTATCTTAGAGTTTTTTGTATTGGTTTTCCCAAGGAGGCATTGATGTACTCAAGCTTTAATTTATTAATATAACGTGTGTTTCCTTTTTGTCTAAAACAAATTTGAATCTTTAAAATCCTTGAAATCATTCCATATGTATTTACCATTCATCATAACATAAGCAGGTTTCTTGAAACAAGTCTCCTCATCTTTCCACTGTTTATTTCAGTAAGATAGATCTCGAGCAAATGACGAAGGACCTCCAAGCTCAAAATGCTCAGCTTCAACAGATGTTCTTAACTCTAGCCAAAGGACAAGAAGAGTTGAAGACCTTGCTGGTTGAGGAGAAGAAAAAGAAGACAAAGAAAATAACCGGAGTTCTAAACATGGGAAGAAGATTCCAGGGGCAAACAAGAAGGGCCTTAGATTTTTCAACGACATCCGGTGAGAAAGACAATCAAGATGGGAAAGGCAAGGAAACAGTTGTTCAGTCTGATTCAGAAGAGGAAGAGGAAGAAGAAGACTATTTTGAAGAACAATATCCTCCAGCCGACGATAAGTATAAGCATCCAGAAGAACGGTTAAGTGCAATGGAAATCCAAAAAGTGTCTGGATTTGACTTTGACGAGTGGGGTCTAGTATCTGGGATTGTCATCCCTCCAAAATTCAAAGCACCTGTATTCGCCAAATATGTTGGAGTTTCATGTCCCAAAATGCATCTCCGGTCCTATGTGAGGAAAATCCATCCTCATACCGCTGATAAGGATTTATGGGCACACTTCTTTCAAGACAGTCTATCTGGAACTCAACTTGATTGGTTTTATCAGTTAGATAGAGTCAATGTTCATAACTGGGAAGATCTGGCTGCTGCCTTTTACAAACACCAATACAACGCTAATCTTGCACCCACCCGTCCTCAATTCCAGAGTATGGCCATGGTTTCGAGTGAAGGTTTAAAAGAATATGCGCAAAAATGGAGGGACCAAGCAGGAAGGGTCTAGCCTCCCCTATCTGAAAGAGAATTAGTATACATGTTCTTGGGCACCTTGTCTGGTCCCTTCTTTAATCACTTAATTGGGAGTTCATCAGCAGGATTTACTGAATTAATATTGACCAGAGAAAGAGTAGAGGCCAGGATAAAGAATGGGAAGATTCAAAAAGATGCATCCTCTGCTGATGTAAGGAAACCATTCATCGGAAAGAAGGAAGTGGTTTCTGTTTATCCTCAGAGAAATCAAGATAGGACTGAACGTCGTCCAATGGTGGGGGTTGTCATGATTCCTAAACCAGAGCCTGCTCAGTAAAGAAGCAACCAGCCAAGAATGGAAAGACCAGTCAGAGAATTCACTAGAATTAACATGACCTTATCTCAAGTATTACCATATTTGTTAAGGTCCAACCTAGTAACTTTGAAAGAAGCTCCAAAAAACCCTAACACAACCTCTCTTCACTATCATCCTAATGCCCGTTGTGCATACCATTCTGAGAGTCTCGGCCATGACACTAACAACTGTTGGGCTCTAAAGAACAAAGTACAATACCTGCTTGAAGCTAAAGAGATTGAGTTCGACGCGCCAGAAAAGCATAATGTCATTACTGCCCCTATGCCTAAACACGGCCATAATGCCAACGCCATTGAGGAAGATATGTTTGTTACTTCAGTTGATGAACTTATGACCCCACTCATGACTATCAAGAAGAACTTATTGATTGTCGGTGTATTCCCAGGATGTGATGAAAGCTGTCATTTCTGTTTTTCCTCACCAACCAGTTGTCCTTTGTTAAAAGCGGGTGTTCAGTGCCTAATAGATAACAAGGAAATTTTGTTCGAAAAGACTTCTGTTCCAACTGTTTCTTATAATGATGTTTCCATCATGACCATTTTCGACAATTCTTCCAGGGTCTCCACCAAAAGACCCGTTAGAATTACATGAGTTCCTAAAGTAGCTCTGTTGATAATTACCATTCCTGGACCAATCCCGTATTCGTCAGACAAAACCGTACCATGGAATTATGGAGGGGATGTCTAATACCACGGTATCAAGCAAGATTGGCCAGCTGCTGAAGATTCATGTTTTAAGGAAATTGACTCCGATATCAGTAACATCGCAGGGACTAGTAAGATCACTCGATGTGGAAGGGTTTTCTCTCCAAAGATAGCTCCTCCAAAAGCTGTTTCTGGACCCGTAATCATTCTTGTTGTTGTTACTCCTCCAAAAGCTATTCTAGTTCTACAATCATCTCTATTAATACTCTTGCTGACAAAACTGTTACGATCCCTACAGACATTCCTGCTGCCGATTCAACTGAGACTCGAGGTAAAGGTATTCTGGTTGAGCCTGTCCGGATGAAGGCACAATCAGTAGCTATCCTTGAGACCTCCGGGAAAGAGATGGAGGAAATTCTAAAGATCATAAAAAGAAGCGACTACAATGTAGTCGAGCAACTGGGGAAAACTCCATCAAGAATTTCCATGTTAGCTTTATTACTATGTTCCGAGGCGCATGCAAAGGCCTTGGTAAAGTTCCTGAAAACTGCCCATGTACCCCAAGAAACATCTTCCGATCAGTTCCAAGATTGCGTAGCCAGCTTGAATGCAGATAATGGTTTAGGTTTTTCAGATACTGATTTAACGCCAAGAGGGAGGAAGCATAACGAGGCATTGCATGTCTCAGTCGAATGCAGGGGCACGACCTTGGCTCATGTTTTGGTTGACACTAGTTCGTCTCTAAATGTATTGCCTAAAAAGGCTCTTGATAGGCTTGACTGTGAAGGATTGACATTGAAACCGAGCAACATAGTAGTGAGGGCTTTTGACGGCTCAAAAAGGATGGTGCATAGGGAAGTGGACATCCTCATAAAAGTTGGAACCCAAACATTTGACTCAACTTTTTATGTAATGGATATTCGCCCTTCATATTCCTTCTTGCTAGGCCGGCCGCAGATTCATAATGCTGGCGCTGTCACTTCTACGTTGCATTAAATGCTGAAATATCCAATTCAAGGAAAGATCATCACTGTTCATGGAGAAGAAGAGTATATGGTCAGCCATCTAAATTCCTTCAGATATGTGGGACTAGATGGTGAATTTATTGAAAATCCATTCCAGCACTTTGAAGAAGTCCCGCAGACTGTGGCAGTAACCAAGGTTGTATCTCAAGTTCCCAAGATCACAAGGCCGCCACTCAGGATGTCATCTTTGAAGGATGCCAAGGTAGTGATAGAAGAAGGTGGGTGCATTATTTGGGGACAACTCCAAGATATCCCATACAAATATGACAAATTTGGTCTGGGTTTCACTTCAAGTGCCCAGAAGGTTGTACGCCGTGCTCGTGCCAGAGGACCACCCTTGAAGATCAGCAACCACCAAGTCAGCACCGTGGAGGATGATGAAGATAGCTACAACCTGGAAGATTGGATTTTCCCAACTGTCATTGGAGGGCTCAGTAACTGGGAGGCTAGAGATTTCGTCCCAATCACTTTTATCCCACAGTAATTTGTCTTTATATTTTGTTGGATCTGTAATATTAAAACAATTCAGACTCTTAAAACCTTGTGTCTTACCCGAGGCACAATGGTCCATTTGTAAGGTTTATTATCTCATTTCCATATGACATCAATCGTGGATGTTTTTGCATACAAACTTTGTGCTCATTGTTTTTCATTTTACATTTTCATTTCTTTCAAAGATGGCTATACTCTTACACACACTCACACTCATAATGCAGGTCTACATCCATTATGGATCCCATGGGTAACGATTCTGCTATGGCCTTCTGTGATTCTGAAACTCTAATCTACCAAGCCAAAGACGAAGTTGAGGAAGATTGTGAAGTACCAAGGGAACTTTCCAGGTTACTACAACAAGAAGAGAGGACCATTCAGCCCCACGAGGAACCAGTGGACACAGTCAACCTAGGTACCGAAGAAGACAAAAGAGAGGTCAATATGGGTGCCAATCTGGAACCCAGTGTCAAAGAACTTGTGATTCAGTTGCTACACGATTATGTTGAGGTCTTTGCCTGGTCGTACGAAGACATGCCAAGACTTGATGCAGATATTGTGGTAGATCGTCTACCAGCAAAAGAAGATTTCCCACCGGTGAAACAAAAGGTCCGTCGAATGCGACCAGACATGTCAGAGAAGATTAAAGCAGAAGTCATGAAACAATTCAACGATGTATTCTTGGACGTCACTTCCTATCCATAATGGGTTGCCAATGTTGTTCCCGTGCCCAAAAAAGACGGCAAAGTACGAATGTGCGTAGACTACAGAGATTAGAATAGGGCAAGCCCTAAGGATGATTTCCCACTTCCCCACATCGATGTTCTAGTTGACAATACGGCGCAACATAAAGTGTTTTCCTTCATGGATGGTTTCTCAGGCTACAACCAAATCACAATGGCGCCTAAGAACATGGAGAAAACAACCTTTGTCATATAATGGGGCACATTCTGCTACAAGGTTATGCCATTCAGAATGAAGAATGTTGGGGCAACCTATCAGCGTGCCATGGTAGCTCTATTTCATGACATGATACATGACGAAATAGAGGTCTATATGGACGACATGATAGCCAGATCTCAAAAAGAAGAAGAGCATCTTGACCATCTACAGAAACTCTTTGAGAGATTAAAGAAGTACAAGCTGAGGTTAAACCCAAATAAATGCACGTTCGGGGTAAGGCCTGGTAAACTCCCAGGCTTTGTCGTCAGCAATAAGGGTATTGAAGTAGATCCTACCAAGGTGAAAGCGATACAAGAGGTGCTTTCTCCTCGTACTGAGAAGGAAGTCATAGGATTCTTGGGACGTTTAAACTACATTGCCAGATTCATTTCTCACCTGACAGCTACTTGTGAACCAATCTTCAAATTACTAAAGAAAGATCAAGTAGTTAAATGGAATGATGAGTGCCAATCTGCCTTCAATAAGATCAAAGAGTACCTGCAAGAGCCTCCTGTTTTAAAGCCACCAGTTGAGGGAAGACCATTGATCATGTATCTGACTGTTTTGGAAAACTCAATGGGGTGTGTGCTAGGGCAGCATGACGAGTCTGGCCGAAAAGAGCATGCTATTTATTACCTGAGCAAAAAGTTTACCGACTGTGAAACAAGATATTCACTGCTCGAGAAAACTTATTGTGCTCTGGCATGGGCTGCTCGCCGGCTAAGACAGTATATGCTGACCCATACTGCCTTATTGATATCTAAAATGGATCCAATAAAATACATCTTTGAGAAACCTGCTCTCTTTGGGAGAATAGCAAGATGGCAGATGATCATGACAGAATATGACATACAGTATAGTACCCAAAAAGCAATAAAGGGCAGTGTACTGGCTGATCACCTTGCTCACCAGGCTGTGGAAGACTACCAGTCCATGAAGTTCGAATTCCCAGATGAAGACATCATGATGGTAAACAACTATGAAGAATTCAGACCATATGACGGACCTGAACAAGGATCCTGATGGACCCTGGTTTTTGATGGGGCATCTAACGCACTCGGAAATGGTATTGTTGTTGTACTCATATCTCTTGAAGGATGTCATACTCCTTTTACAGCAAGACTCTGCTTCAATTGTACAAACAACATGGCAGAATACGAGGCATGCATTGTTGGTCTCAAAGCTACCATAGATTTGGGGATCAAGTCCTTAAATGTATTCGGAGATTCAGCTTTGGTTATCAGCCAGATCAAAGGTGAATAGGACACCAAACATCCTAACCTTATCCCCTACAAAGAACATGTGTTGACATTGCTCCCATATTTTGAGAAGATTACCTTCGAGCATTTCCCGCGAGAAGAAAATCAGCTAGCAGACGCACTAGCCACAATGTCATCCATGTTTAAACTTAAATGGGATAACGAGGCTCCCCATGTCGCCATTGAACGAATGGATGAACCATCTCATTGTCACGAGATTAATACTGAAAAAGTAGTGGACCAGCCTTGGTTTCACGAAGTCAAGAGGTATCTCGAGGCTCAAGAATATCCGGAAGGAGCTTCAGTCAATGATAAGAAGTTCTTAAGGAGATTCTCTCCTACATTCTTCCTTAGTGATGGCATTCTCTATAAACGCAACCATGACTTTGTGTTACTTCGGTGCGTAGACAAGGTTGAAGCGGAAAAGATCATGGTTGAGTTATATGAAGGCACTTTTGGAACCCATTCCAGTGGACATACGATGGCAAAGAAAATCCTACGGGCAGGTTATTATTGGTCTACCATGGAAGCAGACTGCTATCAACACTCTCGAACCTGCCACAAGTGTCAGATTTATGCTGACAAGGTACACGTACCTCCGGATCCTCTGAATGTCTTGACGGCTCCTTGGCCCTTTGCTATGTGGGGGATTGATATGATTGGGGAAATCAAGCCAACAACCTCTAATGGACACCGCTTCATCTTAGTGTCCATTGACTATTTTAAAAAGTGGGTTGAGGCAGCCTCCTTCGTTTCTGTTACCAAGAATGTTGTCGCCCGGTTCATCAAGCAAAATCTCATTTGTCATTACGGTATCCCAGAGAGGATCATCACAGATAATGGTATGAATATAAACAATACTATGATCACCGCCCTGTGCGAGAAATTCAAGATCCAACATCACAATTCTTCCCCTTACTGGCCAAAGATGAATGGTGTTGTTGAAGCCGCAAATAAGAACATCAAAAAGATCATACAGAAAATGATATTCACATTCAAAGACTGGCATGAGATACTACCATTCGCTCTCCACGGGTATCGTACCACAGCTCGCACATCAACCGGGGAAACACCCTACTCTCTGGTATATGGCATGGAGGCTGTCTTGCCTATTGAGTTCCATATCCCCTATCTGAGAATTATGAAGGATGCAGGGATGAATGAAGAAGATTGGATCCAGACTCGACTTGATCAACTGAACTTAATTGATGAGAAAAGACTTACTGCTATCTGTCATGGTCAAATGTATCAAAAACGGATAATCAAGGCTTTCAACAAGAAGGTCAGACGCCAAGTATATCAAGTCGGGGATTTGGTGATCAAACGTATCATACTGCCATAAAGTGATCCCGGGGGAAAATGGACTCCTACATACAAAGGACCATTTGTAATCAAAAGCATATTCTCTGGTGGAGCAATGATCTTGACCACCATGGATGGCGATGACCTGCCGCACCCTGTGAATGCAGACATAGTCAAAAGATACTACGCATTAGAGACCTGCTAGGTTGACACACCTAGGCAAAACAAGGGCATCCCGGCGAACCAAAAAGGTCGGGCAAAAATTAGGGATAAAAAAAAATCTGTACACCCGGAAAGTTGAAAACCTGAAAGGGCGACTTGGGCAAAAAAGGGTATCCCGGTGGACTGAAAACCCGAAAGGGCGGTCCAAGCAAAAGTTAGGTAATTAAAGCGTATGACTATGTCCCGTTTGATTACCTTACGGATAAACTGGAAAACTCAGAGGTTCTGATCAATTTAATCAACTTCGGACAAGGAAACAATCAGACAAGATGCTCGGAGACACAAAGGCTATAGCAGAATGGGAACCCCATGGGATTATTGCACACAGCTATCTTTCTTTGTATCAAAATTTTCATTTTTTACGACGGCATTATCTTACTAGAATGTTTGTCTCATTGTACAAAAATACTTACTCAAAGTCAATACGAAGATATCCATTTGAAAGTGCAAAACTATCTGTTTTTTCTTTACTCTTGTGTTTTGTTTACAAAAACGTCCAATAACTTATTTTTGAACATATGCATTTGAACATAATTATTGTTTACAAATGAACAAAATAAAATACTATCACTGGTGTCTTTAAGGTAGGGAAATCTCTCTAAGCTATTTCCTTGAAATCCCCCACAGTGTGCAGTTTAATCCCCAGTGAAACAAAGCTTCCAGTTATCAATCCCTAGTAGAAGTCGTCCAATTTCTCAGGATTCCCTAACAGGATTTCACAAGCAGCACACAGCGTTTCTATTACAATAAAGTTTATTTCTCTAAGTGGAAATTAATCAATACTTCAAAATATGGAGACTTGTACTCCGTATCCTCAGCAGCAGTCGGGGATTTATTTTCCCCAATCCTACAAGAAGTGCAGCAGATTAGCTCACATACGCGTACATCGTATCCATATATCATAAACATTGATAACAGGAATGCATATATCACAATCCCATTGTACCATGCATTTCATACATCATGACATTGCATACAGCTAATGTTTTTTTACCCTTTTCAGGATAAGATTAATCAATAGCTACCATTAACAATGTTCAAAGGCTTTTCAGATGAAGTTCAGATACGCTCCAGATACAGATGCCATTCTGATACCCATTCAGATTCAACTTTCAGATATAGTTCAGATACGCTCTAGACACAAAAGTCATTCTGATACTCATTCAGATTCAGCTTTCAGATACAGTTCAGATACGCTCCAGACACAGACGACATCCTGATACTCATTCAGACTCGACTTTTAATATAGTTCAGATACGCTCCAGACACGGACGCCGTTCTGATACTCATTCAGTTTCAGTTTACAGATACGGTTCAGCAATCATTTATGGATGGCATCTGCAAGCCCATCTCCGACAAACTTTCCATCATCCTTCCAAATGGCATCTTTAATCCCATTCCCTCTATCATCACATCACCGAGTTTAAATTTTTGGGCACTCTATTATCCAATCATCTTCCACCTTCGAGTCACGAATGGCAAAACTCGCCAATCTAACTCTTCAGGCTTAAGAAGATTGAATAGGGTCAGCTGTTGTACCCTAAAATTTTCCCTCTCACTTATCAAGAATTTGCTCACAAGATCTCCTTGGTTTTAAGACTGCACTAGAGTTTGATCAGCTCAAGACACCTCCTTAAACATTGATGACCAAAATTAGGGTTTGAGATTGCACAAGGATTTTTGAACATCCAATACCCCATATGACTTTCATGGATCATTATGTACCCCCAAGATTACTCATGTCAAGTTTCAAGCCTTGGACCACATTGTTGCTCAATCAATTGGGCAGTTGACCTAAAAATCAATTGTATTAGGGAAAAAGTCAACCATGGCCAATTTACAGTCAAACTTCATAATTGTTTATCCACATCAACATTTTATACTCATGTGCATCATTTGATCAAGTTTAGACCATAATTCCCCAAGAAATTTGATCAAATCTCCAAAAGGGCAAAATGGTCAAAATTAGGGTTTTGACTGGGAAAGGGAAATTTCTGATTTTTGACCTAGCAAATGATCAATTGGTTCAAGGAATGACCTCAATAATCCAATTGCATCATTTTGACCTAATGACATGGCTCAAAACATTACTCAAGTTCAAAGGATTGACAGATGAATTTTCAGTCAACTGTATACTGAAAAGTCAAACTTTGACTTTTTGGCGAAAATCAAATGTCAAAGATCACAATTCATAAAAACATGTCAAAATATAAAACTTATTCATCAAGAAATCAAAAATTCAAGATTTCATTTTGAAAAGTTAAAATTTCTAAACTTGGAAATTTTTCTAAGTGTTGGAAATTTCTTATTTTTTCATAACTTTGAGCAAACTTTTCACCATGATGCAAGATGATTCAAGAGAAACATACAACATTAAAATTATAGATATCCATGAAATCTACAACTTTTCTTCACACAACTTCTTCCAAAAATGCTTGGATCTCAAGTTATAAGTTTAAGAACATGTTGTCATGAAACAAAACACTTAGTAAAATTTTACCCTAATTTGGTCAGGATTTTGACCCAACTTCATGGCACTTTTTCATATAGTTCTAATGGGAATATTCAAAATAAATCCAAATATGGGTTCTATAGCATATTGCAATATTTCCAAAATTTCCAAGAACTCCTTGAGATCATTTTTGAGTAGGGAGAATCGAAGAGATGAAGTTAGGGTTTTAGCACTTGATTTACAAGTCATTTTGTGATGAACCAATTTCAAAATTCAAACTATGCTGCATAAACTCTACTTTGCAGGCCTAAAACTTGTTAGGCACTCCATAATTAACGACTTGAATAGCTGTTAGAAGTCTCATTTCAAGCATTCAATGCATGGACATGCTTTATATCTATTTTTGGAAGAAAGTACACATTGCCATTTTGATAAAGTGACTTTTTGCATAAAACTTGTTCTTGAGCCTTGCACTTGTTCTCTTCTGATAACACAAGTCCTATAACTCATTAGAAGTTTTTTAGACACTTACAATCACCCATCCCATGCTTGTACCTCACATTAAAACTTGGTTTCCCTCTTTTCTTGAAAATCAAGTAACCTAGCCAAAAGCTTGTAACTTGTACTTCTGACTTACCAATGCACTCTAATCCTTTTGCTTATACATACACACATGAATGCTCATGCCATGAAAACAGCTAGAACTGAGAATCACATTCCATACCTCCATTTTCACATAAACTGACCAAAAACATGAAACTCATAACTCCCTCGTGCGTTTTCAAGCCTTTTGGTTTCTAAAGCTTCTAAACATCATTTAGAGTTGATCCCACACCCCGCTACAGAACTGTAACACCATTAACACCATCCTCCATTTTCAAAAACAGAGCTTTGCACTTAGCCTTCTCCAGAACTCCTCAAGCCCTTTCGGCTCAAGCTAAGCATTCCATTAGCTTCCTGGGAACTTGAGGAAGCTAACCCAACCATTGGAACTCCTTGAAAGATGCTCAAACTTCAAACCTGATACCCCCTTGCAAGGTAATTTTTATAACTTTGGAACTTCTCATACAGGCATCATCAATGATTTATTTGTGAACAAAACATGTAGATATCATTGCCCTAAAACTAACCATGTCCATAGTTTCCATTAATTTTGCTTGAGCTTAGAGAGTTTTAAGATTGAAATTTCTGAGATTTTTAGGGTTCATTTTAGGGCCAATAAAATCCATGCTTATCTTTGATCTATAATTTTAATGCTTTACATTTCTGAAACTGTGAGGAAATTTTCTACAAGTTTCATGTTTACAGTTTTCATTTTTTTATAGAAATGAACAAGTTACAGTTGGTTTGGCTGGAAGTTAAAGATGAAGTGTAACTCAAGGCGCGTTTTGTATCATATATTAATTGTTTTTCTTATGTTAACGGATGTATAGCCACCCCAATGGTAGAAGCGTGCGTCTGTAACCTTTGGGACCTGGGTTCGAGCCCCAGTGGTACCCTGTTTGATTTTTTCATATTTTTGCAATGCTGACTTCTTTTTTGCAGGGCGCTGGGCCTCCTTGGGCTTGGCTTGTTTTTTTTTGTTTTTGCTAGCTAACTCGCCTGTGGACTATTTGCACCCCTGGCCCAAATTTATTTTATTTTCTTATTTTTATTTCATTTATTTTCTTAAATATTTTTCCTAATATTAAAAAATCATAAATAATACAAAAATTTTAGATTTTCATTTTGACATAGTTTATTTATTTTTCTCATAAAAATTATTTTTATTTTATAAATACTTTATCCATATCACTAAATATCTTATAAATTTAATCAAAAAAATAGGTTTTTTATTTATTTTCTTTTACACCAATTTAAATATATTATTTTAACATTAAAAAGGTTAAAAATATTTTATAACACTACAATTATTTTCAAGACAAAAATACCAAAAATACTTTTCTTACACACTTATTTTATTTTAATCAATTAATAGATTTAGGTTTTTATTTAAAATCTTTCTTATTAAATTTAGGTTTAATTAATTATTTTCTTTTAATTAATTAGGTTAAAACAAATCTCTTTTCTCTAAAAAATCCAAAGAAAAATATTGATTTTCTTCACATTTACATTCTTGCATTTTTATCCATCTTGTACATTATTTATTTCAATTCTTGTACAAATTCAATTTGGTTGTAATAGCGTAGAAACTTTAAATTCCGCAATTTATCGCTTTATATACAAATGCTAGTAATTAGGGTTTGTATGGAAAGACCAAAACCAATACTTAGAAAACCCTAATTCAAGACAAAATCAATCATGAAAACAATACAATTGCACACAAGCAACCCCTAGGGTAAATCCACTTGGTTGCCTTTACAAAATGGCCATATTATGCATGTGAGGTATCTTAGTGAAAACAAACAAATACAAGACCATAGTCCCTTGATGACGCTATCTAAGTTGCCTTTCAAATGATCTTAGTCCCTAAAAGAAAATGCTAAGATACCTTGCAACATTGCTAATCATGGTTATACGATGACCCACGTCCGTCCCGTTTACATCCAAAGATAGGGTTACTTATCAATTCAATGGTAAGATAACAATGTCAAAGGAAAAGAAAATAAACAAGAAATACTTTTTGAGTAGGTAGAATGCTCCTAATTACTTGATCAATTTCAAACAAAAAATCTTTGCTATTTTCAAAACAAACACCTACACTTTTAAAACCTCTTGCAAAACTTGAAAACATTTTCAAAAGATCAACATCTTTGTATACATTCTTACGAACGAGAATCATTACAAAAATTGCCTAAACAATGGCCTCTTTACAAAATACTTTGAAAAACTACACAAAGCACAATTTCAAACAAAAGCAAGTTATCTAGCAAGTAACTAAGAGCACATGGAAAACCATGGATGAAAAGGGTGTTAATACCTTCCCTTTTCATAATCTACCCCCCGAACTCAAGAAACATTCTCAAAGGTCTTTCATGTGCTTTTTCACCTTTCCTTTTGGATAAAAGAAAAGTCGGTGGCGACTCTTACTAACCGCAACATTTGCAATCAAACGCAAAACCTTCAAGTAAGTTCCTCCACCGTATCACAAACACACTTTCACATGTGCGCCTCTAGGGTACCCAACTTCGGTTGCCTTCAGAAAACAGTCACAACTCTCGAAATGTGAGAGATTTTAGTGGCTACCCTCTGATTTAAAAGATCATAAGTCCCTTAATGACCCTCTCGATGTTGCCTTAGTAAAAATGATCTTAAAACCCTAGGGTAGTTACTAAGGTTTCTTGTCCAGTTGCCTTTGTGACTATAAAACGTTCCTTCGAATGTCCCTCAAACATCCAATGATAGGGCTACCTAGTCACTAATAGTAGGATACTATTGTCTAAAGGAAATGAGGATAATAACAACCTTTCGAGTAAAAGTAGTTAGTTCCTAGATGTTATGCTCAAAAAAAATTTACACATACACAAAACACTTTCAAAATCATTTTCAAAATGCTTTATCAACACTCTTGAGGACTGATACAAGATTTATCATAAAGCAAGATGTCTTAATATTGGCATTTAAAAAATACTCTTTCAAAACACATAAAGCACAAAGAATTTCAAATGAGCTAAGCATATAAGAGCCCGTAGATAACTACGGATGGAAAGGGTGCTAACACCTTCCCTTTCCATAATTTACCCCCCTTACTCAGTAAACTCTCGAAAGGTCTTTTTTTGTTCTTTTCACCCTTTCCTTTGTTGGATAAAAGAAAAGTCAGTGGTGACTCTTGCTTACCGCAACATTTGCAAATACAAAATGAAAAACCAGTATAATAGTCAGTTCTGCCACCGTATTACAATAACCAACTATGTTGTCCATATAACACAATATCAACATATGAATCCTTGAGAAAGCCTGGGATGTGAATAGCCTCGTCCCCAATCACTGTTCAAACAAGGCCCGGTATGCTCCATTTCGGGGGTAATTTCTTACCGGCTCTCACCACCTACTCTTCGTATTCATCACAGATTCGATCAAATACCAACTCTAAATTAGGTGGAGCGCTTTGGGCGTCCGACCTAGTTGAAGAGGTACTTAACAAGAAAGATGGCCTCTAAAAAAAAAGACTCATTATAGCTCTACAAATTTAGAAAGACTTATCTCAAATTTCCGGTTGGTCCAACCAATAAAGACATGGGAGTCTTTGGGCATTTCTTGGGCCGACTTAAGTAAAGACTTGTTACCTAGTGATTTACAACCACCCTCACTGCACACTATATATATATTTGTCTACTATTGATTCAAGTGTAAAAAAAAAAAGAGCTTATTATATTTGTTGTACCCCAAAATTTGCCCTCCCATTTTTCATGCAAGATACTATCTTAGGGTTTCTCGTATACTCAATTTGGCTCAAAGGTTTATCAGACAAATTCTCTTCCTAGGCGGCTATGATCGGTGGATCTGGAACTGACTGTTTAACGTTGGTTCGCGAAATGTCGCGGAAGCAAGAGTCGCCACCGTCTTTTATTTTCTCCAAATGGAAAGGACAAAAGCACAGAAAAATTCCTTATAGAGATCGCTCTCGGTTCGGGAGGTAGATTTATAGAAAGGAAAGGTATTAGCACCCTTTCTATCCATGGTTATCCATGGGCTCTTAGATACTTGCTCATTTGTGTTTTCAAAATGGTTTGTTTGCTTTTCAACTGTGGGTTTTTAAAAAAGTTTCTTTGAAAATTTCAGTTCGACTCTTGTATCAGTCCTCAAGAGTGTTTGAAAAATTGTTTTGAAAGCTTTTTGAAAAGTGTCAGTGTGAAAAGAGTTTTGTTTGTTTTTGAATAGAGCAAGTATCTATGAGTCATCTACCTACCCTAAGGAATTAGGCTGTGTAAATGTCCTTAAGGTAGTGCCATCCCACCATTGAGAGGTAGGTAGCACCACCGTTGGAGGTGTTCGGGTCAATTCGAGGGTTCGGGACATGGTGGTCACCAGAGCAATGGGAAGACACCTTAGAAGCTACCCTCATGCCATGTTCATGGACATGAGGACTTACTAAAACGTCCTCTACTCGACGACCACCTTTTCGAGGGGCAAGGCAACAGTGAGGCGTACCCTAGGGGTGGTGTGTGATTTGTGTGCGTGTTCATTTATTTTTATCTTGTTCATGCATTGGTGATCTACGCGTTGCTTTTATTTTAGCATTCATTCTTTCATGCAAATTATTAACAATTAAAAGATGCGAGAATTAAAAGTCCTACACTATTACAAAGGCGCGGGTCTACATCGCCAAATTAATCCAAGACCCGATTTGAATAAAAAATAATGCGGAAAGATAAATGTATAATTAATCTATTACATGGCTTTTGGGCAATTACATTTATATTCAGAAAATAAGAAATAAGAATAAAATGCGCGAAGAAGTAACGTCGGGAATGCGAGGGCGTTGGACCCTTTTAAGGAAATTAAATTACAATTATGAAATTAATTAAATTTAATGAGAAAAAAGAAATTATTTTTTTGAGTTTTTTGTATTTATGGATTTTTAGTAAGAAAATTAAATTGGAATTAAAAAGAAAAGTTAATTAACCCTAATTCTAACTATTTTTAATTTATTAAGAATATATTCAAGTTTGACCTAATTTATATTAATTATTTACATGGCAATTTATTTACAAAATAATAATTAATAATTAATAATGGGAAGAGAAAAAAAGGACAAAAGTATTTAAAACCCTAATTCTACATTTTTTAGTTTATAACAAAAAAATATTAAAGTTAAATCTAGAATTAAAACTAATTAATTGATAAAATTTATTTACAAAAAATGTTAATGAATTAAACATAAAAACATATTTTTTTTATTTTATAGTTTCTGAATTTTTTTGGGTATTTTTATGTTATGAAAATATTAATTTATGAATTAAAAGGAAATAATTAAATTAAAACAAATAATAAAAAAAAAAGGAAAAAGAAATGAAATACAAACACTTGGGGGGTGTTGACCCCAATTTGGAGGCATTATTGTAGCAAACAGGCCCAATGAATTAAGGCCTTCAGTTGACTTTTCAGGGCGCGTGTGGCTTCATTGACCAAGGCGTATGGAGTTCTCCAGATCAAGGCCATTGGTTTGATCTTCATGTATAGGTGGCAAGCACAGATATGGAGGCATATGGTACTCCCTTGAGAACACGCTGCGTGGAATTACGTTAGCAAGAAAAATATTGAAATAACGTGGGGGACCTGAGGATCGTACCCAGGTCCCATTGCTTACCAAGCCAATGCCTTGCCATCTGAACCATTTACGCGCTTTGTATATAATATGACCAATAAACAACATAACGTGAAACAACGATTAGTGGTGTTTTTTCGCGCGAAATTCAAACGCACCAACCGCTGGCTTACACCTCACCTTCTTCTCCAATTGTTTGCTTTGCCTGGAAAAAAAACAGATAGATAGCGGGGGTTTTAAACCCCCACTAAGTGATAAACATGAAAATAGCGAATAGGCCATGGTTGCTCATAAATTGAGCGCGACCTATGGATTGAGTTCGTGTGAAGCTTCTGGTTCTAATGGCCCTGGTCTCGTGTCCAAATTTTTCCTGAAGAGGAAAGCCCTAATTTCACAACCTTGAAAACCTAGCAAGCTTCCATGGTAGATTCATGTATAAAGCACGAAAACTCAATTAAATGATATGGTTAGCTTTAGAATGATTAACTTAATACAAATCAAGCATTAGAAATTGAAAATAACGCGTGAATCATGAGACATGAATATGAGAAAAGTTATGAACAGGACGGGTTCGTTCTACCAATTCCTTGCATTAGAAGCAGTGGTTTTGATCCAAAAACGTTCCTTGAGGCCTCAGGAATGTAATGGGATTGTTCTCTTGCCTTGAAACGCTTTGGAATGGTGTTTTCAGTTTTGACCTTTTCCACAAAAAATGCCAAGTTTGTTCTTAGGTTTGGGCGCAGCTTCAAGGTTTTGAGCTTTAGGGTTTGCATCTGTTTATGTATGGGAATGAATTAGGGTAAGAATCAAGTCCAAAAACCCTTTGCATTGATGAAAGAAATATTTGATTTTAATGGCATATTTTTTCAATCTTTTTTCATGTGTTTTGATACCAATCATGGCCAAATCTTTCCTTTTTTGGGTGTGCACGAATCTTGAGTAGCCAATGAGAGCAAATGCTGCATAAAAAGATTCAAATACATTTGTTTAGTATTTTTTTCATATTTTATTTTATTAAATGAATTAATGGTGATTAAAAATTCAAATAAATAATAAAAAATGATGAAATAAATCCCCTTTGGGCCAAATGGTCGTGCATAGCCTTTGGATGATGAATCTTGGAAGAAAATGTGGCCCATTAGCAATTTTGAGGCATTTGAAGTAAAGTTGACTTTTCAAAATTCCCACAAATTTCCCAACTTCCACAAGGCATATCTTGCTCAATGTTTAAGCTTTGATCATGTTCTTGGACATTTTGGAAAGGTATTGAAGTCCTCTAACCAATGCCTTTGGTCCCATGTCATTTTAATTTACCAATCTCAAGTTATGGTCTTTGACTTAAAGTGCCTTTTTGTTGACTTTTGAAAATGACCTATAATGTTGAGATTGATAACTTTTTGTAAGAGCATTTCTTGGACTTGAAGTGTGAAGAGGAGTTGTAGGAAATGTCATTCTCTTCAAAATGAGCTTTGGATGGAATTTTTCTGATAAACCATGTGGAAGTTATGCCCTGGTCAATTTACAGTTGACTTTTTCAACTGTCCAAATATGGAAACTTTTGCATCTTGAGACTTTTTGAGCCATGCCTTGAAAATCATGATCAAGAATTGATCAAATGATGTTTGTGGCTTGAAAATAAGATGTTGACCAAAAATTTGGACTTTTGACTGTCAAATGACCATTTTGCCCCTACAGTTGACTTTTGAGCAATTAGGGTTTTTGACTGTGCAATTTTGTGTTGTGAGTCTTGAAACTTGACATGAGGATACTTGACAATGTTTATAGGCATGTGGGACTTGATTGGACCCTTGGAAACTTCAACTTCTTTGCCAGACCCAAAACCCTAGTTTTTGAATGTTAGGAGGCCTTTGCACTGTGCAACCCTTGGGGAGATTTTGAAGCATGCTCTTTGCAAATCTTGAAGAATATGGGAGGGAAAATTTTGGGGTACAACAGTTGCCCCTGTTCAATCTTCTTAGACCTGAGGATGCAGATTGGCTGACGTGCCTTTCGTAATCCGAAGGTGGAATATGATTGAACACTAGAGTGCCCAGAAATTTGCGCTCACATAGTAGTGTGATGGTGGGAATGGGCTTATAGATGCCATTTAGAGATTGACGGGTAGGATGATGGGCTTATAGATGCCATGCTGAGAGGTGATGGATAGGTGGATGGGCTTATAGATGCCATCTGGATATCGATCGTGTAAGAGATTCCTTAGCGAGAGGTTGTGTACCTGAAAAAGAAAATGAGTACCTGGCCTGTTACAGGAGCTGGTCTTCAAACTCTTTGTATAGATGTGTCCTGACTGGTTACAGGAATTGAATCTGGAGCTTCAAAAGGGTGATGAATGAACCAGGGATGATTACTACCTCAACGGGACGGTGAGAGAACCTTGGATGATTACTACCCCAACAGGAACGCTGAGAGAATCTTGGGTGATTACTACCTCAACAGGAACGCTGAGAGAATCTTGGGTGATTACTACCTCAACAGGAACGCTGAGAGAATCTTGGATGTCTTCTACTGGGATAAGAATCAGGGAGATCTTAGGGTCGATCTGACTGAACCAGAGAAGGCCTTTGACTGGATAAGAATCAGGAAAATCTTAGGGTCGATTTAACTGAACCAGGCTAGGTCTTGGAATCTTCAACTGGATAAGAATCAGGGAGATCTTAGGGTCGATCTGACTGAACCAGGGAAGGCCTTTGACTGGATAAGAATCAGGAAAATCTTAGGGTTGATTCAACTGAACCGGACAAGGTCTTGGAATATCTTCAACTGGATAAGAATCAGGGAGATCTTAGGGTCGATCTGACTGAACCAGAGAAGGCCTTTGTCTGGATAAGATACAGGAAAATCTTAAGGTCGATTTAACTGAACCGGACAAGGTCTTGGAATCTTCAACTGGATAAGAATCAGGGAGATCTTAGGGTCGATCTGACTGAACCAGAGAAGGCCTTTGACTATAGCTGAGAACTTAACTGGATCTTTCCTGAAAGGTAAAGGTCAGTCATATGCAAGGCATGATATGAATCAAGCGATGATGTTCTCAACAGAAATGAGATTTATAAGATATGATGCGTATATGCATGCTGTAATTCATGAAAATGTGATGTTTATGAATGTATCTTTTCGTCTTAGGAAGATAAATCCTTGACGGGTGCCGGGAAGTCACTCCTGGGCTGATGTTGAAGAATAGATCTTTGCTTCCGCTGGGGATGATAGTTGCAAGAATAACGGTAGGAGAAGATAACTCCGTTGGGGAATAAACTTGGCGAATGAATTACTCTGCGGGGAAAAAGTACTCTAGTGATCTTGCTGGGAAGCAATACTCTGTGGGGGAGGAATACTTTGTTGGGATATTGATGGTAACTTCGTCGGGGATACCATTGTTGTGTTGGAAGTGTTAATAGACTTCGCTGGGGATAAGAAGACTTCACCGAGAACGATCTTTCCGTGGCTTTTGGCTGAGGATAACCCAGTTATATCCTGGTAAGGAAATAACTCTTTGAATAAAGCCGGGAGACGCGTTCGTGCTCTGCGAGGATAAGCTTCCAGAATCTACTGGGGATAAGCTTGCTGCTTAGGGAGATGGATTCCAACTTTCCTAGGGAACTAGATTGGACTCTCCTGGGGAAGTTTTGAATTGTATTGGGGAAGTGACTCCATTGAATGTCTGGTATACCGCCGGGGAACAATCTTAGATCAAGATTGTCGGGGATGCTTGTTAAGAATATTCGTATATTGCTGGGGAATGTTGAGATCTGCTGGAGGATACCCAACTTCCTTAAGGCTGACTGTAACTTTGCTTGGGGAGAGTGTGTTGACTTGCTGACGCACTCTCTGGGGAATTAAGATGTATTGGTTATGTTCTTCAGCTGAACCCACCTTGATTCCTTGGTGGACGGAACAATTAGATCACTTAGACAACTCTTTATTGCCCTTGTTTCTAATGTTACCTGTAATTAATCCTTTGTTTCGTATGCAAATATTCATGAGTTAGCAAATTATTGTCAATGCATATATCACAAATTGAACCTTGGACGTTCTTCGCAAAACAAAACAGAAAAGGAAAAACAATTGGCAATTTTAACTGAAAAGTATATTTGTATTGATTTTGAATTTTCCTGTTAATAGGCGTTTATGTACAAGAGGCTGACGTCCTAGTAAGAGAACACCGCCGAACAAAAGAATTTATACAAGTTTGTACAAAAGAAAATAAAAACAGCTGTGTGAAATGAATGATCGCACTGGGTTCCAACTCTGCTATTGCCTTTATATCTCCGAGCGTCTCATCACTTGATGACCTTAGTTGAAGATGAAGCTGACTGATCGATGCCGTCTGAACTTGATGTAGATACCGGATTCTGGATGCAAGGTGATCCAATGAGACATAGTATTACGCTTTATCCCTAACTTTTGCCTGGACCGCCCTTTCGGGTTTTCAGTCCACCGGGATACCCATTTTTGCCCAAGCCGCCTTTTCAGGTTTTCGACTTGCCGTGTGTACAGATTTTTTCATTTCATCCCTTCATTTTGCCCGAACCCTTTTGGTTCGCCGGGAAGCCCTAATTTTTGCCTAGGTATGTCAACCTAGCGGGTCTTTTTCATGCGTAGTATCTTTTTACTATGTCTGCATTAGCGGGGTGAGGAAGGTCATCACCATCCATGTTGGTTAGAATCATGGCTCCTCCTGAGAACACATGCTTAACCACAAATGGCCCTTCGTACGTAGGGGTCCATTTTCCCCTTGGATCACTCTGAGGTAGGATGATGCGTTTGATTACCAGATCCCCAACTTGATATTCTTATGGTTTGACCTTCTTGTTAAATGCCCTGATCATCCGTTTTTGGTACGTCTGACCATGACAAATAGCAGCAAGTCTCTTTTCATCAATAAGGTTTAGCTGATCAAGTCGTGTCTGGATCCAATCATCTTCACTCAGATCTGCATCCTTCATTATCCGGAGAGAGGGTATTTGCACTTCGATTGGTAAGACTGCCTCCATACCATAGACCAAGGAGAAGGGAGTTGCCCCGGTTGACGTCCTGGCTGAGGTACGGTACCCATGTAGAGCGAACGGTAACATCTCGTGCCAATCTTTATAAGTCACTGTCATCTTCTGCACGATTTTCTTAATGTTCTTATTCGCCGCTTCTACAGCCCCATTCATCTTCGGTCTGTAAGAAGAAGAGTTGTGGTGCTGTATCTTGAACTGCTCGCAGAGCTCAGTGATCATCTTATTATTGAGATTGGTACCATTGTCTGTAATGATTCTTTCTGGGGCGCCGTATCGACAGATCAGGTTGTGCCGAATGAACAGTGCCACAACAGTCTTGGTTACCGTAGCGTAGGAAGCTGCTTCCACCCACTTCGTGAAGTAATCAATTTCCACCAGGATGAAGCGATGCCCATTGGATGCCGTTGGTTTAATCTCACCGATCATATCTATGCCCCACATTGCAAACGGCCAAGGTGCAGTCAGGACGTTCAGAGGAACTGGAGGAACATGTACCTTGTCTTCATATATCTGGCACTTATGGCATGTCCGAGAGTGTTGGTAGCAGTCGGCTTCCATTGTGGACCAGAAATACCCTGCCCGAAGGATCTTCTTTGCCATAGTGTGTCCACTGGAATGTGTTCCAAAGGTCCCTTCATGTAGCTCTTCCATGATCCTTTCTGCTTCTGTCTTGTCCACACAACACAGTAAGGTCGAATCATGGTTTCGCTTATACAGGATGTCGTTGCTAAGGAAGAACTTCGCTGCGAACCTTCTCAGAAACTTCTTATCATTGACAGACGCACCTTCAGGGTATTCCTGAGCTTCCAAATATCTCTTCACCTCATGGTACCAAGGCTTCTCAGTCACCAACTCAGTTTCAAGATCACAACAGTATGCCGGTTCTTCCAGTTTCCAGATGATGATCCGGGGAGCCTCATTGTCCCATTTGACTTTGAACATGGAAGACATCGTAGCTAACGCGTCCGCTAACTGATTCTCCTCTCTTGGGAAATGTTCAAAGGTTATCTTTGTGAAGTGGGGGATCAATGTCAATACACATTCTCTGTAAGGAATAAGATTCGGATGTTTCGTATCTCACTCCCCTTTGATCTGATTGATCACGAGAGCGGAATCTCCGAAGACACTCAGAAACTTGATCCTTAAGTCAATCGCAGCTTGGAGACCCATGATGCATGCCTCATACTCCGCCATGTTGTTGGTGCAGTTGAAACATAGCCGGGCAGTAAGTGGAGTATGAGTGCCTTGAGGGGATATGATCACAGCGCCGATACCGTTACCCAAAGCGTTGGAGGCTCCATCAAAATGCATAGACCATCGGGATCCTTCCTCAGGTCCTTCATCCGGTCCAGGTACTTCACAATCAGTCACTATCATGATGCTCTCGTCTGGAAACTCAAAGTTCATTGACTGATAGTCGTCTACTGCCTGATGTGCCAAGTGGTCTGCCAATACACTTCCTTTGATGGCTTTCTGGGCTGTGTATTGAATGTCGTATTCTGTCAAGATCATTTGCCATCTTGCTATTCTCCCGGACAGAGCAGGCTTTTCAAATATGTACTTTATAGGATCCATCTTTGAGATCAACAAGGTAGTGTGAGTCAGCATATACTGTCTCAGCCGGCGAGCAGCCCATACCAAAGCGCAACAAGTTTTCTCGAGCAGTGAGTATCGGGTCTCACAGTCGGTAAACTTTTTGCTAAGGTAATAAATGGCATGCTCTTTTCGGCCAGACTCGTCATGCTGCCCCAGCACACACCCCATTGAGTTGTCAAGCACTGTCAGGTATAGTATCAGAGGTCTCCCCTCAACCGGTGGGATGAGGATGGGTGGTTCTTGGAGATACTCCTTGATTCTGTCAAAAGCGGCCTGGCATTCATCGTTCCAACGTACTACCTGATCTTTCTTCAGCAGCTTGAAGATTGGTTCACAAGTAGCAGTTAGGTGTGAGATGAACCGAGCAATGTAATTCAGACGTCCTAGAAAGCCTCTGACCTCTTTCTCTGTCCTAGGAACTGGCATCTCTTGAATAGCTTTAACCTTGGCAGGGTCCACTTGAATACCCTTGATACTTACAACGAAGCCTAGCAACTTTCCAGATCTTACCCCGAAGGTGCACTTGTTCGGGTTCAACCTCAGCTTGTACAATTTCAACCGGTCAAACAGTTTCTGCAGATGATCTAAGTGCTCTTCCTCAGTTTGGGACCTTGCAATCATGTCATCAACATACACTTCTATCTCATGATGGATCATGTCATGAAATAAAGCAACCATGGCACGTTGGTAGGTTGCCCCAGCGTTCTTCAGTCCAAAAGGCATGACCTTGTAGCAGAAGGTGCCCCACTGAGTAACGAAGGTAGTCTTTTCCATGTCTTCAGGAGCCATCTTGATCTGATTATAACCTGAAAAACCATCCATGAAAGAGAAAACCTTGTGCTGAGCAGTATTGTCAACAAGGACATCAATGTGAGGTAGAGGGAAGTCATCCTTGGGGTTGGCCCTGTTCAGATCCCTGTAGTCAACGCACATTCTGACCTTACCGTCCTTCTTTGGTACTGGCACCACATTAGCAACCCACTGAGGGTAAGAAGTCACTGCAAGAAACCCGGCGTCAAACTGTTTCATAACCTCGGCTTTGATCTTCTCAGACATCTCTGGACGCATACGGCGGACCTTTTGCTTAACCGGAGGGCAGTCTTCCTTGGTAGGCAAATGATGGACCACAATGTCGGTATCCAACCCGGGCATGTCTTCGTAGGACCAGGCAAATATCTCCACATAATCATGTAGCATCTGAGTCAACCGTTGCTTCACGCTGAGCTCTAGGTTGGCACCAATCTTTACCTCCTTTCTGTCTGTCTCTGTACCCAGATTTATCGTTTCCACTGGCTCTTCATGTGGTTGAATTGCCCTCTCTTCCTGGAGTAACAGTCTTGCAAGCTCGCCAGGCACTTCGCAATCATCCTCACCTTCGTCTTCGGCTAAGTTGATCGTATTTTCAAAGTCATAACTGGCAGTAGCAGAGTCGTTACCAGTGAGATCCAGAGTGGATTGAAACCTGTATGAGTGAGTGTGTGTAAATACAGCTGTTTTGCAATATATAAAGAAAGGAAAGAAATAAAAGGAGCATAAGATTTGAAATGCGAGAAAACGTCCAAGATCTTTATTCATGATTGTTGTACCCCAAAATTTTCCCTCCCATATTCTTCAAGAATTGCAAAGAGCAAGCTTCAAAATCTCCCCAAGGGTTGCACAGTTCAAGGGCCTCCTAACAGTCAAAAACTAGGGTTTTGGTTCTGACAAAGAAAATGAAGTTTCCAAGGGTCCGATCAAGTCCCACATGCCTATAAACATGGTCAAGCATCCTCATACCAAGTTTCAAGACTTACAGCACAAAATTGCACAGTCAAAAACCCTAATTGCACTACAGTCAACTGTAGGGGTAAAATGGTCATTTGACAGTCAAAAGTTCAAATTTTTGGTCAACATCTCATTTTGAAGCCACAAACATCATTTGATCAATGCTTGATCATGATTCTCAAAGCTTGGCTCAAAAAGTCTCAAGATGCAAAAGTTTCCATATTTGGACAGTTGAAAAAGTCAACTGTAACTTGACCAAGGCATAACTTCCACATGGATTATCAGAAAAATTCCATCCAAAGCTCATTTTGAAGAGAAAGACATTTCCTACAACTCCTCTTCACACTTCAAGTCCAAGAAATGCTCTCACAAAAAGTTATCAATTTCAACATTATAGGTCATTTTCAAAAGTCAACAAAAAGGGACTTTAAGTCAAAGGCCATAACTTGAGATTGGTAAATCAAAATGACATGGGACCAAAGGCATTGGTTAGAGGACTTCGAGACCTTTCCAAAATGTCCAAAAACATGAGCAAAGCTTAAAAATTGAGCAAGATATGCCTTGTGGAAGTTGGGAAATTTTTGGATATTTTGAAAAGTCAACTTTGCTTCAAAGGTCTTAAAATTGCTAATGGGCCACATTTTCTTCCAAGATTGATCATCCAAAGCATGTGAACGACCATTTGGCCCAAAGGGGAGTTATTCATCATTTTTATTTATTTATTTGAATTTTTAATTGCTAATAATTCATTTAATTAATTAAAATATGTGAAAAATACCAAAGCAAGTCAATCAAATCTTTTTATGCATGGAATAACTTCAGATTTTCGTGCATTATTAGATAGGGAAAGAATCAATGTGATTTGACATGATTGGAATCAAATATGCATGAAAAAGATTGAAAAATTATATGCCTAAAAATCAAATATCTTTCCATCAATGCCAAGGTTTTTTAGATCCAATTTTCAACCCTAATCATTCCATACATAAGCAGGATGAAAACCCTAGTGGTAAGAACATGAAAGCTGCGCCAGAAAAGAAGAACAAAGTTTGAGTTTTTATCAAAAAAATCCAAAACTGAAAGTGGCCTTAGAGGACGATTCAGAGGAAAAGATTGATCCCATTAGCTTGCCAAGACAATATTGAAGCTAACTGAATACCTTTCCACATCCCTAACGCCCAGAATTGGTATACAGAACTCAAGATTTTTCAAATTTTATTCATATTCGTATTTCAATTTTCAAGCATTCCCATTGCATTTTTCTTGTGGATTCATACTAATTGATTGATTCTAAAGCTAACCATATATTTTGATTGAGTTTTGCTTGCCCATACGCGATTTCACCATGGACGATTATTAGGGTTACCAAGCTGTGAAATTGGGCGTTTATGCATCTTGTAAAATTAGAACATCTCAGGGCCATGGTCAAAATCAGGACACTTGGACGAATCGAATGCAGCAGTCGCGCCCAATTTATGAAGCAAGATGGCCTAATCGCTATTTTTGAAAAGGGTATATTTTGGGGGGGTTTAAAACCCCCGCTATTCAATTAATTTTTATTTCAGGTAAAGCGCAACAAGGAAGAAGAAGATGAGGTGTAAGGCGATAGTTGGTTCATTTGAATTTCGCGCTAAAATCACCCACTAACTCTTGTTTTTCTTTATGGTGTTTGTTTTCTATTATATATTCAAGGTGCATTGGTAGCTCAGCTGGCAGGCGTGTGATTTGGTAAACAGCAGGACCTGGGTTCGATCCAAGGTCCCCCTCCCTTTCCCTATATTTTTCTTCTAACTATGTTCTTGTGTAGCTCATTCCCTGAAGACCACCATGTAGTCTCATGATCTGCCATGCCACTTGTCCCACAACCTCCATCCAATGGCCAAGATCTGAGGTCTATGGAACGCTGCAGTCAACGCATACACATACTCCCATGAAAAGTCAGAAAGGGCCTTAAATCACTGGGCCTAATTGCCACCATATGACCTCCAATTGGGGACAGAACCCCCCAAGGTTTTGCAATTCTTTTCTTTTCTTTATTTTATTTGTTTCAATTATTTCTTATTTTAATTAATTCCTTTAATTTAATTTATTTTCATAAAAAATAAAAACAGTAAAAAAATCAGAAAAGACAAAAAATAAATATATTTGATTTAGTATTTTTGTAAATAAATTATATCATTTAATTTAGTTTTCAATTCTAGGGTTAATTTCAATATCTTTTCTTAATAAATTAAAATTTGTAGAATTAGGTTTTAATTATTTTTACCTTTTCTTCTTCATAATTAATTATATTTTCTTGTAAATAAATTTGCATTAATTAATTAGGTTTAATTTTAGGTTCAACTTTAATATTTTTTTCAATAAATTAAAAATAACTAGAATTAAGGTTAATTAATATTTTAATTCCATTTAATTCTCTTATAAAAAATTCATAAATACAAAAAATAATTTCTTTTCATTTTAATTTAATTAATTTGTCAATATAATTTAATTTCATTAAAAAGGGTCCAACGCCCTCGCTTTCGATTTAATTCTCTTCGCATTTTTATTTCCTTTTTTTAAATATTAATGTAATTCTCCCAAAGCCATGTAACTCGGACATTTTATATTTCTCGCACTTTATTTCTTTATTTTTTTTGTCAAATCGGGTCCTGGATTTAATTTGGCGATGTGGACCCGCGCCTTTGTAATAGTTTAGGAACTTTATATTTCTCGCAACTTTTTTTAACTGTTAATAATTGCATGCAAGAATGAATGACAAAATAAAAACAAAAGCGTAGATCACCCATGACATGACAAGACAAAAATAAATGAATCTGACACACAAATCACACACCACCCCTAGGGTACGCCTCACTGTTGCCTTGCCTCTCGAAAGGTGATCGTCGAGTAGAGGATGTCTTAGTAAGTCCTCATGATCCGGGAACCTGGCATGAGGGTAGCTTCTAAGGTGTCTTCCTATTGCTCCGGCGATCACCATGTCCCGAACCTCGAATTGACCCGAACACCTCCAACGGTGGTGCTACCTACCTCTCTATGGTGGGATGGCACTACTTCAAAGGACATTTACACAGACGAATTCCTTAGGGTAAGTAGAAGACTCTAGATACTTGCTCTAATTTCAAAACAAATCAAAAATACTTTTCACACCGGCACTTTTCAAAAAGCTTTCGAAAGCAATTTTTCAAACACTCTTGAGGACCGATACAAGAGTCGAACTGGAATTTTCAAAGAAACTTTTTTTAAAACCCACAGTTGAAAAGCAAACAAACCATTTTGAAAACACAAATGAGCAAGTATCTAAGTGCCCATGGATAACCATGGATAGAAAGGGTGCTAACACCTTCCCTTTCTATAACCTACCTCCCGAACCGAGAGCAATCTCTATAAGGAATTTTTCTGTGCTTTTGTCCTTTCCATTTGGAGAAAATAAAAGACAATGGCGACTCTTGCTTCCGCGACATTTCGCGAACCAGCGTTAAACAGTCAGTTCCAGATCCACCGATCACAATGATATATGAAATGACAATTAATATACCCTTACAAATGAAGCCGACGGTGCCTCGGGTAAGACACCGGGCCATAGAGTTTCAAATCATTGTTTATTACAAATAACAAAACAAAGGAGTTTATTACTGCGTAACAAAAGTAACAGGAGTATGATCTTTAGAAATCCAATTGGTCAACCCGCCATCAGTCGTCGGGTAGATCCAGCTATTGAACTCTGACTCTTCCACTTCATCTTCATCCCCAACAGCATTCACTCTTGGATTGGTAATGAGCACAGGAGGTCTTCTGGTCTTCGCCTTGCGCACAGCCTTCTGACCCTCTGCAGTAAAACCCAGACCAAACTTGCCAGTTTTAGGTGTAAAATCAGGGAGCCTGCCCCAGTTAGCACATTCACCTTTCTTGATCACAGCCCGGGCATCCTTCAAGGAAGCCATCTTCAAGGAACATCCTCTTCGACCACTGTTTCCGCTGCTGCCAATGTTGGAGGTACCTCTTCGAAATGCTGAAAGGGGGTTTCAATAAACTCCCCGTCCATCTCAATATACCGGAAGGAATTCAAATGGCTCACCATATACTCCTCCTCTCCCTGCACAGTGACAATCTTCCCTCTGACGGGGTACTTGAGTTTCTGGTGTAGGGTAGAGGTCACTGCCCCAGCTTTGTGGATCCAAGGTCGACCTAGTAGACAAGAATACGATGGACGGATATCCATCACATAGAAAGTAGAGTCGAATACTTGAGAACCCACACGAATGGGAATGTCTACCTCTCCATGAACCATCCTTTTAGAACCGTCAAAGGCTCTGACGATGATATTGCTAGGTTTCAGCTCCAGGCCTTCACAATCCAAACGGTCTAAAGCCTTCTTGGGTAGCACATTCAGGGAAGAGCCAGTGTCTACCAACACATGCGCAAGAGTAGTGCCCCTGCATTCAATAGAGACATGCAGGGCGTCATTGTGGTCCTTTCCCTTAGCAGTAAGGTCAGCATCCGAGAAACCCAAACCGTTGTCCGCTGTCAGATTGGCTACGCAATCAGTAAACTGGACAGCAGATGTCTCCTGTGGCACATGGGCCGTCTTGAGGAATGAAATCAGGGCCTTAGCATGGGCCTCTGAGCACAGTAGTAAGGAGAGCATAGATATTTTGGAGGGTGTATGCCCCAGCTGCTCGACAACATTAAAGTCACTCTTCTTGATTATTTTCAGAATTTCCTCCATCTCTTGTTGGGAGGCCTCAGCATTCACAGATTTTGGTGCCTCCATCCAGGCAGGCTCATCTTCAATCCCTTTGCCCCGAGCATTAGATGACTCGGCAGCAGGGGAAACAACTTGATCAGAACTGGGAACAGGTACACTTGTAGGTGTTATAGTGAGGGGTCTTCGAATAGCTGGTGGAGCAATGTCAGGCGAGAAGAGCCTGCCACTGCGGGTAACTTTTGCTGGACCAGTGATATTGCTGATGCTGGTGCCAGTGTTGAACTCTTGCTTGATTCCATGCACATACACGTCTGCCCCATAGTGCCAGGGGACAGCCTTATCAGATTCGTAGGGGAGAGGCCCCGGAACAGTAATAACAACGGGTGCGACAGTCATGATTTTAACCGGCTTCCTTGGGAGAGCCTTGATCGGATTATTAAAGATTGTAACAATAGAAACTTCTTCCACCAGAACAAACTGAACAGCAGTCTTCTTGAACAGAATCTCTTTGCTGTCCATCAGGCTTTGGATGCCTAACTTCAGCAAAGGACAACCAGAAAGGGAAACAGCACAGAAAAGGCAACCTTCACTACAACCCGGAAATAAACCGGCCAGCAGTAGGTTCCTCTTAACAGTCATCAAGGGAGTAGCTACATCATTTACAGAAACGGCGTATACATCTTCATCAACGGCATTCACTCCATGCTGGGGCATAGGAGCAGTCACCACATTTGGCCTCTCAGGCGCTTCAAACTGTATCTCTTTTGCGTCAATAAGGTCTTGCACCTTATTCCTTAAGGCCCAGCAGTCATCAGTGGAATGCCCCGGGCTATCAGAGTGATAAGCACAGCGGGCATTTGGGTTGTACTTGGGAGAGGCAGTGTTTACAACCTTCGGAGCCTCTCTAACAGTCACTAGGTTGGTGGACAACAACTATGGCAAGATTTGTGATAGAGTCATACTTAGCTGGGTAAACTCTCTTCTGGGTCTTTCACCCCTTTGCTGATTGGTTTACCGAGGAGCAGCAGCAGGCTTAGCAATCATCACCGCGTTGACAGATTGGCGGCGCTCAGGTTTCTCTTGTCTTCTAGACCCATATACAGCACTGGCCTCCTTCTTAAAGGGCTTCTTCTCAGAACTTGCAGATGCACCCTTCTGAATTTTACTGGACTTCATTCCAGCCTCTATTCTCTCTCCAGTCAGAATAAGATCAGTGAACCCTGCAGACGAGTTACCGATAAGATGATTGAAAAACGGCCCAGATAGGGTCCCCAAGAACATGTCTACCAACTCCCGGTCAGTTAACGGAGGCTGCACCCTGCCAGCCAGATCCCTCCACTTCTGTGCATACTCTTTGAAACCTTCGCTTGACCCTAGCGACATACCCTGGAGTTGGGTACGTGTAGGGGCAAGGTCGGCATTATATTGATACTGCTTGTAAAAAGCAGTAGCCAACTCCTCCCAGTTACGAACCTTGGTCCCATCCAGCTGGTAGAACCATTCGAGATGAGTCCCTGAAAGACTCTCCTGGAAGAAGTGGATCCACAAATTTTTGTCCACTGAGTACGGCTGAATCTTCCGCACATAAGACCTGAGGTGTAGCTTGGGACAAGACGCCCCGTCATACTTGGTGAAAGATGGTGCCTTAAACTTGTGAGGAATAATCACACCAGTAGATAAGCCCAAGTCTCCGAAATCCAGCCCAGGCACTTGTTGGATCTCCATTGCATTCAGTCTGTCTTCCAACTGCTTATACCGGTCTTCAGCAGGAGGATATTGTTCCTCATTAAAGTCAGTCTCGTTGTCAGAGACTACCGGACTAGGACCTTTTCCCCCTTGGGGACTGCTCTTGCCTATAGAAGAACCAGCCTCTTCATTCTGCAGAGTGTTGCCAAACCTTCGGCCCGAGTTGAAAAGAACAGTTCTCTTCTTCTTCTTCTTCTCCTTCTTCAGGAGCAAAGCCTTCAGCTCTTCTTGGCCCTGAGCCAAACCCATGATCAGTTCCTTGCGCGTTCTGCGCCTGAAGAGCCTTGATAGACATCTCGGTTGATGACGAGTCAGGGTTCATGATGCTGAAATAAACAGCGAAGAACAGTAAGCAACCTGAAAAGAAGAAAACCTGCTATGCACATGATGAATGGAATGCGTATGATTTATGTTTTCAAAGACAATCAGGAATCAACTTTGTAAACAAAAAGGAACACACTTCATTAGATTCAACTTTGAAACTTAAATTGTTCAACAGGTTGCCCTTAGGCGTTACATGAAAGGGAAATACTGAAAAGGGAAATAAAACTGTAAAAGAACATCCAAAGCTCCTTATTGATCCCATGGTCTCCTCTTCTCAGTACGGATGTAATCATTCAGAGCTCGCTCATTCTCCAACTGCTTTATCAGCTTCTGGATCTTCAATTCCTGCTCGTTGAACTTTTCCCGGTAAGAATCCCGCTCTTCTCGCAGTTGCGACCAAGACCTCTTTAATGTCTCATAATCAGTAGGTATCTGAGGAGGGAGGACAGTTGGAGGAACTCCATCTTTGTCAGGATATTCAAGAATGATGGGTCTGACGGCTTCGTATGGCATACCTAACTTCTGAGCCCGGATACGAACCCATTTGTAGTAGGCTTCCATAGGTAGAGAAGTCTTTGGCCCCAACTCTTGTGGGTCAGCTTTATGAACTTTATCTCAAGCCTTGATGAACCTACGACGCAGCTCGTCACTATCCACCTAAAACTCAAAACTGATGTGAGGCACCAACATCTCATGGGGTCCTGCTCTTCTGGCCCTTCCAAACTGACGGAGCGCTAGACATGGATTGTAAGAGATTCCTCCTTAAGTACCAATCAACGGAACATTAGGGTATTCTCCGCAACGATCAATAACAGCTACCTCATCCAAACCTCTGAAAGTCCAAATGATGTCTTTATCAGTGAGAGACATTAACCTATGAGCCCAACCTCTTCCTTCTTGGTTCTTCAGCACGAACTTAGGGAGGTGCGAAATAAACCACCTCACCAACAAAGGGATACAACACCACAGAGTTCCTCGTCTTCGGGCAGTACGAGCATAAAGTTGTTGCAGGATATCACCCAAGAGAGTGGGCATAGGGTTCTGAGACATAAAGATCCTTATGGCAGTGATATTGATGAAGTTGTCAGGATTAGGAAACAAGACTAGCCCATAGATTAAGAGAGCCAAGATATCTTCATATGCCCTAAAGTCCAAATCATTCCAGAAACTGTTAGCTTTACCAATCAGAAACTTGGCCAAGAAACCCTTAACTCCGCTTCTAGTCACCCAGTTGTCCATTACTTCTTGATGTGTCAAAGGAAGAGTTGCAGCAACCTCCTCAAGCCTGAGGGTCTTTTCCCAACCAGTAAAGGGAGTCTGATCCAAGATAAGGATGCCAAGCAAATCAGAGAACTCTTCCAGGGTAGGGACCAGCTGGAAGTCTTGAAAGGTGAAGCACTGGTACAGAGGGTCATAGAACTGGGTCAGGACACTCATCAACTGTTGATCCCGCTTTGCAGTGACTAAACTGAGAAGAGAACCATGCCTCTGGATGAAGGAAGTGGTATTTGGAATTCTGCTAACCAACTCTTCAAGCAACTCAGGTGAGTGAACAAAGTTGAACCGAATAGTATTCCTTCGCACAGGCATCATGGTGTCCTACAAAACAGAGCAAAGGTGAAACCCTCTTGTCTTTGAAATGGTCAGTCTTTATGCAGGATGCATGCAATGCTCATAATGTTATGATGTTATGATAAAGCACACCACAAATAGTTACAAAGGCACACATGTAAAGCACACAAGTCACACAAGGCAAGCCCTTAAAGTTTAGGCTAGCATGAGGTCTAGGTACTACCCTCTTTCAGTTTGTTGGTTCATACCTGTCCTATCAAAAGTAACCGGGTTCTTAGAGGATCCCAATATCATTGACTACCCTCAATCGGTCATAACTCCAGCATCGCAATATTTTCTTGCGGCCAGAACCATCACGAGAGTTTAGCCTCAATGGGCGTAGTATACTGCTACTGTTCTAATGGCCAAGTTGTGTCATTTAAGGTTCTAAGGTCTGTTGGTGCTTAATGACTCCTTGGAAGACCCATATTCTCCTCGTTGCGGCACAAGGGATATCGGTACAGACCAAGGTGCCACACCAACGTAGCCACTGCTTCACCTGTGTCGGTCTACGCCGGACAGGTCCCTCACAGCTTATGCTACCTAAACAGGGTATCCCCAGATCCGGGTTAGGATCTATGTAACTCCCATGCAACCCACAATTTTAAAGCAAACAAGTCAATACAATTGAAAACACAGTTATGAACTATCCTAAGGTACACCTCACTTTATAAATTCCCCAGCAGAGTCGCCAGTTCTGTGATCGGTGGATCTGGAACTGACTGTTTAACGCTGGTTCGCGAAATGTCGCGGAAGCAAGAGTCGCCACCGTCTTTTATTTTCTCCAAATGGAAAGGACAAAAGCACAGAAAAATTCCTTATAGAGATCGCTCTCGGTTCGGGAGGTAGAAATTCAATCCTTGTACAAATTCAATTTGGTTGTAATAGCGTAGAAACTTTAAATTCCGCAATTTATCGCTTTATATACAAATGCTTGTAATTAGGGTTTGTATGGAAAGACCAAAACCAATACTTAGAAAACCCTAATTCAAGACAAAATCAATCATGAAAACAATGCAATTGCACACAAGCAACCCCTAGGGTAAATCCACTTGGTTGCCTTTACAAAATGGCCATATTATGCATGTGAGGTATCTTAGTGAAAACAAACAAATACAAGACCATAGTCCCTTGATGACGCTATCTAAGTTGCCTTTCAAATGATCTTAGTCCCTAAAAGAAAATTCTAAGATACCTTGCAACATTGCTAATCATGGTTATACGATGACCCACGTCCGTCCCGTTTACATCCAAAGATATGGTTACTTATCAATTCAATGGTAAGATAACAATGTCAAAGGAAAAGAAAATAAACAAGAAATACTTTTTGAGTAGGTAGAATGCTCCTAATTACTTGATCAATTTCAAACAAAAAATCTTTGCTATTTTCAAAACAAACACCTACACTTTTAAAACCTCTTGCAAAACTTGAAAACATTTTCAAAAGATCAACATCTTTGTATACATTCTTACGAACGAGAATCATTACAAAAATTGCCTAAACAATGGCCTCTTTACAAAATACTTTGAAAAACTACACAAAGCACAATTTCAAACAAAAGCAAGTTATCTAGCAAGTAACTAAGAGCACATGGAAAACCATGGATGAAAAGGGTGCTAATACCTTCCCTTTTCATAATCTACCCCCCGAACTCAAGAAACATTATCAAAGGTCTTTCATGTGCTTTTTCACCTTTCCTTTTGGATAAAAGAAAAGTCGGTGGCGACTCTTACTAACCGCAACATTTGCAATCAAACGTAAAACCTTCAAGTAAGTTCCTCCACCGTATCACAAACACACTTTCACATGTGCGCCTCTAGGGTACCCAACTTCGGTTGCCTTCAGAAAACAGTCACAACTCTCGAAATGTGAGAGATTTTAGTGGCTACCCTCTGATTTAAAAGATCATAAGTCCCTCAATGACCCTCTCGATGTTGCCTTAGTAAAAATGATCTTAAAACCCTAGGGTAGTTACTAAGGTTTCTTGCCCAGTTGCCTTTGTGACTATAAAACGTTCCTTCGAATGTCCCTCAAACATCCAATGATAGGGCTACCTAGTCACTAATAGTAGGATACTATTGTCTAAAGGAAATGAGGAAAATAACAACCTTTCGAGTAAAAGTAGGTAGTTCCTAGATGTTATGCTCAAAAAAAATTTACACATACACAAAACACTTTCAAAATCATTTTCAAAATGCTTTATCAACACTCTTGAGGACTGATACAAGATTTATCATAAAGCAAGATGTCTTAATATTGGCATTAAAAAAATACTCTTTCAAAACACATAAAGCACAAAGAATTTCAAATGAGCTAAGCATATAAGAGCCCGTAGATAACTACGGATGGAAAGGGTGCTAACACCTTCCCTTTCCATAATCTACCCCCCTTACTCAGTAAACTCTCGAAAGGTCTTTTTTTGTTATTTTCACCCTTTCCTTTGTTGGATAAAAGAAAAGTCAGTGGTGACTCTTGCTTACCGCAACATTTGCAAATACAAAATGAAAAACCAGTATAATAGTCAGTTCTGCCACCGTATTACAATAACCAACTATGTTGTCCATATAACACAATATCAACATATGAATCCTTGAGAAAGCCTAGGATGTGAATAGCCTCGTCCCCAATCACTGTTCAAACAAGGCCCGGTATGCTCCATTTCGGGGGTAATTTCTTACCGGCTCTCACCACCTACTCTTCGTATTCATCACAGATTCGATCAAATACCAACTCTAAATTAGGTGGAGCGCTTTGGGCGTCCGACCTAGTTGAAGAGGTACTTAACAAGAAAGATGGCCTCTAAAAAAAAAGACTCATTATAGCTCTACAAATTTAGAAAGACTTATCTCAAATTTCCGGTTGGTCCAACCAATAAAGACATGGGAGTCTTTGGGCATTGCTTGGGCCGACTTAAGTAAAGACTTGTTACCTAGTGATTTACAACCACCCTCACTGCACACTATATATATATCTGTCTACTATTGATTCAAGTGTAAAAATAAAAAGAGCTTATTATATTTGTTGTACCCCAAAATTTTCCCTCCCATTTTTCATGCAAGATACTATCTTAGGGTTTCTCGTATACTCAATTTGGCTCAAAGGTTTATCAGACAAATTCTCTTCCTAGGCGGCTGTGATCGGTGGATCTGGAACTGACTGTTTAACGCTGGTTCGCGAAATGTCGCGGAAGCAAGAGTCGCCACCGTCTTTTATTTTCTCCAAATGGAAAGGACAAAAGCACAGAAAAATTCCTTATAGAGATCGCTCTCGGTTCGGGAGGTAGATTTATAGAAAGGAAATGTATTAGCACCCTTTCTATCCATGGTTATCCATGGGCTCTTAGATACTTGCTCATTTGTGTTTTCAAAATGGTTTGTTTGCTTTTCAACTGTGGGTTTTTAAAAAAGTTTCTTTGAAAATTTCAGTTTGACTCTTGTATCAGTCCTCAAGAGTGTTTGAAAAATTGTTTTGAAAGCTTTTTGAAAAGTGTCGGTGTGAAAAGAGTTTTGTTTGTTTTTGAATAGAGCAAGTATCTATGAGTCATCTACCTACCCTAAGGAATTAGGCTGTGTAAATGTCCTTAAGGTAGTGCCATCCCACCATTGAGAGGTAGGTAGCACCACCGTTGGAGGTGTTCGAGTCAATTCGAGGGTTCGGGACATGGTGGTCACCAGAGCAATGGGAAGACACCTTAGAAGCTACCCTCATGCCATGTTCATGGACATGAGGACTTACTAAAACGTCCTCTACTCGACGACCACCTTTTCGAGGGGCAAGGCAACAGTGAGGCGTACCCTAGGGGTGGTGTGTGATTTGTGTGTGTGTTCATTTATTTTTATCTTGTTCATGCATTGGTGATCTACGCGTTGCTTTTATTTTAGCATTCATTCTTTCATGCAAATTATTAACAATTAAAAGATGCGAGAATTAAAAGTCCTACACTATTACAAAGGCGCGGGTCTACATCGCCAAATTAATCCAAGACCCGATTTGAATAAAAAATAATGCGGAAAGATAAATGTATAATTAATCTATTACATGGCTTTTGGGCAATTACATTTATATTCACAAAAAAAGAAATAAGAATAAAATGCGCGAAGAAGTAACGTCGGGAATGCGAGGGCGTTGGACCCTTTTAAGGAAATTAAATTACAATTATGAAATTAATTAAATTTAATGAGAAAAAAGAAATTATTTTTTTGAGTTTTTTGTATTTATGGATTTTTAGTAAGAAAATTAAATTGGAATTAAAAAGAAAAGTTAATTAACCCTAATTCTAACTATTTTTAATTTATTAAGAATATATTCAAGTTTGACCTAATTTATATTAATTATTTACATGGCAATTTATTTACAAAATAATAATTAATAATTAATAATGGGAAGAGAAAAAAAGGACAAAAGTATTTAAAACCCTAATTCTACATTTTTTAGTTTATAATAAAAAAATATTAAAGTTAAATCTAGAATTAAAACTAATTAATTGATAAAATTTATTTACAAAAAATGTTAATGAATTAAACATAAAAACATATTTTTTTTATTTTATAGTTTCTGAATTTTTTTGGGTATTTTTATGTTATGAAAATATTAATTTATGAATTAAAAGGAAATAATTAAATTAAAACAAATAATAAAAAAAAAGGAAAAAGAAATGAAATACAAACACTTGGGGGGTGTTGACCCCAATTTGGAGGCATTATTGTAGCAAACAGGCCCAATGAATTAAGGCATTCAGTTGACTTTTCAGGGCGCGTGTGGCTTCATTGACCAAGGCGTATGGAGTTCTCCAGATCAAGGCCATTGGTTTGATCTTCATGTATAGGTGGCAAGCACAAATATGGAGGCCTATGGTACTCCCTTGAGAACACGCTGCGTGGAATTACGTTAGCAAGAAAAATATTGAAATAACGTGGGGGACCTGGGGATCGAACCCAGGTCCCATTGCTTACCAAGCCAATGCCTTGCCATCTGAACCATTTACGCGCTTTGTATATAATATGACCAATAAACAACATAACGTGAAACAACGATTAGTGGTGTTTTTTCGCGCGAAATTCAAACGCACCAACCGCTGGCTTACACCTCACCTTCTTCTCCAATTGTTTGCTTTGCCTGAAAAAAAAATAGATAGATAGCGGGGGTTTTAAACCCCCACTAAGTGATAAACATGAAAATAGCGAATAGGCCCTGGTTGCTCATAAATTGAGCGCGACCTATGGATTGAGTTCGTGTGAAGCTTCTGGTTCTAATGGCCCTGGTCTCGTGTCCCAATTTTTCCTGAAGAGGAAAGCCCTAATTTCACAACCTTGAAAACCTAGCAAGCTTCCATGGTAGATTCATGTATAAAGCACGAAAACTCAATTAAATGATATGGTTAGCTTTAGAATGATTAACTTAATACAAATCAAGCATTAGAAATTGAAAATAACGCGTGAATCATGAGACATGAATATGAGAAAAGTTATGAACATGACGGGTTCGTTCTACCAATTCCTTGCATTAGAAGCAGTGGTTTTGATCCAGAAACGTTCCTTGAGGCCTCAGGAATGTAATGGGATTGTTCTCTTGCCTTGAAACGCTTTGGAGTGGTGTTTTCAGTTTTGACCTTTTCCACAAAAAATGCCAAGTTTGTTCTTAGGTTTGGGCGCAGCTTCAAGGTTTTGAGCTTTAGGGTTTGCATCTGTTTATGTATGGGAATGAATTAGGGTAAGAATCAAGTCCAAAAACCCTTTGCATTGATGAAAGAAATATTTGATTTTAATGGCATATTTTTTCAATCTTTTTTCATGTGTTTTGATACCAATCATGGCCAAATCTTTCCTTTTTTGGGTGTGCACGAATCTTGAGTAGCCAATGAGAGCAAATGCTGCATAAAAAGATTCAAATACATTTGTTTAGTATTTTTTTCATATTTTATTTTATTAAATGAATTAATGGTGATTAAAAATTCAAATAAATAATAAAAAATGATGAAATAAATCCCCTTTGGGCCAAATGGTCGTGCATAGCCTTTGGATGATGAATCTTGGAAGAAAATGTAGCCCATTAGCAATTTTGAGGCATTTGAAGTAAAGTTGACTTTTCAAAATTCCCACAAATTTCCCAACTTCCACAAGGCATATCTTGCTCAATGTTTAAGCTTTGATCATGTTCTTGGACATTTTGGAAAGGTCTTGAAGTCCTCTAACCAATGCCTTTGGTCCCATGTCATTTTGATTTACCAATCTCAAGTTATGGTCTTTGACTTAAAGTGCCTTTTTGTTGACTTTTGAAAATGACCTATAATATTGAGATTGATAACTTTTTGTGAGAGCATTTCTTGGACTTGAAGTGTGAAGAGGAGTTGTAGGAAATGTCATTCTATTCAAAATGAGCTTTGGATGGAATTTTTCTGATAAACCATGTGGAAGTTATGCTCTGGTCAATTTACAATTGACTTTTTCAACTGTCCAAATATGGAAACTTTTGCATCTTGAGACTTTTTGAGCCATGCCTTGAAAATCATGATCAAGAATTGATCAAATGATGTTTGTGGCTTCAAAATAAGATGTTGACCAAAAATTTGGACTTTTGACTGTCAAATGACCATTTTGCCCCTACAGTTGACTGTTGAGCAATTAGGGTTTTTGACTGTGCAATTTTGTGTTGTGAGTCTTGAAACTTGACATGAGGATACTTGACAATGTTTATAGGCATGTGGGACTTGATTGGACCCTTGGAAACTTCAACTTCTTTGCCAGACCCAAAACCCTAGTTTTTGACTGTTAGGAGGCCTTTGCACTGTGCAACCCTTGGGGAGATTTTGAAGCATGCTCTTTGCAAATCTTGAAGAATATGGGAGGGCAAATTTTGGGGTACAACAGCGGCAAATCAATAATTAGGGTTTGGCATTTCTCAGAGAAAATTGAGTTTTCAAGGTTTCAAATGGTCTTCATAGGTCTTCTTATCTCTTCAAGGATGTTTATTCCAGTTTTCAAACTTTGCATTGCAAGTTTGCTCATTCGTTGGCTCAGATAACTGAAAACGATTACATTGACCCAAAAATTGACCTTTTGCGAGAGCAAGTTCAAACGATTGTAACTTCTTCATGATTCAACATTTTTGAACAGTTCTTTTTGCGTATGATTCTCCTTGATGTCACCTCCATTTTCTCTTCACGAAACAAGAGTTGATCACATGTAGAAGATCGCCAAAATTCGAATACGTTAGAAGTCGCATCATGGACTTTGATCTAATTTTAAGTAATTATCGTCTGATTTCTAAGAATTGTGATTTCCTCAAATTACAAGATCTTGAGACGATTATTTCTGTGTATGGTCATAAGTGATGTCGCTCACGAGTTTATCTTCAAAGATCGAAAGCAAATTGTGTTTGGAAGACTTTGAAAGTTATTGAATCGTTGCAAGTCATTTGTTTGATTTCGAATGTTCTTAACCACAATTTGCTGAAGTTTGTTAAAATTCTACAAGATTGATGAATGTTCTTAAGGCATGATTTATTTTGAAAATGAAGTTCCATTTTAATCGAGCATGGCATGCGAGTTCATTTTGAATGCAAGTTTTTATTTGGACATTATGTGAAGATTAAGACTTTAATTTTAAATGACCATGGTTTTGGATTCGAGTAAACCAAGTGGAATTGAATTCTTAAACATTTATTTTGAGTGCAAGGCGCATATTTTGTTTGATCATTTTTGTGATTGCTTGAAGTTCAAGTTACCAAACCAAGGTGTTTTATTCAAAGCATTCAATTGGGAATTTCAAAGTTCAATTAAAATTCTATATTGGTACAATAAATTTCATCACACCAAACTTATTCAAGGCTTTGTGTTCATTACATTACAAGTAAGGTGAAATTATAAATTTTGTTTTGAATACAAATGAAATGAATTACAAAATTTGGTTTGTTTACAAAGAAAGAAATTTTGTTTTATTTCTTCAAGTCTTCATTGCTTCATCTTCAAGCAATCCATCCAATCTTCGTTTGCCATCCACGCCTCATGTTCATGAAATAAAGAAGAAAAGAAAGTTAGCAAGCATTTCAAACAAAGTGATATGTAAAGAAAAGGAAAATTCATCATTAGGGTTTGTATTTAGGAATCATATTTTAAGGTTTGTTTTTATCATAATCCCTCTTGTATTATTTTGCAAATCACAAGGTTGGACCTTGGTTCACAAAAAGTAAAAGGAAACAACAACACTGCAAGCTGCAACAACAACACTGCTCGTTGTAACAACAACAAAGCAGGCAACAAACAAAATAGTAACACAACAGAACAGGCAGCAGTAGGCTGCAATGATGCAGCATAAGCTTACAAACAAAGCATGTAAAAAATCTAAAAGCAACAAAGTACCAGAGTTCAGAAAAAAAGGGTTTTGTGTTCTAAGGCCTCAAATAATTTCAGTTTTATCATAGGCCAAGTCTCTATTGCAAATCTCAAAAGAATTGGTTCACAATAGACAAAAGGTGCAAACAAAATTTCAAGTTCAACACAAGTTCAAATCCAATAGAAATCAGCCCAACAGGATTCAAACATAATTTCAATTCAAGCCCAACAGAAAAAAAGCCTCATACATGTTGTTTCAATAAAAGTCAGATTTATGTCATTGGCTAGGAAGGAGTCTTTTGCAAATCTCAATAGTTGGTTCACAAAAGATAAAGAGGAAATCAAGAAAAGTCAGAACTAGCATCACAGAAAATATCAAATCAGCAAGCAAACAAAAAGCCTCATACATAGCATACATCATTGGCTAAAAGAAAATCATGTTCCCAAGTTTACTGCGAAATCAAATTTTTGTTCACAGTAAAGAAAAAAAGAGGCAATTTAGTTTAAAGTACAGCCATCCCACAAGCAAGCACAGTCCAATAAACCAGCAAAAGTACATAAAGTACCAAAATTGATACAGCAGGTGAAGCCCCAAAAACCAGCAAAGCCATAAAATAAGTAAAAGCACCAAGTACAAAGTTGAGCCATCAAATCCAATTGAAACTCACAAAATCAGTAAAAGCACCAAGTACAAAGTTGAGCCATCAAATCCAATTGAAACTCACAAAATCAGTAGAGAGATATCACAGAAAAAGGAGCAAAGGCCAACCATGGTATAAAGAGGCAGCAATACTGTTTTTAAGGGGAGGATTTTTCACCACAAAAAATACACAGGCAAAAAAACCCAATACAGAAAACAACCAAACATCAAACCCTCAAAAACCATTCACAGAAACAGAATATAAACCGCATGCAAACAACGAAAAACCCTAAACATACTTCATCATTTTCTCAAAGAACCAACCCTTCAGAAACGAAAAGAGGAAAGTTAGAAAGATTTCACCCAAATAATGAGAGATCCTTGCAATCAGAGTCGTTAGGGTTCCGCTTCCCCTATCGCGATCTACCCGGTTTGGTGCAATATCTGTAAAAACAAACCCCATAATCGTGATCAGATAAGAGAGATAAATCAAAAAGTGTAAAAAAATTGTAACTGGAGATTGTCACGACGACAATGTCGTAAGTCCTCATGGCACTGTCGTGTTGTTCATCCACGCCGCTGTGGAGATTCATATGAACCACCGTGTGTTCATGCTCAACCACCGCCCCAGATCAGTATGTTTTATATTTCTGGATTTTTATCTGTTTTTATTGAATAAACACACACACACACAGAGAGAGAGAGAGAGAGAGAGAGAGAGAGAGAGAGAGAGAGAGAGAGAGAGAGAGAGAGAGAGAGAGAGAAGTTTTTTTTTTGTTAAAATGAAACAACACCACATAATGGTTTGTTTTGTTTAAAACAATTGGGCCATGTTAAAACAGGCCCAATGACCCTCTTCAGCGCCACACCCCCATTTTACTCTTCATTCGCGTTTGTTTCCTACTGGGCCTTGCGCCCCATTTTCCTTTTACAACCGCTGATTTATATTTTCATATTTTTATTTTATTTTCTTTTATTTATTATTATTATTATTATTATTATTATTACCATTATTAATATTATTTTTATTTTTATTTTTATTACTTAAAAATACCAAAAAATATTCTATGTTTATCATTTAAAATTTGGTATATTTTATTTTATTTTCTTTCAAAAAATAAAAGACTTAAAAACATTTTTTTAAACAAATTTCTTTTCTTATCTAATTTAATTTAGACTTAGTCTTTTTTTAATTAATTTAGAACTTAAGATTTTAATTAACATTTCTCTCATTCATTTTAGCTTGACTAATTAGTTTAAAAACCTTTTCACGTTTCTTTAATCAAAATAATTTTCTTAATTAAATTAAGTTTAATTTTCTTAGTTTAATTAATTTATTTCTTTTAGTTAAGTAGGTCAAAACCCTTTCTTCATAAAAAAAATATTTTAGTTTCTTTTCATATTATTTTATTCCTTGTACATTATATCTACATTTCTTGTACACCATCATTCAATTCAATATGGTTGTAATAGTAACTTAGGTTTAAATTACTTGTCATCCCCCATTTGTAAATTTGTATCCCCCATCCCCAATTGATGTAATAGCGTAGTAATTTTAATTTTCACAATTTATCGCTTTATATACAAATCCTAGTAATTAGGGTTTTGTATGGAAAGACTAAAATCAATGCTTAGCAAACCCTAATCAAAGACAAATCAAGCATGAAAATTAATACACTTGCATACGAACACCCCTAGGGTAAATCCACTTGGTTGCCTTACAAATGGCCATATTACACATGTGAGGTATCTTAGCAAAAACAAACGAAATACAAGATCATAGTCCCTCGATGACGCTATCTATGTTGCCTTTCAAAATGATCTTAGTCCCTTAAAGATAATGCTAAGATATCTTACAACATTACTAATCATGGTTAAACGATGACCCATGCCCGTCCCTTTTACATCCAAAGATAGGGTTACTTACCAAATCAATGGCAAGATGACAATGTCAAAGGAAAAAAGAAAATTAACATGAAAGACTTTTGAGTAGGTAGAATGTTCCTAGTTACTTGCTCCATTTCAAAACAAAAAAATCCTTGCTATTTTCAAAACAAACACCGACAGTTTCAAAGAGATCTTTCAAACTTGAAACATTTTCAAAAGATCAAACACTTTTTATACATTCTTACGAACGAGAATCATTAAAAAGTTTGCCTAAACAATGACCTCTTTTTAAAATACTTTCAAAAATCACACAAAGCACAATTTCAAACAAAAGCAAGTGATCTAGAAAGTAACTAAGAGCCCATGGAAAACCATGGATGAAAAGGGTACTAATACCTTCCCTTTTCATAATCTATCCCATGAACTCAAGAAAACATCTCAAAGGTCTTTCATGTGCTTTTTCATCTTTCCTTTTGGATAAAAGAAAAGTCAATGGTGACTCTTGCTAACCGCAACATTTGCGATCAAATGCAAAAAACCTAAGTCAGTTCTCCCACCATATCACAGAACTTGAGACTCTGCTGGGGAATATTATTAAAGTGGGGTTACCTTAGGGTTAGATCATATTTATTAGCTTTTATTGTTTGACTTGTATGTTTTACATTTTGGTTCTTTGTTTGGGTTTGAATCCTCTACCCGGATTTGGAATACCTTATAGGTAAGTAGCAATACATTGTGGAAACTGTGTGGGGTATACCGACATGGTCTAAGCAATACCTACATTAGTACGACATATTTGTGGGTACTGGTAGCCCTTGAGTAGTCAAGTAGAATACGGGGTCCCTGAGTGATATCATGAAGCACTAACTAACTTCTAGAACCTTTACTTGACCAACTTGGCCATTAGGACGTAGTGAGATGACCGGCTTTGGTGCAGTCCGAAGTTGGTAGATACTCGATACTACACTCATTGAGGTTTGGTTTTTTGGGATATTTCAGTTGCCATTAAAGAGGCTTGCGCTGAAACAATGCCCAAGGAAACAAACCAGTGATATTGAGCTCCTTATAACCCGGTTACTATTTACTAGGACAAGTCGAGCCAACTAAACTCCAAGAGGGTACTTACCTACAAACTCCATGCAAGCCTAAACCTAAGGACTTGTCTGCTTTGTGTGTATATGATTATTTGTATATAAACTTGCTTACTTTTCATACTTGTACATAACATCATGACATCATACCATAGCGTTTTTAATAACATTGAACCATAGCGTTTCAAGGATCTCAAGGGTTTTTGATGCAGGGTCACATTGAACCAGATGTCTATCAAGGGGCAAGAGGATTTATTTTCCTCTAACCAAATGCCATCAAAGATCAAGTACAATAACTCGAGTCAAAGGCTACAACTCACTTGGCATGGTGAGCTTAATTCTCGTGGAAGGACATCCACCGATACAAAGTTCTCAATTCAATGTTGTAAGTAACTACTAACATTTACCCCACTAGATCCTTGAAAACATTTGCATGTCATATACGTCATTGTGTAACAGGTAGTCTCCAGTACAGGTCTCTCATGTTCTCGCTGTTTATTTCAGCAATGGCTCTCCAACTAGACAACGAAGATCTTCAAACTCAAGAGGCTTAGTTCAGGGAAATGCTCCTTAACCTATCCAAGGGGCAGGAAGAATTGAAAACACTCCTTGTTGGGAATCTGACCAAGAAACATCCTGATAACAACAAGGATGACCAGGTTGAACAGTTGCAGGTTGAGATGGAAGCAATGAGAATCCAAATGCTGGGACAGATGGCTCTTATTCAAAGCCTGGCCCGGGGATAAGAAGAGTTGAGGACTGTTGTCAACAAGCTCCATCAAGACGGACGCAACCGTATGGAACAAATAGTCGAGGTTGGGGACCAAGTCATTGGTTAACCTCTCAGAAGACAGAAGGTTATACCTTCTTAAATCGCTACTACCTCACGGGTCCAACAACAACCTCGCCAACAACAACAGGGTAATCAGCATAAGTAGAATACTTCTAAAAGACGATTCACCGAAGTCAATATGTCATTAGCTCAAGCATTGCAATACATGTTGGAGGCCAAGTTGATTACGTTAAAGGACCCTTCTCAGAATCCCAACACAGCCTCTCCAGGGTACAATCCAAATGCAAGATGTGCGTACCACTCCAACAGTCTTGGACATGACACCAATGGCTGTTGGACATTGACAAATAAAGTTCAAGACCTAATTGATGAGGAAATGCTAGAATTCGCACCAGATGGTTAACTGGAATTCTTCTGCCACCCCTCAAAGGCTCACCACCTAAAGTGACAAGTTCATACAAAAAGGATTTTGTTCATTTGAATTTTCAATTATAATCTCCTTTGTTGTTCAAACAATTATTTATTAATGTCAAACTTTGTTTCATTAATGCATTGCATATGTTTGTCTTGAATCCATCCATTCGTTTTCACTATATTTAAACTATGCTTTTTACTCCTTTTATGACATTCAACTCTTGCTAAAGTTACAAGCCTTTAGAGGGAGGATGACGAAAACAATGCCATAAATCTCATACAGTATGCTTTTGAACATAATTTACTGACAATGTACATGTGTTCTTTCAAATCCTAAACATTGGAGTTATAAGGAAGATAATCCCTAGTCAACCCCTTCGAGCCAAAGAAGTAGAAGTTTTCCTTTTTTCACAAATTGAAACCTTTAATCAAAACCTGGTGTAGGGTAGTCTATCAGTTAATTCAAATGCGCATTTAGCTGCAAACTCTCATCTCGTAAATAAAATAAATGACATCAAAACATTCATCTGGAATCAAAAGACGGTAATCTCAAAACAAGAACAGTCAGGCAAAAGTTAGGGATAACAAATCAAAAGAAAGAGGTCACTATAAATCCTCAACAACATGAGAAAAAAATGTGTTGCAAAAATGACTGCCTTTCGACAAACTTAACTTGTCTGAACCATCACCAAAACGTCATTCCAGACTCAATTGGAGTTGAAACGCACAATTAACTGAGTTTAGGACTGAAGAACGTCACGAAGAGCGGGTGGGTACAAATACATTTTGAGCTTTTATCCTTTGTTTCTTAAACCGTGAACCAAGCCATGTTACAACCCTTCAAAAGTCCTAATTGAAGCATAGGTTAGTTCGAAAGCATACTGTTACAAAAGGTATCCTGACTCCTGTAGGGCTTTACTCTAAATCCTGAGTTGAATTTTTCTTACAAAATTTATTTACTTGCTAAAACGCATTTTCAAAAATTTCAAGACAAACATAAACTTTGCATTACTTGAATATCACTGTTTGCATATGGTTATTTGTTTGACCGCGAAGAAATTCACACAACGAATATCCAGTGAACGAAAGCTCTCTCAGTGAACAAAATCACTTCAATTGGAAAGACACTTCCAATAACAAATATCTCATGATCAAGGAGCACGGCATGACCTTTGCCCAACACATCTGAGGTAGTCAAGTTAAGATTCAAAGAATCTCTCAAAGAATTGTTGAATAACCAGGGGCAAATCTCCATATGTATCACTCAAGGGGCAATGTTACGTTGATCAGGGGTTTGAACAAAATCCACTATAAAGAATTTCGGTACCATCAAATTACTTGTCTATACCAGTAATATCATATGGTGTCAGTATCATGTCTTCAGATGCTCCCTTGGCAGTTCTTATAAAATTCTGAGACTTGACCAAAGATCTTAGGTGCCACCAATTTCCTAGTCTATGCCAGTAGTATCAGATGGTGTCAGTATCATGTCTTCAGATCCTCCCATGACAGTTCTTAGAAAATTCTGAGACTTGACCAAAGATCTTGGGTACCACCAATTTGCTCATCTGTGCCAGTAGTATCAGATGGTGTCAGTATCATGTCTTCATATCCTCCCATGATAGTTCTTAGAAAATTCTAAGACTTGACCAAAGATCTTGAGTACCACCAATTTGCCCGTCTGTGTCAGTAGTATCAGATGGTGTCAGTATCATGTCTTCAGATCCTCCCATGACAGTTCTTAGAAAATTCTGAGACTTGACCAAAGATCTTGGGTACCACCAATTTGCTCGTCTGTGCCAGTAGTATCAGATGGTGTCAGTATCAGGTATTCATTTTCTTCCACAACAGTCTTTGAAAATATCTCTAGGAAGTTCAGGGCTACCGGAAATGTGATCAAAATCTCAAGCTTCGAGGTGCACCAGATTAACTCTGGGGGCAAACAGGCTCCCACATAAAGGGTCATGTGCGACAAAGCAAACATTTTCTGGCATTACTACAACACTTGCTACTAGGGGCAATGACAAATCTCTCCAAGATCCTTCTCATAGGATGACTCCCAGCTAGAGTTTCAATCTCTGAAAACTTCTCACCAGCTGAGTCGACCTCGAGAACCCTCAAGGATTATCCCCAGTGAAGAAGACACCTCTCCAACGGACCGACCACAGGGTTTATTTCCCCAACAAACTACAGATTCCCTAGTTTGAGTTTGCCTCTCCGACTACTACAAATCAAAGGATCACAACTCCTTTTCCCCAGTAGACTACTCTACAGCAAGTTACTGTAAAGCCTGGACCCGACCAAATATCAGTTCAACTTCAACTCCCCAGTATAGCAACGAACAATTGGGACCCCTGAAATCTTTTTTCCCAAGTAAAAATCAACACTCTCCACAGGGTTTTCAACATTCCTCAGTAGAGCTCTCTTAAAACAACAAAACAGGAATCCTTGGTGGAAGTTATTCTAAGCAAAACATGAAGACTTACACTCCATATCCCCAGCAGCAGTCAGGGATTCATTTTCCCTAATCCAACAGTATTATAGCAGAATAGCTTACATGCCCATACATCCTATCCATATATCATAAACATCAATGACACGAATGCATATAACTTAATCTCATTCAATTTTTAGAACATCATTGTACAATGCATTTCATACACCATGACATTGCATACAACTAATCTTTCATCTCTTCAGGAAAGATTAGTCAACAGATGGCTATCATCAACAATTTGCAAAAGGTCAGAGATTAATACCTGAAACAAGCCAGGACAATTATCTACATGATCAGATGAAGTAATCGTACACGGGCTCCTTCTCATACACTCTTCTAGATATAATTCAGATACACTCCAGATACAGATGGCATCCTGATACTCATTCAGATTCAACTTATAGATACAGTTCAGATACGCTCCAGATACGGATGCCATCTTGATACTCATTCAGATTCAGCTTTCAGATACAGTTCATATACGCTCCAGATACGGATGCCATCCTGATACTCATTCAGATCCAGCTTCAGATACAGTTCAGATACGCTCCAGATACGGATGTCATCCTGATACTCATTCAGATCCAACTCTCACATACAGTTCATATACGCTCCAAATGCGAATGCCATCCTAATACTCATTCAGATTTAGCTTTCAGATACATTTCAGATACACTCCAGTTACATATGCCATCTTGATACTCATTCAGATTCAGCTTCTAGATACAATTCAGATACGCTCCAGATACGGGTGCTATCCTGATACTCATTCAGATTCAGCTTCTAGATACAGTTCAGATACGCTCCAGATACGGATTCCATCCTGATACTCATTCAGATCCAGCTTTCAGATACAGTTCAGATACGCTCCAGATACGAATTCCATCCTGATACTCATTCAGATTCAGCTTTCAGATACAGTTTAGATATGCTCCAGATATGAATGCCATCTTGATACTCATTCAGATTCAGCTTTCAGATACAGCTCAGATACGCTTCATATATGGATGCCATCCTGATACTCATTCAGATTCAGCTTTCAGATAAAGTTCAGATACGCTCCAGATACGGATGCCATCCTGATACTCATTCAGATTCAGCTTTTAGATACAGTTCAGATACGCTCCAAATACAGATATCATTCTGTCCCTCATTCAAATATGGTCCAGATACGATCCAGATATAGATATTATTCTGATACTTCATTTAGCATACACTTCCAATACAGTCTAGATATAATCCAGATTCGGATGTCATTTTGTCACTCATTCAAAATATAGTCTAGATACGATCCAGATACTGATGTCATTTTGACTCTCATTCAGTACATATCTCACGAGTCAGATACAATTCATTTATGAATATTATTCTGTTGCTCATCCAAGACCTCTGTTGGTTCAGATAAATCTCACAACAATTTATTCTGATTCTTTCTAGTAGGTACTTTTTCTGTTTCAGATAAATCGCTCAAAGATCTACTCTGATTCTCTCCAATTAAAGAATATTCAAGACCTCTTTTGGTTCAGTTTAAACCTCTCAACGGTTTATCCTAATACTTTCCAAATGAACATTTCTTATTCAGATAAATCTCTCAATGATTATTCTGATTCTTTCCTAGTAGGTACTTTTTCTGTTTCAGATAAATCACTCCAAAGATTTATTTTGATTCGTTCCCAGTTGAAATCAAGTTCAGACTTAGTCCATTTTCTGTCAACAGTCATCCTTGGATGGCATCTACAATTTCATCTCCGACAACTGTCCCTCGTTTAATCCAATGGTATCTTTAAGACCATTCCCAATACAATAGATCCAAGGCATTACTTCGTGCACCGACGAGTGCAAATTTTTGGGCACTCTAGTGTTCAATCATCTTCCACTTTCAAGCTACAAATGGCAAGCATGCCAATCTCACTTTTCAAGTTTAAGAAGATTTAACACGGGCAGTTATTTTACCCCAAAATTTTCCCTCCCATTTTTTATGAAAGATACTATCCTAGGGTTTCTCGTATACTCAATTTGGCTCAAAGGTTGATCAAATAGATTCTCTTCCTAGGCGGCAAATCAATAATTAGGGTTTGGTATTTCTCAGAGAAAATTGAGTTTTCAAGGTTTCAAATAGTCTTCATAGGTCTTCCTATCTCTTCACGGATGTTTATGCCAGTTTTGAAACTTTACATTGCAAGTTTGCTCAGTCGTTGGCTCAAATAACTGAAAACGATTACATTGGCTCAGGTAACTTCTTCATTATTCGACAATTTTGAACGGTTCTTTTTGTGTATGATTCTCCTTGATGTCACCTCCATTTTCTCTTCACAAATTAAGAGCTGATCACGTGTAGAAGATTGCCAAAATTCGAATACGTTAGAAGTCGCATCATGGACTTTGACCTAATTTTAAGTAATTATCGTCTGATTTCTAAGAATTGTGATTTCCTCAAATTACAAGATCTTGAGACGATTATTTCTGCATATGGTCATAAGTGATGTCGCTCACGAGTTTATCTTCAAAGATCGAAAGAAAATTATGTTTGGAAGACTTTGAAAGTTATCGAATTATTGCAAGTCATTTGTTTGATTTCGAATGTTCTTAACCACAATTTGCTGAAGTTTGTTAAAACTCTACAAGATTGATGAATGTTCTTAAAGCATGATTTGTTTTGACAATGAAGTTCCATTTTAATCGAGCATGGCATGTGAGTTCATTGTGAATACAAGTTTTGATTTGGACATAATGTGAAGATTAAGACTTCAATTTTAAATGACCATGGTTTTGGATTCGAGTTAACCAAGTGGAATTGAATTCTTAAACATTTATTTTGAGTAAAAGGCTCATATTTTGTTTGATCATTTTTGTGATTGCTTGAAGTTCAAGTTACCAAACCAAGGTGTTTTATTCAAAGAATTCAATTGGGAATTTTAAAGTTCAATTAAAATTCTAGATTGGTATAATAAATTTCATGACACCAAATTTATTCAAGGCTTTATGTCCATTACATTACAAGTAAGGTGAAATTACAAATTTTGTTTTGATTACAAATGAAATAAATTACAAAATTTGTTTTGTTTACAAAGAAAGAAATTTTGTTTTATTTCTTCAAGTCTTCATTGCTTCATCTTCAAGCAATCCATCCAATCTTCGCTTGCCATCCACATCTCATGTTCATGAAACAAAGAAGAAAAGAAAGTTAGCAAAAATTTCAAACAAAGTGATATGTAAAGAAAAGGAAAATTCATCATTAGGGTTTGTATTTAGGAATTAGATTTTAAGGTTTGTTTTTATCGTAATCCCTCTTGTATTATTTTGAAAATCATAAGGTTGTATCTTGGTTCACAAAAAGAAAAGGAAATTTGCAATCATAACCTAAAGCCCAAGGTTGTCCTACAAACAACAAAGCAGGTTGCATAGCAAACTACAACAACAACAAAGCAGGCTGCATAGCAAACTGCAACAACAACAAAGCAGGTTGCATAGCAAGCAGCAAACAACAACACTACAAGCTGCAACAACAACACTGCAAGCTGCAACAACAATAAAGCAGGCAGCAAACAAAATAGTAACATGGTAGAACAGGCAGCAGTAGGCTGCAATGATGCAGCACAAGCTGCCAAACAAAGTCTGTACAAAATCTAAAAGCAACAAAGTACCAGAGTTCAGAAAAAGAGGGTTTTGTGTTCTAAGGCCTCAAACAATTTCAGTTTTATCATATGTCAAGTCTCTATTGCAAATCTCAAAAGAATTGGTTCACAATAGACAAAAGGTGCAAACAAAATTTCAAGTCCAACACAAGTTCAAATCCAACAAAATTCAGCCCAACGGGATTCAAACAGAATTTCAATTCAAGCCCAACAGAAGAAAAAAAGCCTCATACATGTTGTTTCAATAAAAGTCATATTTATGTCATTGGCTAGGAAGGAGTCTTTTGAAAATCTCAATAGTTGGTTCACAAAAGATAAAGAGGAAATCAAGAAAAGTCAGAACTAGCATCACAGAAAATATTAAATCAGCAAGCAAACAAAAAGCCTCATACATAGCATACATCATTGGCTAAAAGAAAAGCATGTTCCCAAGTTTACTGCAAAATCAAATTTATGTTCACAGTAAAGAAAAAAGAGGAAATTCAGTTCAAATTACAGCCATCCCACAAGCAAGCACAGTCCAGTAAACCAGTAAAAGTACAGAAAGTACCAAAACTAATATAGCAGGTGCAGCCCCAAAAACCAGCAAAGTCACAAAATCAGTAAAAGCACCAAGTACAAAGTTGAGCCATCAAATCCAATTGAAACTCACAAAATCAGTAAAAGCACCAAGTACAAAGTTGAGCCATCAAATCCAATTGAAACTCACAAAATCAGTAGAAAGATATCACAGAAAAAGGAGCAAAGGCCAACCATGATATAAAGAGGCAGCAATACTGTTTTCAAGGGGAGGATTTTTCACCACAAAAAATACACAAAGGAAAAAAACCCAATACAGAAAACAACCAACCATCAAACCCTCAAAAACCATTCACAGAAACAAAATATAAACTACATACAAACAACAAAAAACCCTAAACATGCTTCATCATTTTCTCAAATAACCAACCCTTCAGAAACGAAAAGAGTAAATTTAGAAAGATTTCACCCAAATAATGAGAGATCCTCATAATCAGAGTTGTTAGGGTTCCGCTTCCCCTTTCGCGATCTACCCGGTTTGGTGAAATATCTGTAAAAACAAACCCCAGAATCGTGATCAGAGAAGAAAGATGAATCAGAAAGTGCAAAAAATTTGGAACTGGAGATTGTCACGACGGCACCGCCGTGAGGCCTCATGGCACCGTCGTGCTGTTCATCCTCACCGCCATGGAGATTCATATGAACCACTGTGTGTCCATGCTCAACCACCGCCCCAGATCGTTATGTTTTATATTTCTGGATTTTTATCTGTTTTTATTGAATAAACACAGAGAGAGAGCGAGAGAGTTTTAAAATGTGAGAGAGAGAGAGAGAGAGAGAGAGAGAGAAGTTTTTTTTGTTAAAATGAAACAACAACACATAATGATTTGTTTTGTTTAAAACAATTGGGCCATGCTAAAACAGGCCCAATGACCCTCTTCAGCGCCACACACCCATTTTACTCTTCATTCGCGTTTGTTTCCTACTGGGCCTTGCGCCCCATTTGCCTTTAAGCCCATCTAAACTTTTTTCTTTATTTGCCTTTCTGATTTCAAAAACAGGCTATTGCGCCTAACAACAAAAACTGTTTGTACTCATTTACCACCCACTTTACTTTTTACAACCCCGGATTTATATTTTCATATTTTTATTTTATTTTCTTTTCTTTATTATTATTATTATTATTATTATTATTATTATTATTATTATTATTATTATTATTATTATTATTATTATTATTATTATTATTACCATTATTAATATTTTTTTATTACTTAAAAATACCAAAAAATATTCTATGTTTATTATTTAAAATTTGGTATATTTTATTTTATTTTATTTCAAAAAATAAAAGACTTAAAAACATTTTCTTAAACAAATTTCTTTTCTTATCTAGTTTAATTTAGACTTAGTCTTTTTTTTTAATTAATTTAGAACTTAAGATTTTAATTAACATTTTTCTCATTCATTTTAGCTTGACTAATTAGTTTAAAAACCTTTTCACAAAAACCCTAAATTTGTTTCTTTAATCAAATTAATTTTCTTAATTAACTTAAGTTTAATTTTCTTAGTTTAATTAATTTATTTTCTTTTAGTTAATTAGGTCAAAACCCTTTCTTCATAACAAAAATATTTTAGTTTATTTTCATATTATTTTATTCTTTGTACATTATATCTACATTTCTTGTACATCATCATTCAATTCAATATGGTTGTAATAGTAACTTAGGTTTAAATTACTTGTCATCCCTCATTTGTAAATTTGTATCCCCCATCCTCAATTGATGTAGTAGCGTAGTAATTTTAATTTCCACAATTTATCGCTTTATATACAAATGCTAGTAATTAGGGTTTTGTATGGAAAGACTAAAATAAATGCTTAGCAACCCCTAATCAAAGACAAATCAAGCATGAAAATTAATACACTTGCACACAAACGCCCCTAGGGTAAATCCACTTGGTTGCCTTATAAATGGTCATATTACGCATGTGAGGTATCTTAGCAAAAACAAATGAAATACAAGATCATAGTCCCTCGATGATGCTATCTATGTTGCCTTTCAAAATGATCTTAGTCCCTTAAAGAGAATGCTAAGATATCTTACAAAATTGCTAATCATGGTTATACGATGACCCACGCCCGTCCCTTTTACATCCAAAGATAGGGTTACTTACCAAATAAATGGCAAGATAACAATGTCAAAGGAAAAAGGAAATGAACATGAAAGACTTTTGAGTAGGTAGAATGTTCCTAGTTACTTGCTCCATTTCAAAACAAAAACATCCTTGCTATTTTCAAAACAAACACCAACACTTTCAAAGACATCTTTCAAACTTGAAACATTTTCAAAAGATCAAACATTTTGTATACATTCTTACGAATGAGAATCATTACAATGTTTGCCTAAACAATGGCTTCGTTTCAAAATACTTTCAAAAACCACACAAAGCATAATTTCAAACAAAAGCAAGTGATCTAGAAAGTAACTAAGATCCCATGGAAAACCATGGATGAAAAGGGTGCTAATACCTTCCCTTTTTATAATCTACCCCCCGAACTCAAGAAAACATCTCAAAGGTCTTTCCTGTGCTTTTTCATCTTTCCTTTTGGATAAAAGAAAAGTCGGTGGTGACTCTTGCTAACCGCAACATTTGCGATTAAACGCAAAACACCCAAGTCAGATCTCCCTCCGTATCACAATATTCCTTCCCCTTCTTCCGAAAAGCACTTTGACTCTTTAAGAACGGAGTGACAGTGGTCGAAGCTAGTGAATTGAATACCAGGTGGGGTATAAGGTTCTTTTCCTATTGAATCAGATCTAGAATTAGTAGGAAAAATAAAAGAGGATACCTGTTATTCCAACTACATGAAATAGAGCACCGGATAAGCCCTCAAGACTGTCACAGAAGGTGTAAAAATGAGGAAATGTCACATATATGCTTTGCGGATGATCTCATGGTGTTCAGCAATGGTGACTTATAATCTATTTCCACTACCAATAATTTCCTCCATATCTTTCAACATATTTCTGGTGTCACTCCAAATAAATTAGGCTAAGAGTGAGGTTTTCATTTTATTTTTGTAAAGGAAACTGTTGTACCCCAAAATTTGCCCTCCCATTTCCTCAACATTTTCTCATCACAAAACCCTTGGAGCTCAAGATCCAGTTAGGGTTCCCTCTGCTCAAGACTTCTCCTTGCACTGTTGACCCAAATTAGGGTTTGTGTTTGCACAAAGATGTTTTGACCTAAAAAAGCCTAAGATGACTTTCATGCTTCATTCTGGACTCCCAAGTTTATTCATACAAAGTTTCAAGTCTTGATTCCAAATTTTGCCCAGTCAATTGAACAGTTGACCTAGAAATCAACTGTATTGGAGAAAAAGTCAACTGTGGCCAATTGACAGTCAGATCTCATGAAAATTGACCCACATCAACATTATGAACTCACATAGACCATTTGATCAAGTTTGGATCACAATTCCACAAGAAATTTGATCAGATCATCAAAAGGGCAAAATGGTCATTTTTAGGGTTTTGACTGCACCAAGGCAATTTTTGACTGTTTGACCTAGCCAATGGCAAACCAAGCTCACATATGGACTCAAGGGCCCCATGGAATTATCTTGACATGCTCAACAAGTTCAAAAGATCCCAAATACACAAGATTGATAGTTGAATTTCTCAGTCAATTGATCAATTTTGACTGTATACTGAAAAGTCAAACTTTGACTTTTTGGTCAAAATCAAGAGTCAAGATTCATTTTTCATCAAAACATGCCAAATCATGAAACTTGTTCACCAAGAAATCAAAAAATGCAAATTAGGGTTTGAAATGGAAATTTTTCATAACTTAGAATTTTTCTAAGTTATGGAAAACCCTAATTTTTTCCCAAATTTGCCCCACTTTCTCACCAAGATTCATTTGGATTCAAACAAAAGTCAAAACATGAAAGTTGTAGCTTGTTGCATAATCTACAACTTTTATTCACAAAGTTTTCCCAAATGAGGCTTGTATCTCAAGTTACAATGTTTGGAATAAGGGTACTAAACCATTCTTAACTTAGTGAAATTTTGACCTATTTTGGCAAGGTTTTCTACCTAACTTCAAGGCCATTTTCCATACACTTCCACTTGGAATTTCACTTTGAATTTCAAAGATGGATTGTAGTACACATTCCAAGATTTCTAAAATGTCCAAGAACTTCTCAAGCAACCTCATGGTTAGGGAGAATCGAATTTTGCAATATGGCAAAAACTCACTTTTGATTAGGCCAAGTTACATGTTCATAGCACTATGCATTCCAATCTCAGCTTGCACAACTTGATTACAGGCCTTTTATCTCAATTACACTCATAAATTTAATGCCAATCCTTTGTTCCAAGACCATGTTTTGTGTGTTCAAGCATTGCCTAAAGGATTAATCCCAAAATAGATAAAGCATTTCTTCCATTTTTGCAAAAGGTAGCTTTATGTCCAATTGAAAATCCAACAAGTACAGATACAATCTAATTGGCACAAGATTATGAGCATAACACACTGATCAAGGAGGAGTTTTGCAGCATGATTAGGGGCCCTCTACATGCCTAGAACACAATTTGACTTTGCTTGCTTAAGTGTGAAGAAAAGTATCATAACACCACAGAACTTTCATCTCAGCATTAGTAACCTTAAGCAAATATTGTAGACACTCTCTAATCATCCTAACCAAGCTAGAACACGAGCAAGCAAGGTCCCAAACACTCCCATTCCCAGAATCACCATCAAACTGCCAAAACAGAGTGACCTCTGCAGATTGAGTTCCAACTCTCATCCCTTGCATGATTTCTTGCCCAAAGCTCATCAAACACATTCCCTAGCATCAATGCAAGCTAACCAAAACCTAAAACACGACCTATAATTCCTCTAACCAGTTCCACCATTTTCATTTTCTTGTTTTGCAGTTGAAGTTCTCTAGCACGATTCAAGAAGTTTCAAGACAAAGTAAAGCTTGGAATAGCATCCCTGGACCTCAAGGAAGTTATACCAATCATCACCTTGCACTGAAAGCTTCTCCATTGCCAGATAGAAGTTCAACTGAACAGGTAAGTTCATGAACTCGTATCTCTCTTATTAGGCATTGTTGGTTTTAGGTTTGTGAAGAAAACATGTCACAATCATAGCCCTGAACATGCCCATGTAATTAGATTTCATTTATATTATGTGTGCTGCAAGAATTTTGAGTTTGAACATGGCATAAAAACTAGGTCAGAAATTGGGGGAGAAGAAATTCTCCCTCATCTTAGAGAGTTAAGTCAAGTTCTTTACATGGTTGGATTCGTCTTCTCATGCTCTACACTTTTCATGTTATGAGTTTTGCTTGAAAGTCCAGGAATCAAGAGATGGAAAACGCGTGTTCTTTGTTCATACAGGTCTGAGGTTGAAGACAAAGTCTTCTTGGGCTGGGCCTGAGTTGACTTTCCTATTTGCACCATTTTGCTACTTTTACACCCCCCAAGCCATTTTGCTTATTTCTTTGACTTTCTGACTTTTTTCTTTTTTTGGATTGACTTATTTATTTTTTCTCATGATATTAAAAATATAAAAAATATTTTTCTCACCATTTTTGAATTTATTAGGCATTTATTTGGTTTTCTTTTAGTTTGTACATAAATAAATAAATACACATACTTTTATTTAAAATATTAAAATAGGGCAAATACATTTTATACATTTTTTTATTTTGTTTTACCTTCTGAAAATATTTTATAGAAAAAAATACTTTTTTTATTAAATATTAAATATTATTAATTTGTATATATAATACATATTTAGCAAATAATGCATATATATATATATATATATATATATATATATATATATATATATATATATATATATATATATATATATATATATATATATATATATATATATATATATATATATATATATATATATATATATATATATATATATATATATATATATATATATATATATATATATATATATATATATATATATATATATATATATATATATATATATATATATATATATATATATTTATTAGTATATTTAGGTTAAAATACAAAAATATATATACATTTTTATTTTATTAATATTTGATATGAAAAATACTTTTTTATGAATATATTCCATTTTATTTTATTTTTGTATATAATTATTAAATATTATACATATTCAATAAGATATATGTTTACTTAATAAAAATTAGGGTTTCACCCTTAAAATACAAAAACTCCAAAAATAACACTTTTTTTATTTTTACTTATTTGACATAAATAATACCTTTTTTTATATACATAAAAACCTTTTTTTTGCATTTTTGCATTTTTATTGTATTTTCCATTTAATTTATGCAATCAATTATTTGTAAATATTCCAAAAAATGATGTAATAGCTAGGTTTAATTTCTTTGTCTAAAAAATGATGGAATATCTTGGTCGCTAGTTAAGTGGCTAAACCAAAACAATGAACAATGAAAACAATCCCGTGATATTGAACTCCTTAAAACCCGGTTACTATTTATAGGACAGGTTTTTAAGCCAACTACACTCAAAAGGGTACTTACCTATGAAACCTCATGCAAGCCTGAAACTAGGGTTTGGTGTGATTTGCTTGTACATATGTTTTATGCATACATCATAGACATCATAAAACATCATATGCATTCACTAACCATTTCAAGGGTTTTGGATCTTCATCTTTGTTCTTGTTTTGTAGGTCATGGAAATTCCTCGCAGAAAAACCATTCAAGTCAACCTTGTGAGAATCTCTCCTCAACTCAAGGAGCTCACCTCAAGAATTCCGGAAAGCTCATCCTTCAGTAAAAGACATGGTAGACTGCTCAGCCTAGTCAACACCAACATTGAAGAAGACATGATGAAAGTGTTATTCCAGTTCTTTGACCCTCTTCACCACTGTTTCACTTTCCCCGATTACCAGTTGGTGCCCACTTTGGAGGAGTTTTCTCAACTCCTGAGAATTCCTATCCTTAATCAACTACCCTTCAACGGTACGGAAAAGGAACCAAAGCCAGAAGATGTTGCTCGAGCATTACATCTACAACCATACGACATCAAGGGGCATTGGGGAACCAGAAGCGGCGTCAAGGGATTCTTAGCAAAATTCTTGTTTGAGAAGGCACAAGAATGTTGGAACTCATTGGACCTACAAGCCTTTGAAGAAATTGTGGCACTCATTATCTATGGGTTGGTCTTGTTCCTAAATCCTGACCAATTGGTAGATGTCAACACCGTCAAAATATTCTTGTCCAGAAATCCAATACCAACATTGCTTGGGGACATCCTTCACTCATTTTACACACGAACAATGAGAAAGAGGGGTGTTCTCATGTGTTGTACTCCTCTCCTTGCAAGGTGGTTTATTTCGCACCTTCCACAATCTGTCCTGAAGAATGACCAAGGCTCAAGGTGGTCCCAACGGTTGATGACTCTTACTCACTCTGATGTACATTGGTGTTCTCGGTCCAGAGAAAATGTCATCATCGTCGATCGTTGCGGAGAATTTCCTAATGTTCCTTTACTTGGAATTAGAGGAGGTATCACCTAAAACCCTTGCCTAGCTTTGAGACAATTTGGATATGCACGGAGGGATGGCCCTCATGACATGTTGATTCCTGACCTAGTTTTTGACTTCGACAACGATGCGCAAGGAATTCGCCAAAGATTCATCAGAGCTTGGGGAAAACTCAACAAGGTTGATAGCAAGACTCTGGGACACAATAACTCCATCCCTCTTGAGCCTTATCTCAAGTGGGTACGAGCCCGAGCCCAAAGTCTGATGATGCCTTATCCTCATGTTCTCCCTGTGATTAAAGAGCCCGTCAAGGAAGGAGAGGTTCCCTACACCATCCTACATCCAGACATGCCTACATCGTGGGAGGAAATGTAGAAAAGTTGGATTCAGCTCAAGGAAGAACGGAATACTTTTGAAGCTAGCTTCTACGCCAGTGAGAAGAAGGTTCTAGAGCTTACCCGCCAACTCCATGAGCAAGAGGCCCTCAACACCTACATCGCACCAAAAAGGATGCGCAATGTCTTTTTTCCTTAAGAAGTTTATTTTGTAATATTTGGCCCATGGGGCATTTATGTACTGACAAATTTCTTCTTATTAATATGACGTGCGTTCTTCTTTGTCTGAAACAATTTTGAATGTCCTAAATCCTTGAATGCATTGCATACATAAGCATACCATTCATCATGTGCATAAGCAGGTCTCATTCCAGGTTTCCTTATCTGTCTGCTGTTTATTTCAGTAGGATGGATCTCGAGCAAACAGTCAAAGACCTATAAGCTCAAAATGCACAGTTCCAGCAACTCCTGATGACCTTGGCTAAGGGTCAGGAGGATATCAAGACTCAATTGGGGAACAAAGACCCAGTGAAAAAGAAGAAAAAGAGACTCGGGGTGGCTACTTTGGGGAGAAGATTTGACGGAGAAGCTCGGAGAGTGCTTGAATTTCCTCCTACTTCTGACGAAGAAACCAGCAAAGGAGGTGAAGCTGCGGTATCTTCCGAGTCTGATGCGGAAGAAGAAGAGGTCGAAGAGGATGAAGATTATACTGATCAACAATACCCTCCAGCTGATGATAAATACAAAGGGCTAGAAGACAGGTTGGCCGCCATGGAGCTACAAAGGGTACCGGGTTTGGATTTTGAAGACTTGGGTTTGGTTGCCGGGATTGTGATTCCCCCAAAATTCAAAGTGTCAGTGTTTGTAAGGTATGATGGGTTGTCCTGTCCAAAAATGCATCTTAGGTCCTACATGAGAAAGATCCAGCCCTATACGGCAGATAAAAACCTTTAGATTCATTTCTTTCAAGACAGCCTTTCTGGAGCTCAATTGGAGTGGTTTTATCAGCTAGAGGGAACCAGCGTTCGAAATTGGGAAGATTTGGCCACCGCTTTCTACAAACAATACCAATACAATTCTGACCTTGCCCCTACTCGTACCCAACTTCAGGGTATGTCGTTAGGAACAGGCGAAGGATTCAAAGAATACGCACAAAAATGGAGGGATTTGGCTGGCAGGGTGCAGCCTCCTTTAACCGATCGTGAACTTGTTGATATGTTTCTAGGAACCCTATCTGGGCCATTTTTCAATCATCTGATTGGTAATTCTTCCGCGGGGTTTACCGATTTGATCTTAACGGGCGAAAGAATAGAAGCTGGCATCAAGTTAGGAAAGATTCAGAAGGGTGTTGCTGCAAGTACTGAGAAGAGGCCTTTTAAGAAAGAAGCAAGTGCCGTCTATGGTCCTAGAAGACAAGTCAAGCCAGAAAGTCGCCAAGCCGTCAATGCTTTGGTTATTTCCAAACCTGTTGCTGCTTCTCAGCAGTACAATCAACAAAGAGGTGAAAGGCCCAAGAGACAGTATACTCGGTTGAGTATGACCTTGTCACAAATTTTACCCCAACTGTTATCAACCAACTTGGTGACCATCAAAGAAGCCCCTAAAGTCGTGAATACTGCATCTCCTAAGTATAACCCAAATGCCCGTTGTGCTTATCATTCTGATAGCCCCGGGCATACTACTGATGATTGCTGGGCCTTGAGAAACAAAGTGCAAGATCTTATCGACGCGAAGGAAATTCAGTTTGAAGAGCCTGAGAGGCCGAATGTTGTAACTGCTCCTATGCCCCAGCATAGGGTAAATGCCATTGAGGAAGAGTTGTATGCTGTTTCAGTGAATGATGTTGCTACCCCTCTGTTGACTGTTAAGAGGAACTTACTACTAGCCGGTTTATTTCCGGGTTGTAGAAAGGGTTGTCTCCTATGTGTTGTTATCCCTACCGGTTGTCCGCTGCTGAAATCAGGCATCCAAAGCCTGATGGATAGCAAAGAAATTATGTTCAAGAAAACTGTTGTTCCGTTTGTTGAAGAAATATCTGTTGTCACAATTTACAATCCTACCAAAGCTCCCCCGAGGAAACCAGTCCAAATTATGTCTGTTGCACCCATTACTATTACTGTTCCGGGGCCCCTCCCCTATGAGTCTGATAAAGCGGTCCCATGGCATTATGGGGCCGATGTGTATGTGCTTGGGGTGAAGCAGGAGTTCAACACTAATACCAGTATCAGTAACATCACTGGTCCCGCCAAGATTACCCGCAGTGGCAGGCTCTTCTCGCCTGACATTGCACCGCCAGTTATCCGAAAACCTCTCACAATCACACCCGCAAGTGTGCATGTTCTAATTCAAGTTCCTGTGTCTACTACTTCCGCCGAGTCCTCTGATACTCGGGGCAAAGAAGTTGCTACCGATTTGCCTGCCAGGACGGAGGCACCAAAAAAGACTGCTGTGGAAGCCTCCCAACAAGAAATGGAGGAAATTCTTAAAATCATCAAAAAGAGTGACTTCAACTTTGTTGAACAGTTGGGGCATACTCCCTCCAAAATCTCTATGCTATCATTGCTGCTATGCTCAGAGGCCTATGCAAAAGCCCTGATTTCATTTATGAAAACGGCCCATGTGCCGCAAGAGACCTCCGCGGATCAATTCACTGACTGTGTGGCTAATTTGACGGCTGATAATGGCTTGGGGTTCTCGGATGCTGACCTTACCGCCAAAGGGAAAAATCACAATGATGCCCTGCACGTCTCTATAGAGTGCAGGGGCACTACTCTCACCCACGTGTTGGTGGATACCGGTTCTTCCCTGAATGTTTTGCCCAAGAAGGCATTGGATCGTCTGGATTGTGAGGGTTTGGAGCTGAAACCTAGTAACATCATTGTTAGAGCCTTCGATGGTTCTAAGAGGATGGTGCACGGTGAGGTAGACATTCCTATTCGTGTGGGCTCCCAGGTTTTCGACTCAACGTTCTATGTAATGGATATTCGTCCATCTTACTCCTGCTTGTTGGGTCGACCCTAGATTCACAAAGCTGGGGCAGTAACTTCCACTCTACACCAAAAGCTCAAATACCCTGTCAAAGGGAAGATTGTTACTGTACAGGGTGAGGAGGAATACATGGTTAGTCACTTAAATTCATTCTGGTATATCGAGATGGATGGGGAGTTTATTGAAACCCCCTTTCAGCATTTTGAGGAGGTACCTCCAACGTTGGCATCGGCTGAGGCAGTGAGTGAAGAAGACTTTCCGTTGAAGATGGCGTCCTTGAAGGATGCCCGGGCTGTAATCGAGAAAGGCAATTGTGCAAACTGGGGTCAGCTTCCTGACTTCACTCAAAAGAACGACAAGTTTGGGCTGGGCTTTACTGCAGAGGCTCAGAGGGCTGTGCGCAAGGAAAAGATCAGAAAGGCTCCAGTGTTTATCACCAGTCCAAGGGTGAATGCTATTGAGGAGGATGTAGAGGAAGCAGAGTTTGACAGTTGGATCTATCCAACTACCAGCAACGGGCCAAACAACTGGACGACAAAAGATTTTACACCTATCACATTTGTCACGCAGTAATTATTTCTTTTAATTTCCAATTTGTAACAAACAATATGTTAAAACTTTATTGGCTCGGTGACCTACCCGGGGCATCGTAGCTCCATTTGTGAGGGCTTTTTGTATGACATTTCCATATATCATCAATCAAAACATTGGACGTTTGTTGCATTTCAAATCTTGTGCTCTTTTTCTCTCTGTGTTATATATTGCAAAACAGCTATATTTACACACACTCACTTATACAGGTTTCAATCCACTCTGGATCTCACTGGTAACAGCTCTGCTACCGCCAGTTATGACTTCGAGAATCCGATCAACTTGGCCGAAGACGAAGGTGAAGATGATTGCGAAGTGCCTGGTGAACTCGCAAGACTGCTACTCCAGGAAGAGAGGGCTATTCAACCACATGAAGAGCCAGTGGAAACAATTAACCTGGGTACGGAGACAGATAGGAAAGAGGTCAAGATTGGGGCTAATCTAGAGCTCAGCGTGAAGCAACGATTGATCCAGATGCTACATGATTACATGGAGATCTTTGCTTGGTCATACGAAGATATGCCTGGTTTGGATGCCGACATTGTAGTTCATCACCTGCCAACTAAGGAAGACTGCCCTCCGGTAAAGCAAAAGGTTCGCCGCATGCGCCCAGAGATGTCTGAAAAGATCAAGGCTGAGGTTATGAAGCAATTCGATGCCGGATTTCTAGCAGTAACTTCTTACCCTCAGTGGGTTGCCAATGTAGTGCCAGTGCCGAAGAAGGACGGTAAAGTCAGAATGTGTGTTGACTACAGGGATTTAAACAGGGCAAGCCCCAAGGATGATTTTCCTCTACCTCACATTAACGTTCTCGTTGACAATACTGCTCAACACAAGGTTTTCTCCTTCATGGATGGTTTTTCAGGGTATAATCAGATCAAGATGGCTCCGGAGGATATGGAGAAGACTACCTTTGTGACTCAGTGGGGCACCTTCTGTTATAAGGTCATGCCATTCGGATTGAAAAATGCTGGGGCAACCTATCAACGTGCCATGGTTGCTTTATTTCATGATATGATCCATCATGAGATTGAGGTATACATTGATGACATGATTGCAAGGTCTCAAACTGAGGAGGAGCACCTTGATCATCTGAGGAAGCTATTTGACCGACTGAAGTTATATAAGCTGAGGTTGAATCCCAACAAATGCACCTTTGGGGTGAGGTCCGGAAAATTGCTAGGTTTCATCGTAAGTGATAAAGGTATTCAGGTGGACCCTGCCAAGGTAAAAGCCATACAAGAGATGCCGACTCCAAAGACAGAGAAAGAAGTCAGAGGCTTCCTGGGACGACTGAATTACATTGCCTGATTCATCTCACATCTAACTGCTACTTGTGAGCCAATCTTCAAATTACTGAAGAAAGATCAAGTAGTACGTTGGAACGATGAATGTCAGGCTGCTTTTGAAAAGATAAAGGAATACCTCGAAGAGCCACCAATTCTTATGCCACCAGTGGAAGGAAGACCTCTGATACTATACTTGACAGTACTTGACAATTCAATGGGGTGTGTGTTGGGACAGCATGACGAGTCCGGCCGAAAAGAGCACGCTATTTATTACTTGAGAAAAAAGTTTACCGACTGTGAGTCTCGTTACTCACTGCTTGAGAAAACTTGTTGCGCTCTAGTATGGGCTGCTCGCCGGCTGAGACAGTATATGCTGACTCACACTACTCTATTGATTTCAAAGATGGATCCCATCAAGTACATATTTGAAAAGCCTGCTCTGTCTGGGAGAATAGCAAGATGGCAAATGATCTTAACCGAATATGATATCCAGTATACAACTTAAAAAGCAATTAAAGGAAGTGTACTGGCAGATCATTTGGCACACCAACCTGTGGACGATTACCAATCATTGAACTTTGATTTTCCGGACGAAGACATCATGGTGGTAACTGACTGTGAAGTACCTGGACCGGATGAAGGACCTGAGGAAGGATCCCGATGCTCTATGCATTTTGACGGAGCCTCCAATGCTTTGGGTAACGGCGTCGGCGCTGTAATCATATCTCCCAAAGGAACTCATACTCCACTCACCGCCCGATTGTGTTTCAACTGCACCAACAACATGGCAGAATATGAGGCATGTATCATGGGTCTACAAGCTGCAATCGACTTAAGGATCAAATTTCTGAGTGTCTTCGGAGATTCCGCTCTCGTGATCAATCAGATCAAAGGCGAGTGGGATACAAAACACCCAAATCTTATTCCTTACAAGGAGTATGTGTCAACCTTGCTTCCCCACTTTGAAGAGATAACTTTTGAGCACTTCCCAAGAGAGGAGAATCAACTAGCGGACGCACTAGCTACGATGTCTTCAATGTTCAAAGTTAAATGGGACAATGAGGCTCCCCGGATCATTATCTGGAAGTTGGACGAACCGGCATACTGCTGCGACCTCGAGGCCGAGAAGGCAACTGAAAAACCCTGGTATCATGAGGTGAAGAGGTACTTGGAAGCTCAGGAATACCCTGAAGGTGCATCTGTCAATGACAAGAAGTTCATGAGGAGGTTTGCGGCAAAATTCTTCCTCAGCAACGGCATCCTCTACAAACGGAATCATGATTCAACTCTACTACGTTGTGTGGATAAGGCTGAAGCAGAGAAAATCATGATAGAACTGCATGAAGGTACATTCGAAACACATTCCAGTGGACACACCATGGCAAAGAAAATCCTTAGGGCAGGATATTTCTGGTCCACCATGGAAGCCGATTGTTACCAACACTCTCGAACTTGTCACAAATGCCAGATCTATGCTGACAAGGTGCATATTCCCCCAGTTCCTCTGAACGTCCTGGCGGCACCTTGGCCTTTTGCAATGTGGGGCATTGATATGATCGGTGAAATCCAACCGACGGCATCTAATGGGCATCGCTTCATCTTGGTGGCGATCGATTACTTCACGAAGTGGGTTGAAGCAGCTTCCTACGCCACAGTAACCAAGAGCGTCGTGGCACGTTTCATCCGGCATAATCTGATCTGTCGGTACGGCGTCCCGGAAAGAATCATTACGGACAATGGTACCAATCTCAATAACAAAATGATCACTGAACTCTGCGAACAATTCAAGATACAGCACCACAATTCTTCTCCCTACCGGCCGAAGATGAATGGGGCTGTAGAGGCAGCTAATAAGAATATCAAGAAAATTGTGCAGGAGATGACAATGACCTATAAAGATTGGCACGAAATGTTACCATTTGCTCTTCATGGGTACCGTACCTCAGCAAAGACGTCAACCGGGGAAACTCCTTTCTCCTTGGTCTATGGCATGGAGGCAGTCTTGCCAATTGAAGTTCAGATACCCTCTCTCCGGATAATGAAGGATGCAGACTTAAATGAAGATGACTGGATCCAGACTCGTCTTGATCAATTAAACCTGATTGACGAAAAGAGGCTCACTGCTATCTGTCATGGTCAGACGTATCAAAAATGGATGATCAGGGCATTTAACAAGAAGGTCAGACCACAAGAGTATCAAGTTGGGGACCTGGTAATCAAACACATCATCCTTCCTCAAAGTGATCCCCGGGGAAAATGGACCCCTACTTACGAAGGGCCATTTGTGGTTAAACATGTGTTCTCAGGAGGAGCCATGATCCTAACCACCATGGATGGTGACGACCTTCCTCACCCCGCCAATGCAGACATAGTGAAAAGATACTACGCATGAATAAAAGACCCGCTAGGTTGACATACCTAGGCAAAAATAAGGGCTTCCCGGCGAACCAAAAGGGTTCGGGCAAAAATAAGGGATGAAATAAGAAAAATCTGTACACCCGACAAGTCGAAAACCTGAAAAGGCGGCTTGGGCAAAAATGGGTATCCCGGTGGACTGAAAACCCGAAAGGGCGGTCCAGGCAAAAGTTAGGGATAAAGCGTAACACTATGTCTCATTGGATCACTTCGCATCCGGAATTCGGCATCAACTATCTGGCTCAGATTTCGGCATCGACCAATCAGCTTCATCTTCAACTGGGCAGCAAAGTGATGAGACGCTTGAAGACATAGAGGCGATAGCAGAGTTGGAACCCAGTGGGATTGTTCACATAGCTGTTTTGTTTTCAAAATTGTAAATTCTGTGTTATTCGGCGGCGTCCTCTTACTAGGATGCCAGCCTCTTGTGCAAAAACGCCTTTTCACAGGCAAAATTCAAATCAATACAAAGTCACTTGTCCATACAAATCGCCATTGTTTTTCCTTTTTTTTTGTCTTGCGAAGAACGTCCAATGTTCATTTTTGATATATGCATTTGACATTAAAATTGCTGATTCATAAATATTTGCAAAAGATTAATTACAGGTGACATCAGAAACAGGGGCAATGTAAGGTTGTCTGATGCAGTCTGGTTGCTTTGTCCGCCAAGGTACCAAGGTAGATTCGACTGAAGAATGTGACCAAATCATCTCAACGCCCCGCAGAATAAGACGAGATTCAGCATTGCTTTCCCCAAGCGGAGTTGACTCCCCGTCAATCCTGAAAAGGCACAACTTTCCCCGGCAGGTCTTAAAGCTTATCCCCAGTAGATTCTGGAAGCTTGTTCCCTGCAGAATACAGACGTCTCTCCCGAGCTTTATTCAGAGTTATTCCTCACAAGGGCTTATAACTGGGTTATCCTCAGCTAATTGCCACGGAAGATCGCCCTCAACAAATTTCTTTCAATCCCCAGCGGAGTTTATCTTTGGTATCCCCAACGGAGTTTATCATCATTATCCCCAGCGGAATCCGTCATTGAAGTCCTCGGCAGGCCTCTCATCAAAAACTTCAGCAAAGTATCTCTTCCACAGAACAATTCCCCGGCCGATCGTCAAGGATTTATTTTCCTAAGACGAAAATACATCCATAAACATTTCACGTTTTCATACATCTTGCTTACATACATGATAAAGTGCATACAACACTATCTCATGATAAAACATCATGCATATCATACATCATGACATTGCATACAACTTATGTTTTGCCTTTTCAGGGAAAAAGACAATCCCAAAGACAGCTACCTTCAACTGTCACAATTCCAGATTCGATACCTGTATCTAGCCAGGGCATATCTGAGAGTGATCAGTCTCCAAACTCGATTCATGTATCTAGCCAGGGCACGTCTGAAGAGTTCAAAGATTTGATTCCTGTATCCAGCCAGGGCACATCTATCAACTACAACATTTCCAGATTCGATTCCTGTATCCAGCCAGGGCATATCTGTTGACCACATTTCCAGACTCGATTCATGTATCTAGCCAGGGCACGTCTGAAGAGTTCGAAGATTCGATTCCTGTATCCAGCCAGGGCATATCTATTGACGACTATTTCCATATTCGACTCCTGTATCCAGCCAGGGCACATCTGTGAGCAACCGATTGTAGATTCGATATCTGTATCCAGCCAGGGCATATCTGCATAAGGATATTGAAGATCAAACACCTGTAACAAGCCAGGAAAACATCTGCCTTTCTCAAATACACAAAGTTCTCGCTAAGGAATCTCTTGTGCGATCATCACTTCCAAATGGCATCTATAAGCCCATCCCCGACAAGGTTCTGTCACATCTCCAGATGGCATCTATAAGCCCATCTCCCTATCCACCACCTATCCAAATGGCATCTATAAGCCCATTCCCGACATCACATTGTTGATACTCCAACATGCGAGTGCAAATTTCCGGGCACTCTAGTGTCCAATCTCCTTTTACCCTCAAGTCACGAAAGGCAAATTTGCCAATCTAACTCTTCAGGTTCAAGAAGATTGAACAGGGGAAACTGTTGTACCCCAAAATTTGCCCTCCCATTTTCTCAACATTTTCTCATCACAAAACCCTTGGAGCTCAAGATCCAGTTAGGGTTCCCTCTGCTCAAGACTTCTCCTTGCACTGTTGACCCAAATTAGGGTTTGTGTTTGCACAAAGATGTTTTGACCTAAAAAAGCCTAAGATGACTTTCATGCTTCATGTTGGACTCCCAAGTTTATTCATACAAAGTTTCAAGTCTTGATTCCAAATTTTGCCCCGGTAAATTGAACAATTGACCTAGAAATCAACTGTATTGGGGAAAAAGTCAACTGTGGCCAATTGACAGTCAAATCTCATGAAAATTGACCCACATCAACATTATGAACTCACATAGACCATTTGATCAAGTTTGGATCACAATTCCACAAGAAATTTGATCAGATCATCAAAAGGGCAAAATGGTCATTTTTAGGGTTTTGACTGCACCAAGGCAATTTTTGACTGTTTGACCTAGCCAATGGCAAACCAAGCTCACATATGGACTCAAGGGCCCCATGGAATTATCTTGACATGCTCAACAAGTTCAAAAGATCCCAAATACACAAGATTGATAGTTGAATTTCTCAGTCAATTGATCAATTTTGACTGTATACTGAAAAGTCAAACTTTGACTTTTTGGTCAAAATCAAGAGTCAAGATTCATTTTTCATCAAAACATGCCAAATCATGAAACTTGTTCACCAAGAAATCAAAAAATGCAAATTAGGGTTTGAAATGGAAATTTTTCATAACTTAGAATTTTTCTAAGTTATGAAAAACCCTAATTTTTTCCCAACTTTGCCCCACTTTCTCACCAAGATTCATTTGGATTCAAACAAAAGTCAAAACATGAAAGTTGTAGCTTGTTGCATAATCTACAACTTTGATTCACAAAGTTTTCCCAAATGAGGCTTGTATCTCAAGTTACAATTTTTGGAATAAGGGTACTAAACCATTCTTAACTTAGTGAAATTTTGACCTATTTTGGCAAGGTTTTCTACCTAACTTCAAGGCCATTTTCCATACACTTCCACTTGGAATTTCACTTTGCATTTCAAATATGGATTGTAGTAAACATTCCAAGCTTTCCAAAATGTCCAAGAACTTCTCAAGCAACCTCATGGTTAGGGAGAATCGAATTTTGCAATATGGCAAAAACTCACTTTTGATTAGGCCAAGTTACATGTTCATAGCACTATGCATTCCAATCTCAGCTTGCACAACTTGATTACAGGCCTTTTATCTCAATTACACTCATAAATTTAATGCCAATACTTTGTGCCAAGACCATGTTTTGTGTGTTCAAGCGTTGCCTAAAGGATTAATCCCAAAATAGATAAAGCATTTCTTCCATTTTTGCAAAAGGTAGCTTTATGTCCAATTGAAAATCCAACAAGTACAGATACAATCTAATTGGCACAAGATTATGAGCATAACACACTGATCAAGGAGGAGTTTTGCAGCATGATTAGGGGCCCTCTACATGCCTAGAACACAATTTGACTTTGCTTGCTTAAGTGTGAAGAAAAGTATCATAACACCACAGAACTTTCATCTCAGTATTAGTAACCTTAAGCAAATATTGTAGACACTCTCTAATCATCCTAACCAAGCTAGAACACGAGCAAGCAAGGTCCCAAACACTCCCATTCCCAGAATCACCATCAAACTGCCAAAACAGAGTGACCTCTGCAGATTGAGTGCCAACTCTCATCCCTTGCATGATTTCTTGCCCAAAGCTCATCAAACACATTCCCTAGCATCAATGCAAGCTAACCAAAACCTAAAACACGACCTGTAATTCCTCTAACCAGTTCCACCATTTTCATTTTCTTGTTTTGCAGTTGAAGTTATCTAGCACGATTCAAGAAGTTTCAAGACAAAGTAAAGCTTGGAATAGCATCCCTGGACCTCAAGGAAGCTATACCAATCATCACCTTGCACTGAAAGCTTCTCCATTGCCAGATAGAAGTTCAACTGAACAGGTAAGTTCATGAACTCGTATCTCTCTTATTAGGCATTGTTGGTTTTAGGTTTGTGAAGAAAACATGTCACAGTCATAGCCCTGAACATGCCCATGTAATTAGATTTCATTTATATTATGTGTGCTGCAAGAATTTTGAGTCTGAACATGGCATAAAAACTAGGTCAGAAATTGGGGGAGAAGAAATTCTCCCTCATCTTAGAGAGTTAAGTCAAGTTCTTTACATGGTTGGATTCGTCTTCTCATGCTCTACACTTTTCATGTTATGAGTTTTGCTTGAAAGTCCAGGAATCAAGAGATGGAAAACGCGTGTTCTTTGTTCATACAGGTCTGAGGTTGAAGACAAAGTCTTCTTGGGCTGGGCCTGAGTTGACTTTCCTATTTGCACCCTTTTGCTACTTTTACACCCCCAAGCCATTTTGCTTATTTCTTTGACTTTCTGACTTTTTTATTTTTTTGGATTGACTTATTTATTTTTTCTCATGATATTAAAAATATAAAAAATATTTTTCTCACCATTTTTGAATTTATTAGGCATTTATTTGGTTTTCTTTTAGTTTGTACATAAATAAATAAATACACATACTTTTATTTAAAATATTAAAATAGGGCAAATACATTTTATACATTTTTTTATTTTGTTTTACCTTCTGAAAATATTTTATAGAAAAAAATACTTTTTTTTATTAAATATTAAATATTATTAATTTGTATATATAATACATATTTAGCAAATAATGCATATATATATATATATATATATATATATATATATATATATATATATATATATATATATATATATATATATATATATATATATATATATATATATATATATATATATATATATATATATATATATATATATATATATATATATATATATATATATATATATATATATATATATATATATATATATATATATATATATATATATATATATATATATATATATATATATATATATATATATATATATATTTATTAGTATATTTAGGTTAAAATACAAAAATATATATACATTTTTATTTTATTAATATTTGATATGAAAAATACTTTTTTATGAATATACTCCATTTTATTTTATTTTTGTATATAATTATTAAATATTATACATATTAAATAAGATATATGTTTACTTAATAAAAATTAGGGTTTCACCCTTAAAATACAAAAACTCCAAAAATAACACTTTTTTTATTTTTACTTATTTGACATAAATAATACCTTTTTTCATATACATAAAAACCTTTTTTTTGCATTTTTGCATTTTTATTGTATTTTCCATTTAATTTATGCAATCAATTATTTGTAAATATTCCAAAAAATGATGTAATAGCTAGGTTTAATTTCTTTGTCTAAATATCCCCCCATTTGAACATTTGTACCCCCCTTCCCATATTGTGTTGTAATAGTGTAGGAATTTTAATTTTTCGCACTTTAAACGCTTTCTAAATATACCATGCTAGAGTTAGGGTTTGTATGCAAATAAAAAGAACAAGGTAGTTTGACCTAATTTCAAGATAAACAAGCATGAAATATGGACAACACATATCACACTTGCACCCCCTAGGGTATTCCACTTGTTGCCTTTCAAAATTGGGCCATATTGCATGTTAGGTCTCTTTGGGCAAAACAAACAAATCAAATGATCATAGTCCCTCGATGACGCTTTCAAAATGTTGCCTAAACAAATGATCAAGTCCCTTAAAGAAAATTGCCCAAAGATACTTAGCACCATTGCAATTATGGCCTAAACGATGACCTGCGCCCGTCCCTTTCACATCCTAACATGAGATTGTCCACCAAATACAATGGTGGAACAAACTTATTAAAAGGGTTAAAACATAGCAATAAACTTTGAGAAATTTAGGAGTAGATAACCTCTTAGTTACTTGAATCAAACTTGCAAAAACAAAACACTTGCCTATTTTCTAAAACCACACCTCACAACACTTTCAAACTTTCAAAAACAAATGAAAACCTTTTCAAAAGACATACACCTTTGAATACATCCCAACATGGATCATTACAAAGGTTGCCACCACATTGGCTTCTTTTCGAAACATTTTCAAACCCACACACACACAAGCACCATTTCAAACAATTGAAAACAAAAGGCAAGTGATCTAAGCAAGTAACTAAGATCCCATGGATAACCATGGATAGAAAGGGTGCTAACACCTTCCCTTTCTATAATCTACTCCCCGAACCCAAGAAAAATCTCAAAGGTTTTTGCTATGCTTTTTAAACCTTTCCTTAGGATAAAATAAAAAGTCGGTGGCGACTCTTGCTCAACCGAAACATTTGCGAAAACAAGCGCAAAATCATAGTCAGTTCTCCCACCGTATCACAGAAACCATAAAGAATCAGATCACGAACATGCTACGTTACAAGGAAGGAGAACTTCCCGTAAGGTAATTAGTGGTAGCCCACCCCAACTTATGACAAAGCTTAAATCTAGTGATTGCAAAGCACTTTTGGATAGAAAACCATCCAAACTTCAACATTGGACGGGTAGAAGCCTCTCCAACGCTGACCAGTTATAGCTGATAAACTCCATCCTTTTCTCCATGCAAGTTTCCTCATTCTCCCTGGAAAAGTAGTTAAACAACAAGTAGAACAGCTGATGCGCACTTTATCAGGGGTGGGACGGTACCTCTATCTATCTACGAAATATAGGAGTTCCATTCCAAAACGTACAACACGGTCTTCCACGCCACCCAAATCCCTATCGTCAGTCAACCTTTCCATCAGCCATTACTCCACCAACAGCCAGTTCTGCTCCTTTGAATTCTGGGGCTATGGTTTAATAAGTTTTTAGATTAAAAAAAATAGTTTTCCTCGGGCAGCATAAAACTTAAGATGTAGAATCACATCTTATGACATATGTAGTGAGGAGATCATTACTCGGGAGACATGGTAACAAGCCCGGTAACATGTTTCCTCCAATGTGGTCAACCTACCCAGATAAAATGTTGGCATACCAATCAAGGTTCCATCCTTCCAATGAAGAAGGACTTGCTATAGCAGATTGGAACGACTTTACTCTCTATATATACGATACGATATTTTAGTCGCTTCTTTATTTTTTTTATTGAATTGCAAAGCCGAAAGCAAACAGACCAATAAGCAAGAATGATTACTGATTCCCTGACTTATCCTAATCCCCTGGTTGTTATATCTAAAGCATCTGAAATGGATCTGCCTCCTTAATATGGAAAGCCCTTTCCTTATTGATACTCATTTTTATCACGTATAACTAGGTCTTGTGTTCGATGAACAATCATGTTTTTTTATCCATCCGTTCTTGTTGCCTTGAAGGAATTTCCCTTCTTTTTCCTTGGCCAGAAATGAGGGAGACGTGAACTATGCCAATCCCCAATCACCAACTGAAAGAGAAACGAAACTTGAGAGAATAAGTCAATCAATCATCAAGACATGAAGCTAGGAGCTACTTTTCTCTTAGATTGAAGACTAAGGGGATTACTAGAAAAAGGTCATCTACTTAACCTCTCAAAATGAGAGCTCCGGGGGATAGAAGATAAAGATGGTAGGCTAAGACAGAAGGAGTTCAATTTAGATCCGCTAAGATCGAGTTGAGATTCCTAATTAAAGTAAGGGACTGAGTGGGCCGTTGGATATGCTATTGAATGCATTGTCGGAAGGATGGGAGGATAGAATACCCGAGACTAGCTGCCGGAAAGAGCTCATTGGAGGCATTCCACTTTCTTCCAATGAGATTCCTTACGCTTCATGATGGAATTTAGAGGGCTCTGCTCTGTATCCAGAGTATAGTAAGGACTGGGGGATAGAAGGGATTCAAAAGGAAATACTAAAGTAAAATTTTGCAATAAAAAGAACTGATTAATCCAGCTGCCATTTCGCTAGATACCAGAAAGAGAAGAGAGTTGACATTGTGGTGGCATATTTCTACCGATAGGGCGAGGAAAGCCAAGAGAGCAGAAGAATCCACCTTATAGGACCTACGGCATCCTAAGGGACTATCTCTTCCAACATTTCTTTCAAGTAGCTCTTCTGCTTCTTCCTTATACAAGAATTAACCTATCCTTGCCCAGCTCATCTCACGGAAGGAAAATATTGAGCCCCGCAATTCAAGATACTCTAACTCTAAAAGAGGAATTTCATATCTATCTTTCATGCTAACAGAAGCCAACTACAATATATCATTATACAATTGACATTGCCTTAACATCTAGTTTACGTAAAAAAGTATTGACGAAAAGGTGTATTGATTCCACGGTCCTACTGAAGTTCTCTACATGCTAGCGTACTACAGGGAAAGTGTTGTACCCCAATTTTTGACCTAAGATCCCATTTTTATTTTTGCATTTTTAAAGATAAGTCAAGGTCACGAAATACAGTCGGTTTTAATCTCTCACCTTCGAGCTTTGACTATGTGAAGATTGTCAAGTGTTTTGAACATTTTTAGCCTATGATCATTAATTTCTAATCGCATGCAAAGGTGTATGTTCCTGTTTTCTTTTGTTTCTTGTGCAGAGACAGGTCTGAATCAAGAGCATCAGGTGTCGCGCCTCAATTAAGGTTTTGAGTCTCCCAAGCCCGAAGTACGGTTGATTGTGGATTCTCGAAGACTGATTCATCAAGGCACAACTGTTGCACCATAAATTTCGCCCCTAATATGTTTTAGTCGCACTTTCATATCATATTTTGTTATTTGGTCACGATCATTAGTAAATATCTTCATTCATCACATTTTGCATCATTAGTCGTATTTAAGTGGATCAAAAAAGTCGGTTTAAATCAAAGTTTGCATCGTCTTTCAGTTGTAAAATACCCGGCGTTTCACTTCATTCATTTTTATCTGTTTACTATTTTCTTGCAGTGCTCCAAGTTGTTTATATGTCAATAATAAAAATATTTTGGTTTTATAGACAGACCGTTAAAAGCGATTCAATATTGTGCGAAAAGATAGCGAGAAAAATATTTCAATTTTTCACCTCTTACCGATCATTTTATGAATCTGCATGACGCGTAGATTATGACGGTATGCTCGCTTTATTTTTTCGGTATAGTTTGAAGTCTCGTTTTTAACCGTAAATGTCTGTATTAGCCTGATATTTTATCATTTTATTTTTGACTTCTTGAATATTTTTTCTTTAATCTTTGTGACATGTAGATTATTTTAATGTGTTCATTTTATTTTTTTCGGATAAATTTTCGTCCGTTTTTTATCGTTTTCGGTCATTTTGGGTCTTTATTTTTTATTCAGAAAAATTCCAAAAAATTATTTTAAATTGAGTTAATTTTAATACTTTCAGTTTTTATTTCATTTTTATCATTTAAGGGCGTTTTTGTCATAAAAAATATTAATTACACTATACTTGATTTCTATTGGTTGTTGACAAAAGTTACGGATTGATGCATACTGAATTTATTTTGAACGGACATGATTAATTTGATATCATTTTTTCTCCTTTTTATTTTCCTATTTAAAGCCTATTTCACTCTTTGTATTAACACACCAAAAAAAACAACTAACAGCAAACCCATAGCTTCCTCTCTATCTCAAACACCCACATCTCCAACGACATCCTGCAACAACTTCAGCATCCTTGTTCTGATAATTTTTTCTTTTCGGTAATCTTTGATCCTTTTTTTGGTAGTTTTTGTTTGAGTTTAAATGATTATGGTGTTGTTTGAGTTGTGAAGAAAAAAAGTAGTATGGATTTCCTTAATGGTATGATGTTGTTGTGTTTGCTGAATCGTTATATTGTTTTGATTTTATTGAAATAGCCTGTGTGGGTTTCTAAAGAAAAGCAGTTAGTATGTAAATATAATGTTGAATGCATTAAGAATAACCATTTGACCTGTAAGTTAATTCTATCACACCGTAAGAGAACTCTTTGAATATATGTCAATCTTGTTTGTTTTCTAAAAAAAATAATAATAAAAAAATATATTAGTAAATCTTATAATTAATTTAGTTTAATATTAATTTAGAATTCTTTAATTAATTTAGATTTATTTTATAACTTTAGAATTTTATTTCATTTAGTAAATTTTAGAATTTTATTTGTTTAGTTTTAGTTTAATAACTTTAGAATTTTATTTGATTTTATTTAAGTTAACTTTAGAATTGTATTTGTTTAGTTTTAGTTTAATAACTTTAGAATTTTATTTGATTTTATTTAAGTTAACTTTAGAATTTTATTTGTTTAGTTTTAGTTTAGTGACTTTAGAATTTTTATTTGATTTAGAATTAGTTTAATAAATTTATAATTTTTATTTGATTTAGAATTAGTTTAATAAGTTTATAATTTTTATTTAGTTTAATAACTTTAGAGTTTTTATTTGATTTAAATTTAGTTTAGTAGTCTTTAGAATTTTATTTGATTTAGATTTAGTTTAGTAACTTTGAAATTTTCATTTGTTTTAGATTTAATTTAGTAACCTTAGGATTTTAATTTAATCTAGATTTAACTTACTAAATTTTAAAGCTTTAGTTTAGTTTAGATCAAATTCAATAATACTAGATTTTTTTATAACCTTAGAATTCGTAATTAGTTTGGAATTATTTTAGTAAGTAATTTTTAATTTAGTTCGAATAACTTCTTTAGATAATTAGTTATATTCCTTTTATTTGTATATTTCTGTCATTTCGATTCCTCGGTGCCTCTTGATCATTAATTTTTTTTTTGTCAGATTTATTTTCTTGTGAACTTCTGAATGTTTATAGTTTGATGTTCATTTTATTTTGCGTACTCCAAGGGAAAGATTTTAACTCAGCTGACTTCATGTCATCAAATACGTCTTCTACAATCGTGCGAATAGCCTCATTCATTTTTTGCTTGTTTACTATTTTTCCAAACTTAAGATAATTTTCCCAAAAGACTCCATTTTCAAACTCACACCTTTTAAGTCAAAACTTCGACACTAGGTCGTCGTATCTTAAAAAATCTCGTCCATACCCATCTTTTAGCCAAAAGAACCATTTTAATCAAACAAACAATTTTAACCAAAAAACAGATATTTCAAAAGGTTCCTGCGGAGTACCGCAGATGCATTGGGTGCTAATACCTTCCCATTGTATAACCAACCCCCGAACTCTCGATCTCTTTTAAAAACGCATTGTATTTTCATTACTTTTAAATATTAATTTACATTGCATACTTTAGGGTTTTATTTCGCTCTTTTCCCTTTTCCCTTGGAAATAATAAAGCGTGGTGGCGACTCTTGCTTTTGTGAGTCAAGTTAATTAATAGCTTGATCTCCGATTTTCACCGCTACAGAATTGGCGACTCTGCTGGGGAAAGATTGACCTCTTGCTGGTCCATCCCTAAGTGGGTTAAGCCTAATTTGTTTTATCTGTTTTATCATTATTTGATTGTTTGATTATATGTATATATTATGATTATTTGAGTGTTGATAATATTTACAAAGGACAAGTCCTATACCCGGACTAAGTTACACTTAGGAATAGGACGGGCGGTATAGTCATGTTAACTTTGAGGGAGTAATCCCGAAGAAGGAGGCATGAGATCCCCCACTCAGTGGAAGGCCCTCTTGAACGTAATATTTGTTTACCGAGTAATCGGGAAGACATTATTATTTTCGACCTGGGAGCCAGAGAAGCTGGGAACCGTAGAACCCTAACCCATCTTGGCCTTTTAGGTGTAGTGCGGAGATTATAACGGAGTAATCCGGAAGTAATTGTTACGCGATGCTACGCTCGGATGAGTTTCTCTTGAGAATATTGCTGATTATTGAGTAATCAAGACGTTGGTAATATCCGAAGGAGGAATGTAGACTCCGGGAACTCTTAGAACCTTGTTCTACAGGTGTGATTAAACTGTTAGTACATACCTTGGGGGTGTTCCTTACCTTGACTCCATGCTCGAGACGTTAAACCTTCCGACTTTATTTGTGACCTTGCTTGTGATTGTTGCATAGCCATGCATTCATGCATCCATAAAACCCTTTTCACTTGACTTTGAAGGAATTTGGAGGTCTTTCTTTGTAAACATCACAAGTTTTGTCAAGCTCAATGGATCTTGGGTGTTGATAGGGCGAAAACCCTAATCCACCAAAATGGATGATTGATCTTGATGATAACTTGATCAATGTTTGGAGCCAAATTAAAATTCATCTTCTATCTTCATACTTTGATGTTTACAACTTAATATCTTGAGTTCCTTGAAAATCAAATAAAAACTCTCTTTTGCATATCATACATCATTTTACATTTTTTGTTTCACTTTCAAAGGTCTTCTTCCGAGTCTTATTTTTCCTTTGGTCTCACCAGTACAACACTCGCGCTAAGAGAACAATGGAGAATATCAAGCAAGAGGTTTCTGAACTCCGTAGAGAGATGACTATTTTGAAAGCTGGTATGGATCACTCAACTGTTTTGGTCGAAATTCTGGTTGTCGCTCAAGTCAATCCTTCTAGGAGGGAGGAAGCGATGATAAAAGTATTCACTGAAACTCTAAAATCATTCTCTCATAAGAAGGTGATGGTTAATGCACCTAATGACCTTCCTGACAAGGTGAATGTGGGAGTGCATCTAGAAGAAGATGTTTGGGAAGGGATGTTCATATGAAGATGGTAGCTCAGCTAATGGTGTGAAGAAGTTTGATAATAACTTTTCCAAGAAGAGAACCATAGGAAGAAATATTCATCGTCAAAATCATCATGTTTCTCCTATTCATCAACAGAATCAGCAAGTTCCTAATCAGAGGAAAACCCAGTTTGATCCAATTCCAATTACCTATACAGAGTTATTCCCTATCCTGATGCAGAGGAATTTGGTTCAGACCCGACCTCCACCGAAGGTTCCTGAGAAGATACATTGGTACTACAAAGCTGATTTGGCTTGTACCTTTCATCAAGGTGCTCCTGGGCATGACTTGGAGGGTTGCTTTGCTTTGAAGATTGAGGTTCAGAAGTTGGTCAGAAGTGGTATCTTGTCATTCAAGGACGTTGGTTTTGAAGTTCAAATCAAGCATGCGCCGAAGAGTAAACACGATTGATAATGACTTTGATTTTTGAAGGATGTTTTCGGTAATTCAAGTCCAGATGGAAATCCTTCCCAGATTATTAACTTATTTATGCTTTTTGTAATTTTTCTTGTTTATCAAAACATTGTTTGCATGTAAGAACTTGTTTGCATCTGAATGATTATCTTAATACAATGAGTATGTTTGTCTTGAAGAAATTCATTCGTTTCACTCATATTTGTTTTCAAATTTTAAATTTCTTTTTGCATTATGATACCAACTTGTTGCCTGTTCTCTTGCCTAGGCAGAGATTGAAGGGAGGATGATGATCTAAAGAACACAAAATCTCTGGTTGTTTGCTTTTGGATAAAATCTTGCTGATGATGTACAGGCATTGTTTCAAATCCCTAAACACCGGAGATATAAGGAAGATAATCCCTTGCTAACCCCTTTTGAGCCTTTGAAGCAGAGGTTTCTTTTCTATACGAAAAAACCTTGAATTTTAACCTGGGGCAGGGTAGTTTTAGTTAATCTGACTGAGTGTTCAAAATTCATAAGGAAGATGTTTTTTTGAAGAGAAACTACGAGGGCTATCTTTCATGTATAATGAAGCCAGAAGATGTGGAATCACAATGTTATCCCTCATTCATCAAGAAACGAGGCAATCACAATCCTCTCAAACAAGTAAAGACAAGCTAATGTCACACATTTTGTTCAAAAACTCAAAAAAAATCGAGAAAAAGAAAAAGCCTGCTAAGTCAAAAAACATGAAAACGTGTGACTTAGGCAAAATTAAGGCATCCCGCTAGACTATCAATTCAAAAGAATTAGTTCAGGCAAAAGTTAGGGAAAATAAAAATTGCAAAGAAAACGACTGCAAAGAAAAGTCCTCGGTAAAGAACAAATTGGTGACTACAAACACGAAGACATGAGGGTGGTTTCTACTCCGAAAGCCTCGTCGTTTCCTTGACCGTCACAAAATCCTTTTGAGAGATGAATGCTCATGTTGAATTAACTGAACATAGGATTGGAGAACATCACGAAGGGGGTGGGCACCAAATATTTTGAGCCTTAAAAATCTTTTTTCTAAAAAAACCATGAACCAGGCCACGTTACAACCTTCAAAAGTCCTAATTGAAGCAAGGTTATTTTGAAAGCATACTTCAATGAGATAGTGTTCCTGACTCCCATGAATGTTCTAAATAGCTATGGTGGTATCATATGTTTTTCCTATACAAAAATAAATGGTGCTTTAGCTCGCAAAATTTGTGCGATATCTTTCAAAATCTTCAAGACTTACATAACTGTTGCATTAGAATTTTCATTCTCATTGTAAACATTTTCTAACTGCAAAACATTTGTTTGATATCAAGGAAACTCACATATAAGCACCAGTGATGAGTTTATTCTTTTAAGGCTTGAGACTATGTTGAGTAATTGGCGAATCATTTCGAAAAAACCATATCCATGGGCATGTCACCTGAAGACCGTAAGCACGAACATGTTGCTTCTCCCAGTTAATGCTTTTCCCAACTTGTTTGTTCGTTTGGGGCAAAAATTTGAAGACTTTGTTGTGCCGACTACAGTCAATCCGGGGCAATCACGTTGAGATTTGATGAATATCTCTAAGAGTTTGAAGACACCAGAGCATGGTGAATTCCAGGTCTTTTGTAAAATCCTCTTGAGACGATTTCTCCTCATCAACCATATAGCTCGGGGCATTTTAGAGGTGAAGCTATTCGCAAGAATTTTCGTGCATCACGCAGCTTATCAGCAGTAAACTTGGGGCATCCAAAATTAATCCCAGGGGCAATCTAGCTTTGTCAAGATATGTTTTTCATACATTATCAGAGGGTGGTGTTCCCAATATCTCCAGCTAAGCAAGACTTCTTTCCAGCTGAAACTTTGTTTGTGTTGTTATCCTTTCAATGGATTGTTTGCAATAGAAGACTGGACTTTGGGTTTTCTACCTGAAAATATCTTCCTCTCCGAAGAGATTTAAGCCTTGTAAAAGGACTTTGCTCCAATGATGGCATGTGTTTTATCTCCAGTAATGTTCCCATCCTGTTGAGTTTAGCCTAGTGTCGAGTTGTACTATGACGTCTTATCATCTTCAGTCTATCTCCCCTGTCTGTTTTGTCAGCATATACATGACATTCATTTATTCATTCACACTTGCATCATGCATGCACAATTGTATTTTTTGATGTCATTGAGTTCATATACCTTGGTTATGTCTATTCAAATAGCATATTTGATCTTTCCAAATAGAGTGTCAACTTAAGCAGAAACTGCGCCTCTTTTCTAATTCCCCACTGAGTTAACTCTCGTGGAAGAATCTTGCTTTAGCTTTCCTTTTCCATCTCTGGATAGGATAAATCCCCATTTTGAGTTGTTTCCTCATTGGGTGGAGTCTTGTTTGACTATTTTCTCTCCAGTTTATTCCTGGATTGAGCTTTGTCTCTTGTGAACGATACCCTGTGGATCCCTCTAGGCTGTGAAACCTAGATGGAGAGTGCACTTATTTTGCAACGTAAATACTTGGTCTCCTCAAGAAGGATTTATTCATGGTTCCCCATTGAAGATGAACTTTATTCCCCAGCAGTGTTATCACAACCTTCTTCTGGAATATCGACATGACAACAAGCGACTGACTCTTTATTTGAGCAGTTTGATTATTTCTGATTTCTCTACGACAAATGGCGGTCTCTTCATGAACAGTTTGTCCATCCTCGATGAAATTATTGATTCTCACCTCCAGCAATATCTTCATGATATTTTATGGGTATCTTTGAGAAAACAGCAAGCGGCAGTCTCTTCATGGACAACTTGTATGTTATCAACACTTTTAAAAACAGCAAGCGGCAGTCTCTTCATGGACAACTTGTATGTTATCAACACTTTTAAAAACAGCAAGCGGCAGTCTCTTCATGGACAACTTGTATGTCATCAACACTTTCAAAAACAGCAAGCGGCAGTCTCTTCATGGACAACTTGTATGTTATCAACATGTTTAAAAACAGCAAGCAGCGGTCTCTTCATGAGCAACTTGTATTGTTATTGCTACATTTGAAAAAACAACAAGCGGCGGTCTCTTCATGAGCAACTTGTATGTTATTATCACCTTTTAAAACAGCAAGCGGTAGTCTCTTCATGGACAACTTGTATGTTATCAACACTTTTTGAAAACGGCAAGCGGCAATCTCTTCATGGACAACTTGTATGTTATCAACACTTTCAAAAACAACAAGCGGCAGTCTCTTCATGAACAACTTGTATGTTATCAACACTTTTTGAAAACGGCAAGTGGCGGTCTCTTCATGAGCAACTTGTACAGAAAACGGCAAGTGGCAGCTTCTTCATGAGCAGTTTGTACGTTAGTATTTTTGGAAGACAGCAAGTGGAAGCTTATCTATTTGAGCAACTTGTGTGTTATTGTTCCCTTGAAGACAACAAGTGGCAGCTTCTTTATGAGCAGCTTGTGGATTATTGGCAACAAGTGGCAGACTCTTCATGAGTAGCTTGTGTGCTTTGATATTCTTTGAAGACAACAAGTGGAAGCTCTTCATGAGCATCTTGTGGGTTATTAGAAACAAGTGGCAGACTCTTCACGAGCAGCTTGTGTGCTTTGATATTCTTTGAAGACAACAAGTAGCAGCTTTATGAGCAGCTTGTGGGTTTTTGGCAACAAGTGGCGGACTCTTCATGAGCAGCTTGTGTGCTTTAATATTCTTTGAAGACAGCAAGTGGCGGTCTCTTCATGAGCAGCTTGTATGTTATTGACACCTTTGAAAGGAAGCAAGTGGCGGTCTCTTTATTTGAGCAGCTTGTGTATCCCCAACAATAATGTCTACTCAGCAAATGGCATCCCTTTCGGAAAAGTCCCGTAGGGAAGTTTGTTTATTTTATCCTTTTCAAGCGATATCTTGGTTAGAGAAGAAATGTGTAACCGTTCTTGGTAAAATTCGGAAATCAGAGATGTTTATCTCCAGCCACAGTGTTGATGTCAATCATTTTGTTTTCCAACCACAATGTTGATGTCAATCATTTTGCTTTCCAGCCACAGTGTTGATGTCCATCATTTCCTTTTCCAGTCACAGTGCTGATGTCCATCATTTCCTTTTCCAGTCACAGTATTGATGTAAATCATCTCTTTTCCAGTCTCAACACTGATGTAAATCATTCAAGAGTCTCTCATTTGAAGTCTATGACTTTGTTTCCCCAGTGGAGTTACAACCTCTTCCTATGTGGGATTACTGTATAATGTGCTTGGTTTCTCCAGCATAGTCTGTCTCATATGGCGTCATTCCCCATAAAATTCAGAGCATTACATTCATATCATATCATGAACATAATCGTGGTATCTTAAGGCCAAAAATTGTGTATTCTATATTTAAGTGCCTTCAATCTCGTCGAAATGAAGATCCCAATCTTCATATCTCCAGATAGAAGAAACTTAAATAGGGGCAGTTGTTGTACCCCAATTTTTGACCTAAGATCCCATTTTTATTTTTGCATTTTTAAAGATAAGTCAAGGTCACGAAATACAGTCGGTTTTAATCTCTCACCTTCGAGCTTTGACTATGCGAAGATTGTCAAGTGTTTTGAACATTTTTAGCCTATGATCATTAATTTCTAATCGCATGCAAAGGTGTATGTTCCTGTTTTCTTTTGTTTCTTGTGCAGAGACAGGTCTGAATCAAGAGCATCAGGTGTCGCGCCTCAATTAAGGTTTTGAGTCTCCCAAGCCCGAAGTACGGTTGATTGTGGATTCTCGAAGATTGATTCATCAAGGCATAACTGTTGCACCCTAAATTTCGCCCCTAATATGTTTTAGTCGCACTTTCATATCATATTTTGTTATTTGGTCACGATCATTAGTAAATATCTTCATTCATCACATTTTGCATCATTAGTCGTATTTAAGTGGATCAAAAAAGTCGGTTTAAATCAAAGTTTGCATCGTCTTTCAGTTGTAAAATACCCGGCGTTTCACTTCATTCATTTTTATCTGTTTACTATTTTCTTGCAGTGCTCCAAGTTGTTTATATGTCAATAATAAAAATATTTTGGTTTTATAGACAGACCGTTAAAAGCGATTCAATATTGTGCGAAAAGATAGCGAGAAAAATATTTCAATTTTTCACCTCTTACCGATCATTTTATGAATCTGCATGACGCGTAGATTATGACGGTATGCTCGCTTTATTTTTTCGGTATAGTTTGAAGTCTCATTTTTAACCGTAAATGTCTGTATTAGCCTGATATTTTATCATTTTATTTTTGACTTCTTGAATATTTTTTCTTTAATCTTTGTGACATGTAGATTATTTTAATGTGTTCATTTTATTTTTTTCGGATAAATTTTCGTCCGTTTTTTATCGTTTTCGGTCATTTTGGGTCTTTATTTTTTATTCAGAAAAATTCCAAAAAATTATTTTAAATTGAGTTAATTTTAATACTTTCAGTTTTTATTTCATTTTTATCATTTAAGGGCGTTTTTGTCATAAAAAATATTAATTACACTATACTTGATTTCTATTGGTTGTTGACAAAAGTTGCGGATTGATGCATACTGAATTTATTTTGAACGGACATGATTAATTTGATATCATTTTTTCTCCTTTTCATTTTCCTATTTAAAGCCTATTTCACTCTTTGTATTAACACACAAAAAAAAACAACTAACAGCAAACCCATAGCTTCCTCTCTATCTCAAACACCCACATCTCCAACGACATCCTGCAACAACTTCAGCATCCTTGTTCTGATAATTTTTTCTTTTCGGTAATCTTTGATCCTTTTTTTGGTAGTTTTTGTTTGAGTTTAAATGATTATGGTGTTGTTTGAGTTGTGAAGAAAAAAAGTAGTATGGATTTCCTTAATGGTATGATGTTGTTGTGTTTGCTGAATCGTTATATTGTTTTGATTTTATTGAAATAGCCTGTGTGGGTTTCTAAAGAAAAGCAGTTAGTATGTAAATATAATGTTGAATGCATTAAGAATAACCATTTGACCTGTAAGTTAATTCTATCACACCGTAAGAGAACTCTTTGAATATATGTCAATCTTGTTTGTTTTCTAAAAAAAAAAAATAATAAAAAAATATATTAGTAAATCTTATAATTAATTTAGTTTAATATTAATTTAGAATTCTTTAATTAGTTTAGATTTATTTTATAACTTTAGAATTTTATTTCATTTAGTAAATTTTAGAATTTTATTTGTTTAGTTTTAGTTTAATAACTTTAGAATTATATTTGATTTTATTTAAGTTAACTTTAGAATTGTATTTGTTTAGTTTTAGTTTAATAACTTTAGAATTTTATTTGATTTTATTTAAGTTAACTTTAGAATTTTATTTGTTTAGTTTTAGTTTAGTGACTTTAGAATTTTTATTTGATTTAGAATTAGTTTAATAAATTTATAATTTTTATTTGATTTAGAATTAGTTTAATAAGTTTATAATTTTTATTTAGTTTAATAACTTTAGAGTTTTTATTTGATTTAAATTTAGTTTAGTAGTCTTTAGAATTTTATTTGATTTAGATTTAGTTTAGTAACTTTGAAATTTTCATTTGTTTTAGATTTAATTTAGTAACCTTAGGATTTTAATTTAATCTAGATTTAACTTACTAAATTTTAAAGCTTTAGTTTAGTTTAGATCAAATTCAATAATACTAGATTTTTTTATAACCTTAGAATTCGTAATTAGTTTGGAATTATTTTAGTAAGTAATTTTTAATTTAGTTCGAATAACTTCTTTAGATAATTAGTTATATTCCTTTTATTTGTATATTTCTGTCATTTCGATTCCTCGGTGCCTCTTGATCATTAATTTTTTTTTTGTCAGATTTATTTTCTTGTGAACTTCTGAATGTTTATAGTTTGATGTTCATTTTATTTTGCGTACTCCAAGGGAAAGATTTTAACTCAGCTGACTTCATGTCATCAAATACGTCTTCTACAATCGTGCGAATAGCCTCATTCATTTTTTGCTTGTTTACTATTTTTCCAAACTTAAGATAATTTTCCCAAAAGACTCCATTTTCAAACTCACACCTTTTAAGTCAAAACTTCGACACTAGGTCGTCGTATCTTAAAAAATCTCGTCCATACCCATCTTTTAGCCAAAAGAACCATTTTAATCAAACAAACAATTTTAACCAAAAAACAGATATTTCAAAAGGTTCCTGCGGAGTACCGCAGATGCATTGGGTGCTAATACCTTCCCATTGTATAACCAACCCCCAAACTCTCGATCTCTTTTAAAAACGCATTGTATTTTCATTACTTTTAAATATTAATTTACATTGCATACTTTAGGGTTTTATTTCGCTCTTTTCCCTTTTCCCTTGGAAATAATAAAGCGCGGTGGCGACTCTTGCTTTTGTGAGTCAAGTTAATTAATAGCTTGATCTCCGATTTTCACCGCTACAGAATTGGCGACTCTGCTGGGGAAAGATTGACCTCTTGCTGGTCCATCCCTAAGTGGGTTAAGCCTAATTTGTTTTATCTGTTTTATCATTATTTGATTGTTTGATTATATGTATATATTATGATTATTTGAGTGTTGATAATATTTACAAAGGACAAGTCCTATACCCGGACTAAGTTACACTTAGGAATAGGACGGGCGGTATAGTCATGTTAACTTTGAGGGAGTAATCCCGAAGAAGGAGGCATGAGATCCCCCACTCAGTGGAAGGCCCTCTTGAACGTAATATTTGTTTACCGAGTAATCGGGAAGACATTATTATTTTCGACCTAGGAGCCAGAGAAGCTGGGAACCGTAGAACCCTAACCCATCTTGGCCTTTTAGGTGTAGTGCGGAGATTATAACGGAGTAATCCGGAAGTAATTGTTACGCGATGCTACGCTCGGATGAGTTTCTCTTGAGAATATTGCTGATTATTGAGTAATCAAGACGTTGGTAATATCCGAAGGAGGAATGTAGACTCCGGGAACTCTTAGAACCTTGTTCTACAGGTGTGATTAAACCGTTAGTACATACCTTGGGGGTGTTCCTTACCTTGACTCCATGCTCGAGACGTTAAACCTTCCGACTTTATTTGTGACCTTGCTTGTGATTGTTGCATAGCCATGCATTCATGCATCCATAAAACCCTTTTCACTTGACTTTGAAGGAATTTGGAGGTCTTTCTTTGTAAACATCACAAGTTTTGTCAAGCTCAATGGATCTTGGGTGTTGATAGGGCGAAAACCCTAATCCACCAAAATGGATGATTGATCTTGATGATAACTTGATCAATGTTTGGAGCCAAATTAAAATTCATCTTCTATCTTCATACTTTGATGTTTACAACTTAATATCTTGAGTTCCTTGAAAATCAAATAAAAACTCTCTTTTGCATATCATACATCATTTTACATTTTTTGTTTCACTTTCAAAGGTCTTCTTCCGAGTCTTATTTTTCCTTTGGTCTCACCAGTACAACACTCGCGCTAAGAGAACAATGGAGAATATCAAGCAAGAGGTTTCTGAACTCCGTAGAGAGATGACTATTTTGAAAGCTGGTATGGATCACTCAACTGTTTTGGTCGAAATTCTGGTTGCCGCTCAAGTCAATCCTTCTAGGAGGGAGGAAGCGATGATAAAAGTATTCACTGAAACTCTAAAATCATTCTCTCATAAGAAGGTGATGGTTAATGCACCTAATGACCTTCCTGACAAGGTGAATGTGGGAGTGCATCTAGAAGAAGATGTTGGGGAAGGGATGTTCATATGAAGATGGTAGCTCAGCTAATGGTGTGAAGAAGTTTGATAATAACTTTTCCAAGAAGAGAACCATAGGAAGAAATATTCATCGTCAAAATCATCATGTTTCTCCTATTCATCAACAGAATCAGCAAGTTCCTAATCAGAGGAAAACCCATTTTGATCCAATTCCAATTACCTATACAGAGTTATTCCCTATCCTGATGCAGAGGAATTTGGTTCAGACCCGACCTCCACCGAAGGTTCCTGAGAAGATACATTGGTACTACAAAGCTGATTTGGCTTGTACCTTTCATCAAGGTGCTCCTGGGCATGACTTGGAGGGTTGCTTTGCTTTGAAGATTGAGGTTCAGAAGTTGGTCAGAAGTGGTATCTTGTCATTCAAGGACGTTGGTTTTGAAGTTCAAATCAAGCATGCGCCGAAGAGTAAACACGATTGATAATGACTTTGATTTTTGAAGGATGTTTTCGGTAATTCAAGTCCAGATGGAAATCCTTCCCAGATTATTAACTTATTTATGCTTTTTGTAATTTTTCTTGTTTATCAAAACATTATTTGCATGTAAGAACTTGTTTGCATCTGAATGATTATCTTAATACAATGAGTATGTTTGTCTTGAAGAAATTCATTCGTTTCACTCATATTTGTTTTCAAATTTTAAATTTCTTTTTGCATTATGATACCAACTTGTTGCCTGTTCTCTTGCCTAGGCAGAGATTGAAGGGAGGATGATGATCTAAAGAACACAAAATCTCTGGTTGTTTGCTTTTGGATAAAATCTTGCTGATGATGTACAGACATTGTTTCAAATCCCTAAACACCGGAGATATAAGGAAGATAATCCCTTGCTAACCCCTTTTGAGCCTTTGAAGCAGAAGTTTCTTTTCTATACGAAAAAACCTTGAATTTTAACCTGGGGCAGGGTAGTTTTAGTTAATCTGACTGAGTGTTCAAAATTCATAAGGAAGATGTTTTTTTGAAGAGAAACTACGAGGGCTATCTTTCATGTATAATGAAGCCAGAAGATGTGGAATCATAATGTTATCCCTCATTCATCAAGAAACGAGGCAATCACAATCCTCTCAAACAAGTAAAGACAAGCTAATGTCACACATTTTGTTCAAAAACTCAAAAAAAATCGAGAAAAAGAAAAAGCCTGCTAAGTCAAAAAACATGAAAACGTGTGACTTAGGCAAAATTAAGGCATCCCGCTAGACTATCAATTCAAAAGAATTAGTTCAGGCAAAAGTTAGGGAAAATAAAAATTGCAAAGAAAACGACTGCAAAGAAAAGTCCTCGGTAAAGAACAAATTGGTGACTACAAACACGAAGACATGAGGGTGGTTTCTACTCCGAAAGCCTCGTCGTTTCCTTGACCGTCACAAAATCCTTTTGAGAGATGAATGCTCATGTTGAATTAACTGAACATAGGATTGGAGAACATCACGAAGGGGGTGGGCACCAAATATTTTGAGCCTTAAAAATCTTTTTTCTAAAAAAACCATGAACCAGGCCACGTTACAACCTTCAAAAGTCCTAATTGAAGCAAGGTTATTTTGAAAGCATACTTCAATGAGATAGTGTTCCTGACTCCCATGAATGTTCTAAATAGCTATGGTGGTATCATATGTTTTTCCTATACAAAAATAAATGGTGCTTTAGCTCGCAAAATTTGTGCGATATCTTTCAAAATCTTCAAGACTTACATAACTGTTGCATTAGAATTTTCATTCTCATTGTAAACATTTTCTAACTGCAAAACATTTGTTTGATATCAAGGAAACTCACATATAAGCACCAGTGATGAGTTTATTCTTTTAAGGCTTGAGACTATGTTGAGTAATTGGCGAATCATTTCGAAAAAACCATATCCATGGGCATGTCACCTGAAGACCGTAAGCACGAACATGTTGCTTCTCCCAGTTAATGCTTTTCCCAACTTGTTTGTTCGTTTGGGGCAAAAATTTGAAGACTTTGTTGTGCCGACTACAGTCAATCCGGGGCAATCACGTTGAGATTTGATGAATATCTCTAAGAGTTTGAAGACACCAGAGCATGGTGAATTCCAGGTCTTTTGTAAAATCCTCTTGAGACGATTTCTCCTCATCAACCATATAGCTCGGGGCATTTTAGAGGTGAAGCTATTCGCAAGAATTGTCGTGCATCACGCAGCTTATCAGCAGTAAACTTTGGGCATCCAAAATTAATCCCAGGGGCAATCCAGATTTGTCAAGATATGTTTTTCATACATTATCAGAGGGTGGTGTTCCCAATATCTCCAGCTAAGCAAGACTTCTTTCCAGCTGAAACTTTGTTTGCGTTGTTATCCTTTCAATGGATTGTTTGCAATAGAAGACTGGACTTTGGGTTTTCTACCTGAAAATATCTTCCTCTCCGAAGAGATTTAAGCCTTGTAAAAGGACTTTGCTCCAATGATGGCATGTGTTTTATCTCCAGTAATGTTCCCATCCTGTTGAGTTTAGCCTAGTGTCGAGTTGTACTATGACGTCTTATCATCTTCAGTCTATCTCCCCTGTCTGTTTTGTCAGCATATACATGACATTCATTTATTCATTCACACTTGCATCATGCATGCACAATTGTATTTTTTGATGTTATTGAGTTCATATACCTTGGTTATGTCTATTCAAATAGCATATTTGATCTTTCCAAATAGAGTGTCAACTTAAGCAGAAACTGCGCCTCTTTTCTAATTCCCCACTGAGTTAACTCTCGTGGAAGAATCTTGCTTTAGCTTTCCTTTTCCATCTCTGGATAGGATAAATCCCCATTTTGAGTTGTTTCCTCATTGGGTGGAGTCTTGTTTGACTATTTTCTCTCCAGTTTATTCCTGGATTGAGCTTTGTCTCTTGTGAACGATACCCTGTGGATCCCTCTAGGCTGTGAAACCTAGATGGAGAGTGCACTTATTTTGCAACGTAAATACTTGGTCTCCTCAAGAAGGATTTATTCATGGTTCCCCATTGAAGATGAACTTTATTCCCCAGCAGTGTTATCACAACCTTCTTCTGGAATATCGACATGACAACAAGCGACTGACTCTTTATTTGAGCAGTTTGATTATTTATGATTTCTCTACGACAAATGGCGGTCTCTTCATGAGCAGTTTGTCCATCCTCGATGAAATTATTGATTCTCACCTCCAGCAATATCTTCATGATATTTTATGGGTATCTTTGAGAAAACAGCAAGCGGCAGTCTCTTCATGGACAACTTGTATGTTATCAACACTTTTAAAAACAGCAAGCGGCAGTCTCTTCATGGACAACTTGTATGTTATCAACACTTTTAAAAACAGCAAGCGGCAGTCTCTTCATGGACAACTTGTATGTCATCAACACTTCCAAAAACAGCAAGCGGCAGTCTCTTCATGGACAACTTGTTTGTTATCAACATGTTTAAAAACAGCAAGCGGCGGTCTCTTCATGAGCAACTTGTATTGTTATTGCTACATTTGAAAAAACAACAAGCGGCGGTCTCTTCATGAGCAACTTGTATGTTATTATCACCTTTTAAAACAGCAAGCGGTAGTCTCTTCATGGACAACTTGTATGTTATCAACACTTTTTGAAAACGGCAAGCGGCAGTCTCTTCATGGACAACTTGTATGTTATCAACACTTTCAAAAACAACAAGCGGCAGTCTCTTCATGGACAACTTGTATGTTATCAACACTTTTTGAAAACGGCAAGTGGCGGTCTCTTCATGAGCAACTTGTACAGAAAACGGCAAGTGGCAGCTTCTTCATGAGCAGTTTGTACGTTAGTATTTTTGGAAGACAGCAAGTGGCAGCTTATCTATTTGAGCAACTTGTGTGTTATTGTTCCCTTGAAGACAATAAGTGGCAGCTTCTTTATGAGCAGCTTGTGGATTATTGGCAACAAGTGGCAGACTCTTCATGAGCAGCTTGTGTGCTTTGATATTCTTTGAAGACAACAAGTGGAAGCTCTTCATGAGCATCTTGTGGGTTATTAGCAACAAGTGGCAGACTCTTCACGAGCAGCTTGTGTGCTTTGATATTCTTTGAAGACAACAAGTGGCAGCTTTATGAGCAGCTTGTGGTTTTTTGGCAACAAGTGGCGGACTCTTCATGAGCAGCTTGTGTGCTTTAATATTCTTTGAAGACAGCAAGTGGCGGTCTCTTCATGAGCAGCTTGTATGTTATTGACACCTTTGAAAGGAAGCAAGTGGCGGTCTCTTTATTTGAGCAGCTTGTGTATCCCCAACAATAATGTCTACTCAGCAAATGGCATCCCTTTCGGAAAAGTCCCGTAGGGAAGTTTGTTTATTTTATCCTTTTCAAGCGATATCTTGGTTAGAGAAGAAATGTGTTACCGTTCTTGGTAAAATTCGGAAATCAGAGATGTTTATCTCCAGCCACAGTGCTGATGTCAATCATTTTGTTTTCCAGCCACAATGTTGATGTCAATCATTTTGCTTTCCAGCCACAGTGTTGATGTCCATCATTTCCTTTTCCAGTCACAGTGCTGATGTCCATCATTTCCTTTTCCAGCCACAGTATTGATGTAAATCATCTCTTTTCCAGTCTCAACACTGATGTAAATCATTCAAGAGTCTCTCATTTGAAGTCTATGACTTTGTTTCCCCAGTGGAGTTACAACCTCTTCCTATGTGGGATTACTGTATAATGTGCTTGGTTTCTCCAGCATAGTCTGTCTCATATGGCGTCATTCCCCATAAAATTCAGAGCATTACATTCATATCATATCATGAACATAATCGCGGTATCTTAAGGCCAAAAATTGTGTATTCTATATTTAAGTGCCTTCAATCTCGTCGAAATGAAGATCCCAATCTTCATATCTCCAGATAGAAGAAACTTAAATAGGGGCAGTTGTTGTACCCCAATTTTTGACCTAAGATCCCATTTTTATTTTTGCATTTTTAAAGATAAGTCAAGGTCACGAAATACAGTCGGTTTTAATCTCTCACCTTCGAGCTTTGACTATGCGAAGATTGTCAAGTGTTTTGAACATTTTTAGCCTATGATCATTAATTTCTAATCGCATGCAAAGGTGTATGTTCCTGTTTTCTTTTGTTTCTTGTGCAGAGACAGGTCTGAATCAAGAGCATCAGGTGTCGCGCCTCAATTAAGGTTTTGAGTCTCCCAAGCCCGAAGTACGGTTGATTGTGGATTCTCGAAGATTGATTCATCAAGGCACAACTGTTGCACCCTAAATTTCGCCCCTAATATGTTTTAGTCGCACTTTCATATCATATTTTGTTATTTGGTCACGATCATTAGTAAATATCTTCATTCATCACATTTTGCATCATTAGTCGTATTTAAGTGGATCAAAAAAGTCGGTTTAAATCAAAGTTTGCATCGTCTTTCAGTTGTAAAATACCCGGCGTTTCACTTCATTCATTTTTATTTGTTTAATATTTTCTTGCAGTGCTCCAAGTTGTTTATATGTCAATAATAAAAATATTTTGGTTTTATAGACAGACCGTTAAAAGCGATTCAATATTGTGCGAAAAGATAGCGAGAAAAATATTTCAATTTTTCACCTCTTACCGATCATTTTATGAATCTGCATGACGCGTAGATTATGACGGTATGCTCGCTTTATTTTTTCGGTATAGTTTGAAGTCTCGTTTTTAACCGTAAATGTCTGTATTAGCCTGATATTTTATCATTTTATTTTTGACTTCTTGAATATTTTTTCTTTAATCTTTGTGACATGTAGATTATTTTAATGTGTTCATTTTATTTTTTTCGGATAAATTTTCGTCCGTTTTTTATCGTTTTCGGTCATTTTGGATCTTTATTTTTTATTCAGAAAAATTCCAAAAAATTATTTTAAATTGAGTTAATTTTAATACTTTCAGTTTTTATTTCATTTTTATCATTTAAGGGCGTTTTTGTCATAAAAAATATTAATTACACTATACTTGATTTCTATTGGTTGTTGACAAAAGTTGCGGATTGATGCATACTGAATTTATTTTGAACGGACATGATTAATTTGATATCATTTTTTCTCCTTTTCATTTTCCTATTTAAAGCCTATTTCACTCTTTGTATTAACACACCAAAAAAAACAACTAACAGCAAACCCATAGCTTCCTCTCTATCTCAAACACCCACATCTCCAACGACATCCTGCAACAACTTCAACATCCTTGTTCTGATAATTTTTTCTTTTCGGTAATCTTTGATCCTTTTTTTGGTAGTTTTTGTTTGAGTTTAAATGATTATGGTGTTGTTTGAGTTGTGAAGAAAAAAAGTAGTATGGATTTCCTTAATGGTATGATGTTGTTGTGTTTGCTGAATCGTTATATTGTTTTGATTTTATTGAAATAGCCTGTGTGGGTTTCTAAAGAAAAGCAGTTAGTATGTAAATATAATGTTGAATGCATTAAGAATAACCATTTGACCTGTAAGTTAATTCTATCACACCGTAAGAGAACTCTTTGAATATATGTCAATCTTGTTTGTTTTCTAAAAAAAAATAATAATAAAAAAATATATTAGTAAATCTTATAATTAATTTAGTTTAATATTAATTTAGAATTCTTTAATTAGTTTAGATTTATTTTATAACTTTAGAATTTTATTTCATTTAGTAAATTTTAGAATTTTATTTGTTTAGTTTTAGTTTAATAACTTTAGAATTGTATTTGATTTTATTTAAGTTAACTTTAGAATTGTATTTGTTTAGTTTTAGTTTAATAACTTTAGAATTTTATTTGATTTTATTTAAGTTAACTTTAGAATTTTATTTGTTTAGTTTTAGTTTAGTGACTTTAGAATTATTATTTGATTTAGAATTAGTTTAATAAATTTATAATTTTTATTTGATTTAGAATTAGTTTAATAAGTTTATAATTTTTATTTAGTTTAATAACTTTAGAGTTTTTATTTGATTTAAATTTAGTTTAGTAGTCTTTAGAATTTTATTTGATTTAGATTTAGTTTAGTAACTTTGAAATTTTCATTTGTTTTAGATTTAATTTAGTAACCTTAGGATTTTAATTTAATCTAGATTTAACTTACTAAATTTTAAAGCTTTAGTTTAGTTTAGATCAAATTCAATAATACTAGATTTTTTTATAACCTTAGAATTCGTAATTAGTTTGGAATTATTTTAGTAAGTAATTTTTAATTTAGTTCGAATAACTTCTTTAGATAATTAGTTATATTCCTTTTATTTGTATATTTCTGTCATTTCGATTCCTCGGTGCCTCTTGATCATTAATTTTTTTTTTGTCAGATTTATTTTCTTGTGAACTTCTGAATGTTTATAGTTTGATGTTCATTTTATTTTGCGTACTCCAAGGGAAAGATTTTAACTCAGCTGACTTCATGTCATCAAATACGTCTTCTACAATCGTGCGAATAGCCTCATTCATTTTTTGCTTGTTTACTATTTTTCCAAACTTAAGATAATTTTCCCAAAAGACTCCATTTTCAAACTCACACCTTTTAAGTCAAAACTTCGACACTAGGTCGTCGTATCTTAAAAAATCTCGTCCATACCCATCTTTTAGCCAAAAGAACCATTTTAATCAAACAAACAATTTTAACCAAAAAATAGATATTTCAAAAGGTTCCTGCGGAGTACCGCAGATGCATTGGGTGCTAATACCTTCCCATTGTATAACCAACCCCCGAACTCTCGATCTCTTTTAAAAACGCATTGTATTTTCATTACTTTTAAATATTAATTTACATTGCATACTTTAGGGTTTTATTTTGCTCTTTTCCCTTTTCCCTTGGAAATAATAAAGCGCGGTGGCGACTCTTGCTTTTGTGAGTCAAGTTAATTAATAGCTTGATCTCCGATTTTCACCGCTACAGAAAGGAGGAAATGTCCATATTTTAATCTCACCAAAAATAAAAATAGACTGAGCTTTCGAGGTGGAGAAACTGCTCAGCATGCATTAGAATGAATTTGTCTCAGTGGAAGAGGGCAGAGAGTTCATACGAATGAAAGACAGGATAGGCCCAAGCAAAAAGCAGGCTTCATAAATGCTTAGCTCAGAACCTAAAATGATGGATTTCTCGCATTGAAGGTATCTGTTGAGGGGATATATCCCAAAGGCAGGCTCAAGGCTGCTTAATGAGCACCCCTTGAAAGAACAAGAGCTACATTCATTCCACATGGGGAAGTCTCTTAACCACCTCTAAATGTCCCCTTTTGGCTAGTATTATCAAAAATATAGAAAGAAAAGTGGGGGCTTAATAGATCTTGCATCTAAGGTGAGAGAGTGAGATGAATCTCTTTCTTTTCGTCTTGTTGAGTGGCCTTGAGCCTGAATTCTGGTACAAGAGATATTCAGACTGTCTCTTCTCTTCTAAGGTGTGGGCTTGCAAGAATTAAGTAGTAATAAGTCCTCGAATTAGGAAATGAGCTAGCCTTAAAGGAAATATTTTTATAACCTAAAGTCTATTTCATGAGCTCAGCTGTAGTTCCACATTCAAGCTCAAATCATGGAAGGTCGGGTATGAACTCATACTAGTTAGCCTAGATTGGCACCTCTTCTCGGAAAGATTCCACTCGATCTAACTCAAAAAATTAATCTTTCACTGGATAAGGAAGAGTAAGGTTAGCAAGTCCTCAAGAAGCTTCTAGCACCTAATAAAATCCTTTTGAGTAACCTAACTTCCAAGCATGCATGAGTTTCTATCTTATATAGAAAATGCACTTAAGCTGTAATAATAAGATAAACAATATCATTCTATTTCCAGTTAAGAAAGCAGAGTGGAACAGGGTAAACAAGAAATAGAGCATAGAAGTGGAATATCTTCTACTTACGTGCTGGTGATTGAGCTGGAGATAAATTCTCTTCCTCTCCTTTACTTACAGTCGAGCTCTTTTAACATAGACCCTATAGCTTAGCTCGAGTAACTACGTGCCCTTAGCTCTAGTTCAGTTACACTCATTAACACAAAGGCTAGTGCTAATTGAGATCATGGACGGGCTCTAATAGCTCCACTGGCCGGAGGGAAAAATAACTCCATAGATTGAGTAAATTTACACAAACAAAAGGAATATTTGCCTATTGATATTGACCAGCCTTGACAGGTTCCACAACATTTGTAATTAATTTCAGTTTCAAAAGTATGGTAGAAGTTTGTGCAACTGCAGGCTTGTCTTTGTAGGTAGCAATCCCCTAGGTCAGACTTTGAGTTTTATTTATTTCCATGATAGAGGTACGTAGTTCTCGACTGTAAAGGAGAGGATGGAAGACTTAGCAACTTAAAAATTATGTAAGCTTTTGAATTAGAAGTAATTCTTACGGCTTTGGAATACCTTATAGTTGCAATCAAGAGCGGAGCAAAGGTTCGGCGATCTCGAGTGAAGCCAAGAAACATAAAGTCTAATTATTATATTATCCTTACCATTACAGTGAGCGAGGAAAGTTACCTAGACTAATAAGGCGAGACTTAGGGACCTAGATAGATTCACTAGCACCGTCTACTCTCACAGCAGATAGGGATTTTTTCCCTTTCTAACTGTAAGAGATGCTACAGGTATAACTCTCACAAAATCTCCCTTCTCGAGCTTATTCTTTTTAAGAGACTGGTGTCAACTATGAATATATGATCGAATGCGCTCTTGTCTATTTTTAGACTTATGACTTTTTTTGCACTTGATCTTTAAAGCCTTCCCCAGCGAAACAAATGTTGTTAATCCTTCTCTTTAGAGTTCACATGACTTCACTCTCGTTGTGTGCGGACTTCCTAATCGAACTAAGATGGATCAGGCTATTGGCTCAGAGAAGGTTTTATCGGGGAAGGAATAAGAGAAAGCTTTGTTGACTGAAGAATAGATAATTTATTTTCCATGGGAGGGGAAGTTAACTTAACTTCAACTGAAAGGTGGGGCTATGAGCTAAAACCTTTAAAGAGAATCATGGCTTTGGAACCAGTCAAAAATATCAAACAATGAGCACGATATGGTCCTTAGAAGTCAACAAACCCTAGCTCAGAGAGTGTCATAATGACTTGAAACCCCTTTCAACTTTTGATGATTTTTCTTGCACAGTTGGATCTTGCCATGTGAAGAGAGGTTGTTGTTGATGATGATAAGAATACATAGCAAAAATAACAAAATCAAAATGTTGAAAATTGAGAGGGTTATGCACTTGTGATCACTAAATCTAGTATTTGCTCAAGTTTGTCAAACTTGTTAAGCCAACCTTGAATCTCTTTGAACTTTCTTGGCAAAATAAAGCATGATGAATCATAAGAGGCCTTGAAATGATGTTGTCTTGAAGCAAACTCAAAGATGGAGCTTAAGTCTCAATGAAGCTTGTTTAAGAAGGCATGGAAATAAACACATGAACCTATGAATCTTCTTGATGAATTCCACCACCAACTTTGAGGAGATCTTGAACTAAATAAAGTGAGAGGGCTCACTGAACCACAAATATTTGATGCCATAGACATGACCTTGATGATTGAGCTCTTTCAATCCATTAGAGAACCATTTGATTGAGATTCACCCCTCAAACCCTAGTTTAGACGGTGAGATGAATGTAATTTTGATCACCTACAATATGAACATTTAAAGGAACATATATACATATTAATGTTAGTTAAAAGAACACATGTATAAGATACACAATCCAAGGTGCTTGGTAATTGCTCAAGAGAAAACTTAAAGATAGGATAAAGAGAAAACAACTCTAATGTGTATGTCTTGATGGATTGTGACATGAGATGATGAGAAATCTCAGGGGGAAAATTGGGGTATAACAACTCTGATGCTAAAGTCAGTAGGAGCATAAATATATACAAGAAATAAATTAGGGTTTTTATAATGAATATTGAATACCTGACCCTCAAAAGTGTGAGATTTTATATAGTTCCTCGACACTTGGCCATTGATTCCTATTTTTGGACCTAGATATTAGGTTCCTCAAAAATGGGTAACTACCAGGAATTGGTCATGACGGGAATAGATGTTCGAAACTAGTCGTTATGATGAGCAGAGAGATGTTAACGGGAAAAAATGATTCTGAGCATTTCTGGGTGGCTGTCCTTGGGTGGCTGGCAGGATGAGGACTAGCTTGTTTGAGAAGGAAGAGGTGGTCTCGTTGATCTTGGGGCTCAACCGACCATTGTTTCTCGACTGAGGGGCAGAGGCATGGTCATAGGCAAGCTTTTTATGGTAGTTCATGGATTACTACTCCGCGCATAGAGAGTAGATTGAGAAATATCTATTAACGCATGCAGAGGTACAACTGAAGGTACCAGTGGTCTTGTTGGTCTTGGAGATGATCGACCATGTGTCCCTGGCTGAGGGGTAGAAGGGAAAAGGTGTCCTTTACCTGCCCCAATTGATTGGGACAAAGTTATTGAGCCATCTTGGATGTAGAAGTGGATTGTGTAACATCTCAAAAATCCAGATTAATTATTTAATTAATTTAGTGTGAATATTAGTGATTATTAGTGAATATATGAATTACGGTGAGTTATGTGATGCATGGTGATGCATTGGTAAATTCAGTGTTATGAGTAGTATGGAAATAAGAGTAATATAAGGATTTTATTTGTTTAGAATTGTTTAGAGCTTAAATAATTATTTGAGGTTAAATTAGATTTAATAATAATATTTAGAATTATTATTTATAATAATATGAGGAGAGTAATAGTGTAAGACAAGAAGGGCAAGATGGTAACGTTGTGTTGAACAAGTGAGGGCGAGGTTGGGATTTATGATTTAGGGGTCCAAAGGCTAGATAAGTAAAAACAAGAGGAATAGAAGAGTATTCTTGTATTGATCGATCGTTGAACGAGAGAAAGTAGACGCGAGAAAGAGAAAGATCTAGGAAGAGAGGAACCATTGTTGAAGCTTGAGGAACCTACAATCTAAGGTAAGGGTGGGGTTCCAACTCATTAGTAGGTGGCATAATATTAGGGATGTAGTGATATGCACGTTAGGTTTTGTTGTAGATTATTTTTGATTTAATCCATTGAAATTGTGCATAATTGATGAAATTAATGATGTGAATTGAGTTAGAATGTAGTAGATGTAGTATGACAATGTGATAAATTAGATTATGTATTTTGATGTAGAAAAATTGGGGTTTTGGGTTGGAAAAGGATGATTTTCGTAACATAAAAAAATGATTTTTTTTTTACTCTGGAGTAGTGGGAATCAGTTACAGTATATGGGTAGCTGATTATCGTATGGAAAAACAGCATTTCTGGTCATTTTGACTGGGTGTACTCGGGTACCATATATCGTGTAACCGCTTATCCCTGGAGTAAATTGAAAAAAAATGAAAATTTCAAAAGTTCATAAATTCCAAACAGTGAGTCCGTTTTGGATGTCGTTGGACCGTTCGAAAGCTAAAAGTATATTCTACAATGTGATATTCATTTTGATAGCAGTAGACTAATAATTTGTTGGATGAATTATGATGTATGTGTGTGTATGTTGTATGTGTCGTAATGTAAAATGTTGTGATTGAATGTATTAGTGTTGTATACATGATGTATGAAAGAATTGCAGGTTGTATTGCAGTATGACGATGTTGTTATTGGCCTAAAATGGCATAATGTTGAGGACTCATGTCCTGTATTTTCATAGTTGTGTTGTTTCATGTTGCTGTTGTACCCCAAAATTTGCCCTCTCATATTTTTCCAAGATTTTTTTCTCTTACATAGGTGATTACTAACACTTGATTAAAGAAAAAATAAAAAATTTTAAAGATAAACAAGGTCTTTCGATTGGCATGTCAAAGGGTATTTCGATTGGCATCTTGACAGGCTTCGATTGAGCACCTAACCTCCTCCAAGCTTGCTTCAAATTTCCAAGTTTCAATTGAACCCTTGGCCTTTTGCTTGTTTGCTGTATACAAGCTTCGACTAGGCATGTGTTTCCTTTGAAACAACCTCATTCGATTCAAAAGGGAAGGGCCTTATCTACGCTTGCCTTTAATTCATAAGGCAGGAACTTCCTTCATACCAGCAAGCACAAAGGAATGGCCTCCTGCATACATCCTTCAATTGCACCATTGGCTTTACGTGCTGGCTTAATTCATAATGAAATGGCTACCTGCATGCAAGCTTAATTATTGCTTCGATTGGGCATTTGTTTTCTTTGTAGCAAGCTTGATTCCTTCTTCGACTAGGCAAATTCTCCCTTTGTGCGTGCCTTCAGCGCACAAAGCAACAATCCCCTGCAAGCTCCCTTCGATCCACCAGCAGTGACCTCATGCAGGCTTACTTTGATTCACAAAAACAATGGGTTTCTGCATGCCAGCTTCATTCAATGCAAAAGGTTCCCTCTTCATGCATGCTTTCGTTTCATAAGCACAATATTGCCACATTATGAACACGCAAGTGGTGCCTTCGAAGGACATGCCATTGGTCCATTCGAACGACATATTTGTTGGAAACAAACTTGTTTTGCCTTTTTATGAGGTTTGGTTCAAGTTTCTTGCTGTTGTACCCCAAAATTTTCCCTTTCATTTCTCAAGGAAATCTCACATGATCTTCATTGATTCAAGACTATACAAGGTATGATCAGCTTAAGACACTTCCTCAACACTGATGACTCAAATTAGGGTTTGAGTTTGCACAAGGAAAAATGGACTTATAATGCCCCATATGAATTTAATGGATCATTTTGGACCATCAAGATTTCTCATGTCAAGTTTCAAGTCTTGGATCACATTTTTGCTCAGTCAATTGATCAGTTGACCTAAAATCAGTTGTATTAGGGAAAAAGTCAATTATGGTCAATTTATAGTCAAACTTCATAATTTTTTATCCATTTCAACATTATGAACTCATATTTGTCAATTATCAAGTTTGGATCACAATTCCTCAAGAAATTTGATCAGAACATCAAAAGGGCAAAATGGTCAAAATTAGGGTTTCGACTGAGGAAGTTCAATTTCTGACTTTTGACCTAACAAATGACTTATTGGTTTAATTTATGATCTCAAGGATTTAAATGCTTCATTTTGACCTAATGGCATGGCTCAAAACATTTCTCAATATCAATTGATTGATAGTTGAATTTCAGTCAACTGATGAAAAGTCAATTGTACACAGAAAAGTCAAACTTTGACTTTTTGATCAAAATCATGTTTCAAAGATTACAATTCATAAATACATGTCAAAATATGAAACTTGTTCATCAAGAAATCAAAAATTCAAGATTTCATTTTTGAAAAGTCAAAATTTCCAAGACTTAGAATTTTTCTAAGTGTTGAAAATTCATGTTTTTTTCATAACTTTGTGCCAAATTTACACCATGATGCAAGATGATTCAAAGGAAATTTCCAACATGAAAGTTGTAGATCTCAATGAGATATAAAACATTGTAGAGCAGAACTTTTTCTAGAAATGCTTAGATTTCAATTTATGATTTTGTGAAGACATGCTCATGAAACTTGAAGACTTAGTGAAATTTTGCCCTAGTTTAGGCAGGATTTTGACCTAACTTCATGGCAATTTTTCACCTAGTTCCAAATTGAATTTTCAAAAATGTCCAACAAGAAGGTTGTAGAGGATGTTACAAGCTTTCCAAAATGTCCAAGAACTAATTTAGATCATGCTTGATCTAGGATAATCGAAGGCAAGAAGTTAGGGTTTCGAAATTAAATTACAAGCCATTTCTTGACGCACAGATAATTCAATCTCAATGTTAGGCTGCATAATCTTGCTTTTCAGGTCTTCTAACTTGTGTATCTATCCATAATTAATGTATTACACAAACTTTTGAGCTATAATCCAAGTGGTTTAAGCATTGTCCAAGTCCATTTGCCATTTTGGGAAGAAAGCTAACATTGCCATTCTTGAAAAGTAAGCTTTATGCACAAAGTCAATTCTTGAGCCTCTCACTTGTTCCCTCTGATAACACTTCATCTAAAGTCAGAAGCAAGCTTGTTTAAAGCATAACCACTCTACAATAGCACGTACAAAGCATTGAAACTTGATTTTTCAAAAAGATCACATGTTGAGCTTAAATATTTGATTTTGAATTCTGATCAACTACAAGTCTCAAAACTTGTTGCTTATAAATAGAGGCACCATTTGTGAGCTAATACATGAGCTTAAGCACCCTGAAACTCTCTCAAACACTTGCAAGCCAGAAATTATCCAAAAAACTCCATTGATGCACAATTTCTGACTTTGAACTTGTAACACACATTTCCCTCGTGCGTTTTCATTCCTAATTATTCACAAAGCTTCTATACCTTAAATATAGTCCATCCTGGTCCTTGTTCCAAAACTGTAACACCATTTTCATCAACCTCCATAACCAAAAAATAGAGTTTGCAAGTTGACTTCTCCAAGCCATTCCAGCCATCCATTGCTCAAGCTAATCATTGCATTAGCTTCCTGGGAACCTGAGGAAGTTAACCTGATCATTGTAGCACCTTGAATCAAGCTCATTTGCATTTCACGATTTCCAGTTTTGAGGTATCTTTTCTGAACTTCTATCTTTTCATTTATACATTGTTAAGCTTGTATTTGTGAAGATAAAATGTAGATATCATTGCCCTAAAACTGTACATGTCCTTAGATTTCATTTATGTTGATTAAGCTTAGAGAATTTAAGGTTCGAATCTCTGGAAAAATTAGTTCAGAATTTGGTACTTTTAGAAATTCTCATTCATATTTGGTTTATAGCTTATGATATTTATATGGTTGGATTCGTATGGAAAAATGGAGCAACTTTCATATTTGCATCTTTCATTTTTGTTGAGAAATGAGCAAGTTACAGGAACCATGGCTGGAGGTTGGAGATGAAGTCATTTTCAGGACTTGACTTATGTTATGTATTTATCATTCACTTATGGTAACGGATGTACAGTCACCCCAGTGGCAAAGGTAGCTCGCGTGTATGGTAAGGATCATGGGTTCAAGACCCAGTGCTACCTTTTGTTTTAATTTTCAATATTTTCCTTCTTTTTTGCCAGCAACTAGCACGCTGGGTCTCCTACAGTGGGCCTTCCATTTTTGTTAACTTCTCACCCTTGCCTTCACTTTCACACACATGGCCCAAACATTTTAATTTAATTTTTTTATTTTATTTTTTTATTTATTTTTATTTCAGTTTTCTTTATTATTTTTTATTACTATTATTATTTATTTTTATTAATAAAAAATCCAAAAATATTTTATTTATTATTTACATATTTTTATTTTTATTTTTTTAAGATAAAAAGACACAAAAAATTTCTTAACAAATTTAATTTTTTTCTTAATAAATTAATAATTAGTTTAGGTTTAATTATTTTTCTTTTTTATTTAAAATTAATTTAGAACTTAAGTTTCTTTTAATTAATTAATTTTCATATTATTTTTATTAACTTAAAACCTTTTCTTAAAACCCCTAAAAAATGTTTCAAACTTAATTTCTTTTCTTAATTATTTTAAATTTAAGTTTGTTTAATTTTAATTAATCATTTTCTTAATTAGGTCAAAACTAAACCCTTTCACAAAAATCAAACAAAAATCATTTATTTTCCTTTTATCTTCTTGTACATTATATTTTTAATTCTTGTACATTATCCAATATGGTTGTAATAGATAATTAGGTTTAATTTTCTTGAAAATCCCCATTTGTAAATTTGTATACCCCCTCCCTCAATGATGTAATAGCGTAGTAATTTTACTTTCCGCAATTTATCGCTTTCATATAAATGTTAGTAATTAAGGTTTGTATGACAAGACTAAAATCAACAATTAGCAAACCCTAATATAAGATAAAAAATGCATGTAAATCAAACACACTTGCACACTTGCACCCTTAGGGTAATTCCACTTGTTGCCTTATAAAAATGGTCATGTTATACATGTGGGATGTCTTAGCAAAAAAACAAATCAAAATACAAGATCATAGTCCCTCGATGACGCTACAAATATTGCCTTTCAAAATGATCTTATTCCCTCAAAGATAAATGCTAAGATATCTCACAACATTGCTATCATGACTATACGATGACCCACGCCCGTCCCTTTATATCCAAAGATAAGGCTTCTTACTAAATCAATTGTAAGATAGCAATATCAAAGGAAAGGAAGAAATGAACAAAGACTTTTGAGTAGGTAGATTGCTTCTAGTTGCTTGCTCACTTTCAAAATAAACATCCTTGCTCATTTTCAAAACAAACACCAAACACTTTCAAAAACAAACTTTCAAAACATGAAACATTTTCAAAAGTCCAACACTTTGTATACGTTCTTACGAACGAGAACCATTATAAAGTTTGCCTAAACGAAGGCGCCTTTTCAAAATACTTTCAAAACCACCACAAAGCACATTTTCAAACAAAAGCAAGTGATCTAGCAAGAAACTAAGAGACCATAGATAACTATGGATGAAAAGAGTGCTAACATCTTCCCTTTTCATAATCTACCCCCCGAACTCAAGAAATAATCTCAAAGGTCTTTCCTGTTCTTTTCAGCCTTTCCTTTTGGATAAAAGAAAAGTCGGTGGCGACTCTTACTGACCGCAACATTTGCGGTAAAATGAAAAACATCCCAAGTCAATTCTCCCACCGTATCACAGAACTGGTGACTCTGCTGGTGAATGCTTAAAAGTGGGGTTACCTTACGGCTAGATCACCTTTACTTGCTTTCATTGTTTGATTTGTTTGCTTTACATTTTGGTTCCGTGTTTGGGCTTGTTCTAATCCTCTATCCGTATTTGGGGATACCTTATAGGTAAGTAGCAATACATTGTGGAAATTGTGTGGGGTATACTGACATGGTCTAAGAAATAGCTACGTTAGTGTGACACATTTGTGGGTACCCGTAGCCCTTGAATAGTCAAGCAGAATACGGGGCCGCTGTGTGGTGTCATGAAGCACTAACTAACTTTAGAACCTTTACTTGACCAACTTGGCCATTAGGAAGTAGTGAGATAGTCGGCTTTGGTGAATTTCAAAGTTGGTTGATACTAGATACTACACTCATTGAGATCGGGACTTCTCGGGATACTTCAGTCGCCGTGAAAGAGGCTTGCGCTGAAACCATGCCCGACAAGAAAGATCAGTGATATTGAGATCCCTTAGAACCCGATTACTATTTCTAGGACAGGTTTGAGCCAACTAAACTTCAAGAGGATACTTACCTATAAGACTCCATGCAAGCCTAAACCTAAGGACTTGTTTTCCTTGTTTGTATATTCTTATTTGTACATAACATCATAAACATAATAACATCATACTCATTATCACTAACCATTTCAAGGATTATTGGGATTTATCTCTGTTCTGTTTTATAGGACATGGCTTCTATCCGCAGGAATACTATCCAAGTCAACCTCGTAAGAATTCCTTCTCAAATCAAAGAGTTAGCATCAAGGGTCCCTGAGAACTCTTCATTCACCGAAAGACATGGTCGACTCCTAAACTTGGTTACCTCTAGCACTTATGAGAATATGATGAAAGTGCTTTTCCAATTATTTGATCCTCTACACCATTGCTTCACTTTTCCCGATTATCAGCTTGTACCTACTTTGGAAGAATTCTCTCAACTCTTGAGGATTCCCATTCTCAATCAGCTACCCTTCAATGGTACGAAAAGAGATCCAAAACCTAAAGAGATTGCCCGAGCACTACACTTGCAACAATCTGATGTCACGACTAATTGGGAAACAAGGAGTGGTGTCAAAGGGTTCTTAGCCAAGTTCTTGTTTGAGAAAGCTCAATATTGTTGGAACTCTTTGGACTTGCAATATTTTGAAGAAATCTTGGCCCTTCTCATCTATGGATTAGTTTTGTTTCCAAACCCTGACCAACTTATAGATGTAAATGCTGTCAAAATCTTCATGTCTCGCAATCTAGTGCCTACTTTGTTGGGAGATATCCTACATTCTTTTCACTCTTGCACTATGAGGAAGAGAGGGATCCTCATGCGTTGCACTCCTCTCTTGGCTAGATGCTTTATTTCACATCTTCCCCAGTCTGTGTTGAATAACGAACAAGGTTTGAGGTGGTCCCATAGGTTGATGACGCTCAAACATTCAGATATTCATTGGTGTTCTCGATCCTTGGAGAATGTTACTATCATCGACCATTGTGGGGAATTTCCTAATGTCCCTTTTCTTGGCATTAGGGGAGGTATCACTTACAACCCTTGCTTAGCCTTGCGATAGTTTGGTTATGCCTGAAGGGATGGTCCTCATGAGATGCTCATCCAAGAAGTGGTATTTGACTACGAGAGCGACAATCAAGGTTGCCGTCAGAGGTTTATACGAGCTTGGATGATGGTAAGAAAAGTGGATAGTAAGATGCTGGGACACAAGAATTCCATTCCCCTTGAGCCTTACCTTATGTGGGTACGAGCTCGTGCTCATAAACTTCTGCTGCCTTATCCCCCCATCTTACCAGTTATCATGGAACATGTGGTTAAAGGAGATGTCACATACACTGTCCTCCATCCTGACATGCCTACTTCTCTTGAAGACTTGTAAAAGGTTTAGATTCAACTAAAGAAAGAACGACATACCTTCGAAGCTCAACTCTATGCTAGTGAGAAAAGGGCCTTGGAGATTACAAAGCAACTACATGAAGAGCAAAGCTTGAACGCCTACCTTGCGCTGAAGAGGATGTGTTCAACCTTTTTATCTTGTAGATTTACTTTGTAAGCCCAAGGGGCACGTTGTAACCATGTTGAACTAATTAAATTTAACGTTTGTTCATTCTTTGTCTAGACAAATTTATATTTCATAAATCCTTGAAAACATTTCATCCACATGACAGGTTTCTCTCACACAAGTCTCTCATATGCTTACTATTTATTTCAGTAGAGATGGCCCTAGAACAGACTATCAGGAACATTTAGATTCAAACGCTTAACTTCAAGAGATGTTCTTGAACCTATCTAAGGGACAAGAAGAGGTGAAGGCCCTCCTCACCAGGGGCATGATCATGGGAAACTATAGGGACGACAAAGAGGACCAGTTGGGGCGGCTACAAACTAAAATAGCCATAATGAAGGGACAACCAGTAGGTCAGATGACTCTTATCTAAAACCTAGCCCAAGGACAAGAAGAGCTGAGAGCCCTTGTCAACCAACTTCATCAAAACGGTTGCAACCGTATGAAACAAATGGTCAAGATTGGGGATCAAGTCACTACTCATCCGCCCATGAGACAAGAAGCTGGTTCAAGGGAAAATAGACTGTTCCAAATTTCTGCCATGTCACGGGCCCAACAACGGCGTCATCAACATCAACAAGAAAATAAGCAAAGACCAAATAAGTCTGAGAGATAGTTTACTAACATCAACATGCCATTGGCTCAACTATTTCAACACATGTTGAAGATAGAGTTGATTACGTTGAGGAATCCTCCTCGAAATCCCAATACCTTCGCTCCTAACTATCATCCTGATACAATGTGTGCATACCATTCCAATAGTCCTGAACATGATACGAATAGTTGTTGGGAATTGAAAAATAAGATTCAAGATTTGATCGACAAAGGAGTGATGGAGTTCACACAAGATGGTCAGGTTGAATTCTCCTACCATCCCTCAAAGGCTTACCACCTGAAGTGACAAGTGCAGACAAAGAGGCTTTTGTTCATTTGAATTTTCAATTGTAATTTCTTTTTCTTGTTCAAATACTTATCTATTAATGTCAAACTTTGTTTCATTAAATGCATTGCATATGTTTGTCATGAATTCGTCCATTCGTTTTCACTATATTTAAACTATTTTTTTACTCTCAACTCTTGCTAAAAGTTACAAACCTTTAGAGGGAGGATGACGAAAACAATACCATAATCTCATACAGTATGCTTTTGGACCGACCTCGCTGATGATGTACAGGCATTCTTTCAAATCCTAAACACTGGAGTTATAAGGAAGATAATCCCTAGTCAACCCCTTTTAGCCAAAGAAGTAGGAGTTTCTCTTTTACACAAATTGAAACCTTTAAATCAAAACCTGGGACAGGGTAGTCTCTCAGTTAATTCAAATGCACGTTCAGTCGCAAACTTTCACTTTGTAATACAACGAATGACATCAAAAACATTCCTATGGAATCAAAAGATGGTGATGGTTCCCTATCACATAGGCAGTCGTTATTTCTCCAAAAAAAGCCCACTAAGTCAAAATCTACAAAGGAGACTTAAGAAAAATTGGGGCATCCCGCTGATTGTAACCTTGAAAACAAGAACAGTCAGGAAAAATCAGGGATAATAAATCAAAAAGAGGTCATCGACCAATATGAAAAATGTTGCAAAAAATGACTACCTTCCGATAAACTAAACTTGTATGAAGCATCACCAAAACCTCATTGGAGTTCGAACGTACAATTAACTAAGTTAAGGACTGAAGAACATCACGGAGAACGGGTGGGTACAAATAAAATTTGAGCCTTTATCCTTTGTTTCTTAAACCGTGAACCAAGCCAGGCTACAATCTTTCAAAAGTCATAATTGAAGCATGGGTTAATTCGAAAGCATACTGTTACAAAAGGTATCCTGACTCCTGTAAGGCTTTACTCTAAATCTTGAGTTGAATTTTCCTGCAAAAAAATTTTTATCTGCTAAAATGCATTTTCAAAAATTTAAGACAAGTGTAAACTTTGCATTATTTGAATATCATTGTTTGCATATGGCTAATTGTTTGATATGAGAGAAATTCTCACGGCGAATATCCAGTGAACAAAACCCTCTCAATGAACAAAATCACTTCAAGTGGGAAGACGCTTCCCATAATAGATATCCTATAAGCAAGGGGGTGCGGCATGATCATTATCTAGCACATCTGGGGCAGTCCAGTCAAGATTCCAAAAAAAATCTCTCAAGAAGTACTGAGTAACCCGGAACAGGTCTATATCTGAATCACTCAGAGCATTGAACGTGAATCCCAACAAAGGATTACGTACAGTCAAACATTTCCTGGCAGTGCCATAAATACCTGTTACTAGGGGCAATGACAAATCCCCCACAAAGTCCTTTCCATAGGGTAACCCCAGCCAGGTTTTCAATCTCTGAAAACTTCTCCACAACTGAGTCGACCTCAAGAATCCTCGAGGATTTCTGCCAAAAGAAGACTTTTCCCCAACAGACTGGAGACAGGGTTTATTTCCCCAACAAACTACAGATTCCCCAGCTTGATTTTTCCTCTCTGATTGCTATAAATCAAGGGACCACAACTCCTCTTCCCCAGCAGACTTTTCTACAATCCCCAGTAAGTTACTGCAATGCCTGGACCCGACCAGATATCAGTTCAACTTCATCCTTTCTAGCAAGTTACTGCAAAGCCTAGAATCTGACTAGATAACAGTTAACTTCCTTATCCTCAGCAGGTTGTTGTGAAGCTGGGAATCTAAATAGATAACAACCTAACTTCACTCTCCCCAAGAAATTTTCTACGAAGCCTGAAATACAACAGATAACAGTCAATTTAATCTTCCCCGAGATAACTCGCCAGTAGAGCAATAAACAACTGAGGCTCCTAAACTCTTTTCCCCTAAGCAGAAATCAACACTCTCCATAGAGCCTTCTGAAGCAAAGCCAAAATTCCCCAACGGAGTTTCTCCTCGATCAATAAAACAGGAATCCCCAGTGGAAACATCCTAAAGCAAGGTCCGGAGAGGAGCTTACTCTTCATCCACAACAGCGGTCTAAGATTTCATTTCCCAAGGCTCCCCAACATTTGTCAAGGATTTATTTTCCAAGACAGAAATGCATTCCAACAACATTTCGCATTTCATGCACCATATCACATACATGACAAATGCATATGGCACAATCTCATTTACTTTGAGAACATCATTACACCATGCATTTCATACATCATGACATTGCATACAACTAATGTTTTACCTTTCCAGGAAAAAGTCAATCAACAGATGGCTATCATCAATAATTTTCAACAGGTCCAAGTTTAGTTTCTGAAGCAAGACAGAGCAACTACATATGTGACCAGATGCAGCTTTACACGGGCTCATCATGAAACAATATTACATGGATTCTTATTCATCATTGAAGCAAACCTTTTCAAGTTCTAGATTAATACCTGTAACAAGCCAGGAAAACTATTTGTGGACGACTGATTGTAGATTAATACCTGTAACAAGCCAGGAAAACTATCTACATAAAGAGATTGAAGATTAATACCTGTAACAAGCCAGGAAAATTGTCTTTCTTTCTCAGATCAGAGATTAATACCTGAAGCCATACCGGACAACTATCTTAACAACCATCTTTTTCAAGTTCCTGATTAATACCTGTAACAAGCCAGGAAAACCATCTGTGGACGACTGATTGTAGATTAATACCTGTAACAAGCCAGGAAAACTATTTACATGAAGAGATTGAAGATTAATACATGTAACAAGCTAGGAAATCTATATTTCTTTCTCAGGTCAGAGACTAATACCTGAAACCAGACAGGACAACTATCTCAATGACCAACCTTTTCAAGTTCCATATTAACACCTGTAACAAGCTAGGAAAACTATCTATGGATGATTGATTGTAGATTAATACATGTAGCAAGCCAGGAAAACTATCTACATAAAGAGATTGAAGATTAACACCTGTAACAAGCCAGGAAAACTATCTTTTTTTCTCAGGTCAAAGATTAATACCTGAAACAAGCCAAGAAAGCTATCTACATGAGCAGATTGAAGATCAATACCTATCCTTCTTTCTGAGGTCAGAGATTAAATACCTGAAACAAGACAGGGTAATTATCTACACGACCAATTAAAGTTACCCTACCCAGATGAAGTTTTTATATGGACTCATCATGAAGTTACCTTACCCAGGTTCCTTCTAATTTCCAGATGAAGTTTTACACGGACTCATCATGAAGCAATCCTACACGGGTTCCTTCTCAGATGCTCTTCTAGAAACAGTTCAGATGGGATCCAAATACGGCTGACATTCTGATACTTACTCCAAGTTTCTTCTAGAAACAGTTCAGATACGATCTAGAGACGGATATCATTATGATATTTACTCCAAATTTCTTCTAGAAATAACTCAGATATGATCCAGAGACGGATATTATTCTGATACTTATTTCAGATTTTTCTCCCAGATACGATTCAGACATGAATGTCATTCTGACGCTCATTCAAGACATTTTTCAGATACAGTCAGATACAATCCGTTTATGGATAATATTCTGATATTCATCCCACTACATCTGTTATTTCAATTTAAATCTCTCAATGGTTTATCTTAGCCCCTTTCCCGAAGACATTTTCTACTATTTCAGTGTAAATCAACCAAAAGACTTATCCTGATACCTTCCACAGTCACCCTGGATGGCATCTATAAGCCCATCTCCAACAACTTTCCATAATTTCTCCAAATGGCATCTTTAAGCCCATTCCCTACGCAGTCAGCAAACACATCTTCGAGTGCAAATTTCTGGGCACTCTAGTGTTTAATCATCTTCCACCTTCAAGTCACGAATGGAGGATCCGCCAATCTAACTCTTCAGGTTTAAGAATATTGAACAGGGGAAACTGTTGTACCCTAAAATTACCCTCTTATTTCTCAATAAAATCTCACAAGATCTCCATAGATTCAAGACTATACAAGGTTTGATCAGCTCAAGACACTTCTTCAGCATTGATGACTCAAATTAGGGTTTGAGTTTGCACAAGGAAAAATGGACTTATAATGCTCCATATTACTTTCATGGATCATTTTGGACCCTCAAGATTTCTCATGTCAAGTTTCAAGTCTTGAATCACATTTTTGCTCAGTCAATTGATCAGTTGACCTAAAATCAGCTGTATTGGGGAAAAAGTTAATTATGGTCAATTTATAGTCAAACTTCATAATTTTTTATCCATATCAATATCATGAACTCATATTTGTCAATTTATCAAGTTTGGATCAAAATTCCTCAAGAAATTTTATCAGAACATCAAAAGGGCAAAATGGTCAAAATTAGGGTTTTGATTGAGGAAGTTCAATTTCTGACTTTTGACCTAACAAATGACTTATTGGTTTAAGTTATGGTCTCAAAGATTTAAATGCTTCATTTTGACCTAATGGCATGGCTCAAAACATTTCTCAAGATCAATTGATTGATAGTTGAATTTCAGTCAACTGATGAAAAGTCAATTGTACACAGAAAAGTCAAACTTTGACTTTTTGATCAAAATCATGTTTCAAAGATTACAATTCATCAAGACATGTCAAAATATGAAACTTGTTCATCAAGAAATCAAAAAGTCAAGATTTCATTTTTTAAAAGTCAAAATTTCCAAGACTCAGAATTTTTCTAAGTGTTGAAAATTCATGTTTTTTTCATAACTTTGTGCCAAATTTACACCATGATGCAAGATGATTCAAAGGAAACATCCAACATGAAAGTTGTAGATATAAATTAGATCTAAAACATTGTAGAGCAGAACTTTTTCTAGAAATTCTTAGATTTCATGTTATGATTTTGTGAAGACATGCTTATGAAACTTGAAGACTTAGTGAAATTTTGCCCTAGTTTAGGCAGGATTTTGACCTAACTTCATGGCAATTGTTCACCTAGTTCCAAATTGAATTTTCAAAAATGTCCAACATGAAGGTTGTAGAGGATGTTACAAGCTTTCCAAAATGTCCAAGAACTAATTTAGATCATGCTTGAGCTAGGATAATCGAAGTCAAGAAGTTAGGGTTTTGAACTTAAATTACAAGCCATTTCTTGATGAACACATAATCCAATCTCAATGTTAGGCTGCATAATCTTGCTTTTCAGGTCTTCTAACTTTTGTATCTATTCATAATTAATGGATTACACAAACTTTCAAGCTATAATCCAAGTGGTTTAAGCATTGTCCAAGTCCATTTGCCATTTTGGGAAGAAAGCTAACATTGCCATTCTTGAAAAGCAAGCTTTATGCACATAGTCAATTCTTAAGCCTCTCACTTGTTCCCTCTGATCACACTCCATCTACAATGTCAGAAGCAAGCTTGTTTTAAGCATAACCACTCTATAATAGCAAGTACAAAGCACTGAAACTTGATTTTTCAAGAAGATCACATGTTGAGCTTAAACATTTGATTTTGAATTCTGATTAACTACAAGTCTCAAAACTTGTTGCTTATAAATAGAGGCACTATTTATAAGCTAATACATGAGCTTAAGAACTATGAAACTCTCTCAAACACTTGCAAGCCATAAATTATTCAAAAAACTCCATTGATGCACAGTTTCTAACTTTGAACTTGTAACTCATATTTCCATCGTGTGTTTTCATTCCTAATCATTCACAAAGCTTCTATACCTCAAATATAGTCCATCTTTGTCCTTGTTCCAGAACTGTAACACCATTTTCATCAACCTCCATAACCAAAAAACAGAGTCTACAAGTTGACTTCGCCAAGCCATTCCAGCCATCCATTGCTCAAGCTAATCATTACATTAGCTTCCTAGGAACTTGAGGAAGCTAACCTGATCATTGCAGCACCTTGAATCAAGCTCATTTACATTTCACAATTTCCGGTTTTGAGGTATCTTTTCTGAACTTCTATCTTTTCATTTAGGCATTGTTAAACTTACATTTGTGAAGATAAAATATAGATATCATATCCTTGAAATTGTACATGTCCTTAGATTTCATTTATATTGATTGAGCTTAGAGAATTTTAGGTTTGAATCTCTGGAAAAAAGTTAGGTCAGAATTTGGTACTTTTAGAAATTCTCATTTATCTTTGGTTTATAGCTTATGATATTTATATGGTTGGATTCATATGGAAAAATGGAGCAAATTTCATGTTTGCATCTTTCATTTTCGTTGAGAAATGAGCCAATTACAGGAACCACAGCTGGAGGTTAAAGATGAAGTCATTTTCAGGACTTGACTTATGTTATGTATTTATCATTTCACTTATGTTAACGGATATACAACCACCCCAGTGGCAAAGGTAGCGCGCGTATATGATAAGGGTCATGGGTTCAAGACCCAGCGCTACCTTTTGTTTTAATTTTCAATATTTTCCTTCTTTTTTGCCAGCAACTAGCACGCTGGGCCTCCTGCAGTTGGCCTTCCATTTTTGCTAACTTCTCACCCCTGCCTTCACACACCTGGCCCAAACATTTTAATTTAATTTATTTTCTTTTTTTTATTTTATTTTATTTCAGTTTTCTTTATTATTTTTTATTACTATTATTATTATTATTATTATTATTGTTATTTTTATTAATAAAAAATCCAAAAATATTTTATTTATTATTTACATATTTTTATTTTTATTTTTTTAAAGATAAAAAGAGAGAAACATTTTCTTAACAAATTTAATTTCTTTTTCTTAATAAATTAATAATTAGATTTAGGTTTAATTATTTTTCTTTTTTATTTAAAATTAATTTAGAACTTAAGTTTCTTTTAATTGATTAATTTTCATATTATTTTTATTAACTTAAAACCTTTTCTTAAAAACCCTAAAAAATGTTTCAAACTTAATTTCTTTTCTTAATTAGTTTAAGTTTAAGTTTGTTTAATTTTAATTAATCATTTTCTTAATTAGGTCAAAACTAAACCCTTTCACAAAAACCAAACAAAAATTATTTATTTTCCTTTTATCTTCTTGTACATTATATTTTTAATTCTTGTACATTATCCAATATGGTTGTAATAGATAATTAAGTTTAATTTTCTTGCAAATCCTCATTTGTAAATTTGTATGCCCCTCTCCCTTAATAATGTAATAGCGTAGTAATTTTACTTTCCGCAATTTATCGCTTTAATATAAATGTTAGTAATTAGAGTTTGTATGACAAGACTAAAATCAACGATTAGCAAACTCTAATCCAAGATAAAAAATGAATGTAAATCAAACACAATTGCACACTTGCACCCTTAGGGTAATTCCACTTGTTGCCTTATAAAAATGGTCATGTTATGCATGTGGGATGTCTTAGCAAAAAAACAAATCAAAATACAAGATCATAGTCCCTCGATGACGCTACAAATGTTGCCTTTCAAAATGATCTTAGTCCCTCAAAGAGAAATGCTAAGATATCTCACAACATTGCTATCACGACTATACGATGACCCACGCCCGTCCCTTTACATCCAAAGATAAGGCCTCTTACCAAATCAATGGTAAGATACCAATATCAAAGGAAAGGGAGAAATGAACAAAGACTTTTGAGTAGGTAGATTGTTCCTAGTTGCTTGCTCACTTTCAAAACAAACATCCTTGCTCATTTTCAAAACAAACACCAAACACTTTCAAAAACAAACTTTCAAAACATGAAACATTTTCAAAAGTCCAACACTTTGTATACGTTCTTAGAAACGAGAACCATTACAAAGTTTGCCTAAACGATGGCGCCTTTTCAAAATACTTTCAAAACCATCACAAAACACATTTTCAAACAAAAGCAAGTGATCTAGCAAGAAACTAAGAGCCCATAGATAACTATGGATGAAAAGGGTGTTAACACCTTCCCTTTTCATAATCTACCCCCCGAACTCAAGAAATAATATCAAAGGTATTTCCTGTTCTTTTCAGCCTTTCCTTTTGGATAAAATAAAAGTCAGTGGCAACTCTTACTAACCGCATCATTTGTGATAAAACGCTAAACATCCCAAGTTAATTCTCCCACCATATCACACTTGTTGGGCAAGAGGTTATATGTTGCCCAGCCCAAGCCTCATGCACCATTACATTCATGACAAAGGAGGCTTTGATTGGCCAGAATGAAGTCTTTGTTTGGGTTATTCAAATCAAGAAGCTAAGGCAAATAGAGGGGCTCAATCGAAGAAGCCCCAATAATGAGAATTGGAGTCATTCGAAGGAGACAACTCTAAGCCAATCAAAGAGCAAGGATAATATGTACTTTGAAGACATGTTAACAAGGTATCCTTCGATTGGCGTATCAGAGCAAGATGTCTTTAGATGAGCATATTAACAAAGATCAAATAATCAATGTAGAAGTTGGTTGATCAAAGAGGCCAGGATGTTGAGGCCTTATACAATTTGAATCAAGACCTGAGCAATTCGAATTAAGGTGGACAAACTCAATCGAAGGAACTATAAGGGTAAAACTAAAGCCAGTCGAAGGAGGCAACTTGAGGCCAATCAAAGGATAGGGACTGAAGGCATTCGACAGTCAAATGTGCAGGTTCATTCAAATTCAAAAAGGGACAAGAATCCCACATCTTTTGCAACATTTCAAAATGGTATTCATGGCCTTAAAACACCAATTTAATGATTGTTTACCCCCCTTTTCCTTCTTGTCCCCTCCATCCCCTCTATATAATGAGACCACAGACATAAGCCTAGGGCAGAGACACATATTGTTTTACACGCATACGCTGCCCCATAAACCACCCCAAAGGTATCAAAATCCTCATACATGGTCCCAATCGAAGGAATTTTCAGCAACGCCTCATTCATTCCCTGAAGTCTGCATGAAGTATTCCCAAACATTAGCCAATTCAAGCCCAAGTTGAAGCATCTCATCCTTGGTAAAATTTCAAATTCATGTTCTTGTTTTCATGATATATTGATATTTCCTAGTATCTGATTCATGCCCAGGATATAATATAGCACAGCGTTCTCATGGACATACAAAGATAGAATGCACGATATGTGATTTTCATCGAATCCCAAGAGACCATGGTTTTTCTAAGACAAACGAGCCCAAATTCGAATTCAAAGAAGTCTAATTAATGGGAGGTCGAACTGGAAAAAGACATGGGTTCACGCCCATGTTATGCTTTTGTATTGTTGACACTTTTTTCTTGCAGATTTTAGTGCTTTCCTCCATAGGCAAAGTCATCAGGCGCCTCCAGCAACGTTCTTTGCTGGATCGAAGGCATATCCCCATGGATCGAAAACCATCATTCTTCCCTAAATTGAAAGGCCACGTTTTCCCTTGAATCAAAGGAGGGCTCTTCGTATCATTAACTTTGCTTCACTCATTTCTTTATTGATTTTAAATTAACTTCAAATCAAACAACAAAAACTTAGGATTAGTTTTTTTTTAATAATTAATTTCTGAAATTAATTAATTAATTAACTTCAACGTTTTTAATTAAAATAAGTTAGAACTTAGGGTTTAATTTGTGTTTAAATTATTTCCTCAAATAAAATTACAAAAATATTAGAATTAGGCTTTAAATTCATTTAGAAATTATCTTTTTAAAATTAAAACTAGATTTAAGGTAGTTTAATTATCTTCTTAAAATAAACAAAAACCAAAAAGATTTTTTCTTATTTCATTTAGATTTTCTTTTAGGTTTTAGGCGGACTTTCAACCTTTCACGCGTGATTTTTCGTATTTTTATATTATTGTACATGTACGCTGGATGTAATAGTTAATAGGATTTTATCCGCTTACTTTATTTTTCTTCCCCCAATTTTTGTACATTGTAAATCCCCTCCCCAAAGTCATGTAATAGTGTAGATTTATACTTCCGCACTTTATATTTTGTACATATTAATTGCTAGTAACTAGGGATGTATGGAAAGACTAATAACAAAACGTTAGCAAACCTAATGCAAAAGATAAAAAAATAACTGAATATAACACACATTGCACATATACACCTCTAGGGTACCCCACTTTGGTTACCTTCGAAAATAAAGCAGTCATGTCCCTCGAAATAGGGACGCTTTAGCAAAGACTCGTAAATCAAAAAGATCATAGTCCCTCTATGACCCTACAGTTGCCTCTCAGTAAATAATCTAATCCCTAAACAAAATTGCTAAAGCATCTCCACATGTTGCCTTCGTGACTGTAATGTCCCTTCAATTGTCCCTCAAACATCCAACGATAGGGCTACCTACTCACTAATAGTAGGATAGCACTATCTAAAGGATGGGAGGAAAAGAACTACCTTTTCGAGTATAAAGTAGATAGTTGTTAGAAGTTTGCTCAAAATATTTTTCACTTACACAAATACTACTTTTCAAAAAAACAATTTTCAAAAAGCATTTGCTTTGTCAACACTCTTGAGGACTGATATAAGAGTTAACACAAAGCAAATCGCCGCACTAAGGCATTTTCCATACATTTTCAAACACACAAAGCACAAAGGTATTTCAAAATGAGCAAACCTCTAAGAGCCCGTAGATAACTACAGATGGAAAGGGTGCTAACACATTCCCTTTCCATAATCTGTCCCCCTTACTCATAAAATCTCTAAAAGGTCTCTTCTTGTTCTTTTCACCCTTTCCTTTGTTGGATAAAAAAAAAGTCGATGGTAACTCTTGCTTACCGCAACATTTGCGAATTCAAACGAAAACCAGTATTAAACAGTCGGTTATGCCACTGTATCACAGAACTGGCGACTCTGCTGGGGATATCTTGAAAGTGGGGTTTACCTTAGAGTTAGTTCATTATTAAACTGCTTTTTTATGATTTGTATGCTTTATCCTTGGAGGGTTGTTTGGGTTGTTACTATAGATCCTACACCCAGATCTGGGGGCATCTTTTTAGGTAAACAACAATAGATCATGGAGACTATACGATGTAGACCGATATGGTTAAAGCAATAGCTGTGTTAGTGTGACACTTTGGTTGGTACCGGTATCCCTTGTGTTGAATCGAGGTGAATACAGGGCCGTCGTGTGGTTTTGTGAAGCACCAACGGACCTTAGAACCTTAGTTGAACAAACTTGGCCATTAGAAAGTAGTGAGATAGTCGGCCTCGGTGTAAAGTTGGGGATTGGTTAATACTCGATGCTACACTCATTGAGATTAGACTTTCGAGATGTTTCGGCCACAAGAAATAATTGCTAAGCTGAAATAATGCTCGATAAAGAAATATCAGTGATATTGAGACTCCTTAGAACCCGGTTACTATTTCTAGAACAGGTTGAGCCAACTAAACTTCAAGAGGGTACTTACCTATAAACTCCATGCAAGCCTAAACCTAAGGTCTTGTGTGTTTTGCTTGTGTGTGATTAGTTTGATTAAACATTACATCATGCATCATAACATCCATTTTTTCATTGCACTGACCATTTCAAGGACCAAGGGAATTTATCTTTGTTCTATTTTGCAGATCATGGCTTCCGCTCGTAGAAATACTATCCGGATCAGCTTTGTAAGAATATCTCTCCAACTCAAAGAGCTAGTATCAAGGTTTCCTGAGACTTCCTCATTTACCAAGAACTATGGTCGACTTCTCAATCTGATTACCTCAGGTTTTGATGAGAAGATGATGAGTGTACTCTTTCAATTCTTTGATCCTAAGCACCATTGCTTCACCTTTCCAGATTATCAGTTGGTGCCCACCATGGAAGAGTTCTCTCAAATATTGGGTATACCTATTCTTGATCAGACGCCTTTCACCAGTTTAGAAAAAGCTCCCAAGCCATAGGTCATTGCAATAGCTTTGCATCTGAAATGGTCCGACATTTATCCAACTGGGAAACAAGAAATGGTGTTAAGGGTTTTCTAGCCAAGTTTCTGTACGAGAAGGCTCACCAATTTTGGGATGATTTGGATTTCCAAGCTTTTGAGGAGATTCTGGAACTTCTAATCTATAGTTTAGTGTTGTTCCCTAATTCATACTTTCTCATAGATGTGAATGCTATCAGGGTTTTCCTCTCTCGTAACCCCGTACCTACTCTACTCAGAGACATCTTGCATACCCTCCACACTCGCACCATGAAGAGAAAAGGGATTCTTATGTGTTACGTGGCATTGTTGTCAAGGTGGTTTATTTCTCACCTCCCTAAATCAGTATTTAAGAATGAAGAAGGTTTGGGTTGGTCGCGAAGGATAATGTCACTTTCTCACTCGGATATTCTCTGGTATTCCCGATCTATGGGAGATATTTATGTTATTGACCGCTGCGGGGAATTCCCTAATGTCCCACTACTTGGCATTAGGGGAGGCATAACTTATAATCCTTCTCTGGCTCTACAACAATTTGGCTATGCTCTAAGGGATGGTCCCCACTATATGCTTATCCAGGGCATTGTGTTTAACTACGAGGATGATTTTCAAGGGTATCGTCAGAGGTTTATACGAACTTGGGGCATGGTAAACAGATTCGATACCAAGACCTTGGGGCCTAAGACTTCCATCCATATGGAACCTTATCTTAAATGGGTACGAGCTCGCGCTCAGAACCTTATAATGTTGTATATAGCCATCTTACTAATGGTTGTGGAGCCCATCACCGAAGGAGGTGCTCCTTATACAGTTCTCCATCCTGACATGCCCACTGATCTTGAAGAGTTGCGGAGATATTAGATTCAGTTAAAGAAAGAATGGGATACCTTTAGAGATTGTTTCTATGTCAATGAGAAGAAAGTGTTGGATCTTACAAAGCTACTCCACGAAGAAAAAAGTCTCAATGTCTATTTCGGCACGAAGGGGAAGTGCCCATGGGAAACTTGATGTCTTAGATTTTAGAAATTTTCAACTGTAAGCCTAAAAAGGCAATTGTATTTTGAATTCTACTAATAAAATCTTTGTTTCATTTTGGTTCACAACTTTAAATTTCCCGGAGTCCTTGAAAATATGGCATACATATACCATACATGTCATTGGATAAACAGGTTTTAGGACAGGTTTCTTATCTTCTTCGCTGTTTATTTCAGCAATGGCTCTTGAATAAACAGTTAAGGAGCTTCAGGCACAGAATGCTCAATTCCAAGAAATGTTCCTGAATCTGGCTAAGGGACAAGAAGATTTGAAAGCTCTGATTCTAAAGGACAAGAAGAAGAAAAAGAGGCCAGTGGGTGTTCTGAATTTGGGAAGAAGGTTCAAAGGACCAGTGAAGCAAGTTTCAGAGCTCGCAACTCCGTCAAGAGAGAGAGGCAATCAGGAAGGAGATCCGAGAGAAGAAGACCACAGTAAAAGGGAGTCTGAAGAAGATGAACCTGAATATTCTGAGGAGTAGTATCCTCCTACTGATGATAAATACAAACAGCTGGAGGATCGACTCAATGCCATGGAAATCCAAAGGGTACCCGGGTTGGATTTTGAAGAGCTAGGACTGGTCTCAGTGGTGGTCATCCCGCGGAAGTTCAAGGTCCCTACATTTTCTAAATATGATGGTATCTCTTGTCCTAAGCTGCATTTAAGGTCATATGTCAGGAAAATCCAACCTCACACTACTGATAGGAGTCTGTGGGTAAACTTCTTTCAGGAAAGTTTGGCAGGAACTCAGCTGGAATGGTTCTATCAACTAGAAAGAACCAATGTTCATAATTGGGAAGATCTGGTTGCTTCTTTCTACAAGCAGTACCAATATAATGCTGACCTTGCCTCGACTCGTACACAGTTACAAAGCATGTCTATGGGTTCCGGTGAGGGCTTTAAGGACTATGCCCAAAAATGGAGAGACCTTGCGGGAAGAGTCCAGCCTCCGTTGTCTGATAGGGAGTTGGTGGACATGTTCTTAGGCATATTATTCAGGCCATTCTTTAACCACCTGATTGGAAGTTCTTCTGCTGGGTTCATGGAATTGATCTTGACGGGTGAACGAGTAGAGGCTGGTATTAAAAGTGGTAAGATACAGAGAGATACATCCTCCAGTACTGCAAAGAAACCATTCACAGGGAAGAAGGAGGTCAGTGCTACTTATGGCCAGAGAAATCTTAACAAAATTGAGCATTGTCTGACAGTAAGTGCTGTTATGATTTCCAATCCTGCACCAAACCGGCAACAGAATAATCAGTCCAAAACCGATAAGCCAAGGAGATAGTTTACCTGGATCAACATGACCCTATCTCAGGTTTTACCACACCTACCGAAGTCCAATTTGGTTACCCTGAAAGAGGCTCCCAAAAACCCCAACACTACATCTCCTCACTATAATGCAAATGCTCGGTGTGCTTACTGTTGCACCCCAAAATTTACCCTCTTGATTTAGGCTTATGTTTCATCATGAATATCATATTGCATTACATTCATACATTGTGATGGGATCAAAGTTCTTTGATTATCAAATTTTCCTCAAGCTTTGAAGGTTAATTGCATTGGCAAGTTGCTCAAATAGAATCTTTATCATCTAAACCACTGGATCTTTTAAGCTCAATTTTTTTTGAATATCTCAAGATATCTTATCCATCTCCTTGGATCATCAGAGGATTGAAGTTTGTGTTTGATTATAAGAAGGAATCACTCTTTTGATTCATCAGTCAAATTAGGGTTTTGTTTGATCAAGGCTATTGATCAATGTACAAGTATTGATTTGGAAGCTACAACATCTCATTGGCATTTGAAAAGTCTTTGTACAAGAAATTGGTCAAGATGCCCAGAATGTTTGAAGTTTTGGAGATGATTCATCAGTCTCCTGAGGTGTTGACCAAAACTAGGGTTTGGGATTTCATCAAGATTTCTTGAGAATTTTGAAGTGAAACTTTATACATGGCCTCTATATGTTTGAAAGATCATATGTTTGAAGTTTTGATCATCAATTTTGAAGGAAAATGGATCAATTGATTCAGAGGGGCAAAATGGTCATTTTGGTCAAAATCAGTCAAAGTCAAGGTTGACCAAGTGAACTTTTGGCCAACCATCAATTCAAGGGTGTACTTTTAATATTTCAAGTCCATTTTGATCATTGGATCAAAGAGATTGAGGTTTGGGTTGAAACTTGTTCATGAAGAAACCCTAAAAGTTTCTAATTTTGGAAAATAAGGACTTAATTTCAAAAATTCACATTTTATTCACCTTTGATCAAAAAAATGCAAATGAAACATGCTTGGAAAGATAAGAGGATGATATTTCATCTCCTTTTGGTCTCATGTCCAAATTGGCAAGGAATCAAGAATTATGGTCTTTGGAAGTCACAAAATTATAGGTCATTTTCCAAAATTAGTGAATTTCAAGCTCAATGTTCAGAAACTTAATTGATTCAATTTCAAAAACTCAAAACTAATGGATTGTAGATCTTTTCAATACCTTTCCAAATTGTACTCATTTGTGTCAAAATTCAAAAGTATGAGCAAGTTATGGACTTTTGAATTTTTAGGCATTTTATTGAAACTTGACAAATATGCAAAATGGCCATTTCTTGAAAACTCATGTTTTAGCCATTCCTTTTGCTTCTAATCAAGCCCATGAGCAATTTGTGACATGATGAGGCCCATCACACTCACCATTTTGTGCCACATTTGGTTTTGCACTTGTTGGGTTGAAAAAATCACAAACTTGCCAAATTTGCAAAAACAATGGCATGAGCTCACCATAAGGAATCAAGGGCCAAGATTTAGTGGATCAAAATATGAGTAAGAAAGGCCTCAAAGGCAACTGAAATGATGAAAAATGCACGAGGCATTGGCATGTTCAGAATCTCACTTTTCAACATAGCAAAATTTCCAATTGGGCAATGCACTCATTTGGAAGCCCATTTCTCTTGAAAAACCTATTCTACATGTCATATATAATGAGAAGCAAGCACTGAAGGCGAGGGAGAGAGCTCATAACGTCCAAATTCCATATCTGAATTTAGAATTTCCATAGCTGCATTTTTTTTCGAATCTCAAGTTTCAGTGGTGCATTTGGAGTTTTTCTTCTTGCTTCTTCATCCTCAAGTGCTAAGGAAGCTAAAGCAAGATTTGAATCGCATCTGGAGCAAGATAATTGAGCTTTCAAATTTTGAATTGAGGTAGGATCATTCAACTTCGATTCTTGAAATGTAGCCGTTTATTATTGAAATTAAGCATGAATATCTGTTTGTGGATGTTATATGAATGATTCTGAAGCAATTTGGGTTCTCATTTTGGTGTATAATGCGTGTTTGAAATCTCTGCAACTCTGAATTTTTAGTGAGTTTTTGACAATTTCATGTTGAGATTTCTGGATCCATGGCTATCTATTTGATGTGATTCGAATTGTGTTTAATTCCTTGCCATGTTAACTTTAATTTGCACTTGATTTCATTGATTTTGGTGGAGAAATGAGTATGTATGATGGATCTGAACATGAGCCCTAGAACAAGTCTTGCGCACCTTTTGAGTTGGTCTGGTGGTTGAAGATGATGTGGTGGCGCATTTTGATTGGTCCATTTGAATAATTGTCTTATTTGAATTATTTGTTTTATTTAGTATTATGTTTGATTTTATTGTGATAAAAACATTTTCAAAAATCCTAAAAAAATTACCATAGGCCAATAATAATTTCGAGTTTTTTTCATATTTTTTTTGGAATTTTTCAAAATGTTTTGATTGGTTTAAAAATTAATGAGTTTAATTATTTGTTTGTTTAAAGATTATTTTTATTTTAAAAGTCCCTTTGATCTAAAATTTCTAAAAAAAAATATTTTGGACTCATAAAATGATTTAGAAATTGATTCTGAAATTTGTTTAGCTTTTTTCTATTTTTGATTAGAAATTTAATTTCAAGAGTTTATTTGAAATATTTGTTCCATAATTTTGGTTTTAATACATCCTTTAATTCAAAAATTATCAAAAAAATCATGCAAGCTTGTTTTTAATCATATAGTCTGAATATATTTTTATTTTGACCTTTTTGTGATTTTTGGCTAGGGTTTGCATTTTTGCCCTTAAATAGTGGTTTAATTGTTAATTGTTTGTATAATTTTTATTTTAATATTTTCTTTAATTCAAAAATTCAAAAAAAATCAGAGATGTGTGTTTTTAGTTCTAACATTTGAATATAATTTTGGTTGGACTTTTTTCTGACTTTTCTTTAGAATTTTATTTTGAGATGTGATTATTGGATTAATTGATTAATTATTTGAATTTAATTTTATTTTTGACTTTTCTTAAATTCAAAAAATATGGAAAAATAGGTATTATGACCTTTTGAGTTTAGTCATGTTTAATATATATTGGTTCTGATTTTTTTTTTTGGATTTTGATCTTGGCTAATCAATATTTGAGATTAAAAGTCAAAAATTAGGGTTTTGTTGCTTATTGTGCAAGTTTCTTTTTCAAAACCATTATGCCCTGGATTTTCAATAGAATTCAAGTCTTGATTAGGGTTCATGAATGTATTTAGGATCTAAAAACCATTTTTCCTGAATTATTTGACTTGGTTTGACATTTTTCCACAAATTATTTTGAAAACTTGTCTAGTGTGGTAGTTTTGCCAACTAGTCTTGAACTTTGGGTCTCATTGGATCCCTTCCTCAATCATTCATGAACTTAAGGCTTGCTTTCTGACTTCTACACACTTCAAATATGCTAAGAAGTTTTTTGTTTGATTTATTGATCCTTTTTTCTATTTTTGATGTATTTTTGAAGTGAAGGTACCCAATTAAGGTTGCATGCCTTGTTGCAATTTGTTTGATGGATATTGAACTTGAGTGAGGCCTATAATTGGGCACTTAATGATCATGTTGAATATGTTTATCCAAAATAAACTCAAGTCATTTTACTTATTGCCCTATGTTTGAATGTTTGAACCTTTTTGATGCATTGTGTGGGCTTCATCTTCTATTGTGCTTGTGAGCTGTAGTTGAATTAATTGTACATGATTGAATTATGTTTGCTACTTACCTTCATGGTCTTTGATTGTATTCTTCTCAAGCTCCCATGATCCTTGATTGATATTCAATTGTCAATTCAACATGGTGATAAAAAGGAGCAATATTCCTCTAATTCTTTTGACCAATTTGTGCACATACTTGTTTCTTTCTGTCTATCATGACTAATGTTTGCTAGCTGTTATCATGTTTTCTCATTTCATTTTGGTTTTATCATTCATCCCTTATGTGAATCATCATTCTATTTATGGGAATACTAACTTGGTGGTTGAATATGCGAGGTACCTTGAGAAAAGTTTTCCATTTTTTACTTGAGGCTACTGTGTTTCACTTTATTTGTGGAACGCAATTTGTTATGTTTGCACTACTATTGTGCTTGGCATATTTGATAGTCTATGCAGGATATACACATGTGATTATGAATGTTATACATTGCCCATGGGATCTGTTCATATCTGAAAATCTCAATACTTATATCTTGATGGCGTAATTTCTGACTTGATTTGTCTACTAATGCCAGCTTGCTTGAAGTTCTTTGGGTTTCTTTTATTCTTGCTCAGTTGTTACGGATAGTTATCCATTTGGTATTGCACTATTTCCTTTCTTCCATTTTCATTTTGCATAGTTCTCTGATTGCATGATGGGACCTCTGTTGCTGATATATGTCAGGAGGCCCTCTGGTTTTTGTCTGATACATGTGTTGTGTTTGCTTTTGATCGATGAGTCACTCAATTTAGAAATTGAGATCACGACTTCGCTCTCAGTGCATGTTCCTTATAGGATGTTTATTGCTTTTCTTCTTTAATTGTTGATCGATGAGTCACTCAATTTAGAAATTGAGATCACGACTTCGCTCTCAGTGCATGTTCCCTATAGGATGTTTATTGTTTTTCTTCTTTTGTTGATCGATGAGTCACTCAATTTAGAAATTGAGATCACGACTTCGCTCTCATTGTATGTTCCCTATAGGATAGTTTTATTAAGTTTCCTTTAACATGTTAATTAAGGTAGGGTTTTCCTTTATCCTCAACCTTAGGGTCAACTATTGTATGATGACACTAGGGATAGTACTAGGTTAGTTTCCCTTAGTTATTTTTCCTTTCTATGCATTCTGCATCTTAAAACAAAATTTTTTTTCTTGGAAAATCATAAGACATTTCTAATAAACTCAAACCCTTCTTCAAGGTAAAAGATACAAACTAATCTTACTTTATTTGTGTGTCTCTTGGCTTTGCTTTTAAACCTGGTTTACCGATGTTTCGCCATCGCACATTTGCTTGAAGTTGATGTTTCTCCATCGCACATGTTTGTTATCCTACTTTGATTCTCAATATCATTGTTAGGTGTGATGTTTTTTCATCTGTTTTACCGATGTTTCGCCATCTTTTCCATGATACCTTGTTATCTCTTAGCCGATGTTTCGCCATCGCACACTTGTTTGAAACTGATGTTTTGCCATCGCACATGTTTGTTATCCTACTTTGATTCTCAATATCATTATTAGGTGTGATGTTTTGTCATTTGTTCTACCGATGTTTCGCCATCTTTGCCATGATACCTTGTTATCTCTTAGCCGATGTTTCTCCATCGCACATTTGTTTGAAGCCGATGTTTCGCCATCGCATCTGTTTGTTATCCTGCTTTGATTCTCAATATCATTGCTAGGTGTGATGTTTTGTCACCCGTTTTTTTTCATTCGATGTTTCGCCATCTTTGACATGTTACCTTGTTATTATTTAATCGATGTTTGACCATCTCATGCGTTTGTTGTTTTATTTGATTTTTTGCCATCTTGACTGTTTTTTGTTGTCTTAACTAAAAAACACAAACCAACCAAAATATGTAAGCCGAACTACGGCTTCTTTGATTCCTTAAAAGGGATACGTAGGCATTGGGGTATGGCCCGATCGAGCATAACTTTTATTTTCCCTACATTGTTTTCTTTTTTCTTTCGCATGCATTCCCTTTTCAGCTTTAAGCCATAGACATAGGATTTGACCACACCCATTAGATTAGACAACAAGAGTGGATACCGTAGAGTACTACGGACGTGTGGGGTGCTAATACCTTCCCCTCGCATAGCAGACTCCCTTACCCGATATCTCGGTCGAAAGACCGTGATTTCTCCCTTTTCAGGTTTTCTCGATGTTTACCTTTCCCTTTCGGCGGGATAAAAGACGTTCGGTGGCGGCTCCATTGATGTTTCATTACATCCAGATGACAAGTTTCTGCCAGATTGTTTCAGCTGGCAACTTCACTAGGGACATATTGACCTTTTGCTGGTCCATCCCGGAGTCGATCCTAGCTCTTATTTGTTTTCTTTATTGGGTGTTTATTTTTACCGCTTTGCATAATTATCTGTTTGCATTGCATCCTATGTACGCTTTACTTTCTGCATACTGGATTTGGCTGGACTGTTTGGATTCTGGATTTTTGGTAGGTGGGTTATTCCATGAGGTAAAAGGCCTCATACCCAGGCTATGAGTGAATTCCATAGGAACTAGGAATAGAGTGTCCATGGAAGCTATGATGCGGATGCTTTGTAGACCTGACCATGAGACCCATGACTTCAGAGGTAGTTCGGATAGGTGTTATCATATGATGATACCGACAGTCGAGCTCCTATACTCTGATTTAGCTTTTAACCTTACCTTGACCTAGACTACACCCGTGAGAGGGGCGGGAAAAATTTTCTTACAGGTACAGGTACTGTTGGTGACTTTGTGTTGTGAAGGTGACTCAGGTTCCCATGATAGTTTTGAAGCTTTGGGATTTTCTTTTGATCTTGGGTGGTGCTGTTCTGTAATGGTCAAGCCATTATCCAGTGTGAAACTTTGATCCTGTCATGTTGCATCATAGCATATTTATTTCTTAAAAAAATGATGTATGATAAATAACTAGCATGCGCATGTCATATTCCAGGGACATTCGAGAGTCTTCTTTCCATCAAAAATGGCTAGCCTCCCTTTAGTTGAGTTCGATTCAGTTCGTGTTAAAGAGCCCACCAAGCATACATTAGCTTATCAGATTCCTATTATTGATGTGTCCGAATTGAAGAGGTTGAGTTCTTATCTGAAGGATGATGTTCTGAATAATTTTAACAAAAAGTATGGAAATTTGTTACTAGTCCTTAATACTCCAGTTGACCCAATGGCTTTGATCACTCTCTTTCAGCACTCTGTTTTCTCTCATGATATACGGGATCGTCCTCTTCCCTCGCAAGAGAAATTTTGTAGATTTGACGGCTATTTGTGTTTTTAGAAACAAGAACCCGGTACCGACACTCTTGGTAGATACTCTTTACACCATTCATTCCAGGCATGGAAAAAGAGGTAATGTAAGTTTATGTCATTTGATGTTGTATCAATGGTTTAAATTGCACCTACCGGTAAGTGGACCTTTCGCGGATACCAGGTATTCTCTCTGATGGTCATCAAGACTTGTCAACCTTACTCTATTTGATATCCGGTGGAATTATGACATGGGGGAAGTACGAAGTATTATCACTAGCTGCGGAGATTTACTTAATGTTCCCCTCATAGGAACTAAGGGATGTATCAATTATAATCCTGTGCTTGCTTATCGTCAGTTGGGATATGCAATGGATGGACCGCCGAAGGTTGAGGAGGTGTCTGAATTAGTGTATTTTGTTAGAGGAAGTGATCCTGTGATGTTGAAAAGAATGGTAAGCGCTTGGAAGGGAATTCACAAGAAGGATAGAACTGCTTTGGGAAAGAAGGTTCCTGTTGCTAAAGTTCCTTACTTGGATTGGATTAAACCCAGGGTTAAGATTTTACGGTTACCATTTGCAAGATCAACTCCTATATGTGAGCAACCTCCTATTGTTCTGAGTAACACGGTGCCTACCGAGGTGTTCACCCAGGTTCATGTTGAGAACATTGAGCTCCGTGCAAAAGACCGCGAGGCAGGGATGAAACTTTATTGGGTAGATCAAGAAAGGGCTGACTTAGCTCGCAAACTCAAAGAAGCTCAAGGGGAAACTTCTGATGCAACCATTTTTAGGAAGAGGTCTCATGCTAAAATGGAAGAAGAGTTGAGTAAGACCCAGCAAGAGTTCCAGAAGCTTCAGGCATCTGAGAATAGATACAGAAAGAAGATTCAAAACTTGGAGAAACAGCTCAAAGACAAGGATGCTCAGCTTAAGAAGGAAGTAGCCCAGAGGCATGTCGCAGAGGATCGGTTTCAAGAAAGTAAAGCAGTCGCATCATAACTTTTGAAGGAGAAAGCCAGGCTTGAAGAGTATTGTCAACACCTTGAGGCGTGTCTTGTGCCGGAGATTTAGTTTTTGTTACTTACCTTTGGAGTATTTGGTCACCCCCAGGATTGTTGGAAGGGACCATTTGTTTGTTTTTATTATTCAGTTTTTGTTAAGTTTACTTTGAAACACGTATTTTGTCTGAAGTCACTTGAACATCGTTTCTTTTGTTTGTAAATACTTGAAGTTTTTGTCTTATTTGTCCTTTTTTTTCTCCTTTATTGTATGTTTTATCTTTGGTTGCGCGCCGTGATTGATGAATAAAAGTACTCTTGAATATCGGGAAATGACAAACATATCATGCACATCATGCATTTCATAACATTACAGGTTATCTCAAGACGGTATTCTTATTCTTCTTCTTTTCTTATTTAGAATTCAAGACGACTACTCATCGGTATTCCACCAGAATCAATTTTCCAAGACAGATGGAACAAGTTCAAGCTGAACTCGCTGAAATAAGGGCCCAGATGGCTACTCACATGACCCAGTTCATGGAGGTCATCACCAATGTGAATCGCAGACAGGAGGAACTGGCTGCCATTGTCAACAACCAGCGCCGCTATCCGAGGGATGGTGGAAATCAAGGGCTCTATCAGGACACTTCTGTAGGATTGGGGGATGTACAAGATCAGCCTGCTGGAAATTTTCACGGGATGCCTGGAAACCCTTTTGTGCGCAACATAGGGCAGTCTCCCCCATCTCCGAGCAGAAGAGATAATCAGGGCGGTGTAAGGAACTATCAGGAGTAGGATTATGATTTTGACCAGGATGAAGATCAGTTTTCTATTCGGAGTTCAGAGTCGGAGGTTCAGGTTGAGGATAGGAGGTATCGGTTGTTGGAAGAACGTTTGAAGGCTGTGGAAGGGCAAGGAGTCCTTGGTATGGATGCTAATGATCTCGGGTTGGTGTCTGGGGTGAAAGTTCCTCCAAAGTTCAAACCTCATGTATTTGAAAAGTACAACAAAACGTCATGTCCTGTTACTCATGCAACTGCTTATTTCCGAAAGATGTCGGTGCATACTGCGGATCAGGGACTTTTGATTCACTTTTTCCATGATAGCCTATCTGGGGCATCCTTGGAGTGGTACATGAAGTTGGAGAAAACTCATATTCGTTGCTGGAATGATCTTGCTCGAGCTTTTGTCAAACATTATCAGTACAATGTGGATATGGCGCCTAATCGCACTCAGTTACAGAATTTGTCACAGGGACCAAGAGAATCTTTCAAGGAATACGCACAGAAGTGGCGTGAGTTGGCTGCGAGGGTTCAACCTCCACTCATGGAGAGAGAACTCATTGATATGTTTATGAGTACCCTACAAGGGCCATTCTATGAGCACATGATAGGAAGTACTTCGGCAGGATTTGCAGACTTGGTTATGGCTGGTGAAAGGATTGAGGTAGGTTTGAAATTGGGGAAAATTCATATTGTAGATTCTAGTGGCTCATCAGGGGGCAGTAAGAAACCATTCAACACTTACCCTAAGAAAAAGGAAGGAGACGCAAGCACGGTTTACTCGCATAGAGGAAGAAGATAGGATCGTCAACACCAACAAATCAATGATGTTTCTATTCCTGTTAATGCTCCTCCACAGCAGAGACCGAATACAGCGCCTCAACACCAAAGACAGCAAGATGCTCTCTATCAGTATAATAATCAATAACAGAGACAACCGAGAAAATTCGACCCCTTTCCAGTATCTCTTACTGAAGTACTCCACTATTTGCTTGATTTGAAGTTGATCAATTTGAGAAATATTCCACCACCACCCGCAAGACTACCTCCTAACAATGATGCTAACGCAAGATGTGAATTCCATTCAGGCGGAGTTGGTCATTCTACTGACAATTGCTTTGCGTTGAAGTGCAAAATACAAGACTTGTTGGATGCTAAGGCAATTGAGTTTACTCCAGTGACTGGTCTGAATGTTACTCAGAACCCAATGCCTAGGCATGGAGGGGGTGTTGTTAACATGATTGATGATAATGGTGAAATGTTGAATTTGATCATGAATGTGGAATAAGTAACTACTCCGTTGTGGTATGTTAAGAGGTATTTGCTTGACAATTCTATTTTCCCGGGTTATACTTTAGAGTGTGCCAAGTGTAGAGAGCAACCGAAGGGCTGTGATGATTTAAAAGTCGGTATCTAGTTTTTGATAAAGGAGGGTTCCCTATAGTTTGATAGAAAACCGAGCTACCGTAGGGTTGCCGAAGAAGATGTTGTTGTGGTATCTATTCCTTACACCCCTATGCATATTCCTACCCCATCTAGGGCACCTCCTTTGATGATTATCGTACCTGGTCCCATTCCGTATACCAGTGAGAAGGCCATCCCATGGCATTACGGTGCTGATGTTTATTACCATGGGGTGAAGCAGGAAGTAAGTAATCGTTCGTCTGAGGAAGAACATGCTAAAGGTGATGAAGAGGAAGTTCATAACTTTTCTGGTGTGGGTCGAATGACTAGAAGATGGAGAGTATTTGGTCCTTCCAATGTTCAAAATGTGGCAGATGCTTTTGCAAGAGAAAAAGGAAAACAGCAGGCGGTGATTGGTGATCCAAGGGTTACGCCAGCCAATGTGACTCAACCAATTCCGATACCAGAAGCTTCTTCAGATCCCGATGAGGTTGAAGAGTTAATGTGAATTATCAGAAAGAGTGATTATAGCATAATTGATCATCTGAGCCATACTCCTTCCAAGATGTCTATCTTGTCTCTGTTGATTTATTCAGAACCTCACAGAAATGCTTTGATGAAGTTGTTAAAGTATGTGTTCGTGCCGCATGAGATAACAGTCAATTAGTTTAATAATGTTTGTGCTAACATATCTGCCGGGAACGGTCTGGGCTTCACAGTTTTTGATCTTCCTCCGGAGGGACTGGACCATAACAAAGCGTTGCATATTTCAATGGAATGCAGGGGCACTACTTTATCCCGGGTTTTAGTGGATACAGGATCGTCTTTGAATGTATTGCCCAAGTCAGCATTGATGAAAATTGGTCATTATGGACTGGAGTTGCGCCCTAGTGATTTGATGGTGAAGGCGTTTGATGGGTCTCGAAGGTCAGTGTTTAGGGAGGTGGAGTTACCAATCAAGGTTGGTCCTCGTACCTTCACGGCTACCTTTTTTGTGATGGATATACAGCCAGCTGTCATACCCCAATTTTTGACCTAAGATCCCATTTTTACTTTTGTCATTTTTATACAGAAGTCAAGGTCACTAAATACAGTCGGTTTTAACCTCTCACCTTCGAGCATTAACTATGCAGAAATTATCAAGTGTTTTGAACATTCTTAGCCTATGTATCACTAACTTCTACTCAAGCACGAAATGTGTGTTTTTTTTGTTTCTTTGATTTCATGTGCAGAGACAGGTCTAAATCAAGGACATCAAGCATTGCGCTTCAATTAGGGTTTTGAGTTCTTCAGGCCAGAAGTACCATTGATTATTGATTCTCGAAGACTGATTCATAAAGACACGACTTCTAAAGCTTTGTTCAGGCTTATTTTGATCACAGTTGTTTCAAGTATGATAGTTTCTGTCTCGAGGATCTTCAGAGGATCGTGTGTTTATTTCCACGCCTTGTTCGATAAGTGGTCTCAAGCTTCTTCCAAAATTCCCCAAAAGCACAGTCAAGATTTCATCATCACTGGTTTACATGTGCATCAAGATGCTTTAGAATGCGAAGAAAGATCAAGTTTGCAAGTTGATTCAAAGCATTTCGATCAAAAGTCAACTCTTGCAAGTTCAATTTCAAACGGTCACAACTTCTTCAATTTTCAACGTCCTGAGGCGATTCTTTTGCAAAGTATCACAAATAGCGTTGTTTATTAGATTACTTTGAAGATTAAAGTTCAAGTCATGCCACAGACGTTTTCTCAAGAACGTTTGATTTTTCTGCTGGGATAATTCATGAAACTGGAGTTTTAGTCCAATGATTCTTTGATTGCTTATGGACTACTTCAACTCATTTTGCAATTGAGCTGTAGCGATCATTGGATTAAGGTGGATTATCGATTAAATTTCTTAAAGGCACGATTTATGCTATTGGTCTGTATTGTAAATTACTATGAGGTGAAGACGCGAATTAGGGTTGAGAATTCTTTGAATTTTTGTGGTTTGCAAGCTAACTTGGATTTGAGATTTGAATTAAGATTTGGATTCATTGTTGTGAAGTTTTCTTTCAAGTAACCAATACCATAAATCCAAAATATCCGAATTTATCAAATAACATTGGGGTTCTTATTTACAAGAGAGATTCAAGAAGGTTTATGAATTTGATGTCTTGAGTAAGATGCATTCCAATTTCCCGAAGTTTATTCCAAGAGTGCAAGTTCATTAATGTGAATTGTTCAAAATATTAGGAATTATTCAAGACCTTTCTCAAGAATTCAACTTCATTCATCATTCATGCATTTCAAAGACAAAGACAAATTTCGACACAAATTTTAATTGGAATCAAATTATGTGTCAATTCGGACTGGAGATTAAATTAAGAGAGCAAGATCATGTGGTGTAGAATTTATTCAAGAATTTCATTCAAGATTCATACTTTCATTCATGTAAATTCAAGAGGTTACAAAATACTTCCAGTTAATGCTTTCCCAACTCGCTTACCCTTTTTGGGCAAAATTTGAAGACTTTGTTGTGCCAACTACAGTCAATCCGGGGCAATCACGTCGAGATTCGATGAATCTCTCTAAGAGTTTGAAGACACCAGAGCACGGTGGATGCCAGGTCTTTTGTAAAATCCTCTTGAGACGATTTCTTCTCATCAACCATATAGCTTGGGGAATTTTAGAAGTGAAGTTATTCGCAAGAATCGTCGAGCATCACGCAGCTTATCAGCAATAAGCTTGGGGCATCCAAAATTAGTCCCAGGGGAAATCCAGATTTGTCAAGATATGTGATATGTATTGCACACATTAGCAGAGGGTGGTGTTCTAGTATCTCCAGCTAAGCAAGACTATTTTCCAGCTGAAACATTGTTTGTGTTGTTATCCTTTCAATGGATTGTTGGTGATAGAAGACTGGACTTTGGGTTTTCTCCGAAAATATCTTCCTCCCCAGAGATATTTAAGCCTTGTAAAAGGGCTTTGCTCCCATGATGGATTTTGTTCTATCTCCAGTAATGTTACCATCTTGTTGAGATTAGCTGAGTGTCGGGTTGTGTTGTGATGTCTTATCATCTCCTGTCTATCTCCTCTATCTGTTTTGTCAGCATATACATGACATTCATTTATTCATTCACACTTGCGTCTTGCACGCACATTTGTATTTGTTGATGTCATTAAAGTTCGTATACTTTGGTTATGTCTATTCAAATAGTGTATTTGATCTTTCCAAATAGAGTGTCAACTTAAGCAGAAAGTGCGCCTCCTTTCTAATTCCCCACTGAGTTAACTCTCGTAGAAGAATCTTGCTTTAGCTTTCCTTTTCCATATCTGGATAAGATAAATCCCTATTTGAGTTGTTTCCTCATTGGGTGGAGTCTTGTTTGACTGTTTTCTCTCCAGTTTATTCCTGGATTGAGCTTTGTCTCTTGTGAATGATACCCTGTGGATATCTCTAGGCTATGAAACCTAGATGGAGAGTGAATTTATTTTGCAACGTAAAGACTTGGTCTCCTCAAGAAGGATTTATTCATGGTTCCCCATTGAAGATGAACTTTATTCCCCAGTAGTGTCATCACAACCTTCTTCTGGAATATCGACATGATAACAAGCGACTGACTCTTTATTTGAGCAATTTGATTATTTCTGATTTCTCTACGACAAATGGCGGTCTCTTCATGAGCAGTTTGTCCATCCTCGATGAAATTATTGATTCTCACCTCCAGCAATATCTTCATGATATTTTATGGGTATCTTTGAGAAAACAGCAAGCGGCAGTCTCTTCATGGACAACTTGTATGTTATCAACACTTTTTAAAAACAGCAAGCGGCGGTCACTTCATGAGCAACTTGTATGTTATTGATACCTTGGAAAAAACATCAAGCGGCGGTCTCTTCATGAGCAACTTGTATGTTATTGATACCTTAGAGAAAACAGCAAGCGGCAGCCTCTTCATGAGCAACTTGTATGTTATTGTCACCTTTGAAAACAGCAAGCGGCGGTCTCTTCATGAGCAACTTGTGTGTTACTGTCACCTTTCAAAACAGCAAGCGGCGGTCTCTTCATGAGCAACTTGTGTGTTATTGTTCTCTTGAAAAACATCAAGCGGCGGTCTCTTCATGAGCAACTTGTATGTTATTGACACCTTTGAAAACATCAAGCGGCGGTCTCTTCATGAGCAACTTGTATGTTATTGATACCTTGGAAAAAACATCAAGCTGCGGTCTCTTCATGAGCAACTTGTGTGTTATTGTTCGCTTGAAAAACAGCAAGCGGCAGCCTCTTCATGAGCAACTTGTATGTTATTGTCACCTTTGAAAACAGCAAGCGGCGGTCTCTTCATGAGCAACTTGTGTGTTATTGTTATATTTGAAAAACAGCAAGCGGCGGTCTCTTCATGAGCAACTTGTGTGTTATTGTTCTCTTGAAAAACAGCAAGTGGTGGTCTCTTCATGAGCAACTTGTGTGTTATTGTTATCTTTTAAAAACAACAAGCGGCGGTCTCTTCATGAGCAACTTGTATGTTATTGACACCTTTGAAAGATAGCAAGTGGCGGCCTCTTTATTTGAGCAGCTTGTGTATCCCCAACAATAATGTTTACTCAGCAAACGACACCTCTTTGGAAGAGTTCCATGGGGAAGCTTGTATTTTATCCTTTTGAAGCGATATCTTGGTTAAAAAAGAATTGTGTTACCGTTCTTGGTATAATTTAGAAGTCAGAGATGTTTATCTCCAGTCTCAGTACTGATGACAATCATTTTCCAGTCTCAGTACTGATGTCAATCATTTCCTTTTCCAATCACAGTCCTGATGTAAACCATTTCTTTTCCAGTCTCAATACTGATGTAAATCATTCATTTCTTCCCTCAAAGTTATTCTCTAATAAGAGTCTCTCATTTGAAGTCTATGACTATGTTCCCCAGTGGAGTTATAATCTCTTCTCCTGTGGGATTACTGTATAATGTGCTTGGTTTCTCCAACAGTAGTTTGTCTCATGCGGCATCGTTCCTCATTAAATTAAAAATATTACATTCATATCATATCATAAACATAATTGTGGTATCTTAAGGCCAAAAATCGTGTATTCTATATTTAAGTCCCTTCAATCTCGTCGAAATGAAGATTCCAATCTTCATATCTCCAGATAGAAGAAACTTAAATAGGGGCAGCTGTCATACCCCAATTTTTGACCTAAGATCCCATTTTTACTTTTGTCATTTTTATACAGAAGTCAAGGTCACTAAATACAGTCGGTTTTAACCTCTCACCTTCGAGCATTAACTATGCAGAAATTATCAAGTGTTTTGAACATTCTTAGCCTATGTATCACTAACTTCTACTCAAGCACGAAATGTGTGTTTTTTTTGTTTCTTTGATTTCATGTGCAGAGACAGGTCTAAATCAAGGACATCAAGCATTGCGCTTCAATTAGGGTTTTGAGTTCTTCAGGCCAGAAGTACCATTGATTATTGATTCTCGAAGACTTATTCATAAAGACACGACTTCTAAAGCTTTGTTCAGGCTTATTTTGATCACAGTTGTTTCAAGTATGATAGTTTCTGTCTCGAGGATCTTCAGAGGATCGTGTGTTTATTTCCACGCCTTGTTCGATAAGTGGTCTCAAGCTTCTTCCAAAATTCCCCAAAAGCACAGTCAAGATTTCATCATCACTGGTTTACATGTGCATCAAGATGCTTTAGAATGCGAAGAAAGATCAAGTTTGCAAGTTGATTCAAAGCATTTCGATCAAAAGTCAACTCTTGCAAGTTCAATTTCAAACGGTCACAACTTCTTCAATTTTCAACGTCCTGAGGCGATTCTTTTGCAAAGTATCACAAATAGCATTGTTTATGAGATTACTTTGAAGATTAAAGTTCAAGTCATGCCACAGACGTTTTCTCAAGAACGTTTGATTTTTCTGCTGGGATAATTCATGAAACTGGAGTTTTAGTCCAATGATTATTTGATTGCTTATGGACTACTTCAAGTCATTTTGCAATTGAGTTGTAGCGATCATTGGATTAAGGTGGATTGTCGATTAAATTTCTTAAAGGCACGATTTACGCTATTGGTCTGTATTGTAAATTACTATGAGGTGAAGACGCGAATTAGGGTTGAGAATTCTTTGAATTTTTGTGGTTTGCAAGCTAACTTGGATTTGAGATTTGAATTAAGATTTGGATTCATTGTTGTGAAGTTTTCTTTCAAGTAACCAATACCATAAAGCCAAAATATCCGAATTTGTCAAATAACATTGGGGTTCTTATTTACAAGAGAGATTCAAGAAGGTTTATGAATTTGATGTCTTGAGTAAGATGCATTCCAATTTCCCGAAGTTTATTCCAAGAGTGCAAGTTCATTAATGTGAATTGTTCAAAATATTAGGAATTATTCAAGACCTTTCTCAAGAATTCAACTTCATTCATCATTCATGCATTTCAAATTCAAAGACAAATTTCGACACAAATTTTAATTGGAATCAAATTGTGTGTCAATTCGGACTGGAGATTAAATTAAGAGAGCAAGATCATGTGGTGTAGAATTTATTCAATAATTTCATTCAAGATTCAGACTTTCATTCATGTAAATTCAAGAGGTTACAAAATACTTCCATTACAAAATCATCACCACTTCATATCTCATTATAAAACCATACACAAACACATGAATTCCTAAGTCCTAAAGTGCTAAAATTACATGAAATCTTTATGCTAAACCACCAAAATAATCCTGTTTCTATGCTACTGTCTTGCTGCCACAACAAGTCAAAAAAAAACCTGCATATCAGACCAAAAATAATGCCAAAAAACTGCCACTGTATGCTGCTCCAAACCATGCATATCAGTCCAAAAATAATGCCAAAAACTGCTACTGTATGCTGCTCCAAACCATGCATATCAGTCCAAAAATAATACCAAAAAAACATGTTGCTATGATGTCCAAACCCTGTCCAAAGCAGTCCAAGAAATAACAACAAAAAATAGCCATACAAATTTGCATTCAAAAAGAAATAAAACAGTTAACTACAAATAGTTCAGATGCACCAACTTTCCCCCCAAGAATTTATCATTTTTCTCTATAAAATGGAGGCATTATTCAACAAAAAAAAACAGGAGAGAAAGAAAAGTGAGAAGAAAAATCAGATAAAAATAGGGAAGAAAAATTAGATGAGGAGAGTTATGCTGTCAAATTGAAAGAAAAGAAATCTTCTCCCAAACGATGTTCAATCTGCAAGAAGAGGATTCACCGCAACAGTTTCAACAATATTTTTCAGCAACATAAATTTCAAGAATTTCTAGAGTTAAGTGGAAGGAATAGAAGCTTTATTACCTCATCTCTGGTTTATTTTCTTATACTTGTCGGAGTCGGTAAATCGTTGGACTTGCTCCGACCATGTAAGTGGTTCTTGCTTTCCTTTAATATCTTACTGTGTTGTATTATTGATTGTACACATAGATTAAAATTGTTGCCGAAAATTGTTGCTTATGCCATGTTGCAAATTTGTGTTGTTACTGTTACAATAGAAACAAAACTGGAAGACTAGATCTTATTTTTGTTGTTCATAAATCATGAAAAACAAAGATGTAAAAATAAAAATAAAAAGAGGGTACCTTATCTCTATCATCAGACAATGCATCTCTTCTCTTCTTTCTCTTATATACTTCTTCTCAAACAAAGTCATGGTCTTCACTTTTTTTTTGCAAATCTGTCATAACTATAAAACTCAAGCAAAAATTAATTAATCCAAAACAAAACATCGTGTACTGATTGAAGACGAAAGAGAGGTGGTGACGGAAAGAATCGTCCGGAGGGATGAAGTGGGGTGGCGCGAGATCTGGACCATGGCCCCCGGTGAGGACCTCACAGTTCGTACAAGCGGTCGCTGCGAAATCCCAATCCAGCCAAATATGAAGATCATTGCGGCATATTTGTTGGCCGTTTTGGGGGGTAACACAGCCCCTTCCGCAGTTGATGTCAAACGCATCCTAGGCTCAGTTGGAGTTGAGGGTGAGGATGAGCAGATAGAGTTGCTGTTGAGGGAAGTCAAGGGCAAAGATTTTGCGGAACTAATTGCCAGTGGAAGAGAGAAATTGGCTTCAGTTCCTTCTGGTGGAGGAGCTATTGATGTTTCCGCTGCATCTGTTGCTGCACCTGCGGCTGAAGCAAAGGAAGAAAAGAAGGTCGAAGAAAAAGAAGAGTCTGATGATGATATGGGCTTTAGTTTGTTTGACTAGAAGAGTTGAAACACAAGATTTTGTTCATTGTATTAGGTTTTGTCGGTTTTGTATTTCAATTTTGACAATGTGATTTATTGGATTAAAATGCTTGATATAATTTGATTTTCTTGACCATTTGGTTTTAACTTATGCGTTATATTGTTTCTAGTACTCTATCCAAGTTAGAAGGAATTGTCCTCTAAAAAATAAAAAAAATAAAAAAGGAATATTAGTAAATCTTATAATTAATTTAGTTTAATATTAATTTAGAATTCTTTAATTAGTTTAGATTTATTTTATAACTTTAGGATTTTATTTCATTTAGATTTGACTTAGTAAATTTTAGAATTTTATTTGTTTTAGTTTTGACTTAGTAAATTTTAGAATTTTATTTGTTTTAGTTTTGACTTAGTAAACTTTAGAATTTTATTTTGTTTTAGTTTTGACTTAGTAAACTTTAGAATTTTATTTTGTTTAGTTTTATTTTAGTAACTTTAGGATTTTATTTCATTTAGATTTGACTTAGTAAATTTTAGAATTTTATTTGTTTTAGTTTTAATTTAGTAAACTTTAGAATTTTATTTGATTTTATTTAAGTTAACTTTAGAATTTTAGTTGTTAGTTTTAGTTTAGGGACTTTAGAACTTTATTTGATTTAGAATTAGTTTAATGAGTTTATAATTTTTATTTGATTTAGAATTAGTTTAATAAGTTTAGAATTTTAGTTGTTTAAAATTAGTTTAATATTCTTTTAGAATTTTATTTGATTTAGATTTAGTTTAGTAACTTTGGAACTTTTTTTGTTTTAGATTAGCAACCTTGGAATTTTTATTTAGTTTAGATTTAATTTACTAATTTTAAAATTTTTAATTTAGCTTAGATCTAATTTAGTAATTTTAGAACTATTTTTGCAACCTTAGAATTTGTAGTTAGTTTAGAATTTTTTTAGTAAGTAATCTTAAATTTTTAATTTAGTTTAAATAACTTCTTTAGATAATTAGTTACATTCTCTTTTATTTTATTTAAATATCTTTGTCATTTTAATTTCTCGATGCCTTTAGGTCATTAATCTGTTTCGTTATATTTATTTTCTTGTGAATTTGGATTGCTTATATTTTGATGTCTATTTTATTTTGCTCGCTCGATTTAATCCAAGGGAAATGTTTTAACTTTGTTGACTTCATGTTATCAAACACATCTCATCCAATCGTGCGAATACCCTCATTCATCTTTTGTTTGTTTACTATTTTGTTAAACCTAAGATAATTTTCCCAAAAGACTCCATTTTCAAACTCACACCTTTTAAGTCAAAACTTCGACACTAGATCGTCGTATCTTCAAAAATCTCGTCCATACCCATCTTTTAGCCAAACGAATCATTTTAATCAAACAAACAATTTTAAACCAAAAAACAGATATTTCAAAAGGTTCCTGCGGAGTACCGCAGATGCATTGGGTACTAATACCTTCCCACTGCATAACCAACCCCCGAACTCTAGATCTCTTTTCAAAAATGTATTGTATTTTCATTACTTTTAAGTATTATTTTACATTGCATATTTAAGGGTTTTATTTCGCTCTTTTCCCTTTTCCCTTGGAAATAATAAAGTGTGGTGGCGACTCTTGCTTTTGCGAGTCAAGTTAATTAATAGCTTGATCTCCGATTTTCACTGCTACACCAGCGTATTGTTGTTTGTTGGGGCGGCCATGGATTCATAGAGCAGGGGAAGTCACTTCTACTCTTCATCAGAAACTCAAATATCCTGCAGAGGGAAAGGTGATAACCGTGTGCGGCGAGGAAGAGTACATCGTGAGTCATTTTACATCATTATGCTATGTTGAGGTTGAAGGAGAGATACATGAGACTCCTTTTCAAGCATTTGAGACAATTCATGCTGTCAATTTTCCTCCTCCAGAGCAGAAAAGGAAACCTGAAACTATTATGTCTTCTTTCAAAGATGCGAGAGCTGTGGTGGAAAATGGTAACCCTGAAGATTGGGGTCAGGTGTTGGACGTTACTCCAAAATTTAATAAATTTGGTCTTGGTTTTAATCCAGGTCAGCAGAGTACAACTCCTAGAGCATCTAGTTTATCTACTCCTGTGAAGTTTTCCCGTCCTTGTGCTACTCATGAAGGACACGTCAATGCAGTTGGCGATGATAGGGTTGATGGCTATAATATCGAAGATTGGATTCGTCCGAGTATTCCAGGCCATACACTCAACAATTGGACTTCTGTGGATGTTATCCAAGTTTCAAGCGCTGAGGAGTAATTTTCTTGTTTTCTTTTATTATCTTGTTTTCAAGCTCTGCCCAAGGCGTAGTGGATCATTTGTGTATGGCCACCATGTTTGTTTCCAAAAAGTTTATCATGAAATAAAGGACGTTTTTTTTGCATTCAAAATTTTGCTCCATTTCTTTTTTTATTTAAATGGCAATGTTTCTCTTTTCACACACTATCACTAAAAAACGCCAAAATGTCATTCATGCAGATGTACTTCCACCACCGATCATATTGATAACGACTCTGCTATGGTTCATTATGACTTTGATACTCCTATTTATCAAGCTGAAGAAGAAGCATATGAGGATTGTGACCTTCCTTAGGAATTAGAAAGATTGTTAAAACAAGAGGAGAAGGTTATCCAGCCGAATCAGGATTCTATTGAGGTGGTGAATATTGGCACAGAAGAGGTAAGAAGAGAAGTCAAGATAGGGGCAGATCTCGAAGAAAGTATAAAGGTCAGATTGATTGAGCTACTTCATGAGTATTCTGATATCTTCGCTTGGTCTTATGAGGATATGCTTGGGTTGGATACAGACATAGTGGTGCATCGACTACCACTCAAAGAAGGTTGTTCTCATGTCAAGCAAAAGCTCAGAAGAAGTCATCCTGAGATGTCCAAGAAGATCAAGGAGGAGTTTCAGAAGCAGTTGGACGCGAATTTCTTAAAGGTCATCAATTATCCGCCATGGATTGCAAATATTGTGCATGTGCCCAAGAAGGATGGTAAGGTCAGGATGTGCGTGGATTATATGGATTTGAACAGGGCTAGCCCTAAAGATGACTTCCATCTTCCTCATATTGATGTGTTGGTCGATAATACTGCTCATTCCAAAGTGTTCTCGTTCATGGATGGTTTTTCAGGTTACAATCAAATTAAGATGGCTCCGGAGGATATGGAGAAGAAAACATTTATCACGCCTTGGGGAACTTTCTGTTATAAAGTGATGTCGTTTGGTTTGAAAAATGTCGGGGCAACATATCAGCACGCCATGGTCACTCTCTTTCATGATTTGATTCACAAAGAGATTGAGGTTTATGTAGACGATATGATTGCTAAGTCTGACACGGAAGAGGAGCATCTTGTTCATCTGGAAAATTATTCGAGAGACTAAGGAAATTCTTGCTAAGGTTGAATCTGAATAAGTGCACCTTCAGGGTGAGATTCGGCAAGCTGTTGGGTTTTATTGTGAGCGAAAAAGGTATCGAGGTAGACCCAGCCAAGGTAAAAGCGATACGGGAAATGCCTGAACCAAGGACAGAGAAGGAAGTGCATGGTTTCTTGGGAAGGTTAAACTACATTTCTAGATTTATTTCTCATCTCACAGCCACCTGTGAACCTTTGTTCAAGTTGTTAAAGAAGAGTCAGACAGTGAAATGGAATGAGGATTGTCATAAGGCCTTTGACAAAATAAAGGAGTATTTGCAGGAACCTCCGATACTCATGCCGCCAGTGGAAGGAAGGCCACTAATCATGTATCTAACTATGTTGGAGAGCTCAGTGGGTTGTGTCCTCGGTCAGCACGATGAGACGGGGAAGAAAGAGCAGGCTATTTACTACTTGAGTAAGAAGTTCATGGAATGCGAGTTGAGGTACTCATTTCTAGAAAAAGACTTGTTGTGCGCTTTCCTGGGCCGCCAAACGTTTGAGGAAGTACATGTTAACTCACACCACCTACTTGATATCCAAAATGGACCCAATCAAGTACATTTTTAAGAAGCCATCTCTTACAGGCAGGGTAGCCCGTTGGCAAATGATACTCACCGAATATGATATCCAATACACTACTCAAAAGGCAATTAAGGGCAGTGTACTGGCCGACCATCTTGCTCATCAGCCCATGAACGATTATTAACCGATGAAGTTTGATTTTCCAGATGAGGAAATTGTGTATATTCGAGATTGTAATATACCAAACCCAGACGAAGGACCCGAGTCGGGATCACGTTGGACGCTTGTTTTTTATGGTGCCTCCAATGCCATGGGCAACGGCGTTGGAGCTATTATCACTTCCCCTGAGGGATACCACATTCCTTTCACGACTCGTATTTGTTTCGATTGCACTAACGACATGGCCGAATATGAGGCTTGCATTTATGGCATTGAAGCGGCGATCGACCTACGCATCAAATTTTTGAAAGTTTACGGGGATTCCAATCTTGTTATCAGCCAGATTAATGGAGATTGGGAGACTCGCCATCAGAACCTAATTCCCTATCATGAGCATGTTATGAAGTTGATTCCGTACTTCGAAGAGATCACGTTTGAGCACATTCCCAGAGAAGAAAATAATCTAGCTGATGCACTGGCATCTTTGTCCTCCATGTTCAAGGTTAAGTGGGCTAATGAGGCGCTTTCCATTACCATCAGAAGTTTGAGTGAGCCAGCTTTCTGTTTTGAGACTAGTTTGGAATCAGATGGTAATACTTGGTTTTATGATGTTAAACGATATCTTGAAACACAAGAGTACCCTTAAGAGGCATCCGTCACAGATAAGAAGTTCTTGAGAATATTTTCAGCTAAGTTCTTTCTCAGTGGTGGTGTGTTGTATAGAAGGTATCATGATGGTTTACTGCTCAGATGTGTTAACAAGAAAGAAGCAGCTAGAATCATTGAGGAGATACATGAAGGTGATTTCAGGACCCATTCCAACGGGCATACCATGGCTAAAAAGATTTTGCGAGCAGATTATTATTGGTCCACCATGGAGACTGACGGTTACAATCATGCACGGGTTTGCCACAAATGTCAGGTCTATGCTGATAAAGTGCATGTGCCTCCAGTACCTTTGAATGTCTTGACTTCCCCTTGGCCATTTGCGATGTGGGGAATTGATATGATCGGCAAAATTGAACCGACTGTGTCCAACAGACACCGTTTCATTCTGGTTGCCATCGATTATTTTACAAAATGGGTTAAAGCTGCATCCTATGCCAATGTCACCAAGCAGGTGGTAACTCGGTTCATTAAGCACAATATTATCTGTCTCTACGGAGTGCCTGAAAAGATCATTACCGATAATAGGTCTAATCTGAACAACAAAATGATGAAGGAGCTTTGCGAGTCCTTCAAAATCAAGCATCATAACTCTTCCCCATACCGACCAAAGATGAACGGCGCTGTCGAAGCGGCCAATAAAAATATTAAGAAGATCGTACAGAAGATGGTGGTAACCTATAAAGATTGGCATGGGATGCTGCCTTTCGCTTTGCATGGTTATCGCACCATTGTGCATACTTCGACTGGGGCAACCCCATTTTCATTGGTTTACAGCATGGAAGCAATATTGCCGGTGGAAGTCGAGATTCCTTCTCTTCGGGTCATGAGGGATGTTGAGCTAGATGAAAGTGAATGGGTACAGAATCGGCTGGATCAGTTGGAACTTATTGATGAGAAGAGGTTGACGGTTGTATGTCATGGTCGGGTATATCAGCAAAGGATGAGGAAAGCTTTTGATAAGAGGGTAAGGCCTCAGTGTTACAAGTCAGGTGACCTTGTGCTGAAAAGGATAATTCTTCCCCAAGGAGATCCCAGGGGCAAGTGGGTTCTGACTTTTGAAGGTCTTTTCGTGGTCAGAAAAGTTTTCTCTGGAGGAGCGATGATGCTCGCGACTATGGATGTAGAGTACTTCCCTCTCCCTGTGAATGCTGACGTAGTTAAAAAATACTTTGCATAAAAAAATAATAAAAAACCCGCTAAACTGAAAACCCGAAAGGGCGGTTTAGGCAAAAAGAGGGTGTCCTGGTGAATCGAAAACCCAAAAGGGAGATTCAGGAAAAAGTTAGGGACTTAAAGCAAATGACTACACTCAGCATGAGATCCTTTGCTTCTTTCCTTCGTTCCGTCACCTGGCATAAGCTCGAAGCCAATCCAAGATCGATATGTCCACAAGCAGGAAACATGAGGGTCATAAGAGCCATAGCAGAGTCGGGACTTGATGGAGATTCACATTCACATTGCCATTTGTAAACACTTGTTTGTTTTGATTACTTGCTTCCGAATGTAAATGCCTTTTTCACAGGCTGATTTCTCAAAATCAATAGAATATCTTCTATCAAGTATACGTATATGTTTCTTTTCTCCCTTTTTACTATTTTGTTTGCAAAAAATGTCCAATATTTTTTATAAATATGCATATAAACTTCGTGGGCCTTACACGGAAATGGTAATACAAGTCCTGATTGGTTGATCACTTGAAATGCGGACAACACCACTGCTACCTGTGCAAGGGGCATGTTTGGTTCTATGATTGATGGATTTCTCTTTCACTTTACTGGTGGACGCCTTGCCAATTTTATTTCACAGCTCCATGTTGTTGGTAAAGGTCTTTGGGGTCAGGGTAATATCAAGATTACAGTAGGCCCGTGAGATCGACGAACCTAATCGGAGAATCTTTCTTCCCCATAATGGCTTTTATTACATTTCTTTGCTGCACTTTCATGTGTTATCTTGATTGATTGTTTTAGCATTGTCTGCATATAGGATTTTGTTTATAGCCGAATGTCAGTCTTGATGCATTGAATATTTTTGCCTTGAAAAAAATTGTTTCATTTTACTTAATATATCCAGTATCACTCTTTAATCGTTTCTCGGGCATTTTGATACCAACTGTGCCAATTCTTTTGCTTAGCCAAGAGTTTGGAGGAAGGAGTTTAGCTAAAAGCGATGACTGTAATGGTATGCTTTTGAGTAGAACCCCATTGACGATGTACAGGCATTGTTTCAATCCCCAAACACCGGAGATATAAGGGAGTTAGACCCTCGATAACCCCTCTGAGCCTTCGAAGTAGGAGTTTCTTTTCCGTTCAAAAAAAAGAAAGAAAACCTTGTTTTTTTTAACCCGGGGCAGGATAGATGTTCAAAAGAATTTGACCAAGCATTCAAATTTCAGAAGGAATGTCCCATCTGAGGATCACCACATTTTATCTTTTGCATCGTGAAATCAGAAAAATGTCCAAACCACGATGTTCATTTCCTCACAAAGTCCTGATGTCGAGATCGAATCGATACAATAATGGCTATCCCTCGCCGACCAAGGAATGAGGCATTTGTTTTCTTCAAAAAAAAGAGAGAAAAAGTTCAAAGACCTAAAGCCATATTGACTTGTTCTAAGAGGAAGGTATGAATAAGAAAGAAACAAAAAGCCTCGCTAAGTCAAAACTTGAAAACAAGTCGCTTAGGCAAAAGTTAGGGCATCCCACTGGACTCCCAAAATTGAAATTCAAAAGATTTTGTCCGGGCAAAAGTTAGGGAAAAGAGAGCCTAAAAGGCCGGAAAAAAAAGATTATTAAATAAAATCTTCATCAAAAGAAAAGGAACAATAATATAAAAAACAAAAGCAGCAGAAGTCAAGTAACAATCATGTTGGAGAGTTTGTCGTGATCACTCAACCATTATAAATCCTTTTGAAAGAGGAATGCTTGTGATAAGTCAACTGAACTTAGGACAGGAGAATATCACGAAGGGGGTGGGCACCAAATAGCTTGATCCTTGAAAAACTTTTTTTGAAAAAAAAAACCTCGAACCAGGCCACGTTACAACCTTTAAAAGTCCTAACTGAAACAAGGGTTTAACTCGAAAGCATACTACAACAGGATAGCTTTGCTTAAAACTCCCAAATATTTGTTGCATATCCATGTTAGTATCTTATCACCTGTATCTTGACTCATTTTTTTTGAACAAAAAAAGAGAAGGGGAAGAAAAGTTTTGAAATTTTTGCACTCTAGCCAGTGATTCATTCACAACAGAGATGTGACACTTTGTTAAGGTTTTCAACTTCAAGGTTTGAATAATCATCACATCAAATCTGTCATTCCCAAAATAAACATCTTCCTGCATGCAAAAAACATTTGTTTGACATCAAAAAAGAGTTTACACGTTGAACACCTGTAAAGAGCTTAATGATTGCCAGGAAGGGAATATTTGGCTCTTCTTCTGCTAGACATAGCCCATGTATGAATAGGACTTTACCTATCCCCAGTAAAGTTTCGTTTCCGCAGCAAAGTTTTGTTGCCCCAGGAATCTTCTTTTAAAGGCTTCATTCTGAGACTTCAAGTTTGGATATGTCGCGCATCCCTAGTGGTGTTGTTTAAATGGGAACTCACATTCTGAAGAAGTTTTAACTCCCCAACAGAATTGCCAATAGAGAGCCCTTGCCATGACCTCTCATTTCTCAGCCAATCTGCTGACTGGGGCATCCTTTTGTTAAGATCTTTCCTTATCCCCGGTAAGGTCGATACTGTGTGACTATCTGCAGGATCCATCCATTGATTGCATTCCAAGAGAATATCTCTCCAACAAAAATCTTCAACAGAGTTCTGTCTCCCTGATGAAGTCCCATTTCCTCAGCAGAGTTTTATTCCCCCAGCAAAGGTTTTCAACCCTCACATCGGGTTTATTGTTTTGGTATCATCCTCAACACGGCTGCACGCTGTCTTTTCCAGAGATTACAGTCCTTCCCTGATTTTCTCCCTCAATGTCTAATCTTCTCCAGAAGCTACAGTGTCGATATGATCTTCTCTAGGAGTTTGCAGTTTATTTTTGCAGCTCCTCTCAATGTTTGTGGCCCGTTTCTACTGGTTGCTCGGATGTTATTCCCCGCGAAGCTTCATCTTTTCGAGGTTCCCTCTCTAGCAGTTCCCCATATTTTCTTTCCTTTGGATTTTGCAATTTATTTTTGCAATTCATGTCAGATCCTGACTTCTTGGTTATCGGCTTCTCAATTAACCATTCCCCAGTGAAACTTTTAAACATACATCATTACATTACATCTACCAAAACACGTAGCATTTCCATTATATGGAGCATTGCGCTATATAAAAAGAATTCAAACATACATCGGAACATAAGCCATTACTATTTCCTTCATCCCCAGTGATTTTGCTAATACTTCGGATTAAATCCTCAGCGAGGTATTCGTCCTCATTATCTCAGTTTCCCCCATACCAATATCCTTTTGATGTCAATCATTTGTTTGTTTGAGTGTCTACTCTTGACTGTAGTTCAGTTTCTCCTTGGCGCGGTCTTCTCGGGTTTAGTCTTCACTACCCTCTCCGGTTCATTCCAATGTCTATTGATGCACTTTTTCGAATACCAATTTCTTCCTGATATTCGCTTTCAGTAGGTTTTTTAGGTGTACGCCCTAATCTCCTCGCTTTGGGTTGAGTTCAGAGTTTCGTCTCCTCACCTTGCGCATGAAATCCAGTTTCGTCCTGGTACTCATCTAGTTTAGTTTTTCCTAACTAGTTATTGAGTCGAGTTTTATCTTGTTTTTGCTTTCATACTTTGGACCCTTTGACGGTGTTCGTTTACCGAGTGCAGTGTTCGTACTGCGTCCCTGGTTTGAAATAAGTCTCCTTGTGTTCCTTGGATCAGTTTTCGTCACTGTTTATCCATTGATCTGAGACCAGCAAGTACTCTGAGAAACATGCACTCTCATCACTTTGCTATGGGTCGAGTTTCGCCTCGTTACCCGTGCGTGAAATCCAGTTTTGTCCTGGTACTCATCTAGTTTGGTTTCGTCTAACTGGTTATTGAGTCAAGTTTCGTCTCACTTTTGTTCCTCATTTCTAGGATTCTTTCAGTTCCTTCATGTTGTCAATCTTAGTTGAGATTAGCAAGTGCCCCTAGAATCACGCACTCTAGCCACTTTTGCTTTGGGTCGAGCTCAGAGTTTCGTCTCCTCACCCGCGTATGTTTTCTTTTCCAGAGCTTAGTTTCGCCTATACTCTGTGGTTTAAGTTTTATCTCACCTCTTCTTTTTGAAGCCCAGTTTTTCCCTGGCACATTTGTTCGGAAGTTTAGTTGCGTCTACTCTTCTCTTGATTTCGTTCTGTTTCAAATTACTTTACAGCTTCATTCTGACGCATGTCTTGGGGGTTTTTCTGCTTCTTTTTCGCTCTTCTTCAAGAGTGTAAATTTTCGGGTTCTTTTGTATTCAATCATCTTCAACCCTGAACGTTCGAAAGTTTTCACTTTTCTCACTTATCATGTTGAAGATATTTGAATAGGGGCAGCTGTTGCACCCCAAAATTTACCCTCTTGATTTAGGCTTATGTTTCATCATGAATATCATATTGCATTACATTCATACATTGTGATGGGATCAAAGTTCTTTGGTTATCAAATTTTCCTCAAGTTTTGAAGGTTGATTGCATTGGAAAGTTGCTCAAATATAATCTTTATCATATAAACCTCTGGATCTTTCAAGCTCAAATTTTTTTGCATATCTCAAGATATCTTATCCATCTCCTTGGATCATCAGAGGATTGAAGTTTGTGTTTGATTATAAGAAGGAATCACTCCTTTGATTCATCAGTCAAATTAGGGTTTTGTATGATCAATGCTATTGATCAATGTACAAGTCTTGATTTGGAAGCTACAACATCTCATTGGCATTTGAAAAGTCTTTGTACAAGAAATTGGTCAAGATGCCCAGAAGGTTTGAAGTTTTGGAGATGATTCATCAGTCTCCTAAGGTGTTGACCAAAACTAGGGTTTGGGATTTCATCAAGATTTCTTGAGAATTTTGAAGTGAAACTTTATACATGGCCTTTATATGTTTGAAATATCATATGTATGATGTTTTGATCATCAATTTTGAAGGGAAGTGGATCAATTGATTCAGAGGGGCAAAATGGTCATTTTGGTTAAAATCAGTCAAAGTCAAGGTTGACCAAGTGAACTTTTGTCCAACCATCAATTCAAGGGTGTACTTTTCATATTTCAAGTCCATTTTGATCATTGGATCAAAGAGATTGAGGTTTGGGTTGAAACTTGTTCATGAAGAAACCCTAAAAGTTTCTAATTTTGGAAAATAAGGACTTAATTTCAAAAATTCACATTTTATTCACCTTTGATCAAAAAAATTCAAATGAAACATGCTTGGAAATATAAGAGGATTATATTTCATCTCCTTTTTGTCTCATGTCCAAATTGGCAAGGAATCAAGAATTATGGTCTTTGGAAGTCACAAAATTATAGGTCATTTTCCAAAATTAGTAAATTTCAAGCTCAATTTTGAGAAACTTAATGGATTCAATTGCAAAAACTAAAAAATAAGGGATTGTAGATCTTTTCAATACCTTTCCAAATTCTACTCATTTGTGTCAAAATTCAAAAGTATGAGCAAGTTATAGACTTTGGAATTTTGAGGCATTTTATTGAAACTTGACAAATATGCAAAATGGCCATTTCTTGCAAACTCAAGTTTTAGCCATTCCTTTTGCTTCTAATCAAGCCCATGATCAATTTGTGACATGATGAGGCCCATCACACTCACCATTTCGTGCCACATTTGGTTTTGCACTTGTTGGATTGAAAAAATCACAAACTTGCCAAATTTGCAAAAACAATGGCATGAGCTCACCATAAGGAATCAAGGGCCAAGATTTGGTGGATCAAAATTTGAGTAAGAAAGGCCTCAAAGGCAACTGAAATAAGGAAAAACGCACGAGGCATTGGCATGTTCAGAATCTCACTTTTCAACATAGCAAAATTTCCAATTGGGAAATGCACTCATTTGGAAGCCCATTTCTCTTGAAAAACCTATTCTACATGTCATATATAATGAGAAGAAAGCACTGAAGGCGGGGGAGAGAGCTCATAACGCCCAAATTCCATATCTGAATTCAGAATTTCTATAGCTGCATTTTTTTTCGAATATCAAGTTTCAGTGGTGCATTTTGAGTTTTTCTTCTTGCTTCTTCATCCTCAAGTGCTAAGGAAGCTAAAGCAAGCTTTGAATCGCATCTGGAGCAAGAGAATTGAGCTTTCAGATTTTGAATTGAGGTAGGATCATTCAACTTCGATTCTTGAAATGTAGCCGTCTATTGTTGAAATTAAGCATGAATATCTGTTTGTGGATGTTATATGAATGATTCTGAAGCAATTTGAGTTCTCATTTTGGTGTATAATACGTGTTTGAAATCTCTGCAACTCTGAATTTTCAGTGAGTTTTTGACAATTTCATGCTGAGATTTCTGGATCCATGGCTGTCTATTTGATGTGATTCGAATTGTGTTTAATTCCTTGCCATGTTAACTTTAATTTGCACTTGATTTCATTGATTTTGGTGGAGAAATGAGTATGTATGATGGATCTGAACATGAGCCCTAGAACAAGTCTTGCGCGCGTTTTGAGTTGGTCCGGTGGTTGAAGATGATGTGGTGGCGCATTTTGATTGGTCCATTTGAATAATTGTCTTATTTGAATTATTTGTTTTATTTAGTATTATGTTTGATTTTATTTTGTGATCAAAACATTTTCAAAAATCCTAAAAAAATTACCATAGGCCAATAATAATTTCTAGTTTTTTTCATTTTTTTTTGGAATTTTTCAAAATGTTTTGATTGGTTTAAAAATTAATGAGTTTAATTATTTGTTTGTTTAAAGATTACTTTTATTTTAATAGTCCCTTTGATCTAAAAATTCTACAAAAAAATATTTTGGACTCATAAAATGATTTAGAAATTGATTCTGAAATTTGTTTAGCTTTTTTTCTATTTTTGATTAGAAATTTAATTTCAAGAGTTTATTTGAAATATTTGTTCCATAATTTTGGTTTTAATACATCCTTTAATTCAAAAATTCTCAAAAAAATCATGCAAGCTTGTTTTTAATCATAGAATCTAAATATATTTTTATTTTGACCTTTTTGTGATTTTTGGCTAGGGTTTTCATTTTTGCCCTTAAATAGTGGTTTAATTTAATTGTTTGTATAATTTTTATTTTAATATTTCCTTTAATTTAAAAATTCCAAAAAAAATCAGATATGTGTGTTTTTAGTTCTAACATTTGAATATAATTTTGGTTGGACTTTTTTCTGACTTTTGTTTAGAATTTCATTTTGAGATGTGATTATTGGATTAATTGATTAATTGTTTGAATTTAATTTAATTTTTGACTTTTCTTAAATTCAAAAAATATGGAAAAATAGGTATTATTACCTTTTGAGTTTAGTCATGTTTAATATATATTGTTTCTGATTTTTTTTGGATTTTGATCTTGGCTAATCAATATTTGAGATTAAAAGTCAAAAATTAGGGTTTTGTTGCTTATTGTGCAAGTTTCTTTTTCAAAACCATTATGCCCTGGATTTTCAATAGAATTCAAGTCTTTATTAGGGTTCATTAATGTATTTAGGATCTGAAAACCATTTTTCTTGAATTATTTGACTTGGTTTGACATTTTTCCACAAATTATTTTGAAAACTTGTCTAGTGTGGTAGTTTTGCCAACTAGTCTTGAACTTTGGGCCTCATTGGATCCCTTCCTCAATCATTCATGAACTTTAGGATTGCTTTCTGACTTCTGCATACTTCAAAGATGTTAAGAAGTTTTTTGTTTGATTTATTGATCCTTGTTTCTATTTTTGATGTATTTTTGAAGTGAAGGTACCCAATTAAGGTTGCATGCCTTGTTGCAATTTGTTTGATGGCCATTGAACTTGAGTGAGGCCTATAATTGGGAACTTAATGATCATGTTGAATATGTTTATCCAAAATAAACTCAAGTCATTTCACTTATTGCCCTATGTTTGAATGTTTGAACCTTTTTGATGCATTATGTGGGCTTCATCTTCTATTGTGCTTGTGAGATGTAATTGAATTAATTGTACATGATCGAATTATGTTTGCTACTGACCTTCATGGTCTTTGATTGTATTCTTATTAATCTCCCATGATCCTTGATTGAAATTTAATTGTCAATTCAACATGGTGATAGAAAGGAGCAATATTCCTCTAATTCTTTTAACCAATTTGTGCACATACTTGTTTCTTTCTGTCTATCATGACTAATGTTTGCTAGTTGTTATCATGTTTTCTCATTTCATTTTGGTGTTATCATCCATCCCTTATGTGAATCATCATTCTACTTATGGGAATACTAACTTGGTTGTTGAATATGCGACGTACCTTGAGAAAAGTTTTCCATTTTTGACTTGAGGCTACTGCGTTTCACTTTATTTGTGGAACACAATTTGTTATGTTTGCACTACTCTTGTGCTTGGCATATTTGATAGTCTATGCAGGATATACACATGTGATTATGAATGTTATACATTGCCCATGGGATCTGTTCATATCTGAAAATCTCAATACTTATATCTTGATGGCGTAATTTTTGACTTAATTTGTCTACTGATGCCAGCTTGCTTGAAGTTCTCTGGGTTTCTTTTATTCTTGCTCAGTTGTTACGGATAGTTATCCGTTTGGTATTGCACTATTTCCTTTCTTCCATTTTCATTTTGCATAGTTCTCTGATTGCATGATGGGACCTATGTTGCTGATATATGTCAGGAGGCCCTCTGGTTTTTGTCTGATACATGTGTTGTGTTTGCTTTTGATCGATGATTCACTCAATTTAGAAATTGAGATCACGACTTCGCTCTCAGTGCATATTCCCTATAGGATTTTTATTGCTTTTCTTATTTAATTGTTGATCGATGAGTCACTCAATTTAGAAATTGAGATCACGACTTCGCTGTCAACGCATGTTCCCTATAGGATGTTTATTGTTTTTCTTCTTTAATTGTTGATCGGTGAGTCACTCAATTTAGAAATTGAGATCACGACTTTGCTCTCATTGTATGTTCCCTATAGGATAGTTTTGTTAAGTTTCCTTTAACATGTTAATTAAGGTAGGGTTTTCCTTTATCCTCAACCTTAGGGTCAACTATTGTATGATGACACTAGGGATAGTACTAGGTTAGTTTCCCTTAGTTATTTTTCCTTTCTATGCATTCTGCATCTTAAAACAAAAATTGTTTTCTTGGCAAATCATAAGACATTTCTAATAAAATCAAACCCTTCTTTAAGGTAAAAGATACAAACCAATCTTACTTTGTCTGTGTGTCTCTTGGCTTTGCTTTTAAACCTGGCTTACCGATGTTTCGCCATCGCACATGTTTGTTATCCTACTTTGATTCTCAATATCATTGTTAGGTGTGATGTTTTGTCATCTATTTTACCGATGTTTCGCCATCTTTGCCATGATACATTGTTATCTCTTAGCCAATGTTTCGCCATCGCACACTTGTTTGAAACCGATGTTTTGCCATCGCACATGTTTGTTATCCTACTTTGATTCTCAATATCATTGTTAGGTGTGATGTTTTGTCATCTGTTTTACCGATGTTTCGCCATCTTTGCCATGATACCTTGTTATCTCTTAGCCGATGTTTCACCATCGCACATTTGTTTGAAGCTAATGTTTCTCCATCGCATCTGTTTGTTATCCTGCTTTGATTCTCAATATCATTGCTAGGTGTGATGTTTTGTCATCCGTTTTTTTTTTCATTCGATGTTTCGCCATCTTTGACATGTTACCTTGTTATTATTTAATCAATGTTTGACCATCTCGTGCGTTTTTTGTTTTATTTGATGTTTTGCCATCTTGACTGTTTTTTGTTGTCTTAACTAAAAAACACAAACCAACCAAAATATGTAAGCCGAACTACGGCTGCTCTGATTCCTTAAAAGGGATACGTAGGCATTGGGGTAGGGCCCGATCGAGCATAACTTTTATTTTCCCTACATTGTTTTCTTTTTTCTTTTGCATGCATTCCCTTTTCAGCTTTAAGCCATAGACATAGGATTTGACCACACCCATTAGATTAGACAACAAGAGTGGATATCATAGAGTACTACGGGCATGTGGGGTGCTAATACCTTCCCCTCGCTTAACAGACTCCCTTACCCGATCTCTCGGTCGAAAGACCATGATTTCTCCCTTTTCAGGTTTTCTCGATGTTTACCTTTCCCTTTCGGAGGGATAAAAGACGTTTGGTGGCAGCTTCATTGATGTTTCATTATATCCAGATGACAGGTTCCGGCCGGGTTGTTTCACTTACCATTCTAAAAGTCCAGGCCATGATACCAACGACTCTTGGGCTTTGAAGAACAAGGTGCAGGATTTGATTGAAGCAAAGGAGATTGAATTTGACGCTCCTGAGACCCCTAATGTTATAACTACCCTTATGCCCAAGCATGGTCGTGTTTTAATGCTATTGATGATGACATGTTTGTTGCTTTTGTTGATGAATTAGCTACTCCACACTTGACTATTAAAAAGAATCTCTTGCAGTCCGGTTTATTTTCGGGTTGTGGAGAAGGTTGTCACTTATGTTTGTCCTTACCTAATGGTTGCCATTTGTTGAAGGAAGGAGTTCAGTGCCATATGGATGATAAAGAAATCTTGTTTGAGAAAATTCCAGTTACAATTGCTCCATGTGAAGATGTTTCTATCATTACCATTTCCGCCAATCCTCCCAAGGTCTCCTCCAAAAGACCTGTCAGGATTACATCTATTCCGAAAGTTGCTTCGTTGATAATTACTATCCTTGGACCTATACCATATTCCTCGGATAAAGTTGTTCCTTAGAACTATGGGGCTGACGTCTATTACCATGGTGTTAAGCAAGATTTGATGGTTGTTAAAGATAAAGATGCTTAAGACTCTGATCCTGACATTAGTAATATCGTCGGGACGAGTAAGATAACAAGAAGCGGAAGAGTTTTCTCTCCCGAGATCTCTCCTCCTAAAACTGTTTCTACTCCTATGATTATCCTTGTTTCTTCTGTCAATATTCCCATAGCTACTCCTGCTGCTAGTCCCACTGTTATCCCTTCTACCGAGTCGGCCGAGACTCGAGGCAAAGGGGTATCGGTTGAGCTTGTCCAGACGAAGGCACATCCAGAAGCCATTCTTGAGGATTCTAAAAATGAGATGGAAGAGATATTGAATATTATAAAGAAGAGTGACTACAATGTGGTTGAACAACTGGGGCAGACCCCTTCCAATATCTCAATGTTGGCCCTGTTACTGTGCTCTGAAGCCCATGCCAAGGCCTTAATAAAATTCCTGAAGTCTACCCATGTGCCTCAAGAGACCTCCGCTGATCAATCCGAGAATTGTGTGGCTAGTTTGACAGCTAACAACGGTCTAGGATTATCTGATGCAGACCTAACTCCGAAGGGAAGGAAACATAATGATGCTCTGCATGTCTCTATCGAGTGCAGGGGCACTACTTTGGCCCATGTTCTAGTGGATACAGGTTCATCGTTGAATGTCCTACCCAAGAAGGCCCTTGACAGATTGGATTGCGAAGGATTGACTCTGAAGCCCAGTAACATTGTAGTGAGAGCCTTCGGCGGTTCTAAAAGGATGGTGCATGGGGAGGTGGACATCCCTATCAAAGTGGGTACTCAAACTTTTAATTCCACTTTCTATGTGATGGACATCCTCCCATCTTACTCATGTTTATTGGGTTGGCCCTGGATCCATAGGGCTGGTGCTGTGACTTCCACCCTACATCAGATGATGAAGTACCCAGTCAATGGGAAAATTATTATTGTCCATGGGGAGGAGGAGTACATGGTGAGCCACCTGAACTCTTTCAAGTACGTTGAAATGGACGGCGAGTTCATTGAGACCCCCTGTCAGGAATTTGAGGAGGTTCCACGGACCGTTGCTGCAACTAAGACCACTGCCAGAGTTCCAAAGACTACTAGGCCTCCACTGAAGATGGCTTCTCTGAAAGATTCCAGGGCAGTTGTTGAAGAAGTTGGGTGTTCAATTTGGGGCCAACATCTAGATATTCCCTACAAATCGGACAAATTTGGTTTAGGTTTTACTTCAGGAGCCCATAAAGTTATTCGTCGTGCTCGCGCTGGGGGACCACCTTTACGTATCATCAACCATGGAGTCAATGCTTTGGAAGACAGTGATAGTGATTATGACCTGGACAATTGGATCTTCCCAACCATCGACGGTGGACTCAGCAATTGGGAGGATAAATATTTTGTTCCCATCTCTTTTATTCAAGAGTAATTTGTCTTTTTATTCTTGAGGAAATGTAATATTTGAACAATTGAAACATTAAAGCCTTGTGTCTTACCTGAGGCACAATGGTCTATTTGTGAGGGTCATTGCTTCATTTTCATATGTCATCAATAAAACATTGGATACTTCACATACAAATTTTACGCTCTTTGTTTTTCTTTTCTGCCTCTTTACTTTATCAAAAATATACAGCTATGCTCTTACACACACTCACAAAACAAAATTGCAGATCCACATCCACTTTGGATCCCATTGATAAAGGTTCCGCTATTGCTCATTATGACTTTGAAAATTCGATCAACCAAGCCGAGGACGAGGGTAAGAAAGATTATGAGGTACCAGGAGAGCTTTCCAGACTGTTACAACAGGAAGAAAGGGCAATACAGCGTCATGAGGAGCCAGTTGAGACAGTTAACTTGGGTACTGAAGAGGACAGAAAAAAAGTTAAGGTAGGTGCTAACTTGGAGCCCAGTGTCAAACAACGTTTAATATAGATGCTACATGACTATGTTGAGGTTTTTTCCTGGTCATACGAAAACATGTCGGGACTTGACACCGATATTGTGGTTCATTGCCTACCTACAAAAGAGGATTGCCCTCCAGTGAAACAGAAGGTTTGTCGTATGCGGTCGAATATGTCAGAAAAGGTCAAGGCTGAAGTCATGAAACAATTCAATGTTGATTTCTTAGATGTAAAGTATTATCCATAATGGGTCGCCAATGTTGTTCTAGTACCTAAGAAGGATGGTAGGTATGTATGTGTGTGGATTACAGACACCTGAATAGGGCAATCCCCAAGGATGACTTTCCGCTTCACTTTCAAAGTAAGATCTGGTAAGCTCTTAGGTTTCGTTGTTAGCGGCAAAGGTATTAAGGTAGACCCAGCAAAGGTTAAAGCTATACAAGAAATGCCAACTCCTCGCACTGAGAAGGAAGTTAGGGGATTCTTTGGACGCCTAAACTATATTGCCAGGTTCATTTCACATCTGACCTTACCTGTGAGCCAATCTTTAAATTACTGAAGAAAGATCAAGAAGTGAAGTGGAATGACGATTGCGAGTATGCCTTTGAAAAAATCAAGGAATATCTCAAATAGCCTCCAATTTTGATGCCACCAGTTGAAGGAAGACCTCTGATCATGTACTTAACGGTATTAGAGAACTCAATAGGGTGTGTGTTGGGGCAGCATAACAAGTCTTGTTGAAAAGATCATGCAATATACTACCTTAGCAAAAAGTTTACCGACTGTGAATCAAGATACTCACTGCTCGAGAAAACTTGTTACGCTTTGGCATGGGCTGCTCGCTGACTAAGACAGTATATGTTGACTCACACTACCTTGTTGATATCTAAAATGGATCCTATCAAGTATATCTTTGAGAAGCCCGTTCTCTCCAGAAGAATAGCAAGATGGAAAATGATCTTGACCAAATATGACATTCAATACACAACCCAGAAAGCAATTAAGGGAAGTGTACTAGCTGATCATTTGGCTCATCAGGCTGTGGATGACTACCAATCCATGAATTTTGAGTTCCCAGACGAGAACATCATGTTAGTAACTGATTGTGAAGAACCTGGACTGGATGAAGGACCTGAAAAAGGATCCTGATGGACCAAGGTTTTTGATGGAGCTTCCAACGTGCTTGGCAATGGCATCAGTGTTGTGATCATATCTCCTGAGGGTTGTCATACTCCTTTCACTACCAGGTTATGTTTCAATTGTACCAACAATATGGATGAGTATGAAGCATGTATCATGGGTCTCAAAGCTGCAATCAATTTAAGGATCAAGTTCTTAAGTGTGTTTGGAGACTCGGCTTTGGTAATCATCCAGATCAAAGGAGAATTGGACACGAAACATCCTAATCTCATCCCGTACAAAGAGCATGTGTTGTTACTAATCCCATACTTTGAAGAAATTACTTTTGAGCATTTTCCACGAGAGGAAAATCAACTAGCGGACGTGCTAGCTACGATGTCATCCATGTTCAAGGTCAGGTGGGATAATGAGGCTCCTCATATCACTATTGAAAGGATGGATGAACCAACATACTGTCACGAGATTGGTACTCAAGAAGTAGTGGACAAGCCTTGGTTCCATGAAATCAAAAGATATCTCGAACTCCAACAGTGTCCTGAGGGAGCATCGGTCAATGATAAGAAGTTCCTAAGAAGGTTCTTTGCTAAGTTCTTTCTCAGTAACGGTGTGATCGGTGGATTTAGAACTGACTGTTTTTTAAGCTGGTTTCGCGAAATGTCGCGGAAGCAAGAGTCGCCACCGTCTTTTATGTTCTCCAACAAGGAAAGGACAAAAGCACATCAAAATTCCTTATGAGATGTAGTTCTCGGTTCGGGAGGTAGATTTATAGAAAGGGAAGGTGTTAGCACCCTTTCTATCCATGGTTATCCATGAGCTCTTAGATACTTGCTCTTATGTTTTCAAAGTGTTTGTTTGCTTTTCAAAATGTGAGTGGGTTTTGCAAAAGTTTCGTTGAAAGATTTCTGAATAACTCTTGTATCAGTCCTCAAGAGTGTTTGAAAAATTGTTTTGAAAGCTTTTTGAAAAGTGTCGGTGTGAAAAGATGTTTTGATTTGTTTTTTGAATAGAGCAAGTATCCATGAGTCATCTACCTACCCTAAGGAATTAAGCTGTGTAAGTGTCCTTTAGGTAGTGCCATCCCACCATTGAGAGGTAGGTAGCACCACCGTTGGAGGTAGTCGGGTCAATTCGATTGTAGGGACAGTGTGGTCACCGAAGCAACAGTTAGGACACCTTAGAAGCTACCCTTATATCCTTGATCCTTTTTTTAATCCGAGGCAACCGTTTCGAGGCAACTGTTCTGAGGCAACTGTTTCGAGGCAACTGTTTCGAGGCAACTGTTTCGAGGCAACTGGATCATGGACATAAGGACCGCTAAGACGTCCTATACTTGACAACCACGTTTCGAAAGCAACAAGTGAGGCGTACCCTAGAAGTGGTGTGTGCATTGTGTGTTGTATTCATGTTATGTTTGTCTTTGTTATTAGTGAGCTACGGGTTATTTTTATTTACATACATTCTTTCATGCAAGTTTAGCAGTTAAGGGGGTGCGGAAAGTAAATTGCGGAAACATAAATCCTACGCTATTACAAGGCACGGGTCTATACATCGCCAAAAATTACAAAGACCCGTTTTTAGTAAATAAGTACGGAAAATTAAATAAAGCGATAAACCTATTTAACTATTACATTCTTGAAGGCAATTACATAATAATCAAATAAAGTAAATGCGCGCGGATAAATTAATCGGGAATGTCTAAGGGTGTTGACCCTTTTAAGAAAAGAAATTGATTTTTTGGCTTTTTTTTATAATTAAAGTGAAATTAAAGCTAATTAATGACTAATTAATTAATTTAATTAAAAAGAAAATATTTTTTTGTTTTTTATGTTTTTATGAAATAAAAGAAATGGAATAACATTAAAATTAACTTTACCTAATTCTAGATCTATTTTAATTTTTTTAGAAAGGAATTAAAATGGCCTAATTAAACTATTTTAGTTAATGTTTATTCACAAAATAAAATAATAATGATAATAATGATGTAATTCTATTTTTTTTTATTTTATGAAAATATGTTAATTACGTTAATTTGTTAATAATAATAAAAATAAAAAAAAAGGTTAGAAATTAAAATAATAGAAAAACAAAACAAAATGAAAAAAAAAAGAAGTAAAACCAAGGGGGGGGGGTTGAAATTTGGAGGTGTTGAATTGAATCTTGGCCCATTAGCAGGAAGGCTTGTTTGACCTTTAGTGGTATCTTGTGCACGCTTTGACTCCAGACCATGGTGTTCCTTGCTTTTTGTCCTTTGGATCTGCCTTGAAGACACCTGGCTTGTTGGATCTATGAGGTCTATAGTGTTCCTCTTTTGAGAATCTGCATGTGAAAGCAATGAAAAAATGATATGGAAATTATAGGGGACCTGGGAAGAACTTACAGTGCGGTATGAGCCTCAGGACTTGGCAAAGGTTGCTTTAGCTTCAGGGTGTGGCAAGGAATAGAACCACGTGCTTGTTTTGATCTGAAGATGCTCGCAACTATGTTTTAGAACTCTCACTTTTTGAATAAGTTTTGGTTTTGCTCTTGGCCGTTTCTGCACACACTCTTTTTTTTTAATGAGGTTGGGAAGGCTTGTATATATAGTAATGAAAAGTGTATCAATCCAAATAATGGTCATTGAAGCCTTGCAATAATGTTCTTGATTTCCTCCATAACCAACATTGAACCATTTGCCATATTTGTGAAAATTTGAATTTTTATGCCCATAATAGGCCTTGCACGAATTTGGAAGGTATTTCAAGGTGTATCAAAGCTAATCAACACAAAATATATCCCTCCATTAATTTCTTTGATTTTTATTTGAATTTTAAAGATTTAAAATGAATTAAATCAAATAAAATTAAATAAAAATGGAAAAATTAATTTTAAATCTTGAAATAAATTGTGGGACATGTGGGAGGCATGGCCAAGCTGAATCAAATGGAAAAAGTGGGCCCTTTTTGTCAAAAATGAAATTTCAAGGATAATTGACTTTGGCCATTTCACAAAAATTTCCCAACTTCTCCAATGCATATCTTACTCAATTTTGAAGCTATGAACATGTTCTTGGACATTTTGGAAAGGTCTTGAAGTCCTATAACCAATGTCTTTGGTCCCATGTCATTTTGATTTACCAATATCAAGTTATGGTCTTTGACTTAAAGTGCCTTTTTGTTGACTTTTGAAAATGACCTATAATGTTGAAATTGATAACTTTTTGTGAGAGCATTTCTTGGACTTGGAATGTGAAGATGAGTTGTAGGAAATGTCTTCCCCTTCAATATGAGCATTGGATGGGATTTTTCTGATGAACCATGAAAAAGTTATGCCTTGGTCAAGTTTCAATTGACTTTTTCAACTGTCCAAAAATAGAAACTTTTGACACCTTGATGATTTTTGAGCCATTCTTGTGAAATCATGGTCAAGACTTGACCAAATGATGATTGTGGCTTCAAAATAAGATGTTGACCAAAAAATTTGACTTTTGACTGCCAAATGACCATTTTGCCCCTACAGTTGACTGTGGAGCAATTAGGGTTTTTGACTGTGCAACCTGACCTTGTGAGCCTTGAAACTTGACATGCAGATGCTTGACAATGTATATGAGCATATGGTACTTGATTGAGCCCTTGAAAACCTCAACTTCCTTGCAAGAACCAAAACCCTAGTTTGACTGGCCTAGGAGAGTGGTTGACTGTGTAGCCCCTTGAGT